>JAFEMH010000151.1:350000-997386 GCA_022495995.1 Adenophora triphylla var. japonica | reverse complement strand
GGGAAGGAAGATGATGGGGCTGAGGTGTAGGTGAGAAAAAAAAAAGATGTTAGGGAGTTAGATTGTGGGCAGAAATTGGGGAGATGTGGTGAGGGTGGGAGGAGGGAGTAGGGGGTCAACAATGGGAGTATAGATATATCTCTGGCCGCGACTCACGCCACAATCTCATGGACCAAGTCATGTGTTTACTTATACCATAACTCAAATTTTAAATAAGTAAGTTGACTTTGGCATACATTTTGGAATACATATAAGTAATATAAGAATAAAATACTCACAGCTGGGTCACTGACCTATATATACAATCCCCAGTTGCCAAACAAAATTCTAAAGACTTTTTTTGAAGGGGAATCTTAGCACAACAACCTGGAGTTGGTAATTTGGAATTATATACACCAACTTGCTAAAATACAAGTAAATGATTTTGGGATCATAGAATATGGCCCTAAATGGAGAAGGATATAAAGGTCTATAAAACTAACATCAAGTACTCTGCTACTACACAAGAGGATCGTATTATATACAAGCTTGAGAGTTAGCAAAAGAAATTGCAACCATGGTACATAAACATAATCTTATGTTTTGCGATTCATTTTGTTAGATCTAGTACCGTAATTCGGTCTCTATAATTGTGATTAATGTTGTTTGTATCTTTTGAAGCCAGGTAATTGTTTTATGCTTCTAGGACCATGGGGTGGTGAAGATGGAACTCCATTGGAGTTACAAAGCCACAGGTGCGATATCTCGTATTTTGATCACTAGTGATGCGGATGCTATCCGATCCATTAGCTTCACTAGTGTAGATGGATCTTAACTGTAATTTGGATAAATCTCCCGGTGTTTGGCACCGCGACTGAGTACTACAAAAGAGGTTAGGATCATCCACACTAATTTGTACAAGTGATGAGTCATAGTTACTAAGTCATTTTCCTAGTCCTTTATACCTGCCATACATGTTTTTGTTTTTGTTGGGTTTTTTTCTTTCCTAATCCAAAACCACATACAGTAATGTACAGGAATACATATTGACAGTAGTGTCGAGAAGCTCGTTCTCATGGAGGGATAGTTGGGACCCACAAATTCAAAGAAACCGTGACACAACTGTCCTTCTCTACAAGCAAGAATGGTGTAATGACCAAACATGGACCTTATGGATCCGAGCAGAAAGGAGCTGAATTCTCGTGTCTGCTTACACAGGATCCCTTTGCTGGATTTCATGGTGTGTACGGTGAATCACTGTATTCTCTAGGTGTCATGGTGAGAAGTCGGGAGTCTTCATCATGGGGTGGTGAAGGCGGAGATCCATGGAGTTGCAATATGCCAGGTACAATTTCCTTGATTGCTATCAATTATAATGATGTTATTAGGAGCACTTCGTTTCACGAGCGTAGATGAAAGTGGCCGTTAGAGCATTCCGAAACATTTGGAGACTTTGATTCCAAAGACGAGTGACGAGTATCAAGAGGTAAGCATGCATGTATCATGCTATTATTTGTATGTGCCCTTTGAAATTAGTCAATCACTACCTCTGTCCCACTGACCTATTTTGTCCCAAAATGAATGACCTTTTAAAACTTTTCCTTCAAAAAAACTTTGTCCCTAGATGAATTGTTTTCCAAATATTTTTTCAAAGTTCATTAAATATTTGCAAAATTAAAAGTTTGAAAGTGAATAGCAAGAATGTTTATGATTTTCTCTATTAAAAATCAACATTTTCAAAATGACCCTAAAATCCAAAATGGACATTCATTTTGTGACGGAGGGAGTACTATATATAATCTTGTTCTCATGTACGTACACAGATAGAGATTGACACAAGCACGGAAAAGTTGAATGGTATGGCGGTGGACATATGGAAGCCATGAGAAAGCAACTACCATAACATCGTTGGCTTTTACCACGAGCAATTTTTAGGACATTTGGAACTTTTGGCACAAGAAAGGGCATTCCTTTTGATTATAAGGTGAAGGATGATGAAGTTATATCTGGATTTTATGGTCGTGCCGGGTCCTTAATCGATGCTATAGGAGTGCATAAGAGGTCTAGTAAAATAGGTACAAGCGGAGTAGTTGTCGGTCCATTTGGGAGTGGCGGGAGCAAATGGGAATACCAACCTAAGGGTTTAATATCCCGTATTATCCTCTATTATGGTGAAGATCGGATCTACTCCATTCGTTTTGAGAGCAAGGATCTACGAGGAAATTTAGACAGGTCTTCTACCTACGGCTATGAAACCGGCAAGAAATATGAGGTGAGTCAACTTCGTGATCAATGAACGACTAACTGAACCCTAATTATATATATTATCTGTAAGTCAAGTATTTGTATATGTGTGTGTGTATATCACGTTTGCGCATGTTACCTATAATACGCAGTAAACTAAACTTAATTTCTCACTAAATGTGTGGATGTTTTGACACAGATTAACATTGATGATGCAAAAGTGGGGAAGCTTAATGGTATGAGTGGCACAATTGCTCCATATAGTGGAAATTACTGGGTTCAATCCTTGAGTTTTTCCACTGACAAGAAGATTAAGTACGGACCATTTAGGAACTCAGGAGGAACTAAGTTTTCAATTACAGTGAAAGATGGGTTTTTCAGCGGATTTCATGGCAGTCATGCAAGCAGCACTTTTATTCATTCTATCGGTGTCTATGTCAATTCTACATAAGAACATGTGTGCCTCTACATAAGTGCGCATATGCACGCGTGAGCTTGTTTGATTGTATCGTGTCTCTGGTTATTTATTGTTTCAATTTGGTGAAAATAAGGTTTAAATTATAATGTACATTAGTGGTTTGTACTAGTTAAGTTTGCTGGTCCGATCCAATAATAATGTACCTGTGTTGACTTTTCCTCTTAATCAAATTGACGTAATTACACAAATGGGGCCTAAGGGATTTGAACCCCTAACCTTCTCATTAGAAGAGAGAAGAGAATACCATTGAAGCAAGAGCTTCTTGGTAGGACTGAAAGAACTAGTGTTTAGTTTGCCTTGAAATTAACCTCGAGATTCAAATTCATTGCTCTTAGTAAAGGCTAACAGCCATGAAATACTAGCAACACATTTACCTTGCTGACACTTTTTGGTTTAATTTCATTTTCAACCATTGTACTTCACCCCGACTCTCACTTCAACAAATTAGCGGATTGGGCCACGAATTAGGCACGGATTAGACACAAATTTTGGGTCGGTATGAAATTTTTCCAAAAGTATAGAAGTTTTGGTGCAAGAAAAAACAATTATAGTGGTTGAATTGAAAAGATCTACCTTCCTGACATCAAAGTAACTAAACCTTGATATGATAAGGAAACAGAACAGAACTAACTGTGCAAAGGACGCAATTACTAGCCAAGTAAGGATTTGCTAACCAGGTATAGCAGGACGTATGTATCCAAAGCAATGGCGACCAACTCCTAGCCTTCTTCTTTAGATCTAGAAGACTGCTGATCGGATACAGCCTGTGAAAAAGATTTTCATAGAAGTTTGATTTACCAGGTTACATCATTAAGAAGACCAAAGAGATATGCACCTCATAAGCCACAACTTTCTCCAACAAACAAACAGGATCATCCCACGTAATCTGATGAAGTTCAAGGTTAGAAGGACTAAGCCAAGTACCAAGCTTTTCTTTCAGGTAGGCGTCTAAAGCTCGCAAAGATGCAATATTTTCGTCTCTATATGTTAAGAGAAACGTATTTAGACAAACTTCTAATTTCCCTTTATATTAACTATTCAAATTCACGTATAAAACATTATAATGGCACAAAATCTAACAATAGAGAATTCAAGGAAGAGCTACAAAGCTATAAAAAAAACTGAAAAAAAAAAAAACAAATGCTAGAATATGAATAACTAGTACTGACACGATTTATTTGATCTTTGCAGACCCCCTTTAAAAATATTCTCTTTCAAAAAAATTACACCCAACCCCCTTCCAGTCCCCATTACAGACCCCCCCCCCAAATCTCTTACCCAGGTTCAAGTCCCTTCTTCCTCATTACTCTAACCTTCGCTCCTCCCTACTCCAACCTCTGTCGTCATCAACAATAGACTCCACTAAACCCATCACCCACTATTTGAAATCAAATAAAACTAGCATCCAAAATCAAATCAAGACATTTAGATTCATGAATTCATTAACTAGAAAAATCAAGAAACTCAAATACAAACTCAAATGAACTTTGTAGCTTGGCCAAACATTTGAAAAATGAATAAAATTGAGGTCGTGATTAAACAAACAAACCCATTATTATGACGACGAAGACCTCCTCGCCTTTGGGCAAAAGTGGCTCGAAAATAGTTGAGGGCTCTGCAATTGGAGTGACTTTTGGAACAATGAGCGATGAAGACTTGGAAAATCAGGTGTTCAATTTGAGGACATGGGGTGGAGAGAGGAATTGATGGGTTGCTGTCGAAAGTGTGTGTGTGTGTGTGTTCGTGGTTTTGTGTGTGTGTTGAAGTTGTATTTGTTCTCTTGTTGGATTTATGGGTTAAGAAGAGGGTGGGTAGCAGTCAAATTTGCAAGGAGTGGAGGGGGTTTAGGGGTGGCCAAAACCGTTCCGGACTCGATTTCGGTTTGGAATCACCGGTTCCTGTTTGGCGAAAGGGTGAATCTTAACCGGTTCTTGCTTATCCCGGATTCGGTTTCAGTTATCACAATTCGATTTCGGTTCCGATTCGATTCCGATCAATAATGAATAAAGAAGCTAAAAATTATTGAAAAATAAGGAATTTCCGTCCGGTTTCGGTTTTGGTCTGGTTCACCATTTATGTGAATCTTAATCGGCCCTTATCCAAAACGGTTCCGGTTAACCCGGTTCCGGTTTTCGTGACGGTTCATGGCGGTTCCGGGCTTTTTCGATCCGGTTCCGATTCGATTTTAACCGATCCGATTTTTCGGTTCCGGTCCGGTTTGGCCATCCCTAGGGGTGATGACAGTGGGGCGGCGGGACCGCGACCAGTGGCGGATCCAGGATTTTTAAACCGGGTGGGTTTGGTATTCAAAGCAGAACAACTTTAGTGTTACTAAAATAATCTAAGCAGAAAGCTAACTACATACCTTTTTTTTTATACATAATGCCATAAAATTATCTCTATTGCTGAACCAATCATCTGAATGAGACGATCAAACACACTAGTCCCTTTTGAATTCCAAAATTTCCAATGGAGTGAAGAAAATGGAACTTATAACGGATAGAGGTGTTTTCATGCATGAAGAAGGCATAAAAATTGCTGGTTCTTGTAAAAAATCAAGAGCAATTTCAATTTTTTGTCTGCAATATCCATTAGATACTGAAAAGATAAGCATATAGGAAACCAACTTGGAGACTTGACCTCAAAATGGACATTAGGCCCCACAGTATCCCAAAAGTGCAGAGTTATCGATGCACTCGATGGCAATACAGTCGCTCCCCTCAATCGAAGTAAGTACACAATCCTATTAGAAATGTGTGGGTATAATTAAAAAAAAATTCTAAAAATCTGGGGTGGGCTTGAGCCCTACCCACCCCTTACCTGGATCCGCCCCTGACTGCGACGACGTTGTTGCCGGAGAAAGGAGAAGATGAAGAAGGGGGTGAATAATTTTTTATGTATTTTTTGTTGATTTAATATTTTTTTATTTTGGCTATTTATTTTCATTCAGTTTGTATTAAAATAACAATGAAAGAATTAATTTTCAAAAACATTATCCGTTAAATGACACGTGACTTGCACCGCGTGATCATTTAACGAGTTTTGCTAGCACATGAGGTCTAACTTGGGAATATGCATTAAACTTTGGAGCCCAAAATGCAATTTTCTTTAAGAAAAACTAGTATAACACCCGTGCGTGAAACGCACGGCCATAACACTTTGACAAAACACATAGTCATAAATAAAAGAGTCAATAAAAAACATAATGATAAATATTAAATTGACTTTTCAATGATTCCAATATTATCATTTGTAGATTACAAGACAAGAAGCAATTGTAACTGAAACGAAGCAACTGCATGCAACTGTAACTTTAAAAAAATAATAATTAAATTTCACACAATAAAATAATAATTAAATTTTAACAAAAATCAATAAAAGGGTTAAAAATGAAATTTAAATGCTAAAATCGACAATTATTTTAAACCAAAATTTTATCATCTTTATCTATTTTGGATAGGAAGGAGTTATAAAAGAACAAGAGTCTCCCTTAACCTTAAAGACTCAGAAGAACCTTATAAAATCCGATTAGGAAACTACAAAAATTAACAATATAAATAATACCCTAGCATCTAATTTCCGTCCCATAATAATAAAACCATAACATATAGGCTTAAACTTCAAAACAACATATTTCTTCAAGCTTAAATCCAACAACCATGGCTGCTGATAACAATGGCTTCAACCTGTTAGAGGAATTAACTAAGCAGTACTATTATTCATCCTCCCGGTACCCTTACGACTACTACACCGGACATCATCAGTTGTACCCTTATGTACAACCACAACAACTGTGGAATTCATACCTTCAACATCGCAAACAATTACTACTACAACTAGAGCTGCAACGAGCGGAAGAGGAAAGGGTAAAAAGGGAAGAGTTAGAAAGAGAGATGGCTGATCGACGACTTCTTTCGTTCTTGGAAACTGACAATTATTTTCTTACGCCGTGGTGGAGTTGGAACCCTGATGATGCTCCGGTTGATAATCATGCTTCTTCAACTTCTCGTCCGATGAAGTTTGAGCCTGCAGACTCATTCTCATTCTTCTCGCACTGAAAAAAAAAATCATATTCACAGCTGTTAGTCTTTAATCTATATATACACACAGTGGCGTATTTAGGATTTAGAGGGAGGGTGTGAAAAAAATATACTCCCTCCGTCCCACAATAATATGTAAACTTTCTATTTTGGGCGTCCCACAATAATATCTAACTTTCCCAAAATGGAAAGGAATCTTTACTATTCCCTCCACTCATTATCTCTCCTACATTATTTTAATACTCACATCACCATTATAATTTACTATTCTCTCCACTCATTCTCTCTCCTATTTTATTTTCACACTCACAACACTTTCAATATAATAATTTCTCCTTAATCCCCGTGCATTTTGCAAAAGTCCATAAAATTGTGGGACGGAGGGAGTATATATATATATATAGGGTGCAAACTGTAATTTTCGAAAGAAGAGGGATGCAAAGTGTAAATATATGAAAGTCAGATAAACTTTTTATCTAACTTTCACATATTTACACTTTGCATCCCTCTTCTTTTGAAAGTTACAGTTTGAACCCTATATTTTTTTTATTTTTTATTTTTTATTTTTATAAATACTCGATAATTTTTTTTCAAAATGTCAGGTGACTCATTTGCACTTCCTGGCACCATACTGAATCCGCCCCTGTATATACACACACATATATATATGCACACACACGCGCATAGGATAAGAGCGATAAATATGATTATATGTAAAGGCTATGAATATATATAATGCAGTTACTTGATGCTCAATCTTCATAAAATACATACATATACATATATACATATACATACATGTATATATAAATAACTAGTACTGACACGATTTATTTGATCTTTGCAGCTAGAATTCTCGTCAGAAGATCAGATAACCGAATATCTTTCAGCAACTTATGGAAAGCTAGATTGTTCGGATAAAAAAGACGTGGAACAGGTTTCGAATGCATTAGTGGATCAGAATCTTCCAAGAACTAATGTGGGAACAGAACATGATGAGAAAAGTGAAGATCTTTCATTAGGAACTAATGAAAAGCTAGTTTATGATAATTCTAGGAATCAAATTTCTAATAATTCATCAGTTCAAGATCCTATAGGAAGAGGCGTGGAACAGGTTTCAGGTGAATTTAATGTAGACCAAATAGCGGACCAATATACGCTCAAGATGAATAGATCGAAGAAATTTGGGCCGAAAGCGAAGTGGAAGAAGGGTGCTAGCAAAGTACGTAAAGTTTGAAACTGTCTTTAATTAACAATGGAAACCAAGTTTGTGTCATATTTTCAGGTCAAAAAACATTGTTTAGTGAGTGTTTTGGGGGCCAGAGGTTTTTGGATTATTTTCGTAATTTTTTGTTTCATAATTCCTTTTTAGTGTTTAAATTGTTTTAGGTTAAACTTCTCGTGACAGTTGTTCATCAATATATTGTTATTGTTCATCAATATATTGTTATTGTTTTAGTACTTGTGACAATGAGAAAGAAATTAAAAAATATATATTATAAAAAACTATATATGTTTGTATAATTATAAACATAAATATTTTCCATCAAATAACGTGGGTCAAATTCTAATTAAATTGACAAAAAGGTCAATATACAACTTTTGTGGAACGAGACATCTTCAAACAGATTCAAATTCTGATCTGAAGTAAATATCATTTTAGACTTCTCATAGGATTAGAAAAAAAAAAGCCAATTATTACTACTCTCACCCGAAAAGGTATAAAATGGGTCTTAAGTGGGTCTCATGAATAAATGAATAAAGACAATAACAACAACAACAACAAAGCCTTAGGGCCCGTTTGGTTCGCGGAATTGACCCTTCCGCCGATAGAATGGAATGGTCAATTCCGTTTGACCCATTCCTTCACCGTGTTTGGTTCAAATTTTTCATTCCTCCGGAATGGCTAATTCCATCGAAGGAAGGAATTGATCATTTCCTCCATATATGAAAGAAATGCTCAATTCCTTTGGCAATGGAATTGTAAATTTTTTTTTGACCAAAATACCCCCAAACCCAAACCACCCCTGCCTACCCACCCCCACGCAGCCCCCCCACCCCCACGAAAAAAAATAAAAATCAAAAGACCCCCGCCTACCCCCCCATCCAGTCCCTTTCCTGACCCCCACCTACCCCCCCACCCCCACGAAAAAAAAAATTTAAAAGACCCCTGTCTACCCCCCATCCAGCCCTTGCCCTACCACCCCCACCTCCCCCCCCCCACCCCCACGAAAAAAAAATAAATTAAAAGACCCCTGCCTACCCCTCCCCCCCATCCACCCCCGCCCTACCACCCCCATCTACCCCCCACCCCCACGAAATTTTATTTTTTAAAAAAAAATCCTGCCTACCCCCCACATCCATTTGCCCTACCACCCCCACCCCCACGAAAAAAAAAAATTTACACATTTTGGATACCCCTACCTACCCCACCCACCCCACACCCAAAAAAAAAAAAATTAAAAGAAGGATAAATTGGACATTTTAGATGCTTTAATTCCATTCATATAATTTGTATTTCCAAACCAAACATGATTTGTCAAGGAATTGAATGACAATTTCATTACATTTCATGCCAACCAAACGGAAGGGTTTGACCAGTTTTTTTCCATTTCAATTCCTTCATGAATTCAATTCTATTGACCATTTCATTCCTTCACTTTTTTTTCCATCGAACCAAACGGCCCCTTAGTCTCATGAATAAAGAATTATTAAAAAAATTATTTTGGGAATGTGCCTTTTTAAATGGGACACTCAAAATGAAATTTTGTTTCTTTTCGAGTGGGACCGATGGAGTACATCTTAATAATTAAAATGCCAATTAACCCTTTTTATTTTTATTCTCATTTTTACATTATTTCCTCAATAAAACAGTTATTAATAAATTGTAAATAATTCCCAAAGATAAAATTGAAATTTAAACAATTTAGTCTAAAGAACAACAAATATTTTAGACCAAAATATTATCCCAAAATAACCTCAAATTAACTCCCTTAATATTACTAGGACTATAAAAACAAGAGTTTCCTTAACCTTAAGGACTCCGAACCTTACAAAATCGAATTAACCCTTGTTAATTTTTTCTCATTCTTACATTATTTCACGTCAAAATCTCATTAAAAAAATGCATTTTTTTGTAAAGTATAAAAAAAACGGGTTTTAAGTGAAACTTACTTCCTGCACCGACTTCTTTTTATGTTCGCCTTGTTCTTACTCTTTGTTCATGCGCGTCTCCAATTAGGAAGGAATTCGATTTCAATTTCGTGAAATCTTCGACCTTTTTCTTTAGCGTCCGCAACCTCTGGTTTCTCCAATCGAGTCTCCGATGAAAATCAATTTCAAATTTCGCTCCAGATTCAAACCCACCTCCTCGCAATCTCTGAAGAAAAGAACAATGACGACTCTGGTGGAAAGATCGTTGAGCTCAATCTCCGGTCATGATCATGTGGCGTCGCAGCATGATTCTCTAAAGATGTTGACGACTTCTGGTTCTCTTCTTCACAAGTTCTCCCAAATTCTCTCAATTTGTGTCGCACTAACAATATTTGCAAGTGTTTTTGAATGTTTGTGAATTCAACAAGTGTGTTTGTAGGTGCCAGTAAGTGGTGTTAAAAAAAAGCATAGATATGTTAAAGAGTGCATGTTATTGAATGAAGCAGTTGCATTAAAGAATGCCAACATTAGTATAGAGAGCGTTAGTTAACTTCTAAAAAAGTTTCAGTGTCAATGTAAAAAGGTGTTAGTGAAAAAGGGTGTCGGTGTTATGGTAAAAAAGTGTCAGTGTTAGTGTTAAAAATTGTCAGTGTAAAAGAGTGACAGTGCATGTATTATTAAGTGTCAGTGTAAGAGCTTGTTTGGTAACCCAATTAAGCTCTTAATTTGAAATACTTTAAGAAATTAAAAAGTTAAACATGTTCGGTAAGGTAAATTGCAATCACTTAATTAATTAAGATTGTCTTGAAAATGGCTATTATTTTTAAGTTTAAAATGAGTACCTTAAGCAATTAAGAGGGAGAAAGAAAGAGTTAAAAATGGAATGAGTTCAAATCCATTCATCAAATATTTTATTTATATATTAAACGATACTTTTTTTTGTTGAAATATTTTAATTTTTCATATAAATTATATTTAATCTAGTATTAAAATGTAATTTTATTTATATTAAACTATTGATATTAATAATATTTTCACAGAGTATCATAATTAATTTTTTTTTTTCATTTTTTGTCAAAGTTTAGACAAATTTATCAAAATAATTAATAAGATAAATTTTATTATGGGTCAAAGAAAGTATTAATAAAAAATAGTTAAATATTAAAAAATATGATCTAATAATAATAGTGACGTATATGTTGAAGACTTTATTTTATTATACACTCATTAAGATTATTCAAATAATTTTTTGAATATTAAGTTCAAACTTTAAATAAATTCAGATATAAGTGTTTTGTCATTACCAAACAAGCTGAACTCTTAAAATTCAGCAACTTAATAATTTCAGCTCTATATTTTTCAGCTCTATATTTTTCAGCTCTATATTTTCAGAGCTTAATTTTCAGTTTTACCAATCAGGCCCTAAAAGAGTGTTTGGTTAAAAAAGTATCGATGTAAAAAAGTATCAGTGTATGTATTATTAAGTGTCATTGTAAAAAGAGCGTAAGTGTCGATGTAAAATAGTGTCAGCGTTAGTGTAGGAAAGTCATCGAGCGAGAGAAGTCAATGTATGCATGTTTATGTGCCAACAACACAAAAAAGGTTTTTTCTTAAGTTTAGAAAAAAACTTGTTTTTTTATAATAACTCTTATTTCACTCAATAAAACATTTCCTATTAAATTGTAACAGAATTCAATGTAAAGATAAAATTGAAATTTAAACAATTTAGTCTAAAGAACAACAAATATTTTAGACCAAAATATTATCCCAAAATTAACCTCAAATTAACTCCCTTAATATTACTAGGACTATAAAAACAAGAGTTTCCTTAACCTTAAGGACTGTCTCACACAAGTCTTTGTATAATCCAAATAGGAAACTAGAAAAATTAAAACTATATATATTCCAGAACAACTTGCTTCTTCAAACTTAAATCCAATCAACAACTATGGCAGCAGCTGATAACAATGGCTTCGAGGAATTACCTAAACATTATTCATCTTCCTGCTGGTACCCTTATGACTACATCACCACACACCAACAGTTGTACCCTTACGTACAACCACAGCTTCTTCAACAACAACAACAACTATGGAATTCTTACCTTCAACAAAAGGATCAATCACTACGCCTAGAGTTGCAACGATTGGAAGGGGAAAGGGTAGAATGGGAAATATTAAAACGAGAGATGGCTGACCGGCGACTTGTTTCCTTCTTGGAAACTGATAATTCTTTTCTTACGCCGTGGAGTTGGAACCCTGAAAGATGCTCCGGTTGATAATCATGCTTCTTCAACTTCTCGTCCGATGAAGTTTGAGCCTCTTGACTCATTCTCATTCTTCTCCGATAATGTAAGTTCTAATTCTTCTGGAAAAATCAAATTTATGGCTGTTAGCCTTTTATCTATATATATATATATATATATATATATATATATATATATATATATATATATATATGCACACACACACACACATGTATGATTATGATCATTACGTGATGCTCAATCTCCATAAAATGCATACATATATATACACACATGTATATAAATAACTAGTCTTGACACGATTTATTTGATCTTTGCGGCTAGAATTCTCGTCAGAAGATCAGATAAGCGAATATCTTTCAGCAACTTATGGAAAGCTAGATTCTTCGGATAAAAAAGACGTGGAACAGGTTTCGAATGCATTATTGGATCAGAATCTCCCGAGAACCAATGTGGGAACAGAACATGAGAAAAGCGAAGATCTTTCAGGTTAAATAATGCAGAACTAGTTTCTGATAAATCTACGAATCAAATTTCTAATAATTCATCAGTTCAAAATCCTATAGGAAGAGGCGTGGAACAGGTTTCAGGT
The DNA here is from genome assembly GCA_022495995.1 of Adenophora triphylla var. japonica. Taxonomy (NCBI): domain Eukaryota; kingdom Viridiplantae; phylum Streptophyta; class Magnoliopsida; order Asterales; family Campanulaceae; genus Adenophora; species Adenophora triphylla. Next base: position 984,634 of record JAFEMH010000151.1, on the reverse strand, counting down.
GAATTTAATGTAGACCAAGTAGCGGACCAGTATACACTCAAGATGAATAGATCAAGGAAATTTGGGCAGAAAGCGAAGTGGAAGAAGGGTGCGAGCAAAGTACGTAAAGCTTGAAACTGTCCTAAAAGTGGAAACCAAGTTCAGTCGTCAAATCTTCAAATTGAAGCAACTTACGCATTCAGATGAGTTTTGTCGTTTTAGGCTAGTTTTAGTACTTCGCATTCAGAGGAGTTGTGTCGTTTTCGGATCAAAAAACATTGCTAAGTGAGTGTTTTCAGGTCAAGTACTTTTGGTTTTGAATTTTGTTGAACAGTTTGACTAGTTGTTCCAAGGTTTCCCTTTTGAATTCAAGAAGGATGATCCAAGTAAATCTAGTGTAGTCATCAATTACCACTAGAGAGTATCTCTTTCCACCAAGAGATCTGGTTCTGATTGGTCCAAAAAGATCCATGTGGAGTAATTGAAGGGGTTTTGAGGTATCCAATCTGATTTTGACAGTGAAGGAGGTTTTCTTTTGCTTTCCACATTGACAGGCCTTGCACAGCTTGTCCTTTTTGAAGGGTATTTTGGGTAGGCCTTTTACTAGGTTTGAATTGGCTAATTTGGAGATACTTTTGAGGTTGAGGTGAGCCAATCTTTTGTGCCATAGCCATGACATATCAGATTGACTGTAGGAGAGTAGGCAATGGGCATCTGATGATTCCACAACTTCCAGGTTTAGACAATAGAGGTTGCCTTTTCTGATAATTTGGAGAATTGACTTGTTGTTGACATCTTTGACAGTGCAGTGGTTTTTGGAACATACAACATAATATCCCTTATCACAAATTTGACTAAGGCTAATCAAATTGTGCTTGAGACCCTCTACATAAGACACATTAGTAAAAATAATATCTTTAGTAACAAGGTTCCCTGATCCTTTGACTTTGGCTTGAGAGTTATCACCAAAAGTTACATTTGGACCATTTTTAGGGACATATTGTTGCAACCACTCCTTGTTGAAGGTCATGTTTCTGATGCATCCACTGTCCAAGTACCATATTCCTTTCCTAGGTTCCTACAAAACAGAAAAATAAATTTATGGTACCCTTTTATTCTTTTGGGTCCAAAGGATTGGAATTTTTTTGGTACCCTAGCTTTGTTCATTGCCCTCTTTCCAAAATGCTGGTTTAAGGCATTATAATATCCCATGATCTGCAACATATAGGGTGTAGGAGCAGTAGGTTGGGATTGGTTAAAGAACTGGTTGGGAGAAAAGAATTGGTTTTGGTTATGAAACTGAGTGTGGTTTTGGGAACTGTTTGAGTGAGATGATCTAGGAGAGGTATTTTGACTGGCATGACTTCTTCCATTTGAGTATGGCCAGTTGGGTCTTTGATGTTTGGAATATGAGTGATGGTTATAGAATCTTTGCTGTCTAGGAGATCTCTGCTATCCATCAAATCTTGGCTGTCTAGGGAATCTTGGCTGCCTAGGAGATCTCTGCTGTCCAGTGGTTTTGTGCTGGTTTTTCTTCACGTGCTCCTTGATTCCTTTTCTTTGCCAAATATATTTGCCTTTATTTGCTTGTTTTTCTTTGCCTTTAGATTGGCTTGATTTAGCTTTATGGGTTTCATCAGTGTGAGAGGGGCTAGCTTGAATTGTTTCATCATTGTGACTGGAGCTAGCTTCATCTATCTTTCCCTTTTTCTTTAAGTCCTCCTTGATTTGAATGGGATAGACATTTTCTTGGGCTCTGACATAGTTCATGCTTTCAAGAACCATTTTGTCAATAGCCCTTTCATCAGTGAGAGGGGTATAGGTTTTCATAGTGGGATTATTGGCTCCAATCCCTGATTTGTCACTTGGGTGTCTCTGGTTGTAGCTAAATAGAGACAAGGCTTCTCCTGACTTGTTCCAGGACTCAATCTTCTTTCTAAGAGATTCATTTTCCTTTTCAAGGTTGGTGTTTATTTGGTTGGTTTCCAGAAGTTTAGAATTCTCAGCTGTCAGCTCTTCATTAGCCTTTTCAAGCATAAGGTTTTGAACTTTCAGTCCTTGGTTGGCTCTTTCAAGGCTTTCAATGGTTTTACTTTGGGATAGGTTATCAGTGAGCAATGAAGCAAAGCTAGTTTGGTGTCTTTTTATTTGAATTAAAAGAGTACTAACTAATTGTTTAAATTCTTCATTATTTAAAGAGTTAAACTGAGGTACCTGCTTTAATTCTTCAGCAACAGCTAAGGCTTCAAGGTCTTCTTCATTGTCTGAATCTTCATCATCTCCTGCCATTAGGCATATCATTGCTTCTTCTCCTTCACTTTCAGAATCACAGAAATCAAACTCCTCATCACTGAACTTAGATGAGTCAGCAATCAGCACTTGCTCCTTGTTCTTCTCATTCTTCTTCTTTGTGCAGTTGTAGCAGCTACATCTTGAACTGTGAATGATCTCCTTGGAGTAGGAGAACTTCTTAGCTGTCTAATTATCCTTGGGTTTCCTTGGTTCAGGGCAATCAGATGAGTAATGACCAAGCTTCTTATAGTTGAAGCATTCAACTTTCTTTTTATGGCTCTCTTGTTCAGAAGTGGATGGGCTATAACTTCTCTCAAAAGACTTCTTATGTGCTCTCAGGGTATTTCTGACAGCCATGGATATGAGACTTGGAAGGTCTCCTTGAGACAGATTGTTTGAGGGTTGGTTTACTTTCTGAAGGGAAATAAGAACCATGGAATCAATGTCTTGTTGAGTGATGGGTTTGTGAGTGGTTTCTTGGGCAGCTAAGGCAAGGGTTTGTGAAATGGAGGAAACTGGTTGAAGTTTTATCATTCCTTCTAGTTCATAGGCCTCAAGCTTTCCAAAGTATTGTTCAACAGTCATGGTGCTCCATTCTGCACCTTCTCTTATAGGTAGGGCTACCTTCTCATATTCTTGGGGGAGGTTGGAATATATTTTGAGACACAGATCTTGGTTCTCACAATGTTTTTCCATGGTCAGCAATGGATCTCGAATTTCGTATCTTCAAACCTTGGTTTTGCAGCACTCACTTTTTCACCAGGGTAGAACTTAAAATTGTCAAGTTGTCTAAGAAGATTGTACAAGTTTTGGGTTCTAACACTGGTGTGTTTCTGGAATTTGGTATGGATGAGTTCTCATGCTGATTTTGCAGTGGGTTCTTTAGCAATTTCTTGTGCTAGGGAGTCATTAACACTCTTTTGAAGTATGTTTTTGACTTTAAGATTAGCACTAATTAGTTGCCTTTCTGATTCAGTCCAGAATTCTAGGGATTTATTTTTACTTCCACCACCATTTGAATCTAGTGTGACAGGGCAGGTGACTTTATTTTCTAGAACATACCAGTTCCAGATACTGTTTGCATCAAGGTAGGTTTTGATTTTTGAAGCATAGATTTCAAAGGATCCACAATCATCAATGTGGGGAATGTCTTTCTCATTATTTCTCCTTGGTTGAGGCATGGTGGGTTGAGAATTGATCCTTCACAAGTTGATAGACTTTTGTAGGTGAAGACCAGCTCTAATACCAATTGAAAGGTCCTGTTTGCTTAATCAGTTAAAAGGTTAGGCAGTTAAGTTTGGACAGCTGAGGTGAAATCTTAGCTGTCAGATAATAACTGATTTAAAAGACAAGAGTGTAATGTGCAGCGAAATAAATAGTGTTGAAATAATGTAAAGACAAGTGAATAGTGTATGTGTGTGTGGATGTGTGTGTGTGTTGTGTGATAATACCAATTGAACACAAGAATTTTAAGGTGGTTCAGAGTTCACTCCTCCTACGTCCACCCTCACTGTCAACCTTGAGAAGTGAGATCAATCCACTTAAATATAGTTCCCTTTAAGATTTACAAAAGATTGTTTAGGCAAGTTCCTTGAACCTCCATTTCCTAATTAGTACAGTCAATTAGGGATTTGCTTGTTACGAAGCAAATTACAATTCCCACTTAAAGTCAGTCTTAAGTGGTTACACAATAGTTTATACACTTGAATTACAGTTACAAGTGTCTCAGATTGTTGATTGCAGGTGTTTGCAGGTGTGGAAAGGTTGAAGGTGAGGTTGTAAAGGTTGTGTGTTAAAAGGCATTGTCTTCAGTCTTGAGGGTTTCCTTTTATAGGCTTGAATATAGCCGTTGGAGGAGACAAGGGAGTAAATGCAAGTGGGTGAAATAGTGTTTGCATTTAGAGCCTTGATGACTGGATAATAACAGGCTGTAATCTGCAACCATTTTATGTGATCTTCATGGAGATGAGCTGGCAACATCTGTTGGGAGAGATTGGGTAAGGCACATCTTGATCATCACATAAATACTTCACTGCTGCTGATGTTGAAGATCATAGCTGTCAGAGGGATGAGACCTCTGCTGTTGAGAACCTTAGCTGTCAGGCTTAGTTCTTTGAGTTTGCAGGTTTAGGAGACAAGGAGTTGGGTTGATGATTATGTAATGATCCTCTTGTAAATAAATACATTGATTTATATGATTTGTCTTGTGTTTGATCATTACATCATTGCTGTCCAGTTGATTTATGAGATGTGCAGATGAGTCATGGCTGTCCAATGTTCATGAGTTATCTTGGCTGTCAGATAACATTGGATAGGATATGTTTCTTTGTCAAAACCCTGTATAACTATGTGGCTTACATAGTTAGGTCCTAACAATAAACATAAATATTTTCCATCAAATAATGTAGGTCAAATTCTAATTAAATTGACAAAAAGGTCAATATACAACTTTTGTGGGACTAGACATCGTCAAACAGATTCAAATTCTGGTCTAAAGTAAGTGTCATTTTAGACTTCTCATCGGATTAGAAAAAAAGGGCCAATTATTACTACTCCTACGTCTCATTCGAAAAGGCATAAAATGGGTCTTGCACAGAAATTAAGGAGAGTTTATAGTGAATTAAGTATTGTGGATATGAAAAGTGGCGTAAGAGAGAGAATGTGGGTGTAGGGAATAGTAAGTGGATAGTTTTTGTTAGTATGACAAGTAGGTACAATTAATAAATAAGTATTAAAAACTTTTCATTTTTGGGAGTGTGTCTTTTTAAATGGGACAGTCAAAATAAAATTTTGTATCTTTTCGAGTGGGACGGAGGGAGTACATCTTAATAATTAAAATGCCAATTAACCCTTTTTTATTTTTATTCTCATTTTTACATTATTTCCTCAATAAAACAGTTATTAATAAGTTGTAAATAATTCCCAAAGATAAAATTGAAATTTAAACAATTTAGTCTAAAGAACAACAAATATTTTAGACCAAAATATTATCCCACTTAGGACTGAAAGACCTAGTTTTTAGTTTGACTCGACCTTAACCTCAAATTAACTCCCTTAATATTACTAGGACTATAAAAACAAGAGTTTCCTTAACCTCAAGGACTCCGAACTTTACAAAATCAAATTAACCCTTCTTAATTTTTTCTCATTCTTACATTATTTCACATCAAAATCTCATTAAAAAAATGTGTTTTTTTAAGGTATAGAAAAAAACAGGTTTTAAGTGAAACTTATTTCCTGCACCGGCGCCTTCTAACGTCCGCCTTGCAGTGGCGGATTTAGAATTAAAAATATATATATTATAAAAAACTATACATCTATAGTATAAATGGGAACTCCCCTTGAACAGTTCTATGAACAGTTTCAAGAGAGGAATTTTCCATTTTGTCCTCATACATTTGTCTCTTTTCCATTTTGTCCTTAAAAAAATATATACTCCCTCCGTCCAGTTACATACTTCACACTTTCTATTTTGGGCGTCCAATTACATACTTCACACTTTGTCTCCTACATTATTTTAATACTCACAACACCATTATAATTTACTATTCCCTCCACTCATTCTCTCTCCTATTTTACTTTTACACTCACAACATTATATCATTATTTTTTTCCTTAATCCACGCGTGAACAGTAACTGTGAAGTATGTACTTGAACGGAGGGAGTATATTTTAATTTAAAAAAAAAATTAAAAAAAAAAAAAATTTTAAAAATTACTTGGCCTTGGACACGGGCATGTGCTAGTGTTTGTATAATTATAAACATAACATCAAATAATGTAGGTCAAATTCTAATTAAATTGACAAAAGGTCAATAATAAAATTTTGTGGGACGAGACATCGTCAAACAGATTCAAATTCTGATCTAAAGTAAGTGTCATTTAGACTTCTCATCGGATTAGAAAAAAAAAAGGCCAATTATTACTACTCCTACGTCCCACCCGAAAAGGCATAAAACGGGTCGTGCACAGAAATTAAGGAGAGTTTATAGTGAATTAAGTGTTGTGGATATGAAAAGTGACGTAAGAGAGAGGATGTGGGTGTGGGGAATAGTAAGTGGATAGTTATTGTTAGTATGACAAGTAGGTACACAATTAATAAAGAAGTATTAAAAACTTTTCATTTTTGAGAGTGTGACTTTTTAAATGGGACAGACAAAATGAAATTTTGTATCTTTTCGAGTGGGACGGAGGGAGTGCATCTTAATAATTAAAATGACAATTAACCCTTTTTATTTTTATTCTCATTTTTACATTATTTCCTCAATAAAACAGTTATTAATAAATTGTAAATAATTTCTAAAGACAAAATTGAAATTTAAACAATTTAGTCTAAAGAACAACAAATATTTTAGACCAAAATATTATCCCAAAATAACTGAGTTTCCTTAACCTTAAGGACTCAGAACCTTACAAAATCAAATTAACCCTTGTTAATTTTTTCTCATTCTTACGTGGGAAATTATCAGTGGATCCTTCATCCTAAATCAAACGATCAATTAAAACATAAATTTTGAAATTTAACCAACTAATTCGGCTTTATAATCAAAATTTCACGCCTAGTCCTTCCTACCCAAAAATATAAAACTAACTCTCTCTCTCTCACTTTCTCTCTCTACCAACCCTTCCCCTTCCCCTTCCCCTTCCCGGCGGCCCTTCCCTCTCCTCCGGTGACTATCTCCCCCTCCGGCGACCATCCCTATCTCCGGCGACCATCTTCCTCTCCTCCGGTGACCTACCACCGACGACCCCCTTCCCCTACCTCCCCTTTCACGAAATCTACCTTCTCTTCTGTCTCTCTCCTCGATCTGCGACCTTCAAGCTTGCCTAACCCACCTCGTACCCCGATCTGATGTAGAGCTTCAGATCCACAATACATTACTCACCGGAATTCATGAAAGTCCGGTGACCATTTCTAAATCATATCATGACCATTTCTAAATCATATCATGAGCCATAATCCTTTGCCTAGCACAGTTGTATATTCACTTTCATGGAAGCTTTTTAGATTTTTCACATCATTTCTGATGCGGGTATTGGCTCATTTTTTGGTATTCCCAGGAGAATTCACCTTCACTTTCAAAACTCATGTTTATTGTAGAATGTAATTCTGTTGTTTTTTTTTTTTTAAACATTTCAGCAGATTACTTTCAAATTGTGATTACAACTTAATTCGAAAAAAATACCCCTAATTAGAATCTTAAGTGTATTTAATTTTTTTTTTTTTTTTGTAAAATAATGATGTATGAATCTAATTAACGGAGTTTGATAGGTATGCGTGCTGATTACTTGAGGGAGATGACGGAGCTTGAAACATGAATAGGGAAATGGTCATGGGATACGTAGTACACATATGGAGGACTGCAGACAAACACAATTACCTTTTTTTTTTTTTTTTTTTTACTTTTTTTCTTTTCTTTTCTAATATGATTCTTCTTACAAAGGGGAGCTATTTACAGAAGCTGTAGTTATAGCCATCTGTTGACTATTAATGTCGTTTTTAAATTTTATTTGCTTAGCTGATTGAATGATTCAATGGCAGTGATATCAAGTTGTAATACTCATAATTGTTTTTGTATAATAAGCAGTTATCTGAAAAAGTTAATACATTTTTGCCGAATAGTGTATGAAAGTTGTGTTGTGTGCGTATTTAGAATTGATGAGCATTAATTAACCTTGAGTCCTTGCAAAAACACCTTATTTACATGTATAGCTGGAATCAATCAAGGCTAGTGATTTCAACCATTTGAACACCTAAATGGACTTTTCTGATTTTGCAGAAGTCTATATTATTTATTGTCAGTAATTTCTGGGTATAACTAGACTCTAATTCACTAATGATTACATATATCTCCTATTTTCAAATTTGAATCATCATTCGAGGTTTTCATAAAAAAGCAAAAATAGAGTCATATAAAAGACTAAAAACAACTGTGAACTTAAGTAAAACAACTGTGAACATAACAAATATGTCAAATAATCTCATAAAATTGCAAAATTTGAGGTTATAACTGTGAACTTAACAAAAATCAACAGTGAACTTAAGTAAAAACAACTGTGAACATAATAAATATGTCAAATAATCTCATAAAATTGTAAAAATAGAGGCCATAAAGGACTAAAACAACTGTGAACTTAACAAAAAACAGTGAACTTAAGTAAAAACAACTGTGAACATAACAAATATGTCAAATAATCTCATAAAATTGCAAAAATAGAAGCCATAAAGGACTAAAAAAACTGTGAACTTAACAAAAAACAACAGTAAACTTAAGTAAAAATAACTGTGAACATAACAAATGTCAAATAATCTCAAATAATCTCATAAAATTGCAAAAATCGAGGCCATAAAAGACAAACAACTTTGAACTTAACAAAAAACAACTGTAAACATAACAAATAGGTCAAATAATCTCATAAAATTGCAAAAATAGAAGTCATATGGGACTAAAACAAATGTGAACTTAACAAAAAACAACATTGAACTTAACAAATAGGTCAAATAATCTCATAAAATTGCAAAATAAAGATTATAAAATACTAAAAACAACTGTGAATTTAACTAAAACAACTGTGAACTTAACTTAAAAATATGTAAATTAAGGAAATAATAGTCATTTTCATGCAGAAATTATGAATTTAGCTAAAACAACTGTGAACTTCTCTTAATTATTATTGGAACAAATGTAAAAAATAACTGTGAACTTATAAAAAATAACTGTGAACTTGTAACAAATGTGAACTTCTCAAATTTGCTTCAAATTATATGTTGATGCTACTAGTTTGATTCGTATTGACGATACGAAAACAACGGTGGTTTCAGATTATTTTTTTTGAGTTTTAGATCTTAAGATATTTCATTTTAAAGTTTTGGGAGGAAAAAAAAAACGAAATAGGAAACTAGAAAAATTAACTCCCTTAATATTACTAGGACTATAAAAACAAGAGTTTCCTTAACCTTAAGGACTCCGAACCTTACAAAATCTTTGTATAAACCAAATAGGAAACTAGAAAAATTAAGATAATAAATACACCCATAATAATAATAAAACTATATATATATATATATATGCTATATATTCAGAACAACTTGCTTCTTCAAACTTACATCCAATCAACAACTATGGCAGCTGCTGATAACAATGGCTTCAACGTGTTAGAGGAATTAGCTAAACATTATTCATCTTTCTGGTACTACCCTTATGACTACAACACCACACAGCAACACTTGTACCCTTACGTACAACCACAGCTTCTTCAACAACAACAACTATGGAATTCTTACCTTCAACAACAAAAGGAACAATCACTACGCCTAGAGTTGCAACGATTGGAAGGGGAAAGGATAGAATGGGAAAATTTAAAACGAGAGATGGCTGACCGGCGACTTGTTTCGTTCTTGGAAACTGACAATTCTTTTCTTACGCCGTGGTGGAGTTGGAACCCTGAAGATGCTCCGGTTGATAATCATGCATCTTCAACTTCTCGTCCGATGAAGTTTGAGCCTGCTGAATCATTCTCATTCTTCTCGGATAATGTAAGTTCTAATTCTTCTGGAAAAATCAAATTTATGGTTGTTAGTCTTTTATCTATCTATATATATATATGCACACACACACACATAGGAAAAGCTATATACATGTATGATTATGATCAGTTACGTGATGCTCAATCTCCAAAAAATACATACATAAATATATACACATGTATATAAATAACTAGTACTGACACGATTTATACGGTCTTTGCAGCTAGAATTCTCGTCAGAAGATCAGATAAGCGAATATCTTTCAGCAACTTATGGAAAGCTAGATTCTTCGGATAAAAAAGACGTGGAACAGGTTTCAAATGCATTATTGGATCAGAATCTCCCGAGAACCAATGTGGGAACAGAACATGAGAAAAGCGAAGATCTTTCAGGAAATAATGCAGAACTAGTTTCTGATAAATCTACGAATCAAATTTCTAATAATTCATCAGTTCAAAATCCTATAGGAAGAGGCGTGGAACAGGTTTCAGGTGAATTTAATGTAGACCAAGTAGCGGACCAGTATACACTCAAGATGAATAGATCAAGGAAATTTGGGCAGAAAGCGAAGTGGAAGAAGGGTGCGAGCAAAGTACGTAAGGCTTGAAACTGTCCTAAAAGTGGAAACCAAGTTCAGTCGTCAAATCTTCAAATTGACGCAACTTTCGCATTCAGATGAGTTTTGTCGTTTTAGGCTAGTTTTAGTACTTCCCATTCAGATGAGTTGTGTCGTTTTTGGGTCAAAAAACATTGCTAAGTGAGTGTTTTGGGGCCAGAAGTTTTTAGACTATCTTTGTAATTTTTTTTTTTCCTTTTTGTGTTTAAATTGTTTTCGGGTTAAACGTCTCGTTACAGTTGTTTTGTTCATCAATATATTGTTATTGTTTTAAACTAGTTTTAGTACTTTAGATTCTTTTAACCCAAAATTGTTTTCGGGTTAAACGTCTCGTTACAGTTATTGTTTTAAACTAGTTTTAGATTCTTTTAGTCCAGAAATCGGTTACAAGAACCATGGTTGTAACTGCCACTAGTTAGTTACAAAACCCCTTCACTCCAACTAACACTAACTGAATAACCACTAATTAACAAACATAATAGCTGCACATAACTAACTAATTCTTGACTTCTTGATGCATCTGGGCTACTCCTACCCTATATATAGTAAAGACTACTATTCATCCTACACTACTACGAACATGTACCCTTACGTACAGTCACAACAGCGACAACAACAATGGAAACAACAAATGTGGAATTCTCACCTTCAACGGCGACAACAAATGTGGAATCCTCTCCATCAACTGCAACAAGAACATATATGGAATCCTCGCCTTCAACAGCAACAACAAATGTGGAATCCTCACCTTCAACGGCAACAACGACAACAATGGGAACAACTACTACAGCTAGAAAGGGTAAGAATGAAAGAATTAAAAGAAGAAATGGCTGACCGGAGACTTGTTTCGTTCTTGAAAACTGATAATTCTTTCTTTACGCCATGGAATGGGAACCCTGATGAAGAATTAAAACGAGAAATGGCTGACCGGAGACTTGGTTCGTTCTTGGAAACTGATAATTCTTTCCTTACGCTATGGGATTGGAACCCTGATGCTCCTGTTGAGATTCATGATCCTTCAACTTCTTGGCGGATGAGGATTGAGCCTGGCTCATTCTTCTCAGATAATGTAAGTTCCAACTTCCAACTCTTCTGAAAAATCAAATCCATGGCTGTAATTCTTTAAAAAACACACACACACACATAGGATAAGAGCAATAAATTTGATTCTGTGTAAAGGCTATATACATACACGTATGATGCAGTTACGCGATGCTCAATCTCCATAAAATACGAACATATATATATACAAATATACATATATATATATATATATATACATATATATATATATATATATACATATATATATATATATATATATATATATATATATATATATATATACATATATACAAATATACATATACATATATATATATATATATATATATATATATATACTCCCTCCGTCCCATGTCAATGGACACCAAAAATTCTGGCACAATAACTAAGGAAAATGAATATAATAATGAAAATGTGTGGTAGGAAATGAAGAGAGAGAATGAGTGGAGTTAATAGTAGGTTGGTTGAATAAATTGTATGGTGGAAAATGAAGAGAGAGAATGAGTGGGTGGGGTATGATGAATATAAAATAATAAATTCTTTTCCATTTTGGGCAGTGTCCATTCACGTGGGACGTCCCAAAAAGGAAATAAGTGTCCATTCACGTGGGACGGAGGGAGTATATATATATATAGTTCTGACACGATGTATTTGGTCTTTGCAGCTAGTATTCTCGTCAGAAGATCGGATAAGCGAATATCTTTCAGCGACTTATGGCGTGGACTATGTTACCTGGACTCGGGATCAGGTATCCGACACGGGTACGGATCCTAGTGTCGGATTCACTTTTCCTCAAAAAATTGGACACGGGGACACTGTCCTAAAATTAGGATACGGGTACGGGGATACGTTAATAACAAAATATATTGAGTCTATTTATATACTTTACTTATAAATAAAGTCAATTCACTCTTTTTTTGCTAAGATATTAATTAAGTAAAACAACATTAAAACTTGTAAAATTTTTATAAATGAAGTCAACTCACTCCTTTTTTTTCTTTTTTATTATTTTTGTCGTATCCGAATGAAAATGCGGGTGTCGGGGTGTCTTGTCGGACACGATACGTGTCGGACACGGGTACTTCAACATATTTGAAGAGTCCGGGTAACATAGGGCGTGGAAAAGGCTTCAAATGCATTATTGGATCAGAATCTCCCAAGAACTGATGTGGAAACAGGTACCTGTTCCAGTTGAAATTTAACATTATCAAACCCAATTTGAAAACTTAAATTTTGAATTCTTCTCCTCCAATATCATCATCACTATCTTCAGCAACAACAACTTCTGGGTTTTTTCTGTTCTCAGCTTCTTGTACTACTACTTCAATCAAGAGAAAAGTTCCCAAACTACCCAGAATCGGACACAAGGGTAATTTCTCATTTGTTTAATTTAAATTATTTGGGTTTGTTCTTACAATACTATTGAATGTCACTTGTTCAATTCAACTTAAAATTTGGCATTTTGTGTTTACTACTAATTTACTAAATGGTGTTTCTACTGTTTGTGAATTTATTTCAATAATCCACATGATTACTTGTACTGTATACTCCCTCCGTCCCACTTTAAACTATACACTTTCCATTTAGGGCGTCCCACTACAAACTACAAACTTCCTAAAATGGAAATGTTTTATTAATTTTATATTAATGGGACCCATATGTCATACTCACAACTACTATTCACTACCTCACTTTCTCTCTCCTACCTCACTTTTCATACTCACAACACCTACCCCACTCACACTTTTCTTAATCCCCGTGCAAATAGTAAGTGTGTAGTTCTTAGTGGGATGGAGGGAGTATGTTATAAACCTTTCCTCCAGTAAATGTTAAATAATGTTCTTGTTCGTGTGTGTGTGTGTGTGTTTCCTTGGTGGTGTAGAAGTTGAGTTAGGTTTTTGATATATTTAAGAGTGAAGGATTAGAGCTGTTGGGATAGAGGACCAACCGGGCTAGACATCGAAGCAAGGGGGAAAAAACTCGTCAGGGGTTGCTGGACACAAGAGCGGCCGCGCTAGTGGCGTGCGCGACCGCGCTCTTGGGCAGAGACTGATGCTGGATCGACGACGTGTTGAGGGCGACCGCGCTCGGCCCGTTTTTTCCAGCAGTCCTAGTTTCCTTGTTTGTTTAGGTTTTGGTTTATTCCTAGGTCATATATAATCAATGTTCCGCCCCCAACTTAATTGTAACACAAATTCTACATACATAGTGCAAGATCCTGGCTTGGTAGTGCCCCCAGACGTAGCCAATCAAATTGGTGAACTGGGTTAACAATTTCTTGTGTTCTTTTCTGTTTCTTTGATTTCTTGTGCTTGTTTTGTGTGCGATTATTATTCTTGTAGGTTTGCTTGGGTGTGGAGGGCCATATTCACAACAAGAGCAAGTCAGCTGGACTCGAGAAGTACTTGCTTCAAGCAAGGGATTTGTGCATTTTTCATATTACATAGTAATGGATTAATTGTTAGATCATGTATCTCCTTTTTTTTTTTTTTTTTTTTTTTTTTACACTTGAGTGAAAAACCTTAAATGTTATATGGTGATTGATACCCGTTCTTTGGATTTCAATTACCAAGCTTAAAATATACTCCCTCCGTCCCAATAGTAGCTTCCCATTTTGCCATTTTGGGTGTCCCGTTAATAGCTTCCACTTTCCTTTTTTGGCAAAGGAATCTTCACTATTCCCTCCACTCATTCTCTCTCCTCCATTATTTTAATACTCACAACACCATTATAATTTACTATTCTCTCCACTCATTCTCTCTCCTATTTTCAAATTACACTCACAACATTTTTACTTCCCCCTCATTTCCTTAATTTGCGTGCTGCCCAAAAAATGGGCAGCTCTTATTGGGACGGAGTAGTATGAAACATGTATAATTTGAATCTGAAAGATTAGATTTCAAAATCGGTCATATCTCATTTGAGGTAGAAGTAAATGGATAGTGAGATTGTTGCATCACACAATCATACATAAACTGAATTACTGATAAACAATGTTCTGGCAATCAATCTGCTTTGAGAAAAAATATGTCACGGTTTTATTACTTCATCTCGCCTACATGAGTTGAATCTTATGTGATAAGGTCTTGCCAAGAGGGAGTTGTCTTTGTTCTTCCTCTTGGTTAAAACACAACATAGTATTAGTTTTTTTATTTTTTCTATATGGGTTGTCTACATTTACAATGTATAAATGGAGATTGTCAGTTTACCATAATCCAGTTGTTCATTTCTGAATGAGTAACACAAATTGTTGCTTGTGATACTTTACAAAATTACCACTTGAGATTGTTTTGAGACCAATGTGATCAGATCTGGTCTGCTTTTAAAAAAAAAAAAAAGTGTAATCAAGGTGTGAAAACATCTCTCTCTCTCTCCACATCATGATGCTTATATCCTTCAGTGTGTCTGTAGTTTCTGCTACAAATTGATTTCAACGTAAGTTTTTGATTCTTGTTTGGCCTCATTTTTGGAACAAATTTCTGTTGACTTGTGTGCTGTAGTAGTTTACCTATAATCCAGTTGTTCAATTCAAGTTAAAATTTGGCATTATGATGATTCATTGAATCAAATTTTTGATGATTCCTCAGGTCAAATTTTCTCAGCTTCTTGTACTGCTACGTCAATCAAGTTGAAAATTCCCAAACAACCCAGAATCGGACACACAGGTAATTTCTTAATTTGTTTACTTTAAATTATTTGGGTTTGTTCTTTACAATATTATTGGACGTCTACTTGTCAATTCAAGTTAAATTTGGCATTTTATATTCCATGTGAAATCTCTTGAAGCTTGATGAAGCAAATCTGACTTGTTGAGGCTAAAAATTTATATTCCATGTGAAAGCTCTTGAGAACTTTAAAAGAATATGTTTGAATCATGTTGAACATAGATATTTTAGACGTTACCTCGTGTCAGTACACTTGTTGATGCATCTTGGCTACTTCTTTTTCCTTACAGTAGTTGATACAACCTCCTCCTGCATTGATTGTATTAATCTTATTATGTACTCCCTCCATCCCGGAAAGTTTGTCAGTACCTACACAAGTTATTAGTTAATTTAGCGTATGCTTTTGGTTGGGGATATAATAATACGGAGTACTAAGAAAAATGAAACCGCAATCACATATAAATGGTAGAATCCTATGTCTAAATTATCCAAGAAAATGGAAGGCCATTGGATAACAGCTTAATAATTTGGACTAATAAATCTGTTTTTCCTCTATCAAGCTCTAAAAACCTGTGATATAACAATCATACACACTTTCTAACAGCTAAAATCCTCACATAGTTGATGTCATTCGCATAAACGTTAGTTTTTCCATAGAAACGCAAGCAACTAAGACTCTAAGCTCCATGTAATGGTGTGTAACTTGCATAACAGAAGGTTAGTTAATTAATATAACTTTCGACTCTAAAGAAAAGAAGAAAAATGACAACAGAATATCATACTCTGGGGCCATGTATTCAAGAATACCCACTGGACCAATAAGTTTTGTCAACCCAAAATCAGCTACCTGTGGAATATAAAATCCCACTCTGTTAACATAAAAGTAGAAGATCAAAGGGGAATATTAATCTCTTAGACAAGACCCTAAAACCTTTGCACGAAAATTTTGGTCAATCAAAGATGTTTGGGGACTTAATTTTACGATGGATATAAACGGGAACAGTGTGTTCATGCAACCTCGTAGACCATGGCATTGGCTCACTCCCTAAAAAGAAAAAGAGTTTTGCTTTGCGTATATGTTGACTCAAGTTGCCATTCTCGATGAATTCTTAAACTAAAAACAAGGAACCCTTAACACTGTGTCCTATCAAGTATACCTTCATTTAATTTTGTTGAACTCCTAAAATCACTTTAACATCAGAGTTACTAAACTATTAAAAGAATATAATTTTTTTCACAAGTTTTTTGTATAATTCAGATTGACTTTCTTGGTCGAGTAAAAAGAGGGCTAAGGAGTTCAGCCTAATGCATGAGGCTAACAACATTACATGATCCAGAAAGGATCTAATATAAGTAGTCTTAATATTTAGATCGCCTTGCAAGTTAGGCAGCAAGCATCGCGTAATGCTAAATTCATTTATACCAGTTAATTGATGTTTTTGATTTGGCATGAATGTTGATTTTGAAGGTCTTTTGTCAAAGGCTGAGGAAAAGAAGCAACCAATTTTCTCCAAGATTATACAGCTTCGCCCAGGAGGTCATGGTCTTAATCTCTTGGTTAAAGTTGTTGATACAAAGATAATCATGCCGAGGAGGGTTCGTGCTGAAAGCTTGGTTGGTGATGAGATGGGGATTATTGTTTTCATTGCCAGGAACGATCAGGTTGACTTGATGAAAGAGGGTGACACATTGATCCTGTGCAATGCAAAGATTGAAATGTTCAAGGGATCAATGAGGCTTGCTGTGGACAAGTGGGGCCGTATTCAAGTCACAGAGCCCGCTACTTTCTCTGTCAAAGAAGATAGCAATCTATCTCTGATCGAGTTTGAGCTAGTGAAGTGTCAAGAGTGAGTAGCGAATAAAATCGGAATAAAAAGCAATCTAAAAAGCCAGTGAACTTTAATGCTCGGGCGTATTTTCTTATCCAGAAGCTATGTATTACAAAGAACTTTTATGGTTATTAAGTTTATTGTTTTCCTTTTTTTGGGTTGGGGGTAAAGTAGAATAGGAGTTGGAAGCTGATTTTAGAGAAGCGGTTGACTTTTGGAACTGCATTTTGGAAATTTATTACCTGTTATAAACTCTTGTTTCTTTTTTGCTTTTTTTTTTGGTTGGGGGTGGGGGGGGAAGTTGGATGATGAACTCTAGCTCTGCTTCTTCAGGTTTACACTATCATGGTTCATGCCATATCTTGTGGGGGGGTGGGGGACAATCAACTACCAATTTCACGTAAGCTATCAGTACAACTTACAAATGTGATAAACGATAATTGCCAAGTACAAGTGATGAACATGTGTTAAAACCTTCAGTAGCAAGAATTCTTTTGAAGCTTGCATACCCATTTTCTTGATTGCAGCTTTCTGCATTTATAGAAAAAAAAAACATAAATCAGCTTCATGGAAAACAAACATTAACAGTCTTGACCCACATTCACACGTTCAATGCTCAGCTCCTCTAAATCTATTGCCAAATAGCTACAATTACCAGACTCGTGATGGGGGCTTCAATAATTAGATTAGCAAAACCTTGTGATCTTCCGAATCTCTAGTTTAGTTAATGATAATATTTTCCCCAAATTAAGGCAAAATAAAAGCAGGTTTTAACCCTTTGGGGAGTAGAAAAAATTGAGGGTAACGTTCCAAATGTGAGGGGAATATGTTGCATTTTTTTGGGTGAAGGACCAAAATATGCAACGTACTTTTCCATTTTTTACAATTAATGCAATATACTATCTAGTGACCACTTAATGATTTGTACTATCTTGTATTTATTCATATAATGCAATATGCGTTAAATCAACCTAACGACGTCAAAAACTTAACCAAAATGTCGACATTCGTTAGAAAAACTAACTCATGATAAATGCACCAACAGTTGACCCAACCCAACGACTACCACTCTCTCTCTCGAATCCAGCCACCACCATCCCAACCACCACCACACACCTTCGACAAAATCCTTCCCCCACTACCATTTCTCCATTAAACCCCATTTCTCAACTCTCAATTCCCGATTCCCAGCTATTCAACATTTTGAAAACCTCATATTATGAAACAATGGATCCAAAATTTCAAAGTTTATTAAAATTCTGAATTTTTGATAAACAAAGCCCAACTGCAAACATAGATTGGAGACAAACAACAATCAGGCACTTCCCCATTTTCAGCCTCCATTTTCACTCAACTGCTATTAACATTAATTAAAGAAAATAAAAATTGAAACCAAATCGAATTCAAACATAAACACAGATTCTTGATACAATCTACAATTCATTTGAATATTAATTGTAATCTTGAAGAAAATCTGAAAAAATGGAGCTACTTGGATGGATCGATCTGATGGTGCGATGGAAAGAGAGAAAGGAGAGTTACAGGGGGTTATAATATTCTTTGGAAAAACTGGGATCGTGTGATTAGGGAATAGTATGCTAACTTATCTCTAAAGTCTTATAATATTCTTTGGAAAAAGTTAAAGTCTGATGGCCCCGATTCACTTATTTAGTGAATTCTGTTTGCAAAGTTATCTCTGCCCAATAACCCTAATCAACTTGTTCGGTCTTATAATTGTGATTAGAGATCGATTATATAAAAGCTTGAGAGTTAGCAAAAGAAATTGCAACCATGGTACATAAACATAATCTTGTTTTGCGATTCATTTGTTAGATCTAGTACGTAATTCGGTCTTATAATTGTGATTAATGTTGTTTGTATCTTTTGAAGCCAGGTAATTGTTTTATGCTTCTAGGACCGTGGGGTGGTGAAGATGGAACTCATTGGAGTTACAAAGCCACAGGTGCGATATCTCGTATTTTGATCACTAGTGATGCAGATGCTATTCGATCCATTAGCTTCACTAGTGTAGATGGACTTGACAATTTGGATAAATCTCCCGTGTTTGGCACTTCGACTGGTACTACAAAAAAGGTTAGGATCATCCACACTAATTTGTACAAGTGATGATCATAGTTATAAGTCATTTTCCTAGTCCTTTACATGTTTTTGTTTTTGTTGGGTTTTTTTCTTTCTAATCCAAAACCACATGCGAATGTACAGATACATATTGACAGTAGTGTCGAGAAGCTCGTTCTCATGGAGGGGATAGTTGGGACCCACAAATTCAAAGAAACCGTGACACAACTGTCCTTCTCTACAAGCAAGAATGGTGTAATGACCAAACATGGACCTTATGGATCCGAGCAGAAAGGAGCTGAATTCTCGTGTCTGCTTACACAGGATCCCTTTGCTGGATTTCATGGTGTGTACGGTGAATCACTGTATTCTCTAGGTGTCATGGTGAGAAGTCGGGAGTCTTCATCATGGGGTGGTGAAGGCGGAGATCCATGGAGTTGCAATATGCCAGGTACAATTTCCCGCATTGCAATCAATTATAATGATGTTATTAGAGCACTTCGTTTCACGAGCTTAGATGAAAGTGGCCGTTTAGAGCATTCCGAAACATTTGGAGACTTTGATTCCAAAGACGAGGACGAGTATCAAGAGGTAAGCATGCATGTATCATGATATCATTTGTATGTGCCCTTTGAAATTAGTCAATCACTACCTCTGTCCTATGACCTATTTTGTCCCAAAATGAAAAACCTTTTAAAACTTTTCCTTCAAAAAAAAACTTTGTCCCTAGATGAATTGTTTCCAAATATTTTTCATAGTTCATTATATATTTGCAAAATTAAAAGTTTGAAAGTGAATAGCAAGAATGTTTATGATTTTCTCTATTAAAAATCAACATTTTCAAAATAACCCTAAAATCCAAAATGGACATTCATTTTGTGACGGGAGGAGTACTATATATAATCTTGTTCTCATGTACGTACACAGATAGAGATTGACACAAGCACGGAAAAGTTGAATGGTATGGCAGGGACATATGGAAGCCATGAGGAAGCAACTACCATAACATCGTTGGCTTTTACCACGAGCAATTTTAGGACGTTTGGAACTTTTGGCACAAGAAAGGGCATTCCTTTTGATTATAAGGTGAAGGATGATGAAGTTATATCTGGATTTTATGGTCGTGCCGGGTCCTTAATCGATGCTATAGGAGTGCATAAGAGGTCTAGTAAAATAGGTACAAACGGAGTAGTTGTCGGTCCATTTGGGAGTGGCGGGAGCAAATGGGAATACCAACCTAAGGGTTTAATATCCCGTATTATCCTCTATTATGGTGAAGATCGGATCTACTCCATTCGTTTTGAGAGCAAGGATCTACGAGGAAATTTAGACAGGTCTTCTACCTACGGCTATGAAACCGGCAAGAAATATGAGGTGAGTCAACTTCGTGATCAATGAACGACTAACTGAACCCTAATTATATATATTATCTGTAAGTCAAGTATTTGTATATATGTGTGCATATATATATACACACACACATATATATGGATATCATGTTTGCGCGTGTTACCTATAATACGCAGTAAACTAAACTTAATTTATCACTAAATGTGTGCATGTTTTGACACAGATTAACATTGATGATGCAAAAGTGGGGAAGCTTAATGGCATGAGTGGCACAATTGCTTCATATAGTGGAAATCACTTGGTTCAATCCTTGTGTTTTTCCACTGACAAGAAGATTAAGTACGGACCATTTGGGAACTCAGGAGGAACTAAGTTTTCAATTACAGTGAAAGATGGGTTTTTCAGCGGATTTCATGGCAGTCATGCAAGCAGCACATATATTCATTCTATCGGTGTCTATGTCAATTCTACATAAGAACACGTGTGCCTCTACATAAGTGCACATATGCACGCATGAGCTTGTTTGATTGTATCATGTCTCTGGTTATTTATTGTTTCAATTTGGTGAAAATAAGGTTTAAATTATAATGTACATTATTGGTTTGTACTAGTTAAGTTTGTTGGTCTGATCCAATAATAATGTACCTGTGTTGGCTTTTCCTCCTAATCAAATTGACGTAATTACACAAATGGAGCCTAAGGGATTTGAACCCCTAACCTTCTCGTTAGAAGAGAGAAGAGAATAACATTGAAGCAAGAGCTTCTTGGTCGGACTGAAAGAACTAGTGTTTAGTTTGCCTTGAAATTAACCTCGAGAATCAAATTCATTGCTCTTAGTAAAGGCTAACAGCCATGAAATACTAGCTACACATTTACCTTGCTGACACTTTTTGGTTTAATTTCATTTTCAACCATTGTACTTCATTCCGACTCTCACTTCAACCACTATACCTTTTTTGCACGAAACCCACAAATATTTTGGATAACTCTCATATTGACCCAAATTCGCGGATTGGGCCACGAATTAGGCACGGATTAGACACAAATTTTGGGTCGGTATGAAATTTTTCCAAAAGTATAGAAGTTTTTGTGCAAGAAAAAACAATTATAGTGGTTGAACTGAAAGTTGCGGTAAAGTACCGTGGCTGAAAACGAAATCACATCTTTTTGTTTTTGCAAAGATCTACCTTCCTGACATCAAATTAACTAGACCTTGATATGACAAGGAAACAGAACTGAATTAACTGTGCAAAGGACGTAATTACTAGCCAAGTAAGGATTTGCTAACCAGGTATAGCAGGACGTATGTATCCAAAGCAATGGCGACCAACTCCTAGCCTTCTTCTTGGATCTAGAAGACTGCTGATCGGATACAGCCTGTGAAAAAGATTTTCATAGAAGTTTGATTTACCAGGTTACATCATTAAGAAGACCAAAGAGATATGCACCTCATAAGCCACAACTTTCTCCAACAAATAAGCAGGATCATCCCACGTAATCTGATGAAGTTCAAGGTTAGAAGGACTAAGCCATGTAGCAAGCTTTTCTTTCAGGTAGGCGTCTAAAGCTCGCAAAGATGCAATATTTTCGTCTCTATATGTTAAGAGAAACGTATTTAGACAAACTTCCAATTTCCCTTTATATTAATTATTCAAATTCACGTACTAAAACATTATAATGGCACAAAATCTAACAATAGAGAATTCAAGGAAGAGCTACAAAGCTATAAAAAAAAATGCTAGAATATGAATGTCAAGGCCCACAAGATTACTTTACACATTTAGCTAGCTAAAGCCTATCCAAGTTCTGTCGTCATCAACCCTCCTGTTTTGGTTTCAAATTTACCTCTTTCTAATAGCAGTAATGAAGTTCTTATCTAGTTATCTGTGTAGCAAGGGCAATCCCCTCCTTACCGAAAGAAACAGAACATCTTTTTTCCAGGACTGTAAATGGCTTCAAGTAACTCCCTGATTTCTTATATCACAACATCAATTTGCATGGTATAATCCACAAATAAAGCTGTTTATTTTATTCAACTCTTTATATAATGATGCAGGAAATAGTTTAATAATTTCATTTTACTTCTTCGCATCATCAATTTGCATGTTACTAACTCGGAAATATAGCTGTTTATATTATTGTACTCTTTATATGATGATGAAGAAAATAGCTTTCAGCCATCAATTTAGTACTTGAAATTGAAGAACACGCTTGAAATAAAGAGAAAAAGCAAAACCCTTCAGGAAGAACACGTAAACAGGCTTATGCAAACTTGTAAGAGTTAGTTTGAATAAGCCCAATGAAATAGGCATTATATCAGATAAGCCCAATTATTTTGAATAAGACTCCATATCCTCATTGTAGAACAGCAATGGACATACAATAATAGATCATATTAGTATGACCTGAATATCATAGCCGCATGGCCCACAAGATTACTTCACACATCTCATGCCAGAATATGAATGTCAAGGCCCACAAGATTACTTTACACATTCCACACCCGAAGATGAATGTCAAGTCAAAAAATAGTTTTAAGTAAAAAAGTGAGACATAACCTTAAGCAAGAAAAAAAAATAGGAGGATATCTTCTCTAATAGCGGACAAAAAAAAAAAACTTTTTGTGTCTGTTGGTGTTAAAATTCATGATTTCCTTGTGAAAAAAATGCAGGTGTGTTAGTATGGGCCATGGTAGAGCTAACCTGCAGTGTATCACTGCATAATTGGGTACAAAGTTACAAACCAGTGTCAACATCCAGCTCATTTCTGACTGAGGATAATGGACTTCATGTGCTTTAGGAGAGGACCCCCCATATAAATTATATCCACCATTATAGGCTCTTTAAGAAAAGGAACAACTTCACCAGTGGTCCCTAATAGTATTCAAGACTCTGTCATTAGTGCCTCTACTAACACATTGAATATCAGCTACCAAAGTATATGAATTTTACATTCCGGTGGTCCCCAATCCTAACGGCATTATAACTGAGTCGTTAAGTTCTAAGAACTTCACTAATGGTCTAACGTAGGGGCAAAAATGAAAATTTTAAAACCCCTTTGAGACTTCTCGGCACACCTAACGAAAATGGCTTCTTCTACTAGGATCGCACTAACAGTCGGATTTTGCCTACTATAAAATACTCCCTCCGTCCCACCCGAAAAGATACAAAGTTGGTATTGCACGAGAATTAAGAAAAGTGTATAGTGGATTAATTGTTGTAAGTACGAAAAGTGAGGTATGCGAAAAAGTGAGGTAGGAAATAGTAAGTGGATAGTTATTGTAAGTATAACAAGTAGGTCCCATGAATAAAGAAATGTTAAAAGGTTTCCATTTTGGGTGTGTGCATTTTTAAATGGGACACCCAACAGGAATAAAGAAATGTTAAAAGGTTTCCATTTTGGGTGTGTGCATTTTTAAATGGGACACCCAAAATGAAAATTTGTGTCTTTTTACATGAGACGGAGGGAGTATTTTTTATATTAAAAGATGTAACTCATTTTTACACTTTTTGGTCGAATGTAACACATACAATAAAATTCCCCTTCTACTCCTCTCCAATTCTCTCGCCTCCTTCTCTTTGGAGATGCGTTTTGATGCCATCTCCACAGCCTTCTCTCTCTCTCTCTCTCTCTCTCTCTCTGCTCTAACAATTTCAGACCTGAAAAATTCTCAAGAAATGCGTATAAATAACAACAAGTCAACCGCCAATTGAAACCCTAACCCCAACGAGAAATGCACCAATCTCAAATATCTGAAAATTCGATTATCCTAACAAGCAGCACAATCATATTGCATAACAACACACACGAAGACACATTTCAAAGAGGGAATTTTATTAATTTTTTTGAAGAATTACCTGAATGAATAAACCGGAGATGAAGAAGGTTGGAAATGGCAGACGGAGACTTTTAATGCAGCTACTTTTCGCTGCTACAGTGGCATTTAATTTCTCACATGAGCTTGAGGTTTCCTCGAGAGAAAGCCGTTAATGGAAATCGAGCGAGTTGGACGGTCAAGATGAGATGATCGAGATGTGACGTGTAGTAAGATACTCCCTTAGTTTCATATCAAGTTTTTTTTTATGTGAATTTCATGCTTTTTAAGAAAAAATTTTATAAGTGGGTAGAAAATTAGATGAGAAAGAATATAAAAGTTAAATATGGGACAGGAAATAATAGTTAATGATTGATTTTTTTTAAAGTGTGTAGAAGATTAGAGAAGAGAGAATGTAAAAGTTAAAAATATTTAATAGGAGAGAGAATGAGGGGGAGAAATAGTAAATTAAAGATTAGGTTTTTTGTAAATATGTTAATTTTATAAGGGTACTAGCACATGCCCGTGTCCAAGGCTACGTAAATTTTTTTTTAAATTAAAAAAAAAATTTAAGGACAAAATGGAAAAGGGACAAATGTATGAGAGCAAAATGGAAATTTCTCTCCTTGGAACTGTTCATAGAACTGTTCAAAAGGGGGGTTTCATTTATACTATAGATAATGAATGGTATTTTGTAAATATATTAAATCATGAGGATATAAATATATTCAAAACTTGTCATTTATGAAAGGAACCTTTAAGTGGGACGGACTAAAAAGGAAAGTAGAAACCTAGAAGTGAGACGGAAGAAATATAAAAGTTGAGTAAGTTACACGATCGAGATGCGAAATGAGTTGAAAAAATGGAAAACTTGTAATGAATCCGAGTAAAATATTTAAAATACTTTTAAAATAAAGTCCTGGATCGTCAAAATCAAAATAAACGAATTAGACATAAATTGAAAATCGAAATGCTATGTTGTCTGACTGACTGCTGCCCTCGGGCGGGATCCGAAGGTTATTTTTACTTTTGTACCATAATTTTGCATTTTTTTCATTTTAGCCCTTACTTTAGATCATTTGTTAAGTTCATAGAGCTTACTCCCTCCGTCCCACGATAATCTGCAAAAAGACATTTTTTGGACATATCACAATAATCTGCATTTTCTCAAAATGAAAATGGGACTCACTTGTCTCTACTCACAACCATTACCCACGTACTCCACTTTCTCTCTTTTACCCAACCATCTATACTCACAACACATCACATTTTTCACTTTTCTCCTTAATTCTCGTGACATCTATTTTTTTGCGTATTTCTTCGGAATGGAGGGAGTAAGTGCGATTTTGACAGCTGTAATTGAGATTCTTTTGTTTCCTCATTTATTATTTTTTTTCTTATCTTAAACGAATAAAATCTAGTATGAGTAATATTTTAAAAAATCATTAAAAAAAAAATTGTTCTTAGAGCTTTTTTCACCCATAGTGTAAAGTGGCATTTGATTTTTTTAAATGTTAAGTGCTGAAATCTGATTTCAAGTTTAAATTTGACTGAATTGATAAGAGTTGGCATCAAAACATTTTTCCTAGCAGTTGTACATAATTATTTTTAATAACAAAAAGATAATTTGAAATAATGTTTCTTTTAACACTGACGAAAATTATGTTTTTAATGTTATAAAATTGTTCGATTATCAGTTAAACTATTAGATTGTTCATTAAAATTAATGATATGTCAAAATTTTATAATAAAATGTAAAAATGCAAGTATTTTGGAAAAAGAAAAACCCTAAAATTATAAATATTTTGGGGCGGAGGGAGTATAAAAAAAAAAGGAAATGGGGGGAATAATTGGTTATGTGGACATATTGCGCTTACTAATACTAATAGACAAGACATGGTTGTCATATATGATATCCAATTTCACTTAGGACAATTATTAGTGGGGTGCAACAACATAATTATACTAAGTGAGATTAACCTAGTATAATGCTTTGTGGTTTTTTAATGCAAGACAACATGGGATTCACAAGAACCCTATTTTTGGCCTTTTTGTACTCTCCGTCCCATTTTAATTTTAAGAGTCATGTTTTCTCTTTTAGTCCGTTTTATACTAAGAGATTCATTTCATAAATAATTTTGAACAGTGTTTCAGACATATATACTCTAATATTTTAAATATATTTATAAAAAAATCATTCATTATGCCCTTATAATATTAATATATTTACAAAAAAATCGATAAAAAAGAGGAGGAAAAATTAAATGTTTTAATTTTTACATTCTCTTTCCTCTAATCTTTTACCCACTTCTAATTTTTTATTCATTTTTTTAAAAAAATTCTTAAAAAACGCAAAATATTATTCAGGATCCTTGAAGTGGGACAGAGTATATGTTGTAGTACTAATGACTAATGAGATGGAATAATTATCATGCGGCTCCTTAGCTTGAGAATCATAGTCTTATTTACTTTCTCCGTCCCAAATAAATAAACAAATTATTTTTGATTGATAATAAATTTAAAAAAAAAAATTATTCATTTTTTTTGAAATAGAGATATTATATCTTTATAAAATAATTGTCCAATTTTTAATCAAATATGATCTAAAATAGTTAAGAACTTGTTGTTTCTATTAAGTGGTTCTATTGAGGGAAATATTTTATATATTAGAGACAATTAATAAGTGGCAAATTTGGTACTTCATTATTTAGGTTGTATTTCCACCGTACCAAAATGATTTTTTCATTTTTTTTTTCGATATTACTATGATGTAATTCGGTCCAAGAAGAACAGTAATGATATAAGAAGAATATTTGACGAAGTCAAATATATTAATTATTTTTGTATTTTAATTAGTATTTTAGGACCGTATTTTGTTTCCTTATTTTGTTTCCTTTTTCTATTAGGATTTTCTATATTTTCTTTTTATATTTTCTTAAGGATTTAGGAGAGTATTTTGTTTCCTTATTTTGTTTCCTTTTTCTATTAGGATTTTCTATATTTTCTTTTTATGTTTCCTTAAGGATTTAGGAGAGTATGATCTATAAATACTTTCCTCTAATTTTAGTTTTAGGTAGTCTTGATATTATTATTTTCTTTGGTTTTCAAATTATTAATAAAATTTCGTGTTTTATTGAAAGAATTCATTTTTGAGTTCTTGAGAATTCCTTTAATTCCTGCAGAGATTTTAATCATTCTTGATTAATTCCTATATCATTCCGCTGCGTTTACATCAATTGGTATCAGAGCGAGGACGATCCTTGGAAGATGACCAATTCCGGTGGAGCCAACGGAGACACGCAAACCACTCTTGCAGCAATCCTAGAGCGCATAGCAACTCAAGATCGCGAATATAGGGAACGTGCGGAGCGACAAGAACGCGAATATAGGGAACGTGCAGAGCGACAAGAAGCCCTCCAAAGAGAGCAACACACCCAATTATTAGCGGCCTTGGCGGGATGGCGAGTAGATGGTGGCGATGTCAACCCAAAAAATCAACATGGTCCTCATGGGGAACACCTCCGCCATGATGGTCCGATTGGACGGGAGAATAGAACTAACAATGGAGAAAATAACAAATCTGTTGTTATTGATAGGATCAATGATCGTTTGATTCATGCTAATCAACAGGCGAAATATTTTTTTGCAAAGGAGGAGGAACTTTCAAAGGAGGCCAACTTCCACCATGATTTTTTTCTTCATTATGAATCCCTTCTTGTAAGCGGCCAACTTCCGCCAGAAAAATAATTTATAGTGGATTTGCATAGAGAATATAGGGATAAAGCTTTGAAAGAATCTGAACCTTTTTGGCATAAAGCTTGTTCTTATTTGAAACAAGTTCGGCGTTTGAAATCACAAAAAGCTATTGAATTGAAGCGTCTTGAGGAGGAAGAACGTCGCCTTTTTATTGAAGAATTTCCCACTCAAGAAGAAGCTTTTGATGAAGAGGTTATTTGTGAAGTCGTAGAAGATTTATGCGTTGTTCAAGTGATGGAAGAATCTAAAGATGATGAACTGTGTGAAATTGCAACGGCGAAGTAATTAAGGTATGTAATAATATTGTTACCGCAGATTTTATTGTCCCTATTCATGCCCTAGTTAAGTCAAAGGTGGAGGATACTGTTAATATGGATTGGTTCGTTGCAAAATCAAATTTTATATGGGGCAAAAATTTTGTGAATCATGGAAAGGTCGGGAAGGTAGATCGACAAAAGGATAGTGGGATTGATAATATATGTATTTATCCGGAAGAGCGACAAGAGGTTGATGAGGAAGATGGTATAATATTATTTTCGGAGGAAATTCTCATGCCTATATTAATACTTCGTTGTCATATTTATTCCAAGTACTTGTTCCAATGGGACGGATCAATTCAAGTTCTTTCAATTCTTTCTACGTTAAAGATGAAGATTTATTCAAAGTATTTATTTCGATGGAATGGCTCGTTTCAAAGATCGGACGAGGATTCGGGACGAATCCTTTTTCAAGTGGGGGTGAATGATGTAATCCGGTCCAAGAAGAACAGTAATGATATAAGAAGGATATTTGACGAAGTCAAATATATTAATTATTTTTGTATTTTAATTAGTATTTTAGGACCGTATTTTGTTTCCTTATTTTGTTTCCTTTTTCTATTAGGATTTTCTATATTTTCTTTTTATATTTCCTTAAGGATTTAGGAGAGTATTTTGTTTCCTTATTTTGTTTCCTTTTTCTATTAGGATTTTCTATATTTTCTTTTTATGTTTCCTTAAGGATTTAGGAGAGTATGATCTATAAATACTTCCCTCTAGTTTTAGTTTTAGGTAGTCTTGATATTATTATTTTCTTTGATTTTCAAATTATTAATAAAACTTCGTGTTTTATTGAAAGAATTCGTTCTTGAGTTCTTGGGAATTCCTTTAATTCCTGCAGAGATTTTAATCATTCTTGATTAATTCCTATATTACTATGAATGAACTTTGAACAATAATGATTTTTTCATTTTTTTTTCGATATTACTATGAATGAACTTTGAGCAATAATTTTAGTTTGATTTGGTTATTCTAATAAAAATCTAAAACTTGTTATTAATAGTATAGTTGACGGTTTATTAATAACAAGTTTTTTGTATCTAAATGAATGTCAAAACGTATTCTATTAGTATCAAAATGAATGTTAAAAAAAAAAATGAATGTCAAAACATACTTTTTTTAATAAAAAATGTTAATAAATTTGAATATTTATTTAAATTTCTAACATGACATGAGGTACAAATATTATAAAGTCATATTCATTTATTATTATTTATTATTTTTTGGTAAAATTATCCATCAGTTACAGTTTAGAAAATTGACATGGGATTAGGTTTCTGCTTCAATTCTAAGAATTCCGACAAGGAAATAACTTTCTAAGTTAATGTTGAGCTAACGTCATGAAATTCTTAAATTTGATGCCTACTTTTATTTTATGATATTTACTATAATTAAATTATTTATTCCCTTAGGTTGCAAAATAAATGAAGGAATAAATAAATAAACTTATATCAATAAATATTATTTGTAATTGACCTATACTCCCTCCGTCCCGCTAATATTAGCACACTTTCCTTTTTGGGCGTCCCGCTAATATTCGCACACTCTCAAAAAGGAAACTTTATATTAATAAAATATTCACCCAATCCCACTCATTCTCTCTCCTACATTATTTTAATACTCACAACACCATTATAATTTATTACACCCTCCACTCATTCTCTCTCCACTCATTCTTTTACACTCACAACATTTTATTAAAATATCATATTCCTTAATTCCCGCGCAAACAGTGTTTATGCTAATATTAGCGGGACGGAGGGAGTATTACTTTTTTCTAATAGTAAAGCAAGACTCCTTAACTATTTATGAGTCATAGCTTTCTGGTTGAAGATCGTCTGGATTATTCTGTTGTGAAGAGAAAAAATGGTTTTTTTTCTAAAATAATTCTATTTTAAAAATATAAATTTCAAAATAACTCACATTTGAAACTATTTTTTAAAATGATCAAATTTTTAGAACTTGATACACGATGTACCGAGTTTAGTTTAATTGGAGTTAATCATTCTCGTTGGCGTTTAATTGGTAATTACAATAACCTAAATCGGTAATGAAACTCACAACACGGTGTATCGAGTTCTAATTATGCAACCGACAAAAAGGGAGGGCTTCCCATGTCATCTTATTTTTCATCAATCAAATTGGGGGTCGGTTACCTACTGCCCTCAAGTCGGTCTTCACGATTTTCTTGACCGGTCAGTAGGGCCTCCTCCTAGATTTTCAACTTAGGCATATCCTATTCCAAATCTTCAGCAGGTGCATCACCATCATACTGAACAGGAGCAATAGTGGAAATGAAAATCGAAATAGGATCAGTTAAGTTCATGGCCATTTTTTGACCCGTCACCATTTTCATGATTAACTGATCCTTGATTTACCGATCCTTGTCGCAACCGATCCCGGTTAAACTCGCCACATGGTGTAGCGAGTTCTTCTTTGTTAATTAAGTTGATTAATTCAAACGCTTAAATCTAATTTAACTAAATGGTATAGTGAGTTTCAACGGTCACATATTGAACTTGCTACACCATGTAGCGAGTTTTAAAAATTTGGTCATTTTGAAAAATAGTTTCAAATGTAATTTATTTTGAGATTTATAATTTTAAAATGGAATTATTTAAGAAAAACTCGAAAAAATGGATTCAGACATACGATCCAATGAATGACAAGTTTAATGAAAGGAACAATTTTAATTTATGGCAGATCAAGATAAATACTTTGTTGAGATACAAAGACTTGGAGGCTTCAGTGGCTGCTGTAATCAGAGATCACAAGA
The DNA here is from genome assembly GCA_022495995.1 of Adenophora triphylla var. japonica. NCBI lineage: Eukaryota > Viridiplantae > Streptophyta > Magnoliopsida > Asterales > Campanulaceae > Adenophora > Adenophora triphylla. The sequence continues at coordinate 953,569 of JAFEMH010000151.1, read as the reverse complement.
GTAATCCAAAGGGCAAGATAGCGATCGTTTTCACGTTGAAAAGCTTAGAGAAAATAGTGAAAGAAGCAGCAAATATAATCATTCTAGATGAGAAAACCCATTCTCAAATCACCAAGAGGCTCGATGATGGCATACTGGTGTATGTTCGCTCTCTGAATGTTTAAAGGTACTTCTATTAATGATCACCTAGATCGATTTACTGCTTTATTAATTGAAATGCGGAATATTGAGGTTAAATTGATAATGAAGATGTTGCTCTTATTCTGTTGTTTTTTTTTTGTCATTATCATATGAGAGGTATGTGGAGTCTTGTACTAATGATAAGGATATAGTTACTTTTGAACAGGTTAAGAATAACCTCAAGAACATATATTTGCATCGAATGGTGAGTGTGTATGTACATAATATTAATCATCATGTTTGGTTGCAGAAGGCAATAGGGGCCAAGGTAGGAAAAACAAAAGTTTATCTAAAAGGGGTCCAAGACTTGGAGATGTCTGTAATAACCACAAGGAAAAGGGAATATGCTTTAGTAACCGAAAAAGACAAAGGCATGAAAGATGCATATTTTGGGGCTTCTCATCAAATGTGTTCGCACATAAAATGGTTTGCAACGTACGAGCAAATAAATGATAGCGATATTTATACGGCTAATGATTATACCTGCAAGGTGGTTGACATGGGTCATATAGGGTGCGAACTTTGGGTGGTAAGTTATGTACGTTGAATAAGGTTAGACATAAAGTAACAATGAATCTGATATCGCTTAATCTGCTAAACAGGATGAGATACAATTTCAAAGGTGAAGATGGAGCAGTAAATGTCTGCAAGGGTTCAAACGTAATTCAGAAAGGGATAAAATGAGATTCCTTATACGCCCTCTAAGGTTCTAAGTTTTTTTGGCTCGTGTGTCGAGTGTTTTACTACAAATTGTTGGTGTAATGCCCTAGGCTTTAGTTATGTTTAACTTAAAATCGTTATGTATCGTCTTTATCATTAAGCATATATTTTGATTATTATATACTCCCTCCGTCCCATTAGTAATGGAAATTTTACTGTAGATACGGGAATTAAGGAAAAGTGAATTATAGTGGAGGAAATAGTGAATTATAATGGTGTTGTGAGTATTAAAATAATGTAGGAGAGAGAATGAGTGGAGGGAATAGTAAAGATTCCTTTCCATTTTAGGAAGTTTGTGGTTTGTAATGGGACGACCAAAAAGGAAAGTTTGTGGTTTGTAATGGGACGGAGGGAGTATTTTGCATATTTATTGTAATAATCTCCGTCCCTAATTATTAAGTGAACAATTAGTATAATTGTCAATGGATAATCATATGATGATTATATACATAGGGATGCACATTGAAATTATAGGTACTTGTTAGAGAACAAGTGACTGGACTTGACCCGTATGAGATTTATGTCATGGTCAAATGTCATAATTAAATCTCATATGGTCACTTCATTTAGTCCCTAGACCTGAGATTATCATGGCCTTACATATGATGAAAGTCATGTTTGATTTAAGTCAAACGATATCTTAACACGATATTTATAAAGGCTATCTTTGGCTTGATCGGATTCATGATGGAAAGGATGATAAGTCAAGATGGAATTTGTCTCTCGAAAGAGAGATGTTTTGCTTGGGCCCCTCGATGAGTGATAATGATGGAAAGTGTGTGGCCACACCCCAATGCGATTGGATTATCATTATACTCAAGATCGAGAAAGCATTGAACAGATACAAGTTGACGTGGACCATGACTTGTGTTCAATATAACATCGTGAGGCAAAGGGAGAAATGGAAGTGTACCATTGGAAACGTGAACTCCTACATTATATTATTTGGGTAGACATAATGGCTTGCTAGAGTCCGCTTATATCTTATGAGGATCGATATGATCGAGCTCATTGCCAACATAATATAATCCTATTGGGTCACACACATCTAGAATGAATTAGTTAAACCAAAGGAAGAAATGATTGAGAGTTCCTGATATGGCTTGTTCTGTAGCGCGACACAACTGGCCATCTGGCTAGTTGTGTAGCGCGACACAACTGGCCATCTAGCATGTTCTGTAGCGCAACACAACTGGCCATCTGGCATGTTCTGTAGCGCGACACAACTAGCCACAGAGGCGGTTTACACTTGTTTCCTAATTTGATTAGGGCACAAACTCTAATACTGATGTAGTATAAATATGAGTCTGTACACAGTCGAAATTGAGCCGAATTTTCAAGAGAGAAAATCACCAAAAAGGTTTCTCAATATTTCTTCCATAGGTTTAAGAATCTAGCAATTCACAAGAACTGTTCTTGGTTCATTCTAACGTGTGGATACAACAGTAGAGGGTCTTCGCTCGTTTGACGATCAAGGCCTAGAGTTCAAGCAATCTGAAGGTTCAAAGGTTTTGAAGATCGAAGATTGTGATTCAAAATCACACCGATAAATTGTTCGATAGCTCAAGACCGGAAAGCAATAAAGGTTGGTAAATTCTATCTCATAGGAATTCAATTTAATCGTATAGAACGGATCTTAGGGCTTGGGTTTTGTGTTATTTAGATGCTTATTCCGCTGCGCATGGACCCATAAAACCCAACAGTGGTATCAAAGCCCCGTTCGTATGGTTAAATTTGAATTGGCATGCTAGAATTAAGATATAAATTGTTTATATGCTTATTGCATGTTTTGTATGCGGTAGAATGTTTATTGTTTATGTGAAACAATGTGAAAATCGTCTTCTGATTATGCTGAATTAAATCTGTAAAAGTTGTTTACTTGATTTGATTGCTTTATGATTGGAATTGATTGAAATTTAGAAAATCTGCCAAACTGACAACTCAAGTCGTGCGACAGAGTTAGCCACGAGGAGAAATTTTGGTAGTTGGGCTTGGTATGTCACGCGATAGATCTGACCAACTCCCTGATTGCGCCGCGCGACATAACTAGCCTATCTGGGCAGGAATCAGTTATATAATTTTTCTGCTGATCTGTGATTATGTTATAATCTGAGATGTTTAATGTCTTAATCTGGATGCTATAAATTTGTGTAAATTGAGTTTATAGGGCTATGCTAGATTAATTCATTGTTTATGCATGCTTAATTAATTTAAATGTGTTTTTATTAATTGTTGCGATGCATGAATTATTTGTTCTTAAGTGTTAAGAATTTTATTAGATGTTTAGTTGAAACATTGAATAATAATTTGGTAAATGTTTAGTTGAAACATTAAATTTTGGTTTTCTGACTGTTTATAAGAAACAAGTCAGTTTACGCAAAATTTGAAGGAATCTGATTGTTTATGAGAAACAAGTCAGTTTATGAGTCTGATTGTTTGTGAGAAACAAGTCAGTATACAAAGTATCGATTATGTGAGCACCCCAACCCGGGACCTAACGCGTGTCCCGAGCTTGAGAAGCTCAAACTAAGAAAACCCATCTATTATTTTTAAAACTTTTAATTGCCTTTACAAGAAACCAATTCTAAATTTTCCATAAACAAAATCAAATAATAATATCTCCACTTGGAGGAATTTAAACAAATACTTTAATAACCATACTTGATTAATTACATTGAAAATCCTAATTAACATTGTTTGACAAAAGAGTTTTCCTTACATCTTATAAAAGAGTAATACTTAAATATGACTCCCGACAATCCACTCATATACCTATCCTGGTAAGTCCCAAAAGCAAGAGTCCAAACTCTTTCCCCCGGCCTCACTGGATCAGGTCACCTGTCTCAACACAATCTAAAGCAGTAAAAGGGAAGGGGTGAGAATAAATCTCAATGAGCTATTATGAATGCAGCAAGATGCCAAACAAGATGCAACACATAGCATGGTAGCACATAACACATTATGAAAGCGGTAAACACCTTACGTTACCTCATTTTACCTTTCCCGTCTGAACAATAAGTCGTACAACGTGGGAGTAAAACTCCGCTCTTTGGTGAATTGCCCCCATGCACATTCACCGCTTATAGGTCTCATACCCCAGAGATCCATATAAGAAAATAGGATACTTATATGACCCTTATTCAGAGTATCATATAATATCAGCGCTACTGTAAAGCTTTTGGCTTCATACAGAGCATTCCACCAAATCACCAAATCGCAGCATAACCGTAAAGGCTTTTGGCTCAATACAGTAGCTTGCACATCCCACTCTGTGGCCACAGAGGGGCAGGTCACAGGTATAATGAACCTTCAATCACTTATAGAACAAATCAATAATTGATTGAATTCCATTATACCCCCTTATCACATATACACGTTCAAGCACATGATAGATACTTGAAATAAATCCACAAAAAGGGATAATAATATAACAACATGGTAATGTATACTCATGCTAATCAATGCCATAGTGCAACAACCATTAATACACAATGCATCATAATATAACAACATGGTAATGTATACTCATGCTAATCCATACCATAGTGCAACAACCATTTAATACACTATGCATAATATCATCAATGAATATGAATTCAAGTAAGGTAACAATATAACCAAATAATCCACACTTGGGATACAATATAACAATACCAATTAATCCACACTTGGGATACAACACAACAACTTGCCAAATAATCCATACTTAGGATATTAAGGTATCCACCAAAATCAATAATTCCACAATTTGGGATAATAATGCCACAAGGCGATACATGCTCATCTCCAATTAACTCAATAGTGAAACCTATGGTTTCTACACTATTCCCAACTAATCACCAAGGATAGGGAAAAGTAAGGTCACTATACATCATAAACCATTCCTACATAGTCATTATACAACCTTGAATAACCCTAATAAAAGTTCAAGATTTATTTCCCAAGTTGGAACTATTTTGGTGAAGTTACAAATCAAGCTTATCAACCATTTTCGGGACAATATTTAAACTACTTTCATAATCCCATTTTGATCACTTAAGATGTCATTGTGTAGCCAAAGTATTCTACTTTAATCTAGGTTAAAGAGATTTCATTTTGGTCCTAGTTTGATTAGGTTTAAACAACTCCAAAGTTGACCCCATGTCACCAGGCCAGGGCACGACTCGTGCCCAAGGGCACGACTCGTGCCCATTTGACCCTTCTCTGATTCTGGCGTCCCCAAACAAGGCACGACTTCCCTTTATCCAAGTCACGACTCGTGACCTCCTCATGGCACGACTCGTGCTCAATCCCTTAAGCCACTCAGAACGATTGGACCCCCTAGGTACGACTCGTGGTAACGATTTAGCCAAGGGCACGACTCGTGCCAAGGGGCACGACTCGTGCCTCGGCCCAGAACTGGTAACCACAGCAGCTATAACCACAATTTCCCAATAATCCAAATTTTCCACCAAGTGCTTTCTAATTTATGAACCTAAGGAAATTTCTAATTTTGTACTTCCTTCTAACTCATTCAATCTCCCAAGTACTAAGTCCCACACCTAGATCATTTCCACTTGGTTTTCCACCCAATTTACTACAAATTTCCAAGATCTCCATTTAATCCATTTAATCCATTTACTTCTACTTTTTACTACTTTCATGAACAACACCCATAACACTATCCCATTTTACTAACACATTTCAAGATTCACCCTCTAAGTTCAACTCAACCCATTTTCTTACATTCTTAATTAACTTTTATGAACAACAACATCTCTCCAAACATTATTCATTTCCTCATCTCCAAGAAGGTTTTCAAGGCATCAAACAACCATTATAATTACAATAACAACATCAAATCATTTATGAGCATTTAAAGAAAGGAAGTCATAATAACTCACCTAGCAATTATGAGGTAGATTAAGGATCTTCTTAGCTCAATGTGCTCCCTTCTTCATCCTGAACACGAAAGTACAATTAAATCTTCAAATGGAGAAGAATTAAGCTTGCTAGTGACTTGGAAGAGGTGATCTCCAAGAAGGTTTCCATGGAGAATTATGGGAGGAGTAAGAATAAGATGATGGAGGAAGTATGGGGTTTGCTTGACTAAATGGAGGAGGTGAATGAGGGGTGTAGGAAAAGTATGGGAGGAGCATGGGGTGTTGACTAAGGAGGGGGGACATGGAGAGGGAAATGAGGGGAGAGCATGGCCCCCCATCTCAAATCAATTAAAGCATTTTAAAATCTTTTCATTTAAATCCTTTACTTATTTCCCCTACACAAGAAGCCTAACTACTCATATTTTATTTATTTTATCCATTTCTATTATTATACTTCTCCCAAGATGCTTTATTTAATTTCTCAATCATCTCAACCTAATATAAGAAATTAATGATATAAAATGATCACATAATATTAACAATAATATTAAAAGCATATAATATGATGCTAAAATTGGTGCCTAGGGTTAGGGTCGTTACAGATTATGTTGCATTCAAATTGATATTATAATTGTTTCTGTCGAAGGAATATTTGGTACTTAAGTAGACCTTGTGGCTCACCTATTTTCTTGGAAACTTGCCTGGTGCACAATTATGATTATCCTTGTTGATATGCTTATAATCTACTTTAAAGAACCTTCATTTAACTTTTAAGTTCTTTATGCCAATCCATGATTAAAATACTTGAGACCACTCGGATAGTTTTGGGTGGGCTTGCCATAGCAAGGTGCTTTGATTCTATTTCGTTTGCGAGCAAGATGAGGAAATGGTGGTTCCTATACGTTTAAAGTGGATGAACTTAATTGGGTTATCAAAATGGTTTTGGACCCAAGGCATAAGATGAGATTAAAATATGCTAAGACATATGATGTCTTAAATGAATCTCATAAAAGATCTAAGAGTCATATACAATATGATTGATGTTTTCTACCTAATTAATTTAATCTTGAGCGGTGCGCCATAGCGTACTTGAGATTAAATTAAAGTTGGATCTTAGCCCATTAAATGCATATTATGCTTATTTGCATTAGAAGGTGTATGATTTAGTGGGAGTATTTGTGAAATACATTATTTGCTCTTAGATGATAAATGTGTTGATATTGATATGTGTTCATATAATTTGTATATTTTGTTGTAGAAGTAGCATTACATAATGATAATTGCGATTAGTCCTCTTATGAAGGACAAAAGTTCGAAAAGAACGGTACAAGTTATTCTGATTTGATCAGATGCTCAAGAATTGTTCTTAGGCAAATGTGTACGTTCTTGACGAATCTGTTCCTGCTGAACCCACTGCAATTGTTGAAAAGGGCAAATAAGGAGCAACATTAGAAACATATTGATGATTCTAATAATATTGCTTACCTTATACTTGTCACTATGGTTGAAGGCTCTTATGAAGAATCTTGAACACATGAAAGATACTTTTGTTCTAGCACGACGCAAAAGGAAATGTTCCAAATGCGAACTAGGCAAAAGATGTGTGTTGTGGTGAAGGCTCTTAATGCATGAGATGCGACAAGGAGCAATCCGCAATAGTGTTAATGGTTAACACAAGAAAGGGGTTCAAAAGGAAGGAAAAGTAGGTAAAGCAAAGGTTGTTGAACCTAAGGCAAAAGTTGCAAAGCCAAATAGGCTAAACCCAAAGTGTCTCAAAAGGGGATGCAGTTTGCTATCATTGCAATAAGATTGTCATTGGAAGCAAAGTTGCAAGGCTTACTAGGAAGGCCTAAAAGGTGAAGAAGGGCAATATGATTGCTACTACTTCAAGTATCTATATGATAGATATTTTCCTTTTGATTTCTTGTTCTTGAGTATATAATACCGGATTGGATCCCACATTTGTTTAAATGTGCAAGGAACAAAGAAAAGAAAGCTATTCAAAGAAGGTAAGTTAAACCTATGCATAAGAATGGAGCAAGGGTTGCTACATTAGCCATATGGACTTATGAAGTCACTTTACCTTGTGAAGTAGTACTTATTTTGAACAAGTATGACTACATTCTGGATTCGAGTAGGAGTATTATTTCCGTTTCTTAAATGGATGATGAAGGATGTAATTTTCTTATTTTCAATAAGAAGTTTTATATTTATTTAATGATATGCCTTATTGAGGAATGTGGATCTTGTTTATTGGGATTATTGACCAAACCACCCTACATTAAGAGTAGTGGGAGGGCTAGTGACTTATTGGTCATTATACATGAGATGTATGTGGACCATTAAGTAGCATTGCTAGGGGAAGACTTCGGTATTTCATCACATTTCACTAAAGACTTATCTAGATATGACTATGTCTATCTGATGAAGTCGAAAGGTGAATCGTTTGAGATGTTTCGAACATTTCAAGATGAAATACAAAGCAACTTGGCAAAACTATTAAGTACTTCGATTGGATCGAGGTGGTGAATATTTGAGCCAAGAGTCTTACAATCATCTCAAAACTATGAAATCGTTTCAAAGATGACTCCACCGGAACACCACATTGTATGGTGTGTCTGAAAGGAGGAATTGAACCTTGTAGGACATGGTTCGTTCGATGATGTGTCAATTAGACTTTCCTATTTCCTTTTGAGGATATGCATTAGAAATGATGCGATTACACTGAATCGAGTCCCTACTAAATCGGTTCCTTAGTCCCCACATGAGATGTGGCATGGAAGAAAACTTAGTTTGTCTTTCATGAAGATTTGGGGTTGCGAGTCTCATGTAAAGAGACTTGTCTCTTATAAGTTAGCACCAAATTTGACAAAGTTATTTTCGGAAATTAATCTTACAACCGCAAAGAGAACAAAACGTTTGTTGCTCTACACGATTTGTTTCTTGAGAAATTGTTTCTCAATAAAGAATCTAGTGGGAGTAAAATTAATCTTGAAGAAGTTCAAGAACCCGAAAATAATATGAAACCAAGAGTAGAGATGGAACCAAGTTCACAAAGAGTTATGAAACTGGTTCAAGATGTACAAGTCCATCGTAGATTGGATAGGTTACGATCCGAACTCAAGAAATATTGATTTCTCGTATCGGAAAGTAATGAAGTGGAAGTCATTGAGAATGACGATCCTACTTCCTATCTAGAAGCGATGTCCACTCCTAATTTGGATAAATGGTTAGGAACCATAAAATCCGAATTACAATCCATGTTTGATGATCAAGTTTGGAACTTGATTGAGCTATCTGAAAGTGCAAAAACTTAAAGGGTGCAAGTAGGTCTTCAAGACCGACATGGATGGGAAGGTGCATAATTTCATGACTAAGGATTTAGCAAAAGGATTTAGGTAAATTCATAGTATTGACTATGTTGAAACCTTTTTCGCCAGTTACAATGTCGAAGTCTGTTAGAAGTTTCAATTGCCATTATCACATATTGTGACTATGTGATATGACAAATGGATGTCAAACGTCTTTTCTTAAATGGAAAGATTATTAAGGATGTGTATATTACACAACCCGAATAGTTTGTCGATCCAAGAAACTCTAATAAAGTATGCATGTTGCAAAGATCCATGAGATGGGTTGAAGCAAGCTTCAAGGAATTGGAATCTTCGTTTTGATAAATTGATCAAAAAGTTTGACTTCATCAAAGAACAAAGATGAATCTTGTGTATGCATGAAATTCAGTGGGAGCGTAGTATTATTTCTATTATTTTATCACAATGATATCTTACTCATTGGAAAACAAAGTTCTGACACTTAAGACTGTCAAGTCCATGGTCAAGGAAAGGTTTTCTCAATGAAAGATATGGGTGAAGCCACTTACATCCTTAGCATCAAGATCTATAGAAATAGATCTAGAAGGATAAATTGGTTTGAGTCAAAGTGTTCACATTGACAAGGTTCTTAGAAGAGTCTATGAAGAGTAGCTTGTCAATGGGTCATGGTATTTCTCTTAGCAATATTCATTGTCTTATGAAAACTGATGAGCAAAAGGAAAATGAATGAAGTTCCATATGCTTCGGCATTTGGATCTGTCATGTATGCCATGATTTGTACTAGACCCGGTGCCTCATATGCTCTAAGCATGACGAGTCGATACCAATCTAATCCTGATGTAAACAATTGGATGGCAGTCAAGATAATCCTTAAGTACTTAAGAAGAACTAAGAATACATTCTTGGTATTTGAAAGATTGGAAGTTAATCTTGTTGTAAGGGTTACATAGATGCTAGCTTCCAAACTGACAAAGTTATTTTAAAATCGCAATTAGAATTTGTGTTTATGCTTATTAGAGGTGCAGTTTTGATTGGAAGAGTTCCAAGCAGAAATTGTAGCCGATTCTACTACTAAGGTCGAATTTTAGCAACATATGATGTGGCTAAAAGAGGCAGTTTGGATCAAAAGTTCATTAGTGTTTTGGAAATGTTCCAAGCATCACTAATCAGTGAAACTTTTCTTATGACAATAGTGGTGCCACTTGTGCAAACAATGGAACCAAGGTCACAACAGTAATCCAAACACTCACTTAGACATTTTTCGAGGAATTCATAAAGAATGAGAAGACGTTAAGATGTACAAAGTATCAACCGATGATGACATAAGGGATTCACTAACAAAGACCCTCGCACAGGCAGAAGCATGATGGTCATGTTAGATCCATGAGTATTCGATACATAAATGGAGCCTAGTGCAAGTGGGAGACTGTTGGTGTAATGCCATAGGCTTTAGTTATGTTTAACTTAAAACCGTTATGTATCGTCTTTATCATTAAGCATATTATTTGATTATTATATATTTTGCATATTTATTGTAATAATCTCCGTCCCTAATTATTAAGTGAACAATTAGTATAATTGTCAATGGATAATCATATGATGATTATATGCATAGGGATGCACATTGAAATTATAGGTACTTGTTAGAGAACAAGTGACTGGACTTGACCCGTATGAGATTTATGTCATGGTCAAATGTCATAATTAAATCTCATATGGTCACTTCATTTAGTCCCTAGACCTGAGATTATCATGACCTTACATATGATGAAAGTCATGTTTGATTTTAGTCAAACGATATCTTAACACGATATTTATAAAGGCTATCTTTGGCATGATCGAATTCATGATGGAAAGGATGATGAGTCAAGATGGAATTTGTCCCTCGAAAGAGAAATGTTTTGCTTGGGCCCCTCGATGAGTGATAATGATGGAAAGTATGTGGCCACACCCTAATGCGATTGGATTATCATTATACTCAAAATCGAGAAAGCATTGAACAGATACAAGTTGACGTGGACCATGACTTGTGTTCAATATAACATCGTGAGACAAAGGGAGAAATGAAAGTGTACCATTGGAAACGTGAACTCCTACATTATATTATTTGGGTAGACATAATGGCTTGCTAGAGTCCGCTTATGTCTTATGAGGATCGATATGATCGAGCTCATTGCCAACATAATATAATCCTATTGGGTCACACACATCTAGAATGAATTAGTTAAACCAAAGGAAGAAATGATTGAGAGTTCCTGATATGGCTTGTTCTGTAGCGCGACACAACTGGCCATCTGGCTAGTTGTGTAGCGCGACACAACTGGCCATCTGGCATGTTCTGTAGCGCGACACAACTAGCCACAGAGGCGGTTTACACTTGTTTTCTAATTTGATTAGGGCACAAACTCTAATACTGATGTAGTATAAATATAAGTCTGTACACAGCCGAAATTGAGCCGAATTTTCAAGAGAGAAAATCACCAAAAAGGTTTCTCAATATTTCTTCCATAGGTTTAAGAATCTAGCAATTCACAAGAACTGTTCTTGGTTCATTCTAACGTGTGGATACAATAATAGAGGGTCTTCGCTCGTTTGACGATCAAGGCCTAGAGTTCAAGCAATCTGAAGGTTCAAAGGTTTTGAAGATCGAAGATTGTGATTCAAAATCACACCGATAAATTGTTCGATAGCTCAAGACCGGAAAGCAATAAAGGTTGGTAAATTCTATCTCATAGAAATTCAATTTAATCGTATAGAACGGATCTTAGGGCTTGGGTTTTGTGTTATTTAGATGCTTATTCCGCTGCGCATGGACCCATAAAACCCAACACAAATGGTATGATAGAGACACATCCGAAGAAAGCATATCGTGTAGCTTCTTGTGGGTGGTTGACAAAAAAATGGAGTAGTGAGTTACTATAGGTGAAGTTGAATTAGGCAAGCCAGAGTCATTTAGTCGACACACACAATCTGATTTTTTTTATGAGAAAGAGGGGATGACTCGAGTATCATATGCTAGAGCAGCACTAGTTCTGAATTTGGGAAATAAAGAGCGAGTCAAGAGAAATTAGCTACAATTAGGGATTCCGCTGATATGGTTACTTCATCTGTTTTGACTGGCAAGATTCAATGTCGACTAGATTTTCCTAATTGTCAGTTGGGGAAATTCTGAGTGCTTACTGGAGTGACATATCTGTGTGCTCGACGAAGCACGTTTGGATGTACAAGGACATTTGGGTGTTTGGGAGACTCGTTTATTTGCGCAATTTCGGGTGTCTAGTGAGATACAAATTTGATTGTCCGGAGAACAAGTTTGGTGTTTAGCGTAACACATCTGAGGCAAGAGAAATGGAAAAATCCATTCTGATTATTGGTTTGGAAGATTTAAAGTCAAGGTGGAGATTTGTTAGAATTAGATGTCTTTGAATTAATGAAGTTGATTTGAATAAGAAGTCCAAGAACGATTCAAATATTATTTTGAGTCCAAAACGAAAAAAGAAGAATTGAAGCATGTTTTGGCAGCTTATTTCCTTAAGAGGATTAGCTTGTTCCCAAGGTTTTGATTCATTATAAAGTTAGGAAAAGGCAGTATAAATACTCTCCTTCTCCTTATAGTTGTTTTATTGTGCTATTGTGATAGGTTGTCAATAATTATAGCAACAAAGTTAGTGATTTCTTTAGGCTTTATAGATTTTATAGCTTGCTCGTAGCAGTTCAATTCAATCTCATCCGTTTCTCTAGATTATGATACACATCTGATATCTGTGCTTGTGATCACGCAGTCGTGTACATGATCTAGATCTGTAACATGTAATTCTCCATACTAATAATATCGTTCTCCCTCTGCCCGTGAACGTATCTAAATTGGTGAACCCGTAAATACTTGTGTTCTTGTGTGTGTATGTTGTTTTTATCATATTCTCTACCATCTGTTCTCACACAAACTTTGATCATATTGTTATTAAAATCTAATTATCTATATACAATTTAAAAAATTGCGATTGATAGTATTGTTAGTGGTGTATTAATAAAAACAATCAAATTGTATAAAAATAATTAGTTTTTGATAATTTTAAAAATTTAATTTAATTAACCATGAAAAATCATATTATGAAAAACTTTTTTAAAAAAGAGTAAGTACTATTTTTGGGTCAGGGCTGAAGATGAACATTTCGGGGCCAACTTCGTGGGTCGGCCTGCTCACCCGTGGCCTGCCTTGTCCGCCACAAGGCTCATGAAGCCCAGCCAGTGCCTAGACAGTGGAGCGGACCTGTAGAAATGGAAGCATGTCGGGCCAAGCCTGCGAGCCGAAATGGGCATGCACATCCCGCTCCGCAAGGCCTGCCTGAAGTTGAATGTGTTCCACCAAGGCTGAAGGTGTTCCAACTTTATGTAGGGATGACAACGGGTCGGGATCGGATCAGTGCTGATCCGAATTTGATCCGAACAGCACAAACCCTTTACCGAACTCGACTGATCAGCGTCCCGATCCGATCTGAAAAATTGACTCAAAAATAAAATGATAGAAAAATCAGAAATAAGATGAGTATGCAGAAACAAACATAGTTGAGCTATACAGTATGCCAAAAATTGGCTGCTTAAGCACAATCGTAATGAACAAAACTAAATGAGTAGGCAGAAACAAACATAGTTGAGCTAAAATGATAGAAAAATTGACTCACCTTATACAAAATTCGGCGCCGATTGCCACCAATTCAGACTCTTCTTGCGGTCTCGCCTCCTTCAAACAGCCACAATTCTTGCGGTCTTGCCTCCTTCAAAATGCCACGAAGAGCCTACTGCTGAGATGAGAGACGAGGGCGGACATAGAGACGAGGGGGGATAGACGAGTGGAGAGAGAGAGAGAGAAATAGCAGAAAGGGAGAGAGAGAGAGAGAGAGAGAGAGAGAGAGAGAGAGAGAGAGAGAGAGAGAGAGAGAGAGAAAGAGGTGCTTTAGCGGAGAGAGAGAGAAAGAGAGGATATATATAACCCTAATTTCTAATTTTTAGTTATATACATAGGTGATTTGTGTCGGGTCGGGTCTCGGGTCAGAACCACAGCGGTACCGAACCTGATCTGAATCCGATGGGGTCATAAAAAAATGAAATCATATCCGAATTTTTCGGATCGACTCTCCTTCGATGCGGATCGGGCTCGGTTAAATTGTCATCCCTAGCTTTATGTTTGTAATTTTTTCAAAATAGCCCAAAATTAATTTGATATTAAATAAAAAAAGGAATATTTTTGTCCTAAAAAAGGTATATAGTCAGGTCGGCAGAAAAAAATTATAGTAGTTTTTTTTTTTTTACTTTTTAACCCCTCTCAACAATCTTTTTGGAGGGTAACTTTGATCCAGATAATTATTTTGATTTGATTTAAATATGTGATGCCACTTTTATTATTTTTCACATCAAAACATGCATCAAATACTCTCAATTCTCAATCTCCCAAGACCAAGGCCAAGTATCTAGCCCCTAGTCCCAACCTTTAAGGAAGATTATACTATGGATGAATACTAGATAAACAAAATTATGGAGGAAAAATCACATTTGTATTTTAATTTAGTGTTTTATTTTTTTAGATTGTTTAATTAAAACTATGTTTATTGTTTTCTTCTTCTTTAATTTTTTTTTTTAATGAAAGTCAAGTAATGTTAGGAATATGTTTAATTCTTTTTTGTTGTATTTTGTTTGATCAATTTAATAAAAGTAAAGTTCATTTCGAATTTTCATTTCACATCTTTATTTTATTTTTATTTTATTTACTTATTTAATTACTTTAATATTTTTATTAATCACTATACAATAAATATACTTATAAACGTTTTTGGAATAAATTATTAAATAGAGTATGTTTTAGCTTTTAACTAATTTATTCAATAAATATATATTTAATTAAATTATATTTTAAGGCCTTTGATATTTTTTATAAAATTTTTTAGGCAAAATATATGTTTTTATAATAGTTTTTTGCATTTTCGGATTTTTTTTTTTTTTTTAAAGAAGAAGCAAAAGCCCGTTAAAAGTCATCTAAAGACTTAAACTGGCAAACAGAGCGGGTCGATTCCACCATGACAGTCGAGCCGGGCCGAGCTTGCCCCGCGGGCAAGAAGAAAGCGAAGGGCCGGATAAGCCCGTTCGTAAGGTCAAATAGGAAAAAGTCACATCAGAACACTTTTCATGTTCAAACTGTTCCCATTGGTACACTTTCTATTCTGACCGCCAAATCTTCTTCCTCCCTCCGTCGGTGGTCCTAAAAAATTCAAATAAATACAACAGTAATGGCGTAATTGTAATTATCATATTCTAAGTAAAGCCTTGAAGGGATATTTATTTATTGATTTTATTTTTTGAAAATTAATTACTAAATTGGGATTATTATTTTGGGATAAAGAAAAAATAAAAAACGACACAAAACATTGTAAAAAAAAAAGTCAATATTTATTAAATAATAGAAAAAACTGATTTGATTACTTTAAAATTGGTCATTATTAAATTATTTTAAGTTAAGCTAAATTTAAACAACCAAATTTACTTTTAAAATAGCTAGATCATTAGTTAAAATTGTAAAATATAATTATAAAGTAATCCTGACACTTTTAGACCGATATTTTTAAATGATAGATTAATAGTTTCAATTTTTTTTCACTATTAAAAATATAAAAAAAATAAAATATAAACTTTTTTCCAAAAATAAAGTGGATTTATTAATATTTTAAACACAAAATCTCGTGAAAATTTTGTTTTACACTCATTTATTATAAAACGAGTTTTCAAGTAAATTTACTAATATCACAGGTCAACAACTGACAATCTTTAACAACACCAGTTTTGCTTTAGCAAATGTTTAAAGTGTCTATTTAAATGTTTATAAGTGTCAGTTTGAATATTGCAAGTGTCAGTTTGAATATCTGACACTTTATATTATTAGAACTGTCATTTTTGAAAAAAATATTTTTTCATCTTTTAGTGTAAAACACGTTTTTTATATGTTGATCCTATTTTTAAAGGAGGGAGTAAGGTTTTTTTTTTTTTTTTTTTTTTTTTTTTTTTTTTTTTTAAAGAATAAATGGAGACCTTGCTTTTTGGGAAGCCAAGCAACACATCTACTTTCCAACAAACATTGTCTTTAAATAATGAATTAATCAATACTTTTTTATAGTTGCTGATTAGATTCTGTCAACAAATGGGAATATTTAAATTATTTCAATGGGAGTAAGTAAAACAAAAGTAATTAACTAATGGACTTTATTGAAAGTTGTTGTCACCTTGAGGGGTCAACTTGCAACCTGGAAAAAAGGCAAAGGTAGCGTCATTTCTTTGCCTTACTTCTAACCAAACTTTTTCCTACTCTATTCCTACATTTCCTAATAATAAATGCTCCCTCTGTCCCATTCTCTCTCCGTTCCGCTACAAATTGTACATTTTTTTTTATTGAGTATTCCATTACAAACTTCACACTTTTTAAAATGGCAAAAAATCTTTACTATTTCACCCACTAATTCTCTCCTACTTTACTTTTATACTCGCAACACCAATCAACTCACTATTTCCTACCCCACTCTCTCTCCAACCTCACTTTTCATACTCACAACACTTACTCCACTAACTTTTTTCTTAATTTGCGTGCAAACAGTAACTGTGAACTTTATAGCAAGACGGAGGGAGCATTTATTAAGATTTTTAATTTGATTTGACATAAGAATTAAAAATATACTCCCTCCGTCCCATAAAACATTACCCCTTTACTGTTGAGATCGGAAAATAAGGAATAATGTTATTAAAGTAGGTGTTGTGAGTGGGAGGAGAGAGAATGAGTGGAGAGAATAGTAAATTTGAAAAGTGTTGTGAGTATGACAAGTGGGTCCCATGAATAAAGAAGTATTAAAAAATTTCCTTTTTAGGAAAGTGAGACTTTAAAGTGGGACGCCCAAAATAGTAAAAGGAGTAATGTTTTATGGGACGGAGGGAGTATATATTATTAGTATGAAAAGTAAGAGCATCCACAATGGTAAAGCTCTCTAGATAGCTTTTTTTATATTTTTTATGAGCCACATCATTATAATTTAAAATTTAAAAACCTCAAGCACTTTTTCACAATGATAAAACTCCTCTTTCAACTTTTTTATGGGTCCCATATGTAAAAAAGAGTGAATGACTTGCATAGAAAATGTGTAGCATTAATGATAAAAAACTAAAAAACTAGCTCTTTGTAGAGAGAGAGCTACTCCTTACTAAGGAGCTCTTTCATCATTTTCACAATGGTAAAAAGCTTTTTAGAGCTTTTTCATAAGAATAAGGAGTTTTCAAAAAGTTTTCATTGTGGATGCTCTAAAGTAGAAGATAAAAACTAGGTAAAGAGTTTTTGTTGTTAGAATAACAATTGGGTCCCACTGTTTATTTTAGTTAATAAAGCAGCTAAAAACATTAAAATGAAATAGATAAAAAAGGAAAGTAAGAATTTTAAAACTAAAACCAGGATGAAGGAAGTACTTTTAAGAAAGGTTATAAATTTTCAAGATTTGACCTTATATTATGACTCAAATTCATTTTACTTTGTCCATCTTTTTAACTTATTGAGTTAACTTGCTTTAATAGATAGAATCTCGAAACTCAAAAGTGTGAGCGTGACTAGTGAGACGGTTAAGTGAATTGCATGGATTTAAGCCCAACAGGGATCGTGTGATTAGGGAATAGTATGCTAAGTCAGCTCTAAAGTCGTATAATATTCTTTGGGAAAAATTAAAGTCTGATGCCCTGATTCACTTATTTAGTGAATTTTGTTCGTAAAGTTATCTCTGCCCAATAACCCTAATCGACTTGTTCGGTGAATGTTATTTACATTAAGAAAATTGACATTAATGTTAATATATAAGAGTACAATTCATGTTAAGCTATGCCACTTGTATGCGATCAGTTACGCTATTATTGAGAATTCGACTTCTAACGCCAATAGATCGTTAGGGAATATGAAAATCTATCAAGCAATAAGAACAACAATAATAATTAGTGATACATGAAACAGTTATACCAGGTTTGTCAATATGGATGATTACGTTTAAGTGTTGTTAAACCAAAATATTGCACTATAATATTGTTATTCAGTGATATAATGAGTTATGAGACGGATCATTGGTTTATATAGGTGTTCCCTCTAAGTCCTAAACTTAGAATACATGAAAATCGCGAAACAATAACAAAACAGGATTCCAGCCGCTCCCAGGCGTCTGCCGCTAAAAACACACATTTCGCATGAGGAGGCGTGTGTCTAGATACCCTGTGTTTTCCTTTGCCTCACGTCAAAGTGTGCAAGCGTTTGGGACATTCATCTGGCCCCTAAGCCACTCCTTCGATGCTTTCGATTTCATCTCCTCGTCCCATTTTCGAAATTAGTGATAGTTGGAACAAGGGACATCAAATTTTGAGAGTCGATAGACTACTAGTTTAGTATCATAAAAAAGATTGGTTTGAATAGGACTGAATAGTGGAAAGGGATCACATAACCAACTACTCAAACTATCGAAGTTAAGATTGAAGTTAAGATTGAGTTGAGTCAAGTCAAGGATCACAAAAAGTAGAAGGTGGTAAATTAATATAATTATATAGTATGGGGGCTATGAAGAAAGAACGAAAAACTCAAGGACTAATTTGAAAATAAATCGTTTTCCTCCTTCGCCGACACACCGTAAACAGAGCACTCACCAGTCCCACCTTCCTCCTCACACTTTCTCTCTCTTGTCATTACTTCCCCAAGCTTCGAATCTCTCTCTTTCACACACACACACACTCGTCTTCTCTCTCTAGCTCTCTCTCTCTCTCACACACACACACATAAACAGACCTCAGGCTCAGGGGCTGGTCCATTTCTGTAATGACATTATGGTGATAAAAATGGTGAGACCTACCGCAAACGATCTCGTCTCCCTTTCTTCTATACCGCTGTTTCAATGGCTTCCTTGCATGCCATCTTCTTCCTCTTCTAGGTCAATTTCATTTCTTCATCTCTGATCACTGTAATTTATAAGGACTGAGATTGACAAAAATGGAGCGGCGGGACCGTTTGAATGGCCTTTTGATGTTGGTGGCGGCGGCGGCGACGATGATCTTCGTTTCGAGTTTTGTTGAATGTACTACTGATCCGGCTGACGGTACATTTTTCCCTACTTTTTGACTGGCTTACCAATCAGTGAAGTAATTTGAAATGTCTGAGGTTTTGCAGTTTGATTAATCAGAATTTATTGAGTTTGTGCTTTGTTTTTGTGATGGAGATGTGTGTGTGTGTGTGTGCGCGCGTAGGAGCGGATTGAATGCTTCTGATTGCTCGTTTCGTATTTTTATTGATTTTTGTTATTTAGTGATTGGGGAATGTTGAACTTCTGATCAAAATCTTCTGGGGGCCTATTTGTTGGTATTTGGGTATTTTTCATTGTTTCTTTTATTAATTTGATGTTGTAATCTTTTAAGATGCTGATATTAAGCTAAGTCTTAGGGGTTCAATTATTAAGTGGAGAGTCAATTCTGGTCAAAGAGACTCAGGCTTGGAGCTTTTAATCATTTTATTAGGAATATTTATGTAGTGATATCAGCTGTGTTTCCTCTTGTGTGCACGGTTGATGGGGAATTTTTCTGCATTGAAGCTGATTGTCCTTCTGATGGTGCATTTTTCAAGCAAAAAAAAAAATCTTTTACTTGTTGTAAATATGATAAGATTGCAGTCGATGCTAGGAAAAGAAAGGAGCTTTCGTCCTCCATAGAATTACCATTCGTGCGTGGATAAGTGTTATGGGGGGGGGGAGAATATGATCCAACTTATTCTGACTGTTGGTTAGTTGAATCAAGATTTGAGTAATTTTTTTATTTCTTTTTTGTGGAGAAAGTTGATGTTGTGATTTGTGTGTTTATTTGACCAATCGGAACTTGTTATCTTTGTAGGTTAGTTGAATCATTTGAGATGACTGTGTGTTGAGCATGCATTCTGTGTGGGTCTAATTGTGGTGTTGTGATTGTAGTTCAAGCACTTCAGATTCTGTACACATCATTGAACAGTCCTTCTCAGCTAACTAACTGGAATTCTACTGGTGGTGATCCATGTGGAGGGTCATGGAAAGGTGTTACCTGCCAGGGCACTGCTGTTGTTTCTCTGTGAGTATATTTTAATCTCAGCTGAATCATTCATATGCATAGTGGTGAAAGGCCAGGGATCTTATGACCATGACAGTGGCAGATCCAGGAGTTATTCAAAGTGGGTGCACTAATTACACTACAAAAAAATGTCTATGGGACTCAAAATTGAGACCACAAAACTTCCACTTTACCCACTGAGCTAAGCAAATTACTTACTTATCAATGCGCTTGATTTATATTAATTTACAAAAATTGTCTATGTCAAGTAATTGGGTGCACATGCACCCACTTGCATAGGGTGGATCTGCCCCTAACCACGGGACTGTGACTTTCAGTATGCTACATGGCTCTTTTGGTCCCAGTCTACTCTTATATCTTACCAGATAAGGGGTTTCATATTGGCAATTGACATATATTAGCAATCATTCATTGTGTATGCATTCGACCTTTATCTCAAGTAACAAGATTTTTTTTTAATTGCTTTTAACAGTCTGATTCCTGGGTTAGGACTTGATGGTACACTGGGATACCTGCTTTCAGGCCTCACGTCACTAAGAATATTGTGAGAGAATTAGAATTGTGATTTCATTTATTAATGTGCTGTTATTGTTTCTTTCAACAAGTTGAGTTGTTAATCTGTTTCTGCTTCGTTTTAGGGACTTAAGTAGCAACAACATTCATGACGCCATTCCATATTCGTTACCGCCAAATCTTACGAGCCTGTAATGTTTGCGTTTCTATGATTTTCTTTTTAGAAGCAATTACATACAATCATGTATGGTAACAATTCATGTCTTCTGTACCTGTGCAGAAATCTTGCAAACAACAACTTAAGTGGAAACCTTCCATATTCCATTTCTACAATGTTTGGTCTTAATTATATGTGAGTGCCATGCCATTGGACATTCTCATTATATTTTAAGTTTGATGAGTATATATAGAAAATTTATGTCCCCTTCTTACGATCTAGTTTTTATGGTTTCAGGAATCTTGGCCACAATTCACTCTCGCAGGCGGTTGGAGATTTGTTTAGCAATCTTACTAGCCTCGCAACCTTGTAAGATTTGATAGTGGGAAAAATATATTCTTTTCATAGCTATATGCCCTTTATTTTCTTCTCTTTAATTACTAGGAAGGAGACAGGAGTAGCATACATATATGAGCTACTGATGGCAACATTGTAGCATTTCTCCTAGTTGACCTCTTCTGGAATTAATTTTCTAAGTACTGGAATGCAGTATTACTACCCTTTCTTCTATTGTACTCCTTTCTACAAATACATAAATAGCTTTAAGGGGTCCGACAAAGCAAACTAGTCATCACGGGTTAAAAAAAGATATTCATTCAGTTGAACTTTGCGGCAAGTTCTTAAACAATCTTCAATAGCCATCTTGAAACTCCTAGTTGATTTTGTCAGTATTAACCATCATCGGGAGTTGTTCGATTCGTTTTCTTCTTCTTTTTATTTTCCTGCCTGTATAATTCTCTTACAATCTCATGGATCATGTGAAGGAGTTTTACGAAGATATGGAGGGATGAGTAAGGATTAATGTTTATTATTATACAAATTTCATTGACATGGTTGTGACTGACCACTTTCGATAATTTCTAATGAAATAAATGTTGATGCAGGGATTTATCATTCAACAACTTTACTGGAGATCTTCCCGCTTCTTTCAGTTTATTGTCCAATCTTTCTACTTGGTGAGTTTATTTTAAGCGCTAGTCCTTGTCGAAACTTCTAATCGTTCTGCTTCCATCTTGATGAAATCTTCATTCCTTGCAGTCATGTGCAGAATAATCAACTAACTGGTTCACTTAATGTCCTTGCTGGTTTGCCTTTGACTGATTTGTAAGTTCATAACTTAAGTTGGAACTTGATATTTATATGTTTTGGGAATCACAAACTATTGTTACTTTCACAGAAATGTAGCAAACAACCATTTCAATGGATGGATACCCCATGAGCTTCTTTCCATTCCTGGTTTTACGTGAGATTTTATGCCTTAATATATAATATGCTTGATTTTTATGTTATTTGTATTTCGCTGTACATCTAATGCAACACTCTGATGAAACAGATATGATGGAAACTCATTCGATAATGGTCCTGCTCCTCCACCTCCGCCATTCTCTACACCTCCTCCAGGTAGGCCTGCTAATAATCCCGGCCATATTCCAAGTACTCGCGCACCTGGGAGTTCTTCTGGGGAACCATCCAAACGTGAAGGAGATAAGAAAGGATTGGGTGCTGGGCCTATCATAGGCATAGTTTTGGGTTCTGCTTTTTTTGTCTTTCTTGCTGCCCTTGTACTTGTTTTTTGCCTACGTAAGGGCAAAAGGAAGAAAAATGGTACAAGAACTTCAACAGGACGACTTCCTATTGCATTAGATAAAGGTACTGCCTTTTGCTCTATGTATATGGACCACTTTTTTGGGTAATTAAGCCCTGCTTCAGTTGTTATTGGACTAAAAACTTAGTATTCAGCTGTCTTCATCATTTTCATAATCATATACTTTGTATATACTAAATCAAAATCAAAATCTGATACATAGTTCATTTGTCATGATACTTTGTATAATAAAAATCAATTGAAAAACACTCTTTGGACTATCTAGTTACCTAGAGCAGGATTACTTTCGAGTATATTTCTAAATTTTGGTTAGCGGGATTTTGTTTGTGGTAAGATTGTGCTGAAACTCCTCTGTTGCCATGATGTCCT
This sequence comes from Adenophora triphylla var. japonica, assembly GCA_022495995.1. Classification (NCBI taxonomy): domain Eukaryota; kingdom Viridiplantae; phylum Streptophyta; class Magnoliopsida; order Asterales; family Campanulaceae; genus Adenophora; species Adenophora triphylla. The sequence goes on along the minus strand of JAFEMH010000151.1, from coordinate 930,628 downwards.
TCCCATAATCCATTATCCTTTTCTTTTCAGTTAACTCAGAGATGCAAGAGCAGAGGGTACAACCAACAGCTAGCGTTGCAGATGTGAAGCCTGTACCAGCAGACATCTTTGAACGAGGGAAACATGGTTCCATAAAGAGAGCTAAATCCCCTATAACTGCTACTTCATACACAGTTGCTGCTCTCCAAACAGCAACCAATAGTTTCAGTCAAGAAAATATAATTGGTGAAGGTTCTCTTGGTCGTGTCTATAGAGCAGAGTTCCCCAATGGAAAGGTAAAACATCACTCAAAAATATGTGCTTTGCTGAATGTCGAAAAAAGGGATAGCTAAGACAATGTAGTTGGAACAAAGGCAGATCAAGCATATTCGTATTCATGCCCAGCTGAATCCAACTCAAATTTTTTCCTCTCTATTTTAGTTTGAAGTCCCCATTCACACACTATCCAAATAAATATTAAGAAAGTTTTCAGTAATTCATTATAGTACTTCTTGTTCTTAGATATTGACAAGTGTTTCCATTCATAGTCTTATTGTTTCAACATTTTGTTTGTCCTAGATAATGGCCATCAAGAAAATTGATAATGCAGCGTTATCACTACAAGAGGAAGATAATTTTGTGGAAGCTGTTTCGAACATGTCACGCCTGAGGCACCCAAACATTGTTTCCTTGGCTGGATATTGTGCAGAGCATGGACAACGTCTTCTGGTTTATGATTATGTTGGAAATGGGAGCTTGCAAGATTTGCTCCACTTTGCGGATGATAGGAGTAAGATGCTGACATGGACTGCTCGTGTTAGAGTTGCTCTTGGAACTGCTCGTGCTCTAGAGTATGTTTTGTATTATTTTTTGTGTACCATTTTACCCTATATCCATTGATTCTTTCTTAAACTGGCTATTGTTTCTCAGGTATTTGCATGAAGTTTGCCTGCCTTCTGTTGTTCATAGAAACTTTAAGTCAGCAAACATTTTACTTGACGAAGAGCTCAATCCCCACTTATCAGACTGTGGTTTAGCTGCTCTGACACCAAACACAGAACGACAGGTAAATTGAAGGGGCTTCACCAGTACTTGTGTTTCTTTTATTGCTCTGATTTGGTGGTTTTAGAGTATTTTGAAATAGCTGATGGAATCACTTTGGACCTCAAAATTTTGGAGGTGCCACTTCTTTCCTGAGTTATTGAGCATTGGGATGAGTCAGCAAAATTGCAAAAGTCAATCGGTCAAGATAGTTCTGGGTATGTGGGCTGTGTTCCAATGTAGGGTTAAGCCCTAGTAAAAGTGTGGCACATTTAGGTTAGAAGTAGCAATGTTTGCAAAAAGAGTAAGTCGCACACAAATTGCTCAATCAGAGTTTCTTGATCCTAACAATAATTAAGGTTTTTTGTTTTTTTGTAAAAAAGAGCATTTAATAACATTGAAATATGTGAGTTATGCTTCTTTTTAAGGGCAAGAAAATTCTAAAGTTTTGCTTATATTTATAGCCGGAGGGAGTACAGGGGTACATGAGCAAGTGCTTGAGGGGGTTGTGATTCAGTTGTATTAATCTATAGTATAAATTAGAGCTCCACTAGCTACAGTTCTTTGAACAGTTCCATCTGTCGAAATTACCATTTTGTCCTCATACATTTGTCCCTTTCCCATTTTGCCCTTAAAAAAATTAAAAAAAACAAACACACGTGTCCTTGGATACGGGCATGTACTAGTGGATTTATAGAGAAGGAATTATAAGAAAACATCGATAATGCATCCTATTTGGTGATGTGTTCTATGCAATGCGATGTACTATAGGGAAAATGAACCTTAGCTCTTGCTTCATTGAAGCCATGCTTGACGTCCCTTTGTGTGTGTGACAACACTTTGAGTTGGGATATACATACATATGTCTTAGATTAATATATTGTTTTTATAATGTTAAACAGGCACCATCAACACAAATGGTTGGTTCATTTGGCTATAGTGCTCCTGAATTCGCCCTATCCGGAATATACACCGTAAAAAGTGATGTGTACAGCTTTGGAGTGGTGATGTTGGAGTTATTAACCGGACGAAAGCCACTGGATAGGTAACCTTGGTTTGCTTGCACTTTTATATCGCTGCTGCAGTGCTTCCTTGTCCCATTTATGGATATTTATGATTTGCCTCGTCTTTTCGTACCGTGTTACAGTTCAAGGGTGAGGTCAGAACAGTCGCTCGTTAGATGGGCAACTCCTCAACTTCATGATATAGATGCCTTGGCAAGAATGGTTGATCATTCATTGAACGGCATGTATCCTGCAAAGTCTCTATCACGGTTCGCTGACATCATCGCCCTCTGTGTCCAGGTTAAATTTGTAAAATTCTTTAGCCCAACTTTTATAATAATAATAATAATAATAATAATAATAATAATAATAATAATAATAATAATAATAATAATAATAATAATAACAATAATAATAATAAATAATAATAAATAATAATAATAATAATAATAATAATAATAATAATAATAATAATAATAATAATAATAATAATAATAATAAATAATAATAATAATAAATAATAATAATAATAATGTAATTCTCCTTCCGCCCCATAATAAATGTCAGCACTTTCCTTTTTGGTTCGTCCAAAATAAATGTCGCATTTTTAAAATAAGGAAACATTCTTAGCGCAATTTTACCATGATACAAAAGATTTACAAACAAATAGAGCACATTCATTAAAAGTGTTGACAAGTCAAATGTGACATTTGTTATGGGACGGAGGGATTGATCCCCTCGTTCCGTACAAAAAGTCCGTGTTTATTTGGAAGTGAAAACTTTTAAGTTGAAAATCTATTTTTGTAAACATCCATATTCTAATATTCCCTTTGGTCAACTGTTGTCGTTGGATTTTTCACATGTTTCAAGAAAGACAGTTGTTACTTTAAGTTAATGATGAAAGTACCAACTTTACCCTTATTTATTGTCCACTCTCCTACATGGCTTCACTCGATAAACCAATTAATAAAGTGAAACACGTTCCATGTAAGGGTAAAATAGGAATTTGAGTGTTTTTTTAACCATACGCGACAATTATTTTGGACCAAAATTTTTGTTCAAAACAACGGCTATTTTGGACCGGAGAGAAGTAATTAAACCTGGAATCTCGAAAAACTTTTTAGATTTTTAATGGAAACTAAACTCTATAAAGGAACATCTTAAAAAAAAAAGATGTTTTCAGAGGAGCAGAGCAAGCTATTGTCACATTTAGCTGCCATGGATGCATGAATTATCTCCTATTTGTACTTTATTATGGATAAATAGACTCTAATTTTTCATTTATATACAGCCTGAACCGGAGTTTCGGCCTCCTATGTCTGAAGTTGTACAAGCATTGGTCCGGTTAATGCAAAGAGCAAGTGTGGTCAAAAGGCGATCAAGTGATGAATCAGGCTTTATATACAAAACTCCAGATCACGAGGCTTATGAGATGTCATATTAACTTCAGCTCACTCACTCGCTCACGCGTAAGTTATTATTGGCCCTTGCAATTTTGTGTATATTCACGCAAAGGTCAAATATTCGAGACGGACCATATGAAGTCTTCCCCGCACATGGATTATGAGAAATGCAGTCGGTATGTGATTTAAACTATCTAATTTTTTTTTCTTTTGAACTTCGGTTGCGAATTTGTGGCTGTCATGAGTATGCAGTTCCAAGTTTAAGGTAAATAATTTACTAATATAGTTTATATTCTGTATTTGAAAACTTGATGAGTATTTATGTATCTCATATGCCTTTCTGGGCAGTATAATAAGAAAAATTTGATGAATGGCCATACCGGCATCTCGCCGAACATGTGACATGAGACCGGCGTCAAAACAGTAAAGTAAGATATCTGACAAAATAAATCGAGACTCTTATCGGTCTGCCAAAGGTGCTGAAAAGCGCAGCACTTCCCTGCGGGGCTTCTCTTTCATTAAGTTTTCCCGGAACACCCTGGGGCTTGGAATCTCTTGCTCTCGGTCCCTCCAGAAGGAATTTACGAAAAGAGATAAAAGCTTGCGGGAATCGGGACGCCCGCGAGCGCTTGTGTTCTGACGGCCGTTTGCTTTTATTTCCTCTTCCGTTTCACTCTGTTCTGAGTCGAAGAGGTATTGAAAAGTTCAGGAATCCCTTCTCGCAACTCTGGTGTACCAGTTATCGTGCCCACGGTAAACGCTGGGTTGCCAAGTGCGGAGCGGACTTTTGGTTTGTGTTATTGACTCCTCAACCACCAACTTATGTGACAAAAAGGTTTCTTGAGTTAATGATATGGGTCTTACTCAAAAGTTTTATTTTGAGTTCCCCTAGTTTCAGATTGTACTAGCAGATTGAGTATATTTTAGGGCAAATTGCATATTAGTTACCCAAATAGAGTATATTTTAGGGCAAATTGCATATTAGTTACCCAAGTTTTACCAACCGTTAGCAATGTGGCTACCAACATTGAATATTTAGCAAGCCCCTCGCAATCCAGTGAAAATTGGTTAAATTGCAATGTGGCTACCAACATTGAATATTTAGCAAGCCCCTTGCAATCCAATGAGAATTGGTTAAATTGCCAACTTTCGTTAAAAATCTCAGTTATGTGCTATGCACATGTTTTATTAGGGCAAACTTGACATTTATATGTCTTGTTATTCCATCCTCGTCCCTTCTAAACTAAGGTTCTAAAAAGCGCTAGGCGGATGCTAGGCGGCGGAGCCGGGCCTAGCGCCTAGTCGGGGACTAGTCGGGATTAGTCGGGACCTAGGCGGGACTTAGAACTAGGCGTTGGAGAGGGGCCTAGCGCCTAGGCGGGGCCTAGGCGCCCTTAGGCGGGGTCTTTTAGAACACTGTTCTAAACACGATGCTAACTTAAGGTTGTGTTTATTAACATCAAACACTTAATGCTTGTTGTTTAGTGATTTTCTTTTGTAACTACTTTAAACTAACCTTGTCTGGCGAACTCCTCGCCTCCACCAATCGTCTACTCAGCAATGCTCGATGCGTCAACATCCAAAATGGCCCCAAAATCAAATCTGGGTTTCGCTTTTTGAATTTTCTTCAAAACTGAGGTCGGGAAAGGGGTGGCGGGTGGGATCCTTCAGATTTGAGTTTTCTTTCTCTCTCTTATTTCGTATTTGGGGTCAATGACGGGGGATTGGGGGGGGGGGGGTTTGAAGGGTGGGAGTAAAATACTCGCTTGTAATGCTGGGACGGTGGTGAGCAATATCATTCAAATTATATTTTAGTTTTAATTTTTAAATTGTGTTGGTGGTTGCGGTGTTGCCGATTCAGATTTGAGTTTTAATTTTTATATTGTGTTGGTTGCGGTGTTGCCGATTCAGATTTGAGTTTTAATTTTTATATTGTGTTGGTGGTTGCGGTGTTGCCGATTATAGTGGTGGTGATAATTGTGGTGGTTAGGCAGCGTATAATGGTGACGAGGATGGTGGTTGTGCTCATTCTGGCGGTGGTGTTCATTATGGAGATGGTGGTAATAGTGGTGTGGGTGGTGCGGTAGTAATGATAGTGGTGTTTATGGAGGTTGGTGGTGGTGGTGTTGATATAAATTACTCCCTCCGTCCCACACCAAGGTTCCACCTTGGTGTGGACACGCTTTTTAAGAAAATTAATTAAAATGGGTAGAAAATTTGAGGAAAGAGAATGTAAAAGTTAAATGTGTGGTAGGGAATAGGAGAGAGGATGTAAAAGTTAAAAATATTTAATAGGAGAGAGAATGAGTGGGAGGAATAGTAAGTTAATATATGAAATGTGTGGTAGGAAATAGGAGAGAGAATGGTTTTTTTGTAAATATAAGGAGATGATAAGGGTATAAATAAATGGAAAACTTTCCATTTAAGGAAGGGAACCTTGAAGTGGGACGAACCAAAAAGGAAAGGTGAAACCTTGAAGTGGGACGGAGGGAGTATCATTTTTAACTCACCTTTATAATGGAATTGAGAATGATTTCATTGAGTTGAGTTGGGGATCGAAGATGAAGGGGCGGTGGCGGGGAAGAGGGGGGGGGGGAAGAGAATTGGTTTTGGTGGGGGTGGGGTGGGGGTGGGAAGAAGGGTTGATTGGTGGGGTGTTGTGAAATGTCATATTTGCCCCTCACAAAGCATGTGCAAGGCACATGACAAGGCGCCTATTTAACGAAAGTTAGCTTTTTAACCAATTTTACATTGGATTGCAAGAAAAAGTCAATTTTGGGGGAAAAGGGATTGCTAACGTTGATAACCACTTTGTAACGGTTCGTAAAACTTGGATAACTAATACTCCCTCCGTCCCACATTACTTTACCCATTTTGCTATTTTTGACGTCCCACTTTAAAGTCCCACTTTTCTAAAAAGGAAACTTTTTAATTCTTTTTTATTTATGAGACTCATTTGTCATACTCACAACAACTATTCACTTACTATTCTCTACCCCACTTTCTCTATCCTACCCACTTACAACACCTACTTTAATAACATTATATATATTCACTCATTATTTTCTGCTCTCAATAGTAAACGGGTAACCTAACATGGGACGGAGGGAGTATGCAATTTGCCCTATATTTTATAGTAAACAGGTTATTATGGAACTTTAACTTGCAACCATTTAATCAGAAAATCTCTACAATACTTGCGGTGACCAGATCAAAAACATTTTGTAAGTGGGCGTACAGTTACATTATAAAGATTCTTGTGAAAAATAATGCTTGGGACTCGAATTTACAACCATGAAGTTAAAAGTTTCAAAATTTTAATCACAACGACGCACACTATTCGAGTAAATGGATGCACTTCCACCTGTTTAATTTGCCACCAACTACTTAGTAGTTAGTAAGTTGGAACTTAAGCATTGATAGCCAACACACACACAAAAAAAAAAAAAAAAAAAAAAAAAAAAATTGCTCGGCCAGTTGATTAGATCAAAAATAGCTTTTGATCTTTGCTCGACATCTAGATCACATTCTATCTTTGCCGTTAATTGTCCGGTTAAAAAATTTGTACCAAGTAGACTTACGGCTTCTCAATTATTCTCAACCGTTAGATATATTTCAGATGGATAGGTTACGAAAACTGGTACAATGCCACCCTAGCATGTGAATATCTCCCCCCTTCCCCCCGGATATGAGTTTGTCGGATACAACCGGCGGTCGAGTAACTAGCCTGTTGATTTCGATCTCGATGGTTGAAGTTGATTTGAAGTAGTGAAATATTCGAGAGTGGAGTATATATCATTTTTATGTATCATAGGTGATACGACGATTATGTATCAATGATGATGTCATGACAATATCAGTTATAATAATTTATAATCGTTTAATTACATGTAAGATGTAATACTCCCTCCGTCCCAATCTAAATGTCCAAACTTTTCTTTTTGGGCGTCCCATTGAAAATGTCCCATTTCCAAAAAAGGAAAGTTTTTTTCACTATTCAACTCACTCATTCTTTCTCCTACTTTACTTTTACACTCACAACATTCTCTCTCCTAACTATTCCTCTCACTCATTCTCTCTTCTATTTAATTTTTCATACTCACAACATTTAAACTTTTTCTCTTTCCTACCTCACTTTTTCTCTTTCCTATCTCACTTTTCTTAATTTCCGCGCCAAACCCATTTTTGAACATTTAAATTGGGACGGAGGTAGTACAAAATATGATACCCAAAATGATACAAGGGATCTCGTCACGAAGTAAGTACATTCGAGTTGTCCTTAAAGTGAGATCTAAGTGGATGCTTGAGATCCCTACTAACTTTACCGGTAAATCGGGCTGGCCACATGAAAAAAGAAAGTCCAAAAGTAAATAAATTGAAGGTGCATTAGGGTAACTCCAATATTGATAGTTATTAACTTTATTAATATTTTTAACATGATTAATAATTTCAAATATGATCATTAGTTTAATTAATTAATTTTTCAATTAAATAATAATTTTATAAATAATTATGTAAAGAACTCAAATATTTATAAATAATTATTTAATTATTTATTTTGATAGTTATTAACTTTATTAATGGAATGGCACCTTCCAATTCCATTCCATTCCACGGATCAGAAACAGAAACAGGCTGTAATCTCGTGGGTGACCGACCATGAGATCTTTTCTCGAATAACAAGAATCCAATGTAAATCCTTTTTATTAAAGTTGTATTCAGTCTCATTTTAAATATGGAACCTGCGTGTTCGAGCTCAGTCAGTTTGGACGATTTTTTTTATTTTCATTTTAAACCGGTTTTTTTAAAATAGTTATTTTTTTTTTTTTTTGCTAAAAACTTGTAAAAAACACTTTTTTTTCTAAACTTAACAAAAAACGTGTTCTTAGGACGAACACACACAAACGACCCATTCTCTCTCTCTCTACCCGTAAACTCTCTCTCTCTCTCTCTCTAAACGCAATACCCGTTCTCCCCCAAAATCATTCGCCGGCGACCTTACTTCTAACCACAATTGCCCACCACCGTCATCTGCTAACACCAAATCAACAACCAATCCTCACCGTTCTACCTCCCTCTTCCTCAATTACCTTCTTCCCCGATCTATTCTCTTCCAATTTTCCTCTCAACCCAATTTGAAAATGTTGTCGCCGGCAGGAACCATAGCGTGGTGAAACACCCGGAAGGGCAGTGCTGCTCCACACTCAAGACGGTGTTGAAAACCAACGCAGAGTTTCTGTGCGAGGCATTCAAGAACAGTGCTCAATTGGGTGTTTCTTTGAATATCACAAAGGCTTTGGCTCTTCCCACCGCCTGCCATCTTCATGCTCCTCGCATACACAAAAACTGAGTGCCAGTGTATTAGTTTTCAAATGCCAATGTATGCGTTTTCAAATGCCATTCCATGTGTTTTTGAATGCCAGTTCTTGTGTTTTTGAGAGCCAGCAAACTTAATTCGAGTGCCAGTGCATTTTAATTTGAGTGCCAGTACATGTTAATTCGAGTGCCAGTGCATGAAGAAGATGAACGGAGATGGAGTGTCAGTGCATTTTAATTCGAGTGCCAGTACATGTTAATTCGAGTGCCAGTGCATGTTTTTTGGAATGCCAGTATAATAGAATATTAATGCCAGTGCATAACAAATAGATGGGAATTTGAGTGCCAGTGTATGTGTTTTTGAGTGCCAGTGTATGTGTATTTGAATGCCAGTTCATGTGTTTTTGAATGTCAGTGCTTGTGTTTTTGAGAGCCAGTTCATGTATATAAAAGTGTCCGTGTAAAAACCGCCAATGCTAGTTTAACAAACGTGGAAACACACAAGCACTGACATTCAAAAACACAAGCACTGGCATTCAAAAACACATGCACTGGCATTCAAAAACACATACACTGGCACTCAAAAACACTGGTAATCATTTTTGCTGGCTCTCAAAAACACAAACACTGGCATTCAAAAACACATGGACTGGCATTCAAAATCACATGGACTGGCACTCAAAAACACATACACTGGCACTCAAAAACACTGGTAATCATTTTTGCTGGCTCTCAAAAACACAAACACTGGCATTCAAAAATACATGGACTGGTACTCCAAAACACATGCATTGGCACTCCAAAACACATGCACTGACATCTAATTACCCAGTCCATAAACTTAATAAAAAAAAACTAATGGGTGTTAAATATGTTTGTTCATACACCAAATGGCACTTGATAATATATTAACTGGCACTTGATCATCCACCAACTGGCACTTGATCAAATCCCATGTTTTTGCAAAATTGCAGATTCACTCCCTTTTAAACCATCATTTCATTCTTATTATCTTCAAAATGGTAGTAGTAGCAACACTGGCCAATCAAAGTGACCATTGCAAAGACCAAAGAAAATCAGTTGTCTCCAAAGTATTGAATTTGATGTTTGGGGTTTAATGGACGAATTCCAACCTGGCACCTGATTATGGACGAATTCCAAATCCTAAAGATGCAATTCCCAATTGAAGAAGAAGCATTGACGCCGAATTTGAAGATTGATTTGGCTCCGGTGAAGAAATTGGAGTGGATTCAATTCGGGACGTATGACTAAGGCGTAGTCTAAAAACACGTTTTTTTGTAAGCTCACAAAAAACGCGTTTTTTATAAGACCAACTCTTTTTTTTTTTTTTTTTTTTTACTTTTTTCACGTTTATTCTCTATTTTACTGTATTTTATACTCATAATGCCAATCAATTTACTATTTCTCCCATTCATTTACTCTCCTATTTTATTTTTCATACCACAGCACCTCTATTATATTTTAATTTTTCTTAATCATCGTTCTCAAAAAGTTAGATTCTATTTGAGATGAGTCGTACAGATTAATAAGTTAATATCTTTCACGTTAACCGTCTATAAAAGTTAAATCTCTTCAATAGTTTAAGCTAAGACTGTATAGTCTCTAAATCTAAAGAAATACTCCCTCCGTCCCATTTCACTGTGGACCATTTTTTTGGACACAAAAATTAAGAAAAAGTAGGAGAGAGAAATAGGTGGAGGAAGTGTTTGTGAGTATGAAAAATTAAATATGAGAGATAATGAGTGAGAGGAATAGTAGGAGAGAGAATGTTATGAGTGTAAAAGTAAAGTAGGAGAGACAATGAGTGGGTGAAATAGTAAAGATTCTTTGCCATTTTGGACAGTTCACTTCACACTAATGTGAAACATCCCAAAAAGAAAATAAGTCCACATTGAAGTGGAACGGAGGGAGTACGGAGTAAGTGCTATATATTGGTGAAGTCAAGTCTCACTTTCGATATTTGTGAAGCCAAATTTCATACTCCCTCCCTCGGTTTCGGTCCAAATGTCTCCCAACTTTTCTTTTTTGGCGTTCCATTTAAAATGTCTTAACCCAAAAAAGGAAAGTTTTTTATTACTTTTTTATTTGTGGGATCCACTTGTCATACTCACAATAAATATCCACTAACTATTCCCTATCTCACTTTCTCTTTTCTACATCACTTTCATATTCACAACATTTATTTCACTATACACCTTTTACATTATATATACTATTTATTCCTTAATTCTCATGCCAAACTCATTTTGGGACATTTATCATAAGACGGTTGAGACGGAGGGAGTATTTAATGAGTGTTAGGGTTCAAACCTTATTCTCGTCTTTTGACTTGTATCAGAAAAAGAAAAAAGAAGCTAGGATTGTACACATCAATTTGTGATATTCAATCATACTATACTATACCATATGTAAAATGTTTAATATAAATAAAACAAAGAATGATCAAACTTTAATAATTAAAAATAATTACTTCCCCTAGTTTGAAAATTTGTTTCACTTTAATTTTGATAATTTTGGTGTTTAACTCAATCGAAATTTGATTATAATCTCATAAAAATTTAAATATCCTTATGCAATTATAGTTTTTTTTTTTTTTTTTTTTTTTTTTTTTTTTTTATTGTTTCACCACCATTAAAAATAAATTAATAACAATTTTTAAAATTGCATAAAAATATACACTTTTCGTCCCACTATAATATGCATAGTTTGACTTTTTTATCAATCGAATCAATCTTTGATCATAATCTTATCGATGTCTAGATATTTTTTTTTGAATCGCATGAAAATATTTAAATATTTATAAAATTATAAAATACTCCCTTCGAGTCGGGTGAATGGAGACTTATTTCCTTTTTGGGTTGTCTCACGTGATTGGAGACTGTCCAAAATGAAAAGAATGTTGTGAGTGTAATAGTAAAATAGGAGAGAGAATGAGTGAAGGAAATAGTAAATTATAATGGTGTTGTGAGTACTAAAATAATATGCCAAAAACTTGTAAAAAACGCGTTTTTTGTTAACTTAACAAAAAACGTGTTTTCACACATAAACACACACACATTCTCAGCCTCTCTCTCTCCTCTCTCTATACGCAAACAACGATCTTCTTCACCAATCTTCTTCTTCACCTCCAACCATCTCTCCGGCCATCTCTCCACGGTTCTTCACCTCCAACCATCTCTCCGGCCAAGACCAACATCAATTCTCCTTAAATCGGCTCCCTCTTCCTAACCAATCGTCCTCACCACCAGATCTCTCTCCGGCGACCCAAGTCCCTGAATCTCCCTCACCGGTGACCCAATCCCCTTCTCATCACCTCGCTTCCATCTCTCTCTCTATCCCAATCGACGCCGCCCCCCAACTCCGAGCTCCCTGTTTGGCGACATGTTGAAATCTGATTGTTGGGGAGCCATTAATGGTGAACCAAAGTTGTTATTTAGGGCTAGAAATGAGAAATTCGATGTAATTGGTTAATTAATTTGTCGGTGGTTCTTCAGTTCGATCAGCAAGCTGCGGAATCACTTCGTAAGTACAGTGGCGATGGCCTTGATCGGAGTAAGAAGGTTGAGATTGGGATTAACCGGAAGTCTGGTCTAATGGATAGTGATTGGACGGAGTTGAATTTGTGTGTTTGAAAAGGCGTTGTGCCAGTTTCTACATATTTGATTACCAGTTTCTACATATTTGATTACCAGTTGGGAATTTGTTGTGGGGATTTGATGTGCCAGTGCTAGGGATTTGATGTGCCAGTGCTAGTGTAAACTAATGCCAGTGTATGTGATTTTGAGTGCCAGTTTATGTATTTTGAGTGCCAGTGCATGTGTTTTGGAATGCCAGTTCATGTTTTTTGAAGTGCTAATGCATGTATTTATGAGTGCCAGCAAAAAGAGTATCAGTGTTTTGTGTAAAAAAGTGCCAGCACATGTACACTGGCACTTATTGATACTACAACGAGCACTTTTATAAGTGCCAGTATCAGTGTAAAAAAGTGCCAGTGTAATGGCTGACAATTATTAACACTACCACTGGCACTTTTAATAACTGCCAGTATCAATGTAAAAAAGTGCCAATGTACTCACTGGCAATTTTTAACATTAACACTGGCACTTGAGAAAAGTGCCAGTTTCATGTTTATAAAACGCCAGTATGAAATCCTGGTAATTTGTAATAGGGTAAAAGGGTTAATTACAATTTAGGGCCTGAAGTCTTGTATGAGATCCCCAAAAGGGGCCTGACTTTTTTTTTTGGCGATTTAGGGCCTATACTTACAATTTCTTATCAAATAAGGGCTTATTGACGATTTCCGTTAACACTTAACGTCAATAAGCCCTTATTTGATAAGAAATTGTAAGCATAGGCCCTAAATCGCTAAAAAGCCAGCCCCATTCGGGAAACCTCATACAAGACTTCAGGCCCTAAATTGTAATTAACCCATAAATTTAACTTTCTACCTTTTTTAAATTTTCATTAAATCCCTTAAAAGAAATATTAAATTCAATAAAATAAATAAAAACATAAAATTATATATAACTTCAATATTTTATTTAAAAAAGGGTTCTAAATTGCAATTTGCCCTTTAAAAAATAAACACAATAATCTGTTTTATATATAAATATTTAATGGGCATAGATAAATTTGGGGCCCTTCAAAATTTGGGGCCCTGTGCAAAGGAACCTAATGTTCCATGTCTGAGCCGGCCCTGAAAGTCACCACCCCACCAACATATACCCGCCACCAGATTTAACACATCACCAAAATCAATCAAAACAACAAGAAATGTGATTTTAATTTTGACCAAGATTTTGATAGCTACCGACGAGGAGTTTGTTTCGCCCGATTTTATCTATGCCCATTAAATATATATATATATATATATATATATATATATATATATATATATATATATATATATATATATATATATACTCCCTCCGTCCCGCTAATATTAGCACACTTTCCTTTTTGGGCGTCCCGCTAATATCCGCACACTCCCAAAAAGGAAACTTTATATTAATAAAATATTCAACCCAATCCCACTCATTCTCTCTCCTACATTATTTTAATACTCACAACACCATTATAATTTATTACACCCTCCACTCATTCTCTCTCCACTCATTCTTTTACACTCACAACATTTTATTAAAATACCATATTCCTTAATTCCCGCGCAAACAGTGTTTGTGCTAATATTAGCGGGACGGAGGGAGTATATATATATATGTATATGTATATGTATATATATGTATATGTATATATATATATATATAACATATTATTGTGTTAATTTTTTAAAGGGCAAATTGCAATTTAGAACCCTTTTTTAAATAAAATATTGAAGTTACATATAATTTTATGTTAATTTTCTAAATATTAAGGGCCACATATTCTCATTTTGCACAGAGCCTCTGTACTTAATGAGACGGGCCGGTGACTTTATGTTGATGGTGGTGAAGGGTGAGGTGTTGTTGTACATTAAATTCAAGGATAAAAATTGGGCATAATAATATTTGTGCATTTAATTCATGTACCATATTTTTTCATTTATATTAAAAAAAAGGGAAAATAATACAATAATTTTAGTTGGGATGTTTGAAGATTAACAAAAAACTGTAAACTGCGATGAACAGTAGTGTTTAACAAAAAAATTATTATATTTAGTTAAATTAGGTAAAAAATAATTTACATATGGCTTTTTAAATATAGTTAAATTGGGATGTTAAATTTCTTTTTATTATTATTGAGTAAAAATATTTTTATTTATTTTATTGAATTTAATATTTCTTTTAAGGGATTTAATGAAAATTAAAAAAAGGTAGAAAGTTAAATTTATGGGTTAATTACAATTTAGGGCCTGAAGTCTTGTATGAGGTTCCCAAATGGGGCCTAACTTTTTTTTTAGCGATTTAGGGCCTATACTTACAATTTCTTATCAAATAAGGGCTTATTGACGTTAAGTGTTAACGGAAATCGTCAATAAGCCCTTATTTGATAAGAAATTGTAAGTATAGACCCTAAATCGCCAAAAAAAAAAAGTCAGACCCCTTTTGGGGATCTCATACAAGACTTCAGGCCCTAAATTGTAATTAACCCTTTGTAATATTAACACTGACATTTATCATGATTGCCCGTAATTACGAAAATGTCACCGTTTGTTTTGAGTAATAATGTCCAGCGCTTGGAAAAACACGTTTTTCCTTATCTTAAGAAAAAACTAATTTTTTATAAGACCAACTCAAATAATATGGGAGAGAAAATGATTGGAGGAAATAGTAAAAATTCTTTTTTTTTTTTTTCTTAGTTATTAGTTATTGTGCTCAATTTTTTGGTGTCCATTATTGACCCGACACGAAAGTAAAATGACCCCCAAAACTCCCCTTCCCACTTTTTCAATTTGTCCCTATTTTTTTTTACCGAATTTCAACAAACATCCCCTCCTTCCTCGCGTTTCTCTATCCAAATCCAAATCCAAAACCCAACCCACAAATCCAACAAAACCCCACCAAAATTCACACTCAAATTTTCCCTCCCAACTCATTTCTTGAACAATTTTGATGGATAATTAGCTTATAAGTACATTTTCTTTGAACAATGGAGCATAAACAACAACAGAGGATGTTGGTGAGGAAGAAATCAAGCAAGGCGCCGCCGTGGCATCGCAACCCGATTATGATTTCGATTCTTGCTTTGGTGGTTTTGTTCCTTCTGATGAATTGTTGGATGCTTTTTCGGATCCAACATTCGGGTCGTTCCAATGGTATCATTCAATTGCATTTCTTGAAATCTAATTCTTCTAAAATACACATCCAGGTAATTTTTTTTTTTTTTTTACTTTTGTTTTTTAATTGTTTTAATTAGTTCATCTGTGCATGTGCAGTATCAGTATTTGATTTTATGTCTATTAAATTGTTCGAAATGTTGATTAACTGATTTATTTTATGAATTTTAATAAGTTAGTTTTGAATTTAGCTGTAGTTATTAGTGTTTGCATCTCGAATTGAGTGTCATTTCTGAGAAATTTTAGTATATTTATGATGAATTTACCAGATATCGCCGATTAGTATGATCTTAGATCACTTGTACTTATGATATCATCATCATGGTAATGCAGGAGTAAATCTAACTTTCTTGATTTCCTTGAAAAACCAAAATTGACCCTCGTTTGGGAACGGAGGTAGAAAAATATACATTAATTCTACAACCAATGAGGGTATTTGAAAATGATGATATAGATGCCTTTTTAAGGGTTCAAAAAATTAAAGATTTGGTAAAGGTACTCTCATGCCATCAATTTAATGAATTTTCTGAAACCAGAAAATAGTTTTTCCGCTGGTAGTATCATATGTCAATGTCAGCTACAATGGTACGTCTTGATCTTTTTAATACTGCTTGAACATGGTGTCATTCGCTTGGATGTAGATTTGATACTTATTCACGCGACCTATTTACTTTCACCTACTGCAATGTATTGGATCAATGTTGTATCTTTGACTAGAAGGATGACGGGATGGATGACAAATAAATATGAAGTACAAGTAGGGTACAAACACATAAATGTTAGACTAGAAAGATTGCCTATTAAAAAAATTATTCTAAACTCCGATACCGTTGAACATTTTTGAAACTATATGCAACTTTCAGCTCAACTGATTGAAAGAAATGATAACCAAATGAACTAATTAAGAAAATTTTCTTTGCATAAATGAAGTTTGATTAGCTTCGAGCACATATGATATGGCTATCAATTTAACTTGTTTGTGATCTCATCATTAAATGGCAGGGCCCACTTTAACCAGTATTCTTGACTCCATGAAGAGTGCATCAACATAAAATCACCCTTTGAGCTGAATTGTGTGTGTGTGGGAGTCTAGAGAAATTTCTTTTGGAACTGCAGTCCACTAGAAAATTACTAAACAATCTTGCTCACTACTTTGTGTCCCTAAGTATGACTGTTTTCCCTTGTTCATTTCATTTACGGAATAACTAATCTCCGTAAACAAACCCGAGGAGTAATATTAGCACTTGGTAGAGCCTACGTCATGTGTTAAAACTTCGTAAAAAGACTAAACATGAATGAAAGATCAAATACTCCCTCTGTCCCAAATTGAATGACCATTTTTGTCCTAAAATGAATGACCTTTTGAAACTTCTCAATCAAAAAACTGTCCCTAAATGATTTTTTTTTCATTTTTTTTCATAGTCATTATATTTTTTGCAAAACTATTTTTTTGAAAGTGAATAGTAAAAATGTTTATAATTCTTTTCTATTACCTTAAATTTAAAATGGTCATTCATTTTGGGACGAAGGGAGTATAATATTTGCAGATTTAGAGTTTAGCATATGTTAATTGGTCAATCTCCATGGATCTGTTGGGTTTGCTGGCAATCAGTTAAAGTTTTGTTTTTCAAATGGGCTTGCAGGATGAATTGAGAAAGCTTGGGAAAGGAAAAAAGCCACAGAAAACTATTTATGCAAGACTGTTGGCTAAGGCTGCCCATGCCTTGGCAGAGGTAGGGACCTTTCTCCTAAACTAGTACAGATTTTCTTAATCATACAGTACTAGATACCTTAGCTTTTGGTCACTACATGTCCCATTATTCAGGGTCAGGATAAACCCGAGCCAAAAGATTTGTGGGTTGAGCCCTATGCCACTGCTTCGTCGGCGTGGCGACCTTGTGCTGATCAACATGCTTGGAAACCTAGCGGTTAATTCTCTCTCTCTCTCTCCCTCACACACACACACACACACACTCCTATCGATTTTATGTTCATCTTTTATTATGTATGTGAAATGTGTGTTGGTTTTCATGTGATGATCTGTGTAACATACTTGCAGAAGGAAAAAATGGTTACATCATGGTCAGTGCAAATGGTGGCATAAATCAGCAGCGAGTTGCTGTAAGTTATGTCTTTCATTTCTTACTACTCCCTCCGTCCCAAAATGATGTTCCCATTTGGCTACTCAAAGTTTTTAGTGATGTGTTTACTCTTCTAAAATTAACTCTTGATGAAAGTATTACACTCACAACTTAGTAATTAAAAAGTACACATTTTTATCGGCCAAACGACTGAAACATGCAAACGACTGAAACATGCAACGTACTTTCGTGTTTTTATCAAATAAAGCTGCGTACTCCTTAACGAATGAATAATAAAGCGTACTTTTAAGTTTGTTATTAAATAATGCAATGTAGATTGTTTTTACCAAACGGAGTTAAAAACTCAAACAGAAATCTGACATGGCATGTGATGTGTCAAATAATGTATACTCCCTCCGTCCCACTCGAAAAGGCACAAAATTCCATTTTGGGTGTCCCATTTAAAAAGGCACACTCCAAAATGGAAAGTTTTTAATACTTCTTTATTCATGAGACCCACTTGTCATACTCACAATAACTATCCACTTACTATTCCCTACCCCACATTCTCTCTCCTACCTCACTTTTCATACTCACAACACTTATTCCACTATAAACTCTCCTTAATTCCTGTGCAAGACCCATGTTGTGCCTTTTCGGGTGGGACGGTGAGAGTATATATATTTTTGGTAACCTCAAATAATATAAATTAGGACTCCTAATCAGCAATTTTTTTTTTTTGGGTTGGGGGGGGGGTAAATTCGTAAAATTATGTTAAAAATTAATGGAGGTTTACTCCATCTTTCTCAAGTTAACCAACCCACCACTGCCACCGTCTCTCGAATCCAGCCACCACCATCCCAACCACGACAAAATCCTCCACCCACAATCATTTCTCCGTTAAACCCCATTTCTCAATTCCAATTCCAATTCCCAATTCCCAATTCCCAGTTCATCAACATTTTGGAAAACCCAGATTTTGAAACAATGGCTCCAAAATTTCAAATTTTATTAAAATCTGAAATTTTGATTAAAAAAACCCATCTGCAATCTTGGAGACAAACAACATTCAGGCACTTTCCCATTTTCAGCCTCCATTTTCACGCCAACTGCGATCAACATTAATGAAAGGAAATAAAATTGAAACCCAAGCGAGCTAAAAACTGAAACTCTCCAAGAAACATAAACACACAGATTTTTGAAACAATCTGCAATTCCTTTGAGTATTGATTGCAATCTTGAAGAAAATCTGAAAAGAATGGACCTACGTGGACGGATCTGATGGTGAGATGAAAAGAGGAAGAGGAGAGTTACAGGGGGTTGCAACGGAGAAGGGGGCGGAGTAGGTGGGAGAGAGTTGAGGTCGGGGAAGGGTGCGGAGGGGGTGGGGCGGAGTTGAGGTTGGGGCAGGGGAAAGGTCTGGGGTGTTGAGGAAGGTAGAATAATTGAGGAAGGGGAGAGGGGGAAGAAGATGATGGGGCTGGGGGAGGGGCGGAAGGGAGTGGTGGGTGGAGGTGAGGAAAAAACATGTTAAGGGGAGATATAGAGCAGTCAATGGGTTAGGGGAGGGGAAAACATTTGCACCCGTTAAATATTTGACGGGGGTTAGTTTATCTAACAAATGTTAGTTATTTTTTTTAATGTGGAATTTGATTTAAGAAGCAGTTTGTCCATGTCATCAAGCCGTTAAATTTTTTGACGCCGTTCATTCAAAATAAACTACATTGCATGATTTGAAAATTGTCGGAAAAGTACATATCATTATACAGTCGTTAGGCAGTACGTTGAATTATTAGAAAATAAGGCCATAGTCTATGTTACTCGGACTCTTCAAATATGCTGAAGTACCCGTGTCGACCCGACACCAATATGGGTACGAAATATGTACCCGACACCCGGTTTTTCAGTCGGATACGACAAGAAAATTGAAAGATAAAAGGAGTGAGTTGACTTAATTTATAAAAATTTACAAATTTTAATGTTATTGTTTTACTTAATTATACGTTCTTTGCCAAATTTCATTAAAACTATAATTCTATATAGAAATATTATTATAAAATGATATACGTGTGTACAAAAAAATTAGTCAGACTAACTTTTATGATAACATAGTATAGAAATAGACTCAATATATTTTGTTATTAACATATCCCTGTCATAGTTGTTAAAGGCGAAATGCGAGTGGCAGGCAATATACACCTGTAAAAGGCGAGAGGCTAGGCGATAGAAAAGCGGCAAAAAGGCGAGCAAGACGGAAAAATAGAATAAATAATTAGTAAATGCTCCCTCCGTCCCACACCTACGTGCACATTTTGCCATTTGGGCATCCCAAACCTACGTGCACATTTCCTAAAATGGAAAGGAATCTTTACTATTCTCTCCACTCATTCTCTCTCCTACATTATTTTAATACTCACAATACCATTATAATTTACTATTCCCTCCACTCATTCTTTCTCCTATTTTACTTTTACACTCACAACACTTTCTCCATTATTTACTTCCTTAATTTACGTGCAAAAGTCAAAGTGTGCACATAGGTCCGGGACGGAGAGAGTATATGAAAAATATATAAATATACATTTAAATAAAACATGTTAGGGACAAAACTAAAATATTTAATAAATGTCATTTCCAATTATAATAGTATCCTAAACATAATTTAGACCCCAAAAGAGATAATTCGAAGACAAAAGGAGCATAAATTTAAACCACATACTTCAAATCAACAAAACAAATACTAGCTTAAGATAGTGAAAAAGAAAAGAATAATATTTTAAAAATAAAAAAAAGTATATTTTTGTTTAAGAATAAACAAAATTAAAAAATGATAGTTTATGACCGAAAACTAGAAAAAAGAAGAAAACAATGAACAAATAAAAGAATAGAGATTAAAGAAGAAAACAATTTTTTTTACTAAAAAGACATTGACTGAAACTATAGAAAGAAGAAGAAAACAATAATTAATTAAACAAAGAAAGAGGAATGAAGAAAAACAAAAGAAATTTTTAAGAGGTTGACTAGAAAGATTCTTCTACAAAAGAACTTTAGTTATAATATATTTTTATTGAAAAAAAAAAGAAAAAGAAAACAAAAGAACATAACTATACAGATAAACAACACAGAGTTAGAAAAAAATAAATAACAAAAGGAACAACAGCACCAAACGGCAATGATGTGAGTTAGTGCTGAATCGCGTAGGTCGTCAAGGTCGCCGTGCCTTGAAAAGTTGCTGAAGGAATTCCGTGCTTCTAGGTAAGTCTATGGAATTGTAATTGACGATTTTTACAATCGATTTTATACAATCAGTTTCCTAATTACAATTGATTTTCCTAATTGACAACGTTTCCATAAAAAGGAAACTCTAGAAACCCAATTTTACACGTTCTGGATTCCTACTTTGACTCGGAAAATTCTAAGGCTTGGTCGCTTTTACAAACTGACCGCTAGAACAAGCAAAGGCGGTGTAACCTCCCAGCCGCCAATATGGAGAGGCGGGTGAGAGAAGCGAGCGCATTTCGCAACTATGATCCCTGTACCCATGTCCAAATTTAGGACAGTTTACCCGTGTCCATTTTTTTTTTGAGGAAAAGTGAATCCAACACCCGGATCCGTACCCGTGTCGGATACCTGTACCCGAGCCCAGGTAACATAGGCCATAGTACATATTATATGTCAGTTATTATTCCCATTTGTATCACAAGGATAATATGGGAAGTTTAATGGTTTTAGTCATTCAATTATGGAAATGAGAACATCTTTTTGTGACAAATAAATATCGCAAATGAGGTCATTTTTATGGAACGGAGGGAGTATTACCTATTACTATCGTAACACGAGAAATGGGCCTTCTTGAAGTCCTTTTGGGATTGCCCAAATGACCCGACCCCACCTTTATACTCTCTCCGTCGCTATTTCTAAAAAAAATTATCACTGAATAAGTGTCCATTTTCTAGTGAAGTTACTTTGTCACCTTATAAACCGTCATGACTTTGTTTGCACTTGCAATATCATATTAAATTATTAATGATATTTATGCATATGGGTACTAAAAGTGCATAAATTTCAACCTCCTTAATTTCCTTTAATATAGAAAATGGAAACTCATTTCAGGATGCAGGGAGTAGTAATTACTAGTACCTCCAAACTAATGTCATGTACAAGTACTTATTTACTTCCAATCCTTCCACTCCCTTAAAATAAAAATAAAAATAAAACAAAATCATATTTTAGAAAAATTTAGTATAAATTATAGAAATGATATCATGGATATGCATTGCATGATCAGCTTGTGGCTGTTGGATGCTTCTACTTGTTGCATGAATCACTTCCATACTTGAGAAGTTTTGCTTCCGTTAGACTTGCGCATCTCCTTCTATCAACTTTACTCCCTCTATCCCTAAATGAATGTCAATTTTTTTTTTCAAATTTGCTCTTGATCAAGAGCAAATTTAAAACTTTTTTCGACATTCATTTAGGGACGGAGGGAGTAATATATATGTATGTGTGTGCTTGTGTGTGCTTGCGTGTGTGTGTGTGTGTCATTCTATCAATATGTTAAGCTAACATGCTAATGTTATTAAACTACAGGTCTGCAACGCTGTTGCAGTTGCGAGATTACTTAATGCAACTCTTGTGATTCCCAACTTCTTATACAGCAGCGTCTGGACAGATACGAGGTAAAATATGTCTTCATATTCACGTCTAATCGAAGATCGGTTAATAAATCAAATATTTATACTGGTTCACCTCAAGCTAGTTATTTCTGTTTTTTATATATGGAAAAGTGACGGTCAAACTCTATAATTTCTTAGTCAATTCGGCGATATCTATCAGGAGGAGCATTTCATCAACTACTTGAAACCTGATATTCGTATAGTGAAGGAACTTCCAGTGGAGCTACAATCATTGGATCTCGAGGCCATTGGTAGCGTGGTCAGATTTTTATCTCTGCCCTTTATTTTTCTCATTTTCAGATGCATATCCAATCCCTTTTTGTGTCGTATTAATATACCGAAGCTCTATTCCAGGTAACAGATGCAGACATTTTAAAAGAGGCCAAGCCCATATTTTACTTGAAGAACATCCTTCCCATTTTGCTTAAAAATAGAGTCATACATTTTGTTGGCTTCGGAAATCGTTTGGCATCTGATCCAATACCATATCACTTGCAGGTATTCCTTTCTACTCACTCCGTCCCAAAATACATGTTGTTGGAGATAAATTCACAAAGATTACTAAACAAGTCAAAATTACTATACTAACCTTCACTAATCATGAGATGAATAATTAATTATGAAACTGTTTCTAAATGTGTGTGGTAGAGTACTCTCGGAAGAAGATCGGAAATATAAACATTTAAAGGAAAACGCAACGAAATAAAGAGGCTACCTGCATTAAATAGGGTATTTTGGGAAAGTGTGGATTTTTTTTATTGAAAATTGTAAAACAACAAATATTTTGGGACAAAAAAAAATCACCTCTTTAACTACAAGTATTGTGGGACGGAGGGATTAATATATTTTGATTTTAGTTGAAATGTTCTCTATTTATCAGTACTTTTTTTCCTTTGGTGCTATCTTCTTTTGTTCATTGCTTCCTAATTTCGGAACATCATCTAGAGACTCCGGTGCAGATGTAATTTCCACGCTCTGCAATTTGTTTCAAAGCTTCAAGAAACTGGTGCATTACTCATACAAAGAATGAGACGGAATGCAACACACTCGGGATTATTAGATTCATACCTTGTTGGCCCTTACGCGAGAAGAAAATTGGAGGGAAAACGAAGTTCCACACGAAAAGGCTTTAGATACTTGGCTTTACACCTGAGATTTGAAATTGATATGGTAGCTCATTCTTTATGTGAATTCGGTGGAGGTGAAGCGGAAAGAAAAGAACTCCAAGCTTTTCGTGAAATTCATTTCCCTGGACTGATTGAGCTAAATAGGACCGCCAAGTAAGATTTCTAAAGATTCCACTGGATTCTTTACTCACTCGCAATCATTTAATTATGTGAATTCAAAATTTACTTATTTTTCTAAGGACTAACTTAAATTTATCAGATTACCCTCTCCGGAAGTTCTCAAGGCTGATGGTTTATGTCCATTAATGCCGGAGGAAACAGTACTTATGCTTGCAGCTCTTGGTTTCAATCGTCAGACTCGCATATTTCTGGCTGGCGCACATATATATGGGGGGAAATCAAGGTTGACTTCATTGACCACCTTGTTCCCTAATTTGGTGACCAAGGAAAACTTACTCTCATCATCAGAAATTGAACCATTCAAGAACTTTTCATCTCAGGTAATATTATCTTGTTTCCTTTTCCTTCCCTCCGTTTCTACTACCCCCACCAGTCTGAAATAATTGACGTTTTTGGGCGTTGCACAGCTCGTAAGGAATTCAATTATTACTATAAATTAATTATTATAGTACTAAATTTACCGTTATTTAACTCTCCGTCTCTCTCTCGTACATTATTTCATTCATTAGAACCAATTAATGAATGGCAGAGCCTGACTAAAACTGAATGCACGGGAATTAAGAAAAAAGTAAGTGTTGTGAGTATGAAAAGTAAAGTAGGAGAGAGAAAGTGGGTAGGGAGATTTTTGTTGTGAGTGTGGCAAATGAGTTCCATTGACATTTTGGGTTAGTTGCAAGGACATTGGGACACCCAAAAATGAAATAAGTAGCAAGAACATTGGGACGGAGGGAGTATGTGTGCGTTCATGATTCATGTTGGTAGAAAGTGAGATGACGAGTTGAAATCTTGTGCAGCTTGCAGCACTGGATTTCATAGCCTGCACAGCTGCGGACGTATTTGCAATGACAGATTCAGGGAGTCAATTGTCATCTTTAGTATCAGGATACAGAATATACTATGGTGGTGGGAAAATGCCAACAATACGGCCAAACAAACGGAGACTTGCCGACATATTCGTGAAAAACAACACGATAGAGTGGAAATGGTTTGAGATAAGAGTTAGAAAAGCGGTTAGACAAACTAAACGAGTATTTTCAAGGCCTATTGGAAGGAGCGTATATAGGTATCCACGGTGCAGCGAGTGTATGTGTAATCTCGATGAGGAAGCTATGCCTAAACGGCGAGGCTGATATATTTATATTTTTTAAATATTTATTTTTGTATTTTGTAAAGAGATTTAATTTTTTCATTGATATTGTTTTAGAGGAATTTGTCATTTGTATGTAGCAGTCATTTGTCAGTTGTTCATGGCTCCTTTTGCATAGCTTGGAACAACTTGCAACTGATGAGAAATGAAGAATTTAAAGATGTTTATCACTGACTGTTGGGAGTTTCTTGACTCTCTCTCTCTCTCTCTCTCTCTAACACACACACACACAGCCCTTTGATCTTGGTCAGACTGCATCTCCATTATATGGGCAGGAGGATCCATAATGGGCAGGAGGATGCAGGATTCTCCTGCCCATTTCCTTTCTCCAACGGGGCTCTCTACTCCTACCTTGCAGCCCATAAATGTTTCTCCCGCTCCTTGCACCAAGACCATATGTATTGTCTCCCACAGGGGCTCATGTTAGGCTGCCCCAGCCCCGTCGTCTCGTCTACAACAACAATGTCTCATTTTATTTGGACCTATCTTTCAAGCAATGATGAATGAGTTTTACACTCATCCATTGAATACTTTATGGACTTATATTTAGCTTAATCCTTGAGTTTTGTGTATTTTAATGGATGTTTTTAGTGTTCTTCTAGTTTTCAGGGGTTCAAATGAAGATTGAGCGAATTTGAAGCATTTTGTGCCACTTTGGAAGTGCAGGGATCTAAGTGTAAATTTTGGAAGTTGAAAAAATGGCTATCTAAAGTTTCGGGACAAAGTGAAAATAGGGAAGTTCAAGGAAAGTGCAACAGAATTTTTATAATGTCTAAAATGCGGAAAAAAAAACGACGTTGCAATTATGGGACGAAACAAATACTTTAGTGGTCCAAAACCAAGGCAAGGCAAGGCAGGCTTTGTTTGCACAGGGGCTCGGCCAGGGCAATTGCAAGGGGCCGGCCATCTTGGTGTTCTTCAGTTGGGCCAAATGGTGGACTGGCCGAGGGTTTCAGGCAGCAAGGCGGTTTGGGCTTTGGTTTGGGCTTAAGGTGGTAACTGTTTCTCTATAAAATGCAAATGCAAATGCAAATGAAAACCTAGGAAAAATTAAAGGCTGCAGTTGTGTTTTTTGAAGTGTCGTGAGTAATTTTAAGGAGGAATTAATACTAATTTACATACACTACTTTTTCAGTTTTTTTTTTTTTTTATGAACTTTTCCTCATATTTTTCCATAGCTTCTTCTTCTGATTTTTCTTGGTTTTCTTGATTTTTATGGATAGCTAAATCTCTATTTCTTGAAATTGGAGGTAACAATTTATGTTTTGAGTTTTATTTTTTATCATTATCATTGTATTACTTGGGATTATCAAGTAGCTTTTAAATGGAATTTTAGAATATTTATGCTGATCACATATTTGTTCTTGAATAATTTAGAATTTCAATTGTGAACCGCCAAATTTACAATTGAAATTAGTCTTGGCTTGATAGTAACAATTTGTTGAATCCCCGCCAAAAGATTCATAAGAATTGTGGTTTTTCTTTTGTTGTTCTTAAGTTCTAAATGTGTTCCTAATTAATCTATGAACGGGCCAAGGGAATAGATTAATTGGGAACACTTGATTGCAAATCACCCGCCTAAGTGTCCCAATCATAATTTCGTAAGAACAAAACCCCAAGTATACTTTGATTGATGAACAGTGAAACTTGAGCATAATTGTGAAGCCAATTCCGGGAATTTTGCCTTATTATTGAAACTTCAGTTTATAACAATTCTAGTTAATTTTGCAAAAGCATTATTTTTTTCGAAACCAACAAATTCTTCACTTTATAAAATCTTTGTCATAGCAATAATTTTACATACTTTAATTACGTGTCTCGGTGGTTCGACCCTACTTACCCTATCTACAAATCAATTGTAGGTAGTTTGAGTCGGAAATTTTCTTTTGACGTTTCGACACTCGTCAAAAATTTGACGCCGTTGCCGGGGACGCGTTTATTTGAAAGTTGATTTAATTATTTGCTATTGTGAATATTATTTTGTATATATTTTTGTTTTAACTTGGTGACCGACGACTAAACATTCATATGGACTCAAGGATGTATAACTATGGCATCTATGAGTCATGTGAAAATTGTGGATTATACTCTTATGGTTCTTATGAGTGCCCTTCGGGGACATATTCTTTTGAGTATTATCCACAAGAGGGGATGATGACGGGTCAAGGTCAAGTACAAGGTCGAACTCAAGGAGAGAGTAGTTCGGGCAAAAGTTGCTTAATTTGTAATTTAAGTACCCATGATATTATGGGGTGTCCATTGCGAGGTCAATTTCCAGAATTTATTAAGAAATCCAACGCAATGAATTCTTTCCAACCAATAGTGCAAAATGATCCATTTTCCAACTCTTACAATCCGGGTTGGAGGAATCATCCCAATTTTTCATGGGGAGGAAATCAAGGGCAAGGTCATTTTCAGCAACAATACCAATCACCGATGCCACAACCGCAGCAACAAGGACCTGTGAGGCCAAGTATGGAGGAAACTTTGCAAAAGTTTATTGTGGCCTCGCAACAAAATCAGGTGGCCATTGACCAAAGAATGGGGAACCAAGAAGCTTCAATGAAAAAACTTGAGAAAGAATTGGACAAATTGATAGAGGCAGTGATGAATCAAAATTCGACCATAATTCATGCACAACCCAAAGAACAACTATTGGGGGACTCATTGGGGAACTTTGTCTATGAAGACTCCGATGAAGAACTTGAGAACGAACTACAACAAGAGTCACTTTTGGAAAATGAAATGGAGGATTTTGTCTATGAAACCTCCTATGAAAATTCTAGTGAAGTGCAATTGTATGATAGTTCGGGTTGTATGGAGACGGGAGAAATTGTAGAGAAATCATGGCATGAGCAAGTTGATGAAATTGAGCTTGCTCTTTATGGTGAGATGCGGGGCGATGAATTTCAAGAAGATATGGTCATTCTCGCCAAGATCGATAAGCCATGTATGAATGACCACCAACCTCTACTCATGAAAAATGCCGATGATGAATCCTCAATCATTTTGGTGATCCCTCCCATCTTTGAAGACGGAGAAAGTGGCAAGGACTCCCGAGAGAAGAAGCCCAAGAAATTCAAAAGTCAAAAATTCCCTTGGGTCCTAAATGGTCATATATCAAAGGAAATATTTATGGGGCTAAAACTGAAAGTGAAGACCCGCGAGACGGTGAAGTGGGCAAAAGGAAGGAAGGTGAATGTTAAGATAACCTTGGCATCGGTCTAGCTATACGACCTTAAACAAAAGCGCTACTTGGGAGGCAACCCAAGGTGAGTAGTTTAATTTGTAGTTCCTTTATTTTAATAATTTTTTTTTTAAAAAATTAATTGTTCCTTTGTTTTCATCACTTAGATTTCATTGTTTTCATTTAAATGTTTTCAATTTGAAAAAAAAAAAGAAAAAAAATTTTGTTTTTCGTGGAACAGTGCTATTTTACTTGGTTTTGTTTGTGATGTGTAGGAGGAGTGAATCTGAGCATTTCATGTCCTACCCATGAAAATTATCATGGCCATGAAGTTATTTTTTGTAGTCAAAGGTGCAAATGGATCTGCGAAAACTATGGGCAGGCCATGGTTTTATCCATGGCCATGGATATCAAAGGGGTGAAAAATTCAGCATTGTCATCAACATTGTCCATGGGGAGGCCATGGTTTGATTCATGGCCATGATTCAAGATTGTGCAAAAATAGAGGGGTGTTTAGGAAAATGAGAGGAGGGGGTGAAATTGAATCTTTCCTTTATGCGAGGGGTTAGTTAGTAAAAAAAAAAAAAAGGAAAGAAAATAAATTTTTTGAAACTGACCCTTCCTCCTTTCTTCCCCACGACCTTCCCAGTTCCCCAGCTTCTCCTCTTCCCGTCAGTTACCATCTTAGACCACTAACTTCCTCCTCTCCGTCCCATTACCCCCACGTCCTTCCCAGTTCCTCCTTCTTCTCCGCCCACCATTATCATCCCAACCCCCTTTTCACCAGTCACTCTTTTCTCCCCAATCCAACACCCTCTCCGACCATTCCAACCCCCTTCTTCCAGCTCCAAATCGCCATCTCCTTCTCTAAACTAGCCGACAACCTCCATCACCATTACCTGCGAAAACCCAAACCCAAAACCAGCAGCAACCAAAACCCTAACCAGCTGCTCCCTCTTCTCTCTCCGATCCGGACGACGCCCAATCCATCGATTCCGGGCAAAACCTTAAACAATTCCGGCCAAGCCTTCTTCCCATTTCCAGCGCCTTCCCCATCTCCCTATTACCAGCAGCAACCAAAACCCCAACCAGCCGCAAACTCTCATCTCCCCAATCCGCCGTTCCAGCCAAAACCTCATTCCACAGATTCAACCTACATCACCAATTCTTCCTTTCTCTCAAACCCATTTGTCGCCTGCGCTCTTATGGATATGTATGGTAAATGCGGCATTTTTTCTTCCGCACACCAGCCGTTCTATGAAATTTCCAACAGAAATGTAGTTGCGTGGAATGCTATGATTTTGATCTATGCTCATTGTAAGGATGTTGGTAATGCTTTGCGTTGTTTGGGGTTATGGATGTTGATCCGAATGCTGCGACTTTTAATTCGAATATTGGTGGTCTGTCAGAGATTTTTTTTTAGACTATGGAAGGGGGGTTTGAGGGGATACGGTTGTACAGGAGAATGCAGAGTATGGGGAAGTATAGGGATAAGCTTAGGTTGAGATATTTGATCCGGCATTGTTGTGTTTTTGTGAGAAGTTGGGCACACGGATGAAGAACATTGCCCGTCGTGTGGGTCTCTCGTTTGACTTTGTAAGTATCTCAATTTTTTTATTTATGTTTTTTATTCACATTAGGGACAATGTGCATATTAAGTTTGGGGGTGGAAAATGTATATACTTTGTGTTTTTGTTTCTAGGTTAGTTTTAATGAAAAAAAAATGAAAAAAAAAATGAAAATGAAAAAAAAAAAGTAGTTAACTGTGTCCTTTTATTGTATAGTCAAAAGTTTTGTTATCATTCTTGGTGTTCCCTATAATTGCATGTGATTTGTTGTGACTGCTAAAGAGGATAATGGGGTGTGATAATTTGTATATGCAAGTTTTGGTATATTTTTGATTAATTGTGATCCATTACTTAAGAGTTATGATTGTGTCCTAAATCTCTTAGTTGCAGTTTAGTGTACTCTTGAAAATAATCTCTTTGTGGATAATTTTGGTTCTTTTTATAAAGTTTATAGTACACCATCATCTTTTAAGTTAGTGAATTTGTTTATCAAATAGCAACATTATGCGAATCATAAGATGAGTACTCCTTAGATGTGAATGGAACCCCCTTGTTGTCTTGAAAAAAAAAAGGAAAGAAGAAAAAAAAATTGAAAGGGGAATGAGAGCAATGGCAATTCAATTTATACTCGGTGAAACCTCCAGACGTGTAGATTAATTGGTTAGGGATTATTCTAGCTTAACCAGATTTCTGGGTATGCAGTAACGTTATGGAGGAAGAGCTTTACCGCCGTGATGGTCCGTACCAAGCTCGATACCGAAGTGGTTAACTCTCAAACCTTTAAATAAATATTCCTAAAGTAGCTCGGGGCACGACGTTCACTGCGACGTTCCTTTCTTGTCAAATATGAGTATAAAGTGTTGCATCTCTACCTAGTATTAGGGGCATGGAGTTCGCTGCTACAGTGTTCCCTACTTGAACGGTAGAAGATCTTAAAATGTGCTTAAATAATCAAGTTTGGGGGGGGGGTGTAATTGCTTGTTAAATTGAGAAAATTCATGAGAGTGTTCATGCTTTGTTTTAAAGAGTGTTGTTGTTTGATAGATAAAGTCAATAAAATAAAAGATGGTTGGTGTACTTAGCTTTATAAAAGTGGATCTTGGTTGAGAGTAAAGAGAGAGTTGATAGAGCATATAGAGATTTATGGTGCAATTATAATGGTTAAGTAAGATACTACAATTAATGGAAAATATATGGCTACTTGCATAGTGAAAAGTATTATCCTGCGATTGATGGTAACTTGTGATTTGTGCAATTGTGGAACATGCAAGAATGTGGGGATATAGTTGATTATTTGGTAGAGTACGTTGTTTTTAGTTTTGTGTCTGTTTAGTTTTATATTGTTTATAGTTTATTTTAGTGTTTGCTCGAGGACTAGCAAATGTTTAAGTTTGGGGGTATTTGATGAGTGAGTTTTACACTCATCCATTGAATACTTTATGGACTTATATTTAGCTTAATCCTTGAGTTTTGTGTATTTTAATGGGTATTTTTAGTGTTCTTCTAGTTTTCAGGGGTTCAAATGAAGATTGAGCGAATTCGAAGCATTTTGTGCCACTTTGGAAGTGCAGGGATCTAAGTGTAAATTTTGGAAGTTGAAAAAATGGTTATCTAAAGTTTTGGGACAAAGTGAAAATAGGAAAGTTCAAGGAAAGTGCAACAGAATTTTTATAATGTCTAAAATGCGGAAAAAAAACGACGTTGCAATTATGAGACGAAACAAATACTTTAGTGGTCCAAAACCAAGGCAAGGCAAGGCAGGCTTTGTTTGCACAGGGGCTCGGCCAAGGCAATTGCAAGGGGCCGGCCATCTTGGTGTTCTTCAGTTGGGCCAAATGGTGGACTGGCCGAGGGTTTCAGGCAGCAAGGCGGTTTGGGCTTTGGTTTGGGCTTAAGGTGGTAACTGTTTCTCTACAAAATGCAAATGCAAATGCAAATGAAAACCTAGGAAAAATTAAAGGCTGCAGTTGTGTTTTTTGAAGTGTCGTGAGTAATTTTAAGGAGGAATTAATACTAATTTACATACACTACTTTTTCAGTTTTTTTTTTTTGAGTCGGTCTGGGGAGAAACGCGTTTCTCCGTGCTTCTGGAGAAACGGGGCTTGTTTTGTCGCGCGACATCATAAGCCAGTTTCTGGATATACTTTCATCAGCTTCTGGATATCCAGAAGCTTTGGAAAGGATATCCAGAAGTTTTGGAAAGGATATCCAGAAACCAAATATTTTTTCTGGATATCCTTTACAAAGCTTCTGGATATCCAGAACATTGAATATGGATATCCAGAAGCTTTGGAAAGGATAGCCAGAAAAAATATTTGGGTTCTGGATATCCTTTCCAAAGCTTCTGGATATCCTTTACAAAGCTTCTGGATATCCTTTCCAAAGCTTCTGGATATCCAGAAGCTTTGGAAAGGATATCCAGTTGTGGTGGCTAAGTATGTCGCGCGACAAAACAAGCCCCGTTTCTCCAAAAGCGACGGAGAAACGCGTTTCTCCCCAGATTTTGTGTTTTTTTTTTATGAACTTTTCCTCATATTTTTCCATAGCTTCTTCTTCTGATTTTTCTTGGTGTTCTTGATTTTTATGGATAGCTAAATCTCTATTTCTTGAAATTGGAGGTAACAATTTATGTTTTGAGTTTTATTTTTTATCATTATCATTGTATTACTTGGGATTATCAAGTAGCTTTTAAATGGAATTTTAGAATATTTATGCTGATCACATATTTGTTCTTGAATAATTTAGAATTTCAATTGTGAACCGCCAAATTTACAATTGAAATTAGTCTTGGCTTGATAGTAACAATTTGTTGAATCCCCGCCAAAAGATTCATAAGAATTGTGGTTTTTCTTTTGTTGTTCTTAAGTTCTAAATGGGTTCCTAATTAATTTATGAACGGGCCAAGGGAATAGATTAATTGGGAACACTTGATTGCAAATCACCCGCCTAAGTGTCCCAATCATAATTTCGTAAGAACAAAACCCCAAGTATACTTTGATTGATGAACAGTGAAACTTGAGCATAATTGTGAAGCCAATTCCGGGAATTTTGCCTTATTATTGAAACTTCAGTTTATAACAATTCTAGTTAATTTTGCAAAAGCATTATTTTTTTCGAAACCAACAAATTCTTCACTTTATAAAATCTTTGTCATAGCAATAATTTTACATACTTTAATTACGTGTCTCGGTGGTTCGACCCTACTTACCCTATCTACAAATCAATTGTAGGTAGTTTGAGTCGAAAATTTTCTTTTGACGTTTCGACACTCGTCAAGCAACGTTAATGCCGAGTGAACACTTCGATGAAGATGATTCCTACGTACTTTATCATCCGAAAGAATAAGAATACTTGGCGTATAATGTTCATCCCTATCTTCGGCTATTATTCAACATTAACAGTCTACTATCTGTATTTCTATGCAAGCTGCATCTCCGTACCTCCGATTGGCTTGACGAGGAGGGGGTGTATCATGTTTAGATTCTTTTCAATGTAAGTTCTTAGTTATACAAACAGCATATTATGGCACGTAGTGCTAGCGTTATCAATTTGATAATGATGTTCATTAGTAGTTTTTAATACTCCCTCCTTCCCAGACCAAGGGTATATGGAGGGGATTTTACGCTTCTTAAGAATTTTTTTAAAAAATGAATAAAAGTTAAATGTGAGATAGGAAATAGTAATTAAATGTGTGGTAGGAAATATGAGAGATAATGTAAAAGTTAAATGTGTGGTAGGGAATAGGAGAGAGAATGTAAAAGTTAAAAATATTTAATAGGAGAGAGAATGAGTGAGAGGAATAGTAGTTAAATGTGTGGTAGGAAATAGGAGAGAGAATGTATAAGGATATAATGAATGGTTTTTTTGTAAATATATGAAGATGATAAGGGTATTAATATATTTAAAAACTTGCCTTTTTTGGAAATGAACTCTTGGTCTGGGACGTCCCAAAAAGGAAAGATGAACCCTTGATCTGGGACGGAGGGAGTATTAAATATTTAGAAACACAAAAAAAAAAAAAATCACAAAAATACAACTTCCCATATTTGTTTCCTACTAAATAAATCCTAGATGTAAATTGTTGGATTCATGATAATATTTGATGGGAAAACGAGAAAGGGAGGTGAATGAATTTGGGGCCACTAGATCCAAAATACCATAAACACCCCTCACTAGCAATAGTAAAAGACTAAACTGCCCTACTATCTAAAATTCCAGTCAACTCTTATAACTGACATATAATATCAGTTTGTTTCTTATAATTGAAGTATAAGAGTCATTTTTTTTTCACTTTTTTCACTTATTTTTCACAAAAATATTTTTTTTTAATATTTTATTAATGTTGACTCTCATATTCGGTCAAACAACAATTAGCTGTTATAGCTACTTATAAGACTAATTCATCTTTTACTAATGACTTATAAGACTAATTTGTCTCTTATATTGACATATAAGACAATTTTTTTTTCAAAAAAAAATTAAAATTTTCAATAATAACAATAAATTAATCTCATAATTTACACATTACAACTATTATAATTGAATTATAAAATCAACTTGTCTAATAACTTCTTCATCTCTTATAATTGACTTATAAAACAATTTTTTTTTTCAACAATTTTTTTTTAAAAAGTTTCAATAATAACAATAAATTAATCTCATAATTTACATATTACAACTCTTATAGCTGAATTATAAGATCAACCTACCTTTTATAACTACTTCATCTCTTATAATTAACTTATAATACAGTTTTTTTTCATCAAAAAAAATTTAAAAATTTCAATAATAACAATAAATTAATCTCATAATTTACACATTATAACTCTTAGACATTATCTTCACGAATACGATAAATATAAAAATTATGAAATCAAACATTTTTCAATCTAAACTAGTGATTTTTGTGGGGTTTCATACATTTACTAGTTTGTTTGTATCAGTTCAGTTTGTTTTCATCCGGGTTTCTCTAGATTAGGGTTGCACAATTGTTAATCCTTGTGATCAATAATTCATGCAAATAATTAGAGAGTTTGTAATTGGCGATTTTTCATATTAAAAATATTGTTCTCTATCTATCCGTGGATGTAGCCAAGTTGGTAAAACACGTAAATACTTTTGTTCGTGTGCGTGTGTATCAATCTTCTCCACTTCTCTACTGTTTGTTTCTTACACAACATATGACAATCATGTATCAATCATGTATCAATCTTGTTTTGAATTACTCTCCCCGTTTCTAAATTTCTAAATGAATGTCGAAAAATATTTATTTTATTGATACAATATGTTTCACCCTAAAAAATCCACTCAACATGTTCTACATCTTGGACATCCATCTTGAGGTAACGTCTTGACTTACATCTTGGACTAACGCCTTGAAATTGTTTGTTATATTTTCCTATTTTTCAGGAACAAAAATATAAATAAAAATAACTCATTTAAACGACTGCATGGACTTGGTCAAGCAACAACACAACGGACTCATCCATCAAACAAGGGATAACGGCTGATCTTCATCAACAAATGGCGAGATTCTAGGCAGAAAATCAACATGTCATTCAAGTTGTTGTTTTTTCAGTTACATTCATGCCTATATATTATTTCTAGAGTGCACCTGTACACACGCGACACATTTTCGCTTACTCTCATTCTGCACTTGTACTCTCAAACGAAAATACTCAATAATATTTCTTTGGTTTAGGTAGGCTTTCCAAAAGCCTCTCGAGGTTTTTCCCTCGAACTATTGTTCTAAGGGTTTCCTCATTACATTCTTGCGCCCATCTTGTTTTGTGAATTATATTCCATTTGTGCCCCAAACATCCTTGATAAGACAAATTTTCTTGTTGAAATTTGTCCAAAACAATTTGGCGCCGTCTGTGGGATCTTTGGTTTTTTAGATTCCAATCAGGATGAGCAATCCGACTTCGGCTATGTCTACCCCCATCATCCTAACTGGGGCAAGAGCCAGTGCCTCAAGTGCGCCTGTGACGTCTAGCATTCATTCACCTGTGGGCTCTAGCGCGGCCACGCCTCAAAACCAAGGGCTCAGCCAAGGTGGAACTTCATTCATGTCATTGCCAGAAATTTCGTTAGGATTGATAACTGCCATGACGTCTATGATGCAACAATTGAAAGATCGGATAGATGGGCAGCAACATACCAATCAGATGATTTTTAACCACATCAATAGGCTACGACATGATTTCTCGGCTTCAGGACTCAGCATTCCGATAGTCAGCATGCCAGAGACCTCACCGTTGTAGCCTAGGACTCTTTTCTCGGATGCTGGGATGAGTGTCAGTGGTGGTCAAGGCAACACATCCGTGTTCAGCACCGTTCAGACTGAAAGCACTACCGTCACATCCAACCCGATGCTACTATCATCATGTTTCACTTTTGCGACCCCACCTCCTGCGGGGCAAACATGGAGTTTTAACCTGTTCAATACTCCTTTCAATCCTTTAGTTACTACTAACCCTGTTGCAGATACCGACCTTGCAAGAGAAGTACAGCAACTCAAGGAAATCCTCATGAAGGTTCCCGGAGTCACCTTGCCCTTCAACCAAGCATCTCCAACCAGCCATCATGATTCATGTTTTGTTCCTGCTATAGCTAGGGTGGAGATCCCTAAGAGATTCCAAGTACCTTCCATGAAGCAATATGATGGCACGACAGATCCTGCAGAGCATATAGCCCTGTACCAAGAAAAGATGGACATCATCAGCATTCTTCCGTATCTTAAAGAAGTTTGTTTATGCAGGGGTTTCGGGTCCACCTTGTCTGGTCCCGCCTTGATGTGGCTGACCAATCAACCTATGAATTCCATCTCATCTTAATCTCAATTAATTAACATGTTTCTTAACCAATTTTCTTGCAATCGCATCTTTAAAAAAATTAACAAGTGACCTTTACAGGATTGTACAACAACATGACAAAACCTTGAAAGATTATGTGTTCAGGTTCAACAAGGAGGCCGTAAGCATTCCTCACATTGACGTATCAACTGCAACAGAAGCTTTCAGGATGGGCCTGAAGAAAGAATCACCATTCTACCAAGATCTTGTCATGTTCCCATCTAGAAGCCTAGAAGAAGTCAGGACGAGGTCCGTTCGTTTCATCAGGCTGGAAGAAGATGAAATGATTCATGGAAAAGCATCCAAAAAGTCGCCTACCTATGAAAATCCTGATAGGAAGGCAGATTCGTCTCACCATCGATCTAACAGGGGAAAACCCTACTCTAAAGCTGACTCTTCTAAAATTAATGTT
The DNA here is from genome assembly GCA_022495995.1 of Adenophora triphylla var. japonica. Classification (NCBI taxonomy): domain Eukaryota; kingdom Viridiplantae; phylum Streptophyta; class Magnoliopsida; order Asterales; family Campanulaceae; genus Adenophora; species Adenophora triphylla. The sequence goes on along the minus strand of JAFEMH010000151.1, from coordinate 893,857 downwards.
GTTAAAGAGGATGATGATGAAGATGATACAGCTTATCCTAAAATTAGTGACTACTGTTTTTCTGTTGACGTTTCAGGCCTCCTACATGCAATGGAAAACTTAGGTGGCAAAGCGAGGTGGCCAAAGGCAGCTGACAAATCATCATCCTGGAAGGACAAATCAAAGTGGTGCACTTACCATGAAGATTTTGGTCATACTACTGATAATTGCATCACCTTGAGAAAAGAAATTAGTTACTTATAGTCGAAAGGACTCCTCAAAGACTTGCTGGGAAAAAGGAAAGGACGGGCTGAAATAAAGGAGGCTGTCGCTGACGCTCCATCCTCACCTCCTCCTGCAACTAAGGTGATCAACTTTATTACAGGTGGGTCGGACATTTGTGGAACCACGTATTCTGCAGCAAATTGTCATGCTAAGGATTCCAAGGAGGACAAGATGGAATTGCCAATTAGACATCCAGATCACTCACCGGGAGAGCAAATTACTTTCGATGATGATGATAAAGAAGACATCTTAGACCCACAACATGATGGTCTAGTCGTCACCCTACAGATTGCCAATTGCAAGGTGAAGCGCATCTTAATCGACAATAGCAGTTCAGTCAATCTGATCATGAGGAGCACCTTAGATGAAATGATGATCCCCCTATCAGAGGTGGTGAGGAACTCATCCGTCTTGGTAGGCTTCAGTGGGGAAACCAAACAGTCAATCGGAGAAATCAAACTGCCCATTTATGTGGAAGGGATAAATTCTATGGAAAGGATTTGCATGATTGATTGCCCATCTTCTTATAACGTCATCTTGGGCTGACCTTGGATCCATAACATGAGAGCAGTTCCTTCTACATACCATCAATGTGTCAAGATGACAATGCCTTGGGGAGTCATCAAGGTGAAAGGAGATCAATAGGCTGCAAAAGAATGCTACAAAACAGATATGAAGGCGTGTTCTACTCACTGAGCGCGGCTTACGAAGAAGAAAGTCTAATGCAGCTTAAAATCCGTAACAACAAAGATGACGAATCATACCTGTTAGATGACTAATTGGGACTGGAGCAGGTCATCATCCAATAATACAGTACCAAGGGCTACGCCTTGAATAATATTACGTGTAAGTTAAAATTCATTGCAAGTTTAACGCCAAGGTACGTACCTCTTTTAAAATTTAATTTTTATGTCCTTTGGATTTCTCCTTCCTTTTATTTAATCAAAATCCCTACTGACTTGAGCATCGGAGGGGTGTTAGCTAAGCTAACACCCAATCCTAACATATTCTTGTGATGCGAGATGGACACTCCTAGACGGTGGATAAATGGCTTTAGAAAGTCACTTGGCAAGCTCCTTGAAAGAGCAAACATCTCTTGATAGTATAAGGTACATGATTTCCCATACTTCAAAGCATTTTTACAATGTACTTATGGAATGATGATCATAACCGCCTGGGCGCACGTCTTTCACACTCGATTTAGAATAGAAAATACAATTCACCTTGTCAAGGGAATCGCATTTGTTATTTTAAAATTCAAGATGTGAACTAAGGATTGTAACATTAACATGTTACCTAAGGACTCCGAAAAGTGACATTTCTACATGTCACCTACAACTTGGTTATAACATCGTTGCATGTTATCTTTACAACTTGGTTATAACATCGTTGCATGTTATCTTTACAAAATTGGTTACAACACTTGTACGTGTTGTCTTTCGTACCTAAACAGAAAAATACTCAAAGGTATAAAGCATCCAAAGCACCATTGCAGTTAAAGTTAACCAAAAGACCGAAGGTGTTGGACCAACCCAACACCATCAAAAGCTAAAATGTATGGACTCTTATGAGCCACTTACAAAAACTCCAAATGTAAAGTTGTTCGTGGGGCCAACCCCCTAACCCAAGTTAACATGCCAACAGAGGCAAAACCAAATAAAACACAAACATTGTTTTAAAACGTAAATATTAAATTGTTTTTATGCAACAGGTATATCACCTTCCTTACCATCATTCCCCTGGGCAGATGTTCCAGCTTCGTTCTTCTCTTCTTCCTTCCCTACTTCTTCTCGTCCTGGCACCTTGACATCATTTGAGTTCACTTCACCAACGTCTACCTCTTCACACAAAAAAGCATCCAGCATGGCTACCTCATCGTCAATCTTCCAAGCATCATGTTTTCCAGCCTCGAATTCTCTAATCATATTGATTCTGCTTTCCATCACCGCCTTGGTAGCATCTGCCATGAATTGTTCTTTTGCTTCCGCCAGCTCCTTTATATGTTCTTCTTCCACCTTCAACATCCTTGTAGTAAGATCCATCAACTCCTTCTCCACCTGCTCAGTTCTTGCTTTTGCCTGAACAGCCTTCTCATCTTCCATCTTAACCTTCTGAGTTAAGATCCTGATACGATCCTCCTTCACTTCTATTTCCTTCACCAAAGATCCCATGAACTTCGACACCTATAAAACAGATCAAGCAAAATGAACATCTAGAAAATTCCATGCAAATCGAAAAGAGGATTTTTTACCTTCTCAACACTCTCCATGTTCAAACTCTCCTCTTCCACCACGATCACCACGTCATCAATCTTCCTTTTCTTTCCATCCCTGGTTAAGCTATCTCCCTTTGGGAGAGGAGGTTTACCTCCCTCCAGCTTCACACCAACTTTGGCTCTCAAGCTGGACATGATATCATTTACATCAAAGCATGCCTTTGAACTGGTCACTGTTTCATCAAAATAAAAAGAGTTACATGGATGCTAAAACCAAGAATCATGTTTATGAAGAAAGGCTTTACCAGACGACATCTTGGCTAGACTCGCACTGATGGAAACTCTTTCTTCCTCCCTAGAGTCTTCACCAATAAACTCAATAGGGCTGGGCTTATACTTTCATAGGGATTCAGGAGATATATTCAAAATCAACTCAACATTGGCAGCAGTTTCTTCAGTAGGTGGGAATAATTCCTCCAACGATGCAACTACGCAAAAAGGAAGTAAAAAACTTGTCAAAATGACAAATCAAGCAAGACGTGAAGAGGTAAGCCAAGCGATAAATCAACATCTACCTTGGCGGATCCAAGCAGATATCACCTCCTTGCCTCCTCCCTCCAAACTCGCTTTCTTCACATAAAAGTACTTGTGTTTCCACCCTCTATCAGCAGCATCTAGACCTAAAACCAAGGGATCCCTACCTGGCCTAATCCTAAAGTTGAATCTACCATTCCCAAAAGCCCTAATGTCGTAAGTAAAGGCTAGTTCTTCTAAACCAGCAACAACCCCTGTTCAGTTGAAATCCTGTCTAAAGTGTGCAAAGTGCGCCAACCAATAGGCATCAACTGGCAATACGACAATTTCGTGACCTCGAAAAAATGGGTAATCATAGGAGAAAAGGGGAATTTTAAGCCTATTGTAAAGGGATATTCGTAAAAACCTACCCAATCAATAGAAAAGCAATCGACACTACACGCTTCGCCGGGCACAAGAAACTCCGCATTTGGGGGAAATGCATTGTTTCTCAGCGCATCAACGTGGGATGCGCTAAAGTTGCACCATTCATCATATTTCTTCTTTATAAACCCTAAACATTTAAAACATTTCGGAGGGGTGGCTTCAACATCGATAATCGTTTTCCCTTTACCCATAAGTGACGATTAGAAAGTAAACGGAGAAGCGAGAGAAAGAATACTCACCGGAGAAGACGGGGATAATAGCGCCGGTGAAGTGAAGGCAGTTTTTGAAGAAATATGATTTTCTTTCAAAAAATTCAAATTAATATGACAAGACAGCTACAAAGCCCATAATGAGCCCTAATTCCTCGAACCTTGTGCGGGCCAACCACCTCATCAGCTTCCTTTCGAGACCGAGGCGACACTTGTCAAAATATTAAGACTTTCCATATTTCAGCATGGAAAACCTTAATATTTTTGGGGCAATTGTTTCACCCTAAAAAATCCACTCAACATGTTCTACATCTTGGACATCCATCTTGAGGTAACGTCTTGACTTACATCTTGGACTAACGCCTTGAAATTGTTTGTTGTATTTTCCTATTTTCCAGGAACAAAAAATATAAATAAAAATAACTCATTTAAACGACTGCATGGACTTGGTCAAGCAACAAAACAATGGACTCATCCATCAAACAAGGGATAACAGCTGATCTTCATCAACAAATGGCGAGATTTTAGGCGGAAAATTAGCATGTCATTCAAGTTGTTGTTTTTTCAGTTACATTCTGTAAGTACCCCAATCTGGGTCGTTAATGTTCCGTCAGCCTAAATTAATGATTTATAATCATTTAGGGCCATTTTGGACATTATTTTGATAATTTGAATGAGGAAGGACCTCTTAGGAATAAAAAATAGACAATTACCTCGCTGGAAGTCTGTCATTCCCAATAAAATGGAATATTGACCAAGAACAAAATGCCAAAATTGCTTTTCTGCACTATTCAGGCACGCCTGCTTGGGTCATCCGCGCGGACAAGATTGCACCTACAATCTTGTCCACGCGGATAAGATCAGCACCCAGGCAACCTATAAATACCCCCCTTCTCCCTCAGTTTAAAAAGAAGAGAAAAGACCCAAAAAATACGAAAACCTACTGTCACTCTGCCCAAATCCACCCTCAAACAACCATTTACACCTTCAAAACTCAAAATCCACACCATATTCATCCTCTAATCCACCCCAAAACTACTTCTAACCTTTTGAAACCTTCAAACCCTACACTCAAGTTCAAGAAACATTGGTAATACCCTTATTCTTCCTTACTCAATACTCAATCATACATACATCTTCCTACATAAATGATGTGAAGTGGCTGTTGTTACTTCTTGTTTGAACTCCCCTTCCCCTCTTGTCTCAAGGATCCAAGAGGATCACCATGGAATCCATTTCCATGGATGATCCTCTAAGGTGATCCACATTTTATTTTATGTCATTCCCCACTCCCTTTCTTTTACATCTCTTGGTACTTGTTTGCTTGACCTAGAAGATGGTCATTTTGGAGTCAATCTCCAAATATGACCACTTCTAAATGGTTCACACTATCTAATTTCATGCCTCTTTACATTTTTAGTTTTACTTGTCTTCTTGACCTCAATATGGTCATCTTGGAGTCAATCTCCATAGATGACCATTTCAAATGATCCACATTATTTGCATTCCTTGCAAAGTCCCCTCTCCATGTCTAAGATGCTCACCTTGGAACACTTTCCTTGGATGAACATCATCTAGACTTACAAAATAGGTCACACAAGATGTAGGAGATACACTTGAGCATAGATCTCAAGGATGGTCATCTTATGACCACCTTAGATATCTTCCTCTAAAGTTGATACATCTTGACCTAAATTTCTTGTCAATTTACTTTCATGTCAAATTCCCCCTTTTCCTTAGCAAATGAAGTGCTCACAAAGTCCCAATGTACCCCCGTGATGACTTGATTAAGTGGATTCATCACTTATGACCACTAATCAAATTCTAGGGAAAGAGAGAACAAACATGAATGCCAAAATCCAAATCCCCATTTACTTTCTGCCTTTCAGTTACAATTCCAGTTAAGTTCTGTAAATCCAGTTAACTTTCTGGAAATTACAGTGACTAAACTGGAAACTGTAAAATATGGAGATTGTAGCCCTATCCGCGCGGATAAGATTGCACTGCAGTCTTGTCCACGCGGATGATATTGTCATCTGCAAACAGTCCCTCATTTTTCTGTTATTTTCAGTTTAATCCCTGTTTTCAAACTATTTTTCAGTTCAGTCCCTAAAATTTCAGTTATTTTTAGAAAAGTCCCTTTAAATACACACACACACACACACACAAAAGGTTTCAAGTGAGGAAGACTCATCCTACGAGGCATTCCGGGTGAACACCAACGTTCTTCCCGAAGTGTAACGTGACCTCCAAACCCATTTTCTCTAATTTTGGGTATTTTTCAAAGTTTTGAACCTTAAACAAAAAACGATGTGGCGACTCCGAAACGATTTTAAAAGTCCGATAAAGAATTTTCAAAACAAACAAAGAGTCTTGTCGGGCGAACCAAAAGTTTTTTAAAATCGGCGCGGTCGGATACACATCATCACAGTGGCGACACCGCTGGGGAACTCAAATAAGTTTTTTTTTTTAAGAAAAATAATGAAAGAAAATGATACTCGGTATATAGGTGGAAACCATTAAATTTCCTCTTCAAACGCCTCCTTGTGGAGTCGGGGATAAATTATGGTAGAACAATGCCACGTATTGGTATCATTAAAAAAAAAAAACTTTTGTGGGTCAAACTTCCGTCCCAACACTTGAGACCTTTTGTTTTGTGTGTGTATGTATTTTCCCGTTATGCTTTGTTGTTGTTTTTACCGTCCCGGAAAAGTCAAATTTTGACTGTCGGATCGTTCCTTTTAACTGTTTAAAACTTTATGTGCTTATGTGCTTGCATGTTTTCAAAAAAAAAAAATCTTTTCTGCATGCATCATGCCTTTAAGATACATTTGAAAATTCCTGTTTTTACTCAAAAAGGAAGATATACTGCCGCACACTACGTGCACGTCGACCTTACACTGCACACTACGTCCTTAACCCGGGAAATCTCAGTAGCAGCCTGGGAGGCCTTACTACGCCTCTCGGTGCGAGCACGGGACAACCCAAACAGCCATTGGTTTATCCTCGTGTCGACCCTGCACATGTCCGTGACACACTTTTTTCGAGACTCGGTTGGTTTTTGGTCCGGTCCGTGTCAAACTGTGTCAGTGCATGCCCCGTGTAGGTCAAACCCTAGTCAACGTGCCAAGTCAGGATCCCCCGCGGACCTAACTCAGTCGAAGTCATGCCCGTTTTCCGTCATGAACTTTGACCCAATCTTGACTGGGGCTCAGACTTTGACTTTGACCCGCATAGCTCATACACCGGCTCCCGGTATGACACCGAGTCATCTAGGATTAACGCTCAATCCATGTCTAATTACTGCTTATTAACCAACGACGAAGTCAAGATCCCTTGCGGACTATTATCATTCGAAGTCATGCCGATTTTCCGTCAGGCAATTTGACTCGATCTTGACCCTCGACGCTGGCCTTGCCGGTAATTTACATTGAGTGCGCGTTAAGACTTCATGATCCGTCAGACCTTAGGTTCACTTTCCTTTTCGGTCAGTGGGACCCGCTTGCCCTACTGAAATTACCCGGGATCGCGCGCGGGGCTGCGCGGCGAGTGATTGTCTTTCGCGGATGTTTGGGACCTTGCTTTTGGGAAGGAGATGAGTCACGCGGTTTTGTATTTTGAGCCCAAACGTTGAAAAATGGCTTGAATAAGGTGTCATTTTTATTGGTAGCAAAAACTTGGAAAAGGCTTTGAAAATGGGATGTTTTGATTGGTAGCCAAAACTTTACAAAAGGCTTTTTAGTACCGGAGATTGTTAGGTTTGGAGGTCACATTACGTTTCGGGAGGAGTATTTTGAGATCACCCGAAATGCCTCGTATGACGAGTCTTTCTACCTTTCTCGAAATTGTGTGTGTGTGTGTGTGTGTGTGTGTGTTTGCATTTTGAAAATGGGGGCTTGAATGACAAGCTTAATCTTGATTTGAATGTCAAACGTTGATTTTATGAATTTTGGAAAAAGCGAGCGTTTGAATGACAAATGTCGGTTTTGGAGTTTTATAGGAAAAGAGGTGCGAGTGACGAATTTGAATCTTTAACTTAAGGGTCAAATGTTGTCTTTTAAGAAAAGAGCGTTTGAATGTCAAACGTCGGGTTTTGAAATTAAAGATGATCGTTTGGATGCCAAACGTCACCTTGCGCGTTTTGAAAGAGTGTTCGAATGACGAACTCCGGTTTTGAACCGGGCATTACATTGTTAGCGATTTTACGGGAAAAAAACATTAAATGAGATGCGATCAACGAATTGTTTTGCGACTCGGACTTTTGAGAAGTAAATACTATCACGAGCCAATCCCGCTACCAGCTATCGAACACATTTGGTGGGATGTTTGTGACTGCTCAGACTGTCTTGAGAGGGACTATCAAGATGAGATAAACGAGGATCGTCCTACTAAGAAGAAGAAAGCTTCCTCCCAGCAAAAGTTGAAAGAAAGGTTCAAAGCCGGTGATACCAGTGTAGGGACACTCGGGGGAACCATCAGGGAAATTCGACTACTATGTCCTCTACCCTAATAAACCTAAGCCGCGACACAGATGACTGTACAGTCTTGAGGCTCGCAACTCAACTACCAATGAGGAGTAGCTATGATGGGGGCTACCCATCCTTAAATGCAAACGTTAAAATAATCTCTTAGTCAACCTTCGTAGGCTCTAGTATTTTCTCTTTTACCAAAGTCCTTCGTGGACATCTGCTATTGTAGTCCGTTATGGACAAGGTAGTTAAAAATTCAACTTTTGTATGAGCCTTTTTCTTTTCTCGCTAGACTCGAGGCACTATTTTGTATTTAATGAAATGGTCTTATTTCAAAATGATCACTCATATTGCTCAAATGCTGGAACTACAACGGCCTGAGCTCCTCACCATGAGGGGAACGTAGGCAACCAGAAATGGTCCGACCATAAATGCATTTCAAACTGATGGAGGATTTTGGGCAATCTTGTGATCATTTTGGATAAAACATGTTTCCAAATGTCTCGACGAGTCTTCTTTTTCTACAACATAGGGAAGGTAGAGCTAAACACTAATTTCTGTCAGCAAGGGCTTCCATACACTTTCCCATGTCAATGCTCTCTCAAAAGAGCCAAGTTTCGGAATGAGTTCTTTTGTGCCCTCAGCAAATGAGGCCATCTGCAAGAAAAAAAAAGAAAATGCCCTTGCAAGTATGCACTTCTAAAAATCTCTTTTGTCCGGTTGACTAATTCTCTAAAGAAAATAAAGAAAATGTAGAAGGATGGGTTGCCCCCTTTGCTACACGGCAATTCGATCCTCGGAAGACGCCCTAGCTCTATGGGCCATCCAAGGAACGACAAACCAATCCCAGACTCAGAAACCCGTAACCTGGGAAGCAATCCGGAAGCTGCCCAGTCAGAAGCCATTAATATCCGATATCCCCAAGCTCAGCCCCTCACCATTGCTAAACTCCGGGAGACTTGTAACAAAATCAGTCAGAATCGATGGCCAGTTGCTAAGCAAGCTCCTCCTTTGACCCTAGCAGCATTAAAAGAGTCCTGCAAAGAGGCGACAGATAAGAAGAAGGAGAAGTAAACCTGTTGACCAGATCCGGGCAGATCCATCAGAGTAATCCCAAGGCAGATAAGAAGCCAGCAGATCAAGCACCCAGGGAGAACCGTAACCCCTACGCCAAGACATCTGAAACTCTTGACCCCGAGAAGGAGGATCCTATGCTCACTTAGTTGAAACAAACTAAAACTAACATCTCTCTGTGGTCTTTACTCACTTCGTCTTATCCCCACAAGTTGAAATTGGAGGAAAGTCTGGCCCGCACACTGGTCCCTATTGATGCTACCCCTGACGACGTGATACAATTAATCGGGAACATCCACTACGAAAACATAGTCACCTTCATGGACCTAGATCTCCCCCAGTTCGGAGCCGATCATAACGAGCCTCTCTTCATCACGGTCCAGCTAGATGAACGGCGTCTCCCTCGGGTTTTAGTTGACAATGGGTCCGGAATGAACATCCTCCCAGCAAAGATCATGAGCCTGCTCAACATCAAGCCCATAAATCTGAAACCTTCCTCCCTCACAGTCAAGGCCTACGACTCAACGTCTCGTACTGTACTTGGGGCTACTACTTTAAACCTCTGGTTCGGCAAGAAAATGATACTCGTAGAATTCTAAGTCATTGATATCCCAATCAACTTTAATGCTCTGTTGGGAAGACCTTGGCTGCACCAAGTTAACGGGGTTGCTTTGAGCCTTCATCAATGTGTAAAGTTTGTTTCAGATGGGGATCTAACAACCATTTATGGAGACCTAGTCACTTTGGAAGGCACCGACACAGGTGGAATACCCATACTAGAGATCAAACATGATGAGGATGGTCTCATGCTGACTAGATTCACAGTGGAGTCTCCTAAAGTCCAAGTTTGAAACGTGGATCTGACTGTCACCCGGGACAAGATCCCTCCTGTTATGAGGATGATGAGAAAGATGAATTACCTGCCTGGTCTGGGTCTCGGGAAACGCCTACAAGGGACTCACAATGTCATCGAGGTGAAGGAACAGAAAACTCGCCACGGCCTGGGATATGTGCCAACTTCAGAGGGGATTACAAAAGAGGAAGAAATTGCTCGGAAAAGAAAGGAAGCCGCTGCAGGGAAGGTCCCTTTCAACGGCCCCAAATCTCCCCCTTTCAGTCTTGACATGACTAACTACTTTGTGAAAGGCGCTCCACAGCTGGATGATGCCACAGTCAAAGAGCCCACTCCTACAGAAGGCTGGCTGAAGCTACAGGAGAACCTCAGTAAGTTCAGGGGAACTAGAGCCAACCCTGTCCGTAGAATGTTTCTTGACCTACCCAAGATACCTGGGGCTACTACCACCATGAAGAGCAGGTACACTTTCAAAGGGGTACCAGAGCTGGTAAAGCAGTTTGAGAAGCTCAACGAAGTCATTCCGACTGTCGAGAAGGCCACAACAGCTGAGTTTGAACTGGTCATGCCAACGGCCAAGACTCCGGAATTCTCCCTAGATGAATGGGATGGCCCCGTCATGCAACAGATGTTTGGGGAAGAAGTGCACGTTCCAGACCTGATCGACTGGGGCTCAGTGAAAGAAATGATCGCAGTAATTGAAGCAGAAGGACAGAAGCTGCTAGATCCTCGAGCCATGGTCATGCAGTCTACCATGCCCTTGAAGAATTGGGAAACTCTCTCCTGTCCGTCCGCAAGCAAAGAAGAAATGGTCACAAAGATTGGATTGGTTCCCCATCCCCTTGTGTCCACCTATTTCAAGTCCTCTGAGTCTCTTGTAGTCAAATTCGAGTCCCTAGAGTCGTCTGATGGCCTTAAGCCAGAAGACTATGAAGTTGTAGCCAATGCTGTGCTTCCTTTTACTCTGAATGAAATGATCGACCTTTTCGAGTATCCCCTGATTGCCACTTTAACTAATGATAAATTAACTAACAACTTAAAAATGGTTAATAATGATTCACTAGATAAAGATGCAGACACACTAAACGAACAATACATTAAAGAAATCTTTAAGCAGGTTGTTGAGAAAGAGAAAAATCGAGCCCAAGCTGCCGAGGAGGTTTTGACTCGTGTGAATCTGGGAACCGCAGAAGAGCCTAAAGAGACGCAGATTGGCAGTTTATTCGACGGGCCAGAACAAGCTACTCTGACAGAACTACTCAGGGAATTTGTGGATGTGTTTGCATGGTCTTACAAGGATATACCCGGCCTCGATCCCTCCATAGTGGAGCACCGGATACCGTTGGATCCAGAAGTCAAGCAAGTCAAACAGAAGCTGAGAAAGATCAATCCTGAATGGTCGTTACAAGTAAAGGAAGAAATTGAGAAGATGCTCAAAGCAGGATTCATCCGAGTCATTGAGTACCCCACCTGGCTCTCCAACATCGTAAGAGTCACCAAGGCTAATGGAAAAGTCCGATGCTGCGTGGATTTCAGAGATCTCAACAAAGCCAGCCCAAAGGATGACTTCCCCCTGCCCAATATTGACATGCTGGTAGATACCACAGCCAATTACGAGGTCAAGTCTTTCGTTAACGGTTTCGCCGGCTACAACCAGGTCAAAATGGCCGAAGAGGACCAGGCTAAGACAGCTTTCACTACCCCCTGGGGAACATATTGCTTTACAGTCATGCCGTTCGGTTTGAAGAATGCTGAGGCTACCTATCAGAGGGCTGCCACCGCCCTGTTCCACGACATGATTCATAAAGAAATAGAGGTCTACGTGGATGACATGATAGTCCACTCCAAAGGATCTGATGGCCAGCACTTCATCGATTTGAGAAAATTCTTCGACCGCCTCAGAGAACATTCCATGAGGCTGAACCCAGCTAAATGCTCCTTCGGCGTCAAGCGAGGTAAAGTGTTGGGGTACATGGTAACTAAACGGGGAATTGAAGTGGACCCGCAGAAGATCAAATCCATAGTCGAGATGAAACTTCCTCGAACACTGACAGAAGTTAAATTTTTCATGGGAAGGCTACAATACATAAGCCATTTCGTGAATCAACTGACCTCCATCTGCCAGCCTATCTTTAAGTTGATGAAGAAGAGCACCTCCACTGAGTGGAACCCAGAATGCCAGTTTGCTTTTGAAAAGATCAAGGCATACCTTGTGAACCCTCCAATCCTTTATCCCCCACATCAGCAAAAGCCACTACTGCTATACCTGACTGTCACGGACACCGCAATTGGGGCTATGCTGGCACAAGAGAAGAAGGACTCCAAAGTCGAAAGAGCCATCTATTTTGTGAGCAGAAAGCTACAGGGCAGTGAACTCAACTACTCAGTTTGCGAGAAGACCTGCGCAGGCCTGGTATGGGTAGTGGGAAAGTTGAAGCACTACATGCAGTCTCACTCAGTGCATTTGGTCTCAAAATTGGATCCCATCAAATACCTGTTCGACAAGCCCTCCCTCTCTATGAGATTGGCAAAGTGGTCATTTTTTCTGGACGAGTACGATATCACTTATGTGACGAGAAAGTCCGTGAAAGGGCGGGTGATGGTAGACCAACTGGCTGACTTTCCAAGTGATGAATGCCAAGGACCTGAACCTCAATTTCCTTATGAAGGAATTTTCGCTCTAGAAGGAGAAAATCGCTGGCAACTCTTTTTTGACGGGGCAGCTAACAAACAGGGGAATGGAATAGGAATGCTCCTAGTTAACCCCACTGACAAACATACTCCCATAGCCATAAAGCTCAACTTCGAGGTCACTAACAATGCCGCCGAGTATGAAGCCTGCATAGCCGGATTGGAGGCAGCCTTGGAAAGGAACATCAAGGAGTTGGAAGTATACGGTGACTCTGCTCTCATCATCAACCAAGTGTCCAACAAGTGGAAAACAATCGATCTGGGTCTGCAAAAGTATCACGCCTATATGGAAGACCTCGCAGCCCAGTTCAAGAAGGTTAGCTTCCACTACACCGCCCGGAGACGCTTGAGGTTCGCGAGATGCCACAGCAACACTAGCTTCCCTTGTCGAAATGCCCGAAGGAAAATCAGTCAAACCCTTCAGGGTGGGGAGAAGAGAAAACCCAGCCTACTGCTTTGAGATTGGAGCAGAGAGGGAACCGGTTGATGACCCGTGGTATGCTCAAATTTACCAATACTTAAAAAGCGGTGAAGCCTCCTTCAAAAATGAAGACGGGGAATACAAAGAAGGGATCAAGGTAAAAAGTATGATGGCTCTAAAACGCCTGGCTTCCCATTACGTCCTTAGGGAGTCCACTTATTTGTACAAAGGCGCTACCCGAGGTCCCAGCTGCTTGTTATGTATCGGCAAACGAAAGACTTGCGAGCTAATGAATGAAGTACATGGAGGTACCTGTAGCCCCCACATGAATGCTCGAGCCTTAATGCAAGTCATCCTGAGAATGGGTTACTTTTGGATCTCTATGGAAACGGATTGCATCCAGTTCGTGAGAAGCTGCGACAAATGTCAGCGCTATTCAAATCTCAACCATTTGCCTCCGCACGACCTCTATTGTATGACAACCCCTTGTCCTTTTGTTACTTGGGGAATCGACGTCATCGGCAAAGTTACACCACCAGGAAGCAACGGTCACGAGTTCGTCCTGGTAGCCATAGACTATTTTACCAAATGGGTCGAGGCCAAGTCTTATAAAGTCCTCAATTCCAAGAAGGTAGCCCTCTTCATCAAAGAAAACATCATGTGCAGATACGGATTGCCAGCTGAAGTGATTTTCGACAATGGTTCTCATTTCGAGGGAGAATGCGACAGATTGTTGACAGAATTCAAAATAACTCGTCACAAGTCATCCCCTTATCGGCCCCAAACCAACGGTGCTGTTGAAGCGGCAAACACGACTCTAGAAAACATCATCAGGAAGATGGCCGTCCGAGGCAGAGATTGGCCAGACAAGCTCCACCCTGCCCTCTGGGGATACAGGACATCTGTCAGAACTGCCACAGGGGAAACGCCATTTACCCTCACTTACGAAATGGAGGCCGTACTTCCTATCGAATTGGAAATTCCCTCGCTCCGTGTGTTGTTGGAAAATCATATCAACGAAGTCGAGTGGCTCCAGATTCGCCACAATGAGTTGGCCCTGCTAGATGAACGTCGTCTAAAAGCCATGGAACACACCCGGGCTTACCAAGCAATAATGGCCAGGGCCTTTGACAAGAAAGTGAAACATCGGGACATCCGAGAAGGCAATCTTGTGCTAAAAGAGAAGCCTCCAACCCACACCAATCCACTTGGCAAATGGGAGCCCGTCTGGATCGAACCCTACGTAGTTCAGAAAATCTTCTCTGGGGGAGCCATGCAGTTTGCAGACTTAGATGGAAATCCCTTCGTGCATCCGGTGAACGGAGACAAGCTCCGCAGATACTATGCCTAAAGATCGAGTCACCCCCCCCAAAAGTGCCAAAAGAGTAATACCCAACTAGGTCGAAAACCCGAAAGGACGGCCTAGGTAAAAAACAAGGTCGCACTTCTCTTTACCCCCTCTAAAAAAAAGGAAAAAAGAGAAAGAGCTCAAGCACATGCTTCAAAAAAAAAAAAAAAAAAAAAAAAAAGAGAGAGAGAAAGCTCAAGCACATGCTTCAAAAAAAAAAAAAAAAGGTGCTCAAGCTTCATAAAAAAAAAGTGCTAAAAGAGTAATACCCAACTAGGTTGAAAAACTCGAAAGGACAGCCTAGGTAAAAAACAGGGTTGCACTTCTCTCGTCCCTCTCTCTACCTTCCCTTTCTGCAAAAAAAAAAAAAAAAAAAAAAAAAAACTCACAGGGTCGAACTACGGAGACCTGAGCCCCTTAGTCCACTTGTAAGAGGGGAACGTAGGCAGCCGGAAACTGTTCGGTCTAAAACATAAATAAACATCATATTTTGTCATCAACACAATGATCACATACATCCGCGTCTCGAAAAACTCTAATGCAATTCACTTACTCATTACGGTTAAAAAATTCTTGATGAGTTCAAGCCCGGTCTACTCTTAAACTCACAACTGAGCTAAAAGAAAAAAAACATGAAAAATACATAACTAAAAAAACTAATGTACCTGCAAGGGCGATCAATGGATACTCAAGGGTCTAGCCATTAGTGCCAGCATCTCCCTCTGTCCTCCTCCGTCTCCTCCCGCCATGCCTTGTGTTCTTCCTAGGCACGGGAATGATGTCCGTCCTCCTCCTCCCTAGCTCCGGCATAGGGGCCGGGTCCATCAAGCCTGCCTCTATCAAAGCTCTGGTCGCCTGGGCCTCATCTCTAATCTCCTGCCTCCTGGGTAGCGTCATGGGAACCCTGTCTCTCTGACGTTCCACTCTCATCTCATAGTCAAACATATCATCTCCACTCCTGTCATATGGACTGGCCCTCACTTCAGCTCTCATCAATACTGAGACGGGAACATCTTCCGGTCCCACCATAGCCTCACGCCTCCTCATAAGAGCCACCTGAGTCTCCCCCATGTGTCCCTCATACCAATCCAAGTACCAAGTGGACAGATAAATACGCTCCGGACGCTTGAGAAGGACCACAGGAGGAAAAGCATGATACCTCCATACTCGAGAAAAGAAGGGAAATGCAGATGGATCATCCATAGAGACAGACATCACCACCCGGTTGGCAATATCATCGCAGCCCTCCAAAGGTACCTGCTCCATCCCGAACTGCCTAAGAACTAAAGCTGGAATGTAAAAGGTAGACCAACTGAGCCCCAGAAGCATGACTACCTGAGATCCCTCTTGGATTGTCCTCCTAGTCTCTATCTGCCAGTGTGGAATCCACCATCAGATGTCCTGGGTACGACGCTGAGCCATCCAGCGCTCCCACGAGGCCTGATCTTCGATCTCAACTGTAACTCCCCTCTTGGAAAAAGTCCATGGCCTGAATGCAAGAGGAGCCTCCCGCAGGACCCCCAGCCTCTCCATCAGCCACATCGACAACAGAAACGGGCTTCCCCTGTGCATGTACCGCTTCCCGGCAGCCAACCGGTCAATAACATGAAGGGTCTCTTCCAAGATCAAGGGAACTATATCCCGGCCCGATCGACAGTGCACAACAACGTCTAACAGAGATCCGTGACACATCCCAAAGGAGCAAACCATAAACAGGGACCCGATTGCACAAAGAGCAAAGGCATCCCAATAACAATCACCAACAACACCCAAGCCCCTAAACCTATTTGGGAGACCAGAAATGTCAAAGTAGTCATGTCCTCGAATCATACCTTGAGCTTCCTCCGGAGAAATTTGAAGGAAACTGGACAATTTGTTGGCAAAAGACATCCCTCCGGGTAAAGGAAGTGCAACCTCCTCCACCTTGGGCCCTCCAAGTAATGCCCTGAAATCCTCAATGGTGGGAACCACTTCATTGTAGGAGAAGCAAAAGACATGTCTCCTAGTGTCCCAGAACACGGCAGAAGCCCTCATCAAGTCATAATCCAGAACGAGCTCCTTGAGAGACCATAGAGACTTGATCTTGTATCTCTTTTCAAAGAAAGCCCTATTCCCATGCATGACTTCCTGAGACCATTCCTTGAACTTGTCAAAGAAGATGATTTGCAACTCTTTTGGCAATTTAGGAGAATTTTTCATGTTTTCCATGGCTTTCTATGGTTTTGGGTCGTGACTTCAGAAAGAACAGGGAAGAAGATGAAGTTGAGTGATGAAAACCAAGCCTGAGGTGAAATTTAAATAACCCTGCCAGGTGCTGCCCTTGTCCGCACGGATGAGATTGCAGCCTCAATCTCATCCACGCGGATAATATTGTCTCCCAGTCCAAAAACTTTTTTGACAACAATGAAATCTGCTTGCCAAAATGAGGAAATCCTTTCCCAAACGGCCAAACATGAGAATATACTCATTCCTCATGGTTTTCATTCAAAATCCCCACAAAGATGCCCTTTTGTCCCCATAAAACACCAAACCGGGCTCATGAAACTTGCATTAAGTATAGAATTAACAAAACAAAAATACAAGAATACATAGCGAAATAAACTGTATTAACTTAGTTGTTACATGCCAAAAATAGAAAATAATGTACATCAAATGTATATGTGTTTTCTGCCCTAACAAGTACACTCAGTCGGAATCGCTATCCGAATCAAGGACGAGATCTTCCTCCCTGATAATCTCCTTACCGCGCCTCCGCACATTCCGTCGAGCCGTACTCGGCCCCTCCGCCGCTGCTTCCGGAAAAGCCATCCCCGGCTCTATGTAGTCCTGCTCGGCGTCAGAATATCGGTCCTCGGGATCAGCCGGCACGCCCCGGTACGGCACCCCAATATCCGCAAAGAAGTCGTACCCGAAGGAGAAGGCGTCAAAACTCTGGCCGTATGTGCCCTGGGTCTGTAAGGGAGTCCCATAATCTCCCTTAGGCTCAAAAGCGCCGTAACCACTGCCATGTGAATAGGAGCCCTCGCCGGTTCTGCCCTGTACGAAGCCCGGTCCCTCCATGCCTCCATAGATGATATGATCCCGGGAGAGCTCCACGCTCCTGTCCATATGGTCCAAAGGAGAAGCGTCCGTCGATCCCCTGGGCTGAGTGCGAGGAGTCTCCATAGATCTCCTGCTCGACATAGTCTCGCTGGTGGGAATAGGGGACCTCTCCCGCATAGAGGCACTAGACCCTAGCTGCCTTTCCCTCTCCGAACCCCTAGCATTCCCCTTCGTCACGAGGTTACAAATAAACCTCTTAGCCCCGATGACCTGGCGTAAAAGCCGATCCACAACCCGGGATGAGTACTGCAAAGAATAAACAGAAGCATTAAAAGACAGTCGAAGCAATGACGAAAGAAATACAAAGCCAAAACAACCAGAACACAATTAGCACATACCTGAGCATTCGATCGAGGCTGAAAAGCTTGCGGTGTCACCTCCGGGAGGGGTATCTGCGCCCTCATCCTAACCCCATCCTGGGTATACGAAAAGTCAGCCCGAGGGATCCTCACAACCGATTCCCCCTCCCTCGCCAGTACCTGAGGCATCCTCAGCCTGCGCACCACAAACGCCTGATAGGGCTCCTGAGTAACGTACTCCAGGGCAGGCCTCCCACCTCTGAACCAATCCCAGTTCGCTAACCCCTCCCGGGGAAACAACATGTCAGCAGGAGGCTCAGCCGGTGCCAAAATAGGTAACCCTAGACCATGGTGTCTCGTTGCCCTCTCTCCCAAGTAGTAAACATCGCAGGTGAGTCCCCGCATGATCCACCTCTGGCTCGTCCAGCGCTCAGCGCCACCCAGCTGGTCCACCTCGAACCGACTCCAAGGGTAGAAATTAACCCCCTCGCTGGTCTCCTTCTTCATATACGGCACCGCGTCATTGTACCACATCTTTATCCTGGTCCAGCTAGTCCTCTTCACCAGGGCATCCTTCGTCCACCAAAGCATCGCCGGGTATGCAAAAGCCTCCCCCTGGACATGCTCCCACAAGGCGCAGCCAAAAATCTCCAAGGCCCAAACCTGCATCCAACAAAGGAGACCCGTCAAAAACCAAAAGTGCATACACAATATGTACAAAGGATAAAGGCAAAGAAAAATAGTGTACCTCCAAAGGGAACTCGAAGCAGGTCAGGGAGGTGTACGCCTTCCTGCTGTATCTGTCCAAAGCGAAGTATAACTCCGCTAAGCTCGCCTCTCCCCAGGCATACTCATCAATCCTGTCTATATCCGCCAAGGACCCCAGCAAAGCGAACATAGCCGTACCCTCAGCGTGCCCGAACAAAGTGCTGGAAAGGGCGAACCATAAGAAACATCGAGCGATCTGCTCGGCTGTGATGGTCAGGTCCCCTCTCTCGTACCTGGCTATGCTCTCGGCCAACTTAGCCTCAATCACGGCATACTCCATGCCCATCCCCTTCCGCGACACGATGACAATCCCTAGCAGATTCATCAGCTCCGCGTTCGTATACCCGTTGTGCCACTCCAAGCTGAGCCCCTTGAAGGACAGGCACTACAAGAAACAGGCTTATATACGGCGGATTTTAACCGCCGTATATAGAACGCGCCCCGCCGTATATGTCATTTACGGCGGACTATCCGCCGTATATAGTGCACCGTATAAAGCATCGCCGTATATAGTATATACGGCGGGATATCCGCCGTATATACTATATACGACAGAAATTCAACCGCCGTATATAATTGAGTACAAATACGGCGGCTTATTGCCTGCCGTATATAATGAAATACAAATACACCGTATGTATAACAGGCGTATTGGAGGAAGCTTTTTACGACGGTTTATAATCGCCGTATATAATGAAAATTTATATACGGCGGCGTAGATCCGCCATATATAATAGATGAGTCGTCCAAGAGAGCACGACTCGTCCAATTTTCACCCCCAAGATTCCCTCGTCCCCCTTTGGGGATGAGTCGTCCATATACTTATATACGACGGATGTAGGGATCCGCCGTAAATAACTAATTATGAGACGAGTCGTCCATTATAGCACGAGTCGTCCCATTTGCACCCCACCCAGATTCCCTCGTCCCCCTTTGGGGACGAGTCGTCTAATGACATATTTACGGCGGTTTTCAAAAATCTGCCGTAAATAAGTATATTTTTTTTCCTAGCAGCTCTATATAATTCACTTTCCCCTAAAATACACCCGCAAAAACCAAATTCAACCTGTACACACACAAATGCAACCTGTATATAACCAAAAATACACCCGCAGAAACCAAATTCAACCTGTATATATAAAATAACTAGGAATCACATATCAAACATGGTGCAATCATGCACTCGCAATACTTTGGGGAACAAATGCAAGTTGGATGACTAGAATCCATGACCTTGTCAAATGAAACCCCTGATAGTTTACTTTACTGCAGTCCTAGTTGTTTCAGTTTATTCAGCTTTACATCAGATAGTATTAGGAGAAGAGTTGGCTTATGAATGTGGATGCAACAACAACAACAACCGCAACAGCAACAGCAACAACAACAACAACAAGAATAAAGAATAAAGAATAAAGAATAAACAGCAACAACAACAACAACAACAACAACAAAGGCAACAACAATGGAAGAATAAAGAATAAAGAATAAAGAATAAAGAATAAAGAATAAAGAATAAAGAATAAAGAAATACAACAAAGAACAACAACAACAACAACAACAAGGAACTATTATCAAGGAACATGATGCAATCATATGGTATGAGCATAGCAAATAATTGTGACCTTCAAAAACCTAGACACAATAGACACCTATATAAAATCTATTAGTATGATATGAACTATAAAAAATGTTGATGAATGGAACACTTCATGAAAAGAAATAAAGCTTATAAATCACAAACTCTAACAGCTTACATTGGGCACATTACAGTACATTACTCCAACAGCTTCATGAAAAAGTATAAAATAGTATGGGGGGGGGGGTGGGGCTCCCGCGGGTACCAAATCGGTGGGGAAGCGGGGCGGGGACATCCCAAAGTGATAATGAAGAAGGAAGTAAAGGACTAACTTGATATTTGCTCGATTCAAGGTCTGAAAACACTTTCTTTGTCACCTCCGCGAGGAAACGACCTGTCAAACCATAAGCAAATGGTCAGCACTCATTATTGAGATACCATTGGCAATGCAGCTCCAAAACTAGTTGAAATGACCTGAGCTAAAAGAATAATGTATTGGAACTGTTACATTACAACTTTACAAAGTCTATCCACCAGTCTAAAAATGGAATAGCTATGATTTATGATACAAAAGAAGCATAACAAATACATATTACAATTAACAATATTAATATTCAACCATACAAAATAACAAGTTTGATTGAAACATGAAACATAAGTAATAACATTGTCTTAGTAATAGTAAGCAAATAAGATCTAAACAAATACATATTACAATTAACAATATTAATATTCAACCATACAAAATAACAAGTTTGATTGAAACATGAAGCATGAAACATGAAACATAAATAATAACATCACTGATGAGAGCCGGAGGCTTGTCCCTGATAGTAGGTCTGACGGGAAGAACGCCTCTGTGCACGAGCAGTGGCTCTCGAATGCATCATAGTCAAATAATCCTCTGAAACTGGCTCGTAACTCCGGGGCTCTGTCTACATCGCCCATGCCTCCAACTGCCTAGCCCGGGCTCCCAAAATGGCAGTATCATCCTCCAGCCCCTCAAAACGATCCTGAACTTCCTCTCATCTGACATCCTCCAAAGCATGTCGGCTCTGCTCCCGAGCTATCCTTGATCGCTCCTGCTCCTCCAGAAATGCCCTCATCATATCCCATTGATCAAAAGAACCCTGCTGGATCTGGTTCTTCTCTCCTCCCTGACCACCCTGTCTCTCCTGATCCTCCTCTTCCTGCTCCTCATCATCCTCCTCATCAACTGGATCCATTTCATCATCAACACCGGGCATACTCCAATGCCTGGCTTGTGCACCACTCGGAAACGTGGCCCCTACCCTGCAACGGACCGTCCTCTTGGGAGTACCATATTCAAACAATAAAGACCTGTTGTCTGCTGCCCTCGGGTCCCTCACAAAGTTGTCATACTGCACTAGCCAGTCTCCAGAATAAAAACTCGTGCCCCCCATCAATCCCATTGCCTCGGGTTTTAGTTCCCCCAAACAAGTTTTAGCAATCAACGTGATCATCCCCCCTATTGATATGTTTCCCTTTTTGGTAAGGGCAAATTCCTCACATCTCCGAACAAAAATATCAACCCAATCAGGAATCACCTGAAAACTCCTCAACCCCGTTCGCAAAAGGTTTACCATAGCCACATTCAATTGAGCGGGCTCTCCGTTTGCCAACCAAGACATAGATAGCACTCTGTAAAATAATTTCCAAGCCGGGTGAGAAAGAGAGGAAGCCCTAAGGTATTTCTTATTGCAGGGCAATCCTGTGAGCTCTGAAAAGAAAAAATAAGTCGCCCCATCAGCCTCCAACCAGTTTCCTCTCGGCTGATCAACCTCAAACATTCCCCTCAACTCATCATAAGTCACTCGATAGGCTTCATCATCCAGATGAAACCGAATAGAATTTTCTTGTGACCCCTTACCTACCTCCAAAGTTGAAAGGAACTCAAGTGAATATCTCAAATACGTATCTGCCCTCTTCCCTTGGAAATTACCTAACCCGGCTTGCGTCATCAATTCTGTTACTAATGTTTCTAAACCCAAATCCCTCAACACCGGCAAATGAAGGAAAGTGGTGACTTGAAATTTCCTACCCTCCAAATTCCGCCATTTTTTCTTTTGAGCGGAAGTCAATTGGATCAATCCCATATACGGCAATGATGCATTAGGGGAAGTGGGATCATTTGGGACTACGGGCGGCGGGTTTTGTCTACCCCTTTTGTTGCTACCCCTCTAATGTCTCTCTCCTTAGGAGGCATATTTTCAACACAAAAACCAACTACAAAACCTCCACACAAATCACAAAGAAAGTGAAACAATTAACATACCCCCACAATCAAATTCTCCTTCAAATTCCCAACCCAACCACCACACTACAGTTTCAGCACAACACACCTATATATAAGACGGAGAGACAAATTTTAGTAATAACATTGTCTTAGTAAATAGTAAGAAAATAAGATCTAAACAAATACATATTACAAGTAACAATATTAATATTCAACCATACAAAAATAACAAGTTTGATTGAAATATGAAACATAAGTAATAACATTGTCTTAGTAATAGTAAGCAAATAAGATCTAAATAAATACTACTCAAACTAATCATCATCATTATCGGCCATATCAACATCAACATCATTGATATTAGTAGTTTCAATCTCGACCCCATCAACTCCCTCTCGCACCCACGATGCTTCTTTGTTAGCAACATTTTCATCCAGATCTTGTGAGCAAAATGGTACCAATTGTGGAATCGAATCTGAAACTTGTTTATCATCATTTGAATATATGTCAAAACTATCTCTTGGTGTAATCCTCATCACAACTTTCCAATCACTTTCTATAGGATCTTTAACATACCAAACTTGCTCAGCTTGAGATGCTAATATGAATAGTTCATCACCAACTCGATTATTCTTATACAACTTGTGATTGAAGTTTACAAGAGTAAATTTTAGCTCATCTTCCATCTTACCTGTCCGTTTATCAACCCAATCACATTTAAATAATACAAATCTTATTGATTTGCTATAACGAATTTCAAGGATCTCAATCAACTCCCCATAGAAGTTAACATCCCCTACAATGGGATTATTATCCTTTCGGCTTGCAAAACTTGTCACACTTGCATTTAGCATGACTCCACTATTTTGAGTTTTCCTCCGTCTATATACATCCTTCACTCGAAATCGAAAACCATTTATTATGTAAGACTTAAACCGCCTCGCATCCATATGAGGACCCAATGCAAGACTTTTAATTCTTTCGGGCACTACATCTTTCGTCGTGCATACCTTTTATAAAAAACAAAATTTAATAAGAAAATATTTAAAACGATAAATTGAAAGTATCATATGAAAGTGGTTTCATACTTACATAATACTTAAACCAGCTAACAAACTTATCATTATGTTCTTTCTCTATAAGATGTCGTTGATTACGAGGTAGTGTCTCCCTCAAATGTGCACGATGCATTCTGAGCATATTGAAAATATGAATTAAGTATTAATTTAAAATATAAAAGATATAAGGAATGTAAGCCTCATGTAAGGAATCACTTACTCTAGGTATTGTTCAACATCTTCAGTATTGAAAAGCACATATCTATGCACTTGTACTCGTGTGATGTAATCAAGGGTAATTACCTCTTCTTTTTCTACAAAGCGGCCTAACTCGTCACCTTCATCATCATTTCTTCTAGGACGATTGGAATTTGTCTCAATGTCATCCAAATATTGTGTACAAAAAGTCATGCATTCTTCAGCCACAATTGCCTTAGCTATGGAGGCCTCGGGGTGGGCTCGATTTCGAACATATAATTTTAATGTAAGTAGAAACCTACAAAAATATTTACTTATGCTAAACCAGATGTAAAAAAGAATTTAACTTTTTTCAAAGTAAATTTAATATGGATGTACCTCTCTACCGGATACATCCAACGAAATTGTATTGGGCCTGCTAGCAAGGCCTCCTCGGCTAAATGCACCGACAAGTTCTCCATAACATCAAAGAAAGCTGGTGGGAATATTTTCTCGAGAGCGCATAGTGTGATAGCCATCCTATCTTGTATCTTTTCGAGATCAGCAAGTGTATTCACCTTTGAGGATAATTGCCTAAAGAAATTTTCCAACTCAATGATGGCTTTTACAACAGAAGTAGGCAACGCTTTTCGAACAGCTAAAGGGAGTAGTTGTTGGAGCAAAATATGACTATCATGGCTCTTAAGACCCCAAATAGTTCTTTCCTCTAGATGTACACAACGAGTTATGTTTGACGAGTAGCTATCAGGGACTTTGACTCCCTTTAGAACTTTCAAGAATGTGTCTTTATGCTTCTTACTCATTGTGAACTGAGCTGGAGGCATAATTTCTTTGCGAGATGGAAGCATTTGTAGATGCAATGGTTTCCGAATGTTCATCTCTTTTAGGTCTCTTCTTGCTTTCTCATTATCTTTTGATTTCAACGCAGTACCTAACAGAGTATGTAGCACATTATCACACACATTTTTTTCAATGTGCATAACATCAAGATTATGACGAACATGATTATTTGCCCAATATGGCAAATCAAAGAAGATACTCCTCTTTTTCCAATTGTGACACAACTTAGGAACCTTTCTCTTCTCCAACTTGGCTTGTTGCTTCTCACCCTCTTCTCTTTTCCTCTTTTTAATAACATCTTCTATTTTATACTCTGTTTCCATATTTTCAACTTGTTTAAGCAATTTTGTTCCAAACAATAACTTGGGCTTATCTCTCACTTCATGAGTACCATCAAAAGAGCTTTTATCCTTACGAAAAGCGTGACTCCTAGGCAAGAAGCGTCGATGACCAATATAACAATACTTGCCACCATGATCCAACCATCGTGCTTGAGGTCTCACATTGCAACAAGGGCAAGCATATTCACCTTTAGTGCTCCATCCAGACAACATTGCATATGCAGGAAAGTCATTTATTGTCCATAATAGTGAAGCTCGTAAAGTAAACAACTCATTCCTTGATGCATCATAAGTTGATATACCATCTTCCCACAATTCCTTCAACTCATCAATTAACGGTTGGAGATACACATCTATCTTGTTGCCCGGCCCTTTTGGGCCTTGAGTTAGCACCGACAAGAAGAAATATGGCTGTTTCATGCATAACCAAGGTGGAAGATTGTATGGCATAAGCACAACCGGCCAAGTACTGTGAGATATAGTCATTGTTCTGAAAGGATTAAATCCGTCAGATGCTAATCCCAATCTACCATTCCGAATTTCACTTGAAAATAATGGATAACGTTCATCGAATCCCTTCCACGCACGAGAGTCTACAGGATACCTCAGCACACCATCGTCTATTCTTTTCTCAGCATGCCATCTCATGAGTGTCGCGGTCTTAGATGACCAATACAACCTTGCAACCTTGGCTTTAAGGGAAAATACCATACTTTCTTCATCGCTACTTGCTTAGGAAGTTTATTCTTGCCACTTGTTTCCGCACCTTCACCGCTACCCCCTTCTTCTTGTTGCTTATATCTAAAGGCTCCACAAATTTCACATTTAGTAAGTTTTTCAGTTTCATTTCGAAACAACATACTATGATCAATGCACGCGTCCCATGTTTTATAACTGAAACCCAAATCTGCAGTCATCTTGTACGCCTCACGATAGGAACTTGGCACTTTTGCTGACTGAGGCAATGCCCTAATGAAATTTTTTAATAAAGAAGTAAATCCCTTATCGGCCACTCGATAATTAGCCTTCCAGTGCATAAGTTCTACAATAAATGAGAGTACTGTAAACTTATCACATCCTTCCCACAAGGCTTGATCAAGATCTCTCAAAAGTCTAAGAAACTGCGGTGGCCGCATCTCGATTGTACGATTTCTTCAATTCCTGGCTGGTTACTATCCGGCATACCCATCCCTTCATGTACCATTTGCCTCATACAATCTTGCACGCCCAATTCAATTTCAATGCCATCTTCAGTTGTCCTATCATTATTATCATTCTTATACGCCAAAATGTACTCATCCCCGTGCCTAGTCCAATTCTTGTAATCTTTTTGAAATCCCACTTCAATACAATGTGATTTCACGGTTGCACGGTCTTTTTGGTAACGATTTGCACATTTTTTACAAGGACAATATATTTCTTTAACACCAACAGACTTTTTTGAGAATGCAAAATTGAGGAAGTTGTCAATCCCAGACATATACTCATTTGAAATCCGGTTACCCAAATCAATCCAACTTTTGTCCATATATGACTTGATATTTTTAACGTTAAAATACAACCTATATATAAGAACGAGAGACACAAATTAGTTGATTCAAGATACCTAAGTTTTTTTCTCATAAACAATGTGTTGATTCAAGATACCTAAGCTTTTTTCTCAACCTATATATATATATAGAAGCAGAGGGAGAACACTCAAACAAGTAGTTTCGTAGGCAACACTCATATATGCAAAGCAGTCGTTCATCTCAAATAAGAAGTGCATATTTAGTCATCAAAGACAGTTATGGTTATTTAGTAGAAGCAATGACATGTGATAAAAAGGAAATGAGAAAACACAAATTTAGACAATGAGTTACAACTTAAATCACCTTTCCTCTCCTTCCGAATAGAATGGTATGGAACACTTTAAGAGTGTCGTCAAGCTTCCTCTTCGATAACCTGTATGCAACTGGAAAGCAAAAGATGGTTAAGATATAATGACAGAATCAATCTGCCTGTCACACCTCAAGCTCGTAAAATGACAAACTTTGCAAGGGCACATGAACCCCATGATGTTCAAAGAACTCACAAAACTGGCACATTTGATAATATAATTGTAACAAATAGGCTGCAGACCGCAAAGCAGAGCAAAAAAACTAATCATATTTAAGACAATTTAGAAGATCCCCAATGTACTTATTATCGTCCAATTCAAGATACTCCTCTAATCACAGCAAATAATATATATTACATTAGTATATCAGATTTTTGAAGTAAGCAACTGGAAGAATTTTTTTCATGTTAAACAAGTTGCTTCTGTAAGCCAGATACCATTTCCTGGTTCAGGTGATTTAGAACCCGTGACAACTTTACGGCACTCAAACAGACTAAATCTTGAAAATACTGACAACTTAATGATCCCTGCAAGCTCCTGAAGAAGGTATACCAAAAGAAAATAATCAACTGCTTGAACTCAGTGCCATTGAATCGACAGACAATGTAGAATGAATGATATTCTAGCCAAGGATGACAGTAGAACATAATTTCCATGATTTGCAGTAATATGGTTTCTATGCCATTAGCAAACCTCAATAAATGCATAGAGAAAGTAAATCAAAAGAGCAAGGTAAGCAATGAAAATGATGCAGTCCAAAGTAAAGGCGAAACTGATGTCAACATTTCCATGTTTTCAACAAGCTATTTGACCCCTTTCAGAAACAAATTCTCTGAAGGTTGAAACGCATCTTGAATAAGAGGACTGCAAAAGTTCATTAGAATATAGCAAAAGTTCATTAAAATTAGCTAACACTGAAACTAACCTTGCTAATGGCGGATCTAGCTTCCTTAGCTTCTAATTTGGTCATCGTTCTTCACCGGTCGCCGTCTTCACAGGAGCAAGGTCTTCACCGGAGCCGGAGCTGCGTTCTTTAACGGTCGTCGTCAACACTCGCCGTCAACCCTGTCGCCAATCGTCGATTGCCCTAGGTAAGGTTTTGGGATTTTTTGGGAAATTTGGGAGAGAGAGAGATTTGTTTTTGCGCCAAACTGAGAATGGAAAATTCATTTCGCGGTATTTATTTGTATTTACGGCGGATAATGTACACCGCCGTATATAATTTTAATATTTACGACGGCTCCATTCCCACCGCCGTATATGATGTACTATTTACGGCGGCAACTTGTTTACCGCCGTATATAACTAAAATCTCAGATACATATACATCAAATGTACGTATATAAAGTATATACGACGCCTGGTGTCCGCCGTATATAACAAATATATACGGCGGGTGTGTATACCGCCATATATTAATTATATACGGCGGACGCGTGTCCTCTGCCGTATATAATAATTATATACGGCGGACGCGTATCACCCGTCGTAAATAAGTGCCGTAAATAACAAACTTTCTTGTATTGAGGCCAGTAATAGCAACATAATCCGTAGGAGTCACGGTAGCCTCCCCCCAAAAGAAGTGAAAAGTGTGAGTGACATCCCACCAGTGCTCGACCAACGCCAAAGTGAGCCCCTTGCTCTTATGTAATCCAGCCACCCCCCTCAGGCCCTCGACAAAGCCATAAAGCTTAGAAGCCACCACAAGCTGACGAGGACTCCGATAGCCCACCCTGCCAGCCGTGGGCAAAGCATCCCAAAGCCTGACAACTGCCTCCACAGACCCCCGCGTCTTCAGCTTATCCAACTTGCGTTGGATGATATCGCCCCTCTCCTGGAAATAGACACAACACAAATATGTCATCAAAATTGCCAAGGTGATATGAACAACAAAAGAACAGAAAAAAAAGAAAATAAAATCCGTCCCATTTTCGGATACATTTTCCTACACACATTGTTTTCTCACACTCGATTTTCATTCAAAATCTCTTATTCAAAGAGTCCGTTCCAAATTTGACAAATTTGTGTTCATTTTACAAAATACAATTTTTATTCAAAATCTCTTATTCAAAGAGTCCGTTCCAAATTCGGCAAATTTGTGTTCATTTTACAAAATACAATTTTTATTCAAAATCTCTTATACAAAGAGTCCGTTCCAAATTCGGCAAATTTGTGTTCATTTTGCAAGTACAATTTCATTCAAAATCTCTTATACAAAGAGTCCGTTTCAAATTCGATAAATTTGTGTTCATTTTGCAAAACATATTTTTCTTTCATCAAAATCTCTTATTCAAGAGTCCGTTCCAAATTCGGCAAATTTGTACATTTTTACCTAAGCATGCATCTTTTCTCACATTCATGTCATCAAGCATGCATTCACAAAAGCAAATTTTCATCAAAAAAAAAAAAATCTCACAAGAGTCCGTCCCAAATTCGGTAAATTTGTACCCACTTTGTTTTTACATCATGCAAATTACCAATGTTTTTCATAAACAAATTGCATATTCTTTCTACCCACAACTTCAATTAAGCACATGCATCATCAATTTCAATTTTCCATGGATAAATAAACAAAAGCCCCAATATCGACCATTCAAGCCCTAAGTCTAGCATATATCAATTTTGAAAAAAAATAACAAAATAGCCAAAATTGAGTATCATACCATGCGGAGATCCTCGTCGGTGGCCCAATGTTGCCACATATCTGGATAAAACTCCTCATTCATCGATTGCGAGAGCGTATAATGTCGGTGCATTCTCACCAACCCAAGTCTCCTCTCCGCAGCTTCCCGACTAACCCGACCTCGACGGACTCCACGAGCTCCTCCCCTTTGCTCCATAGCCTTGATTTTGAAAGATTTTGCGAAGAAATCGGACAACAATGGCGTTTTTCTCCCTCCTTTTTCTCTCTCTCTCTCTCGTCGGAATTGTGAAAGGAATGGAGAAGACAGACACGGCTGTCTGTCTTTTTGAACCAGGCGCCCTGCGGGTCCTATTCGCGCGGATAAGATTGCAGGGCAAAATTCCTGTTTTGCCCTTTTAATTCCTGGCCCTCTGCATTCAGATCCCCAGTTTAACAGGCAGTTAACGTCATTTAACGAAAACTTAACGGAAGTCCATTTCCTTTGTAGTTTTCAACCCCGGCCGTCATCGTAAGCCCGTCCTTTAACGAAAACTTAACGGAAGTCCATTCCCTTCCTAGTTTTCAACCCCGGCCATCATCGTAAGCCTGTCCTTTAAACGAAAACTTAACGGAAGTCCATTCCCTTCCTAGTTTTCAAGCCCGGCCGACATCGTAAGCCCGTTCATTTAACGAAAACTTAACGGAAGTCCATTCCCTTCCTAGTTTTCAACACCGGCCGTCATCGTAAGTCCGTCCTTTAACGAAAACTTAACGGAAGTCCATTCCCTTCCTAGTTTTCGACCCCGACCGTCATCATAAGCCCGTCCTTTAACGAAAACTTAACAGAAGTCCATTCCCTTCCTAGTTTTCAACCCCGGCCGTCATCGTAAGCCCATCCTTTAACGAAAACTTAACGGAAGTCCATTCCCTTCCTAGTTTTCAACCCCGACCGTCATCGTAAGCCCGTCCTTTAAACAAAAACTTAACAGAAGTCCATTCCCTTCCTAGTTTTCAACCCCGGCCGTCATCGTAAGCCCGTTCATTTAACGAAAACTTAACGGAAGTCCATTCCCTTCCTAGTTTTCAACCCCGGCAGTCATCGTAAGCCCGTCCTTTAACGAAAACTTAACGGAAGTCCATTCCCTTCCTAGTTTTCAACCCCGGCTGTCATCGTACGCCCGCCATTTAACGAAAACTTAACGAAAGTCCATTCCCTTCCTAGTTTTCAAGCACGACCGTCATCGTAAGCCCGTCCTTTAACGAAAACTTAACGGAAGTCCATTCCCTTCCTAGTTTTCAACCCCGACCCTCATCGTAAGCCCATTCATTTAACGAAAACTTAACGGAAGTCCATTCCCTTCCTAGTTTTCAACCCCGGCCGTCATCATAAGCCCGTTCATTTAACGAAAACTTAACGGAAGTCCATTCCCTTCCTAGTTTTCAACCCCGGCTGTCATCGTAAGCCCGTTCATTTAACGAAAACTTAACGGAAGTCCATTTCCTTCCTAGTTTTCAACCCCGACCATCATCGTAAGCCCGTTTATTTGACGAAACTTAACGGAAGCCCATTCCTATCCTAGTTTTCAACCCCGACCATCATTGTAAGCCCGCACCAAAAGCTCACATCCCCAGCAGTTTCTGAACTACGTCCAGGCTTGATTCCCATCCGGAATACGTAGATAGCCTACCATAGGTCCAGCCGCTTGACCAACACGGTCACCCTTTTCCCCGGCAGTTATCGTAAGTATGAATCTTCCCCAGCGAGAACGTCTTCAAATAGTCTCCCCCAGGTTCATACTCTTGAACCAAACCTCGACTTAAGTTCATACTCCTGAACTAAGTCCCAATTTAGGTTCATACTCCTGAACCGAGCCTCTACTTAAGTTCATACTCCTGAACTAAGTCCCAATTTAGGTCCATACTCCTGAATCGAGCCTTGACTTAAGTTCATACTCCTGAACTAAGTCCCAATTTAGGTTCATACTCCTGAATCGAGCCTCGACTTAGGTTCATACCTCTGAACTAAGTCCCAATTTAGGTTCATACTCCTGAACCGAGCCTCGACTTAAGTTCATACTCCTGAACTAAGTCTCGATTTAGATATAAACGCTTCCGCTAAGTCGAGTCTGTCTTCGGCAATGCTTCTGCTAAAGTCGAGTCAGTCTTCGACAACGCTTCCGCTAAGTCGAGTCTGTCTTCGGCAACGCTTCTGCTAAAGTCGAGTCAGTCTTCGGCAACGCTTCCGCTAAAGTCGAGTCTGTCTTCGGCAACGCTTCCGCTAAGTCGAGTCAGTCTTCGGCAACGCTTCTGCTAAGTTGAGTCTATTTTCGGCAACGCTTCTGCTAAGTCGAGTCAGTCTTCGACAACGCTTCCGCTAAGTCGAGTCAGTCTTCGGCAACGCCTCCGCTAAGTCGAGTCAGTCTTCGGCAACGCCTCCACTAAGTCGAGTCAGTCTTCGGCAACGCCTCCGCTAAGCCGAATCTTCCTTCGGCAAACGCCTTCGTTAGTCGAATTTACCTTCGTCAACGAAAATGCGGTGGGAGGTCCATTCGTTTGATCGCTCCTTTCCCCCGCAAGACCTGAACTACGACCGACTTGATTCCCACAAGGGATACGTAGGAATCCTTTCGTTAAGATTCCAGCCATACGACTGCCTCGGTCACCTCCTCGCCCATCTCGACAACGTTTGCCAGATTGGGATCCTCACTTTGTCGATGACCCCACTTCCCATGGAAGTCTGTCATTCCCAATAAAATGGAATATTGACCAAGAACAAAATGTCAAAACTGCTTTTCTGCACTGTTCAGACATGCCTGCTTGGGTCATCCGCGCGGACAAGATTGAACCTACAATCTTGTCCACGCGGATAAGATCAGCACCCAGGCAACCTATAAATACCCCCCTTCTCCCTCAGTTTAAAAAGAGGAGAAAAGGCCCAATAAATACGAAAACCTACTGTCACTCTGCCCAAATCCACCCTCAAACAACCATTTACACCTTCAAAACTCAAAATCAACACCATATTCATCCTCTAATCTACCCCAAAACTACTTCTAACCTTTTGAAACCTTCAAACCCTACATTCAAGTTCAAGAAACATTGGTAATACCCTTGTTCTTCCTTACTCAATACTCAATCATACATACATCTTCCTACATAAATGATGTGAAGTGGTTGTTGTTACTTCTTGTTTGAACTCCCCTTCCCCTCTTGTCCCAAGGATCCAAGAGGGTCTCCATGGAATCCATTTCCATGGATGATCCTCTAAGGTGATCCACATTTTATTTTATGTCATTCCCCACTCCCTTTCTTTTACATCTCTTGGTACTTGTTTGCTTGACCTAGAAGATGGTCATTTTGGAGTCAATCTCCACATATGACCACTTCTAAATGGTTCACACTATCTAATTTCATGCCTCTTTACATTTTTAGTTTTACTTGTCTTCTTGACCTCAATATGGTCATCTTGGAGTCAATCTCCATAGATGACCATTTCAAATGGTCCACATTATTTACATTCCTTGCAAATTCCCCTCCCCATGTTTAAAATACTCACCTTGAAACACTTTCCTTTGATGAACATCATCAGACTTACAAAATAGGTCACACAAGATGTAGGAGATACACTTAAGCATAGATCTCAAGGATGGTCATCTTATGACCACCTTAGAGATGTTCCTCTAAAGTTGATACATCTTGACCTAACTTTCTTGTCAATTTACTTTCATGTCAAATTCCCCCTTTTCCTTAGTAAATGAAGTGCTCACAAAGTCCCAATGTACCCCCGGGATGACTTGATTAAGTGGATTCATCACTTATGACCACTAATCAAAGTCTAGGAAAAGAGAGGACAAGCATGGATGCCAAAATCCAAATCCCCATTTACTTTCTGCCTTTCAGTTACAATTCCAGTTAAGTCCTGTAAATTCAGTTAACTTTCTGGAAATTACAGTGACTAAACTGGAAACTGTAAAATATGGAGATGGCAGCCCTATCCGCGCGGATAAGATTGCACTGCAGTCTTGTCCACGCGAATGATATTGTCATCTGCAAACAGTCCCTCATTTTTCTGTTATTTTCAGTTTAATCCCTGTTTTCAAACTATTTTTCTCTTCAGTCCCTAAAATTTCAGTTATTTTCAAAAAAGTCCCTTTAAATACACACACACACACACACACACACAAAAGGTTTCAAGTGAGGAAGACTCGTCGTACGAGGCATTTCGGGTGAACACCAACGTTCTTCCCGAAGTGTAACGTGACCTCCGAACCCATTTTCTCTAATTTTGGGTATTTTTCAAAGTTTTGACCCTTAAACAAAAAACGGCGTGGCGACTCCGATACGATTTTAAAATTCCGATAAAGAATTTTAAAAACAAACAAAGAGTCTTGTCGGGCAAACCAAAAGTTTTTTAAAATCGGCGCGGTCGGATACACATCATCACACATTCATGCTTATATATTATTCCTAGATAGCACCTGTACACACGTGACACATTTTCGCTTACTCTCATTCTGCACTTGTACTCTCAAAATGACAATACTCAATAATATTTCTTTAGTTTAGGTAGGTTTTCGAAAAGCCTCCCGAGATTTTTCCCTCGAACGATTGTTCTAAGGGTTTCCTCGTTACATCCTTGCGTTCATCTTGTTTTGTGGATTACATTCCATTTGTGCCCAAACATCCTTGATAAGACAAATTTGCTTGTTGAAATTTGTCCAAAACACGATAGTAAAGTGACTCGGGTGCAACCACGCACCTCAATCTCAGAATTCCATTAAAAGGAAAATAAATTGTTATTGTCATAAAATGATATATTGATTGATATACTTTATAGTTATGTATAGATTCAACATGTATATTACATACCCATTTAATGAAAATAAAAAGATTAATTCTCGTTACTATTATTGATTTTTTTCTTTTGTTGAAATAACGGTCTTATAGCTGAATTATAAAACGTGAATTGACCTTATACTTTAGCTATAATAATTTCACTAGGAGTGAGATGGCAGGTCAGTAAATAAGTGACTTAACTGGTGGCATTTCTATAACACTACTAGAAACAGGGCATTTACCGACGGACATTTACCGACGGACCCAGTCCGTCGGTAATACCGACGGAAAACAAACGGATACCGACGGAAATTAATTTTATTTTACCGGGAATTTTTTTTTTAAAATTTCGTTTAGTCCGTCGGTAATTTAAAAATGTCCGTCGGTAATTCCTTGGTATTACCGACGGACACTGTCCGTCGGTATTACCGACGGCCACGTCCGTCGGTAAAGACGCCCTATATATAATGAAAAAGATCCCATTTCTTAATTACGCCTTCATTTTACGTACGCCCTCTCCTCTCTCTCTCAGTTCGCGAACGGAACTCTAGCGCCTCGCCGTTGCCGTCGCCGTCTTCGGTAAGTTTCTTCTCAATCGCTTAGTTCCTCTCTCACTCGATTTCTCCCTCTCATCAGTAATTCGCGAACAAACGCCGTCTCCGCCGTGGAAGCCGTTCGCCGTTGCCGTCTCCGTCGCCGGCCGGTAAGCTCTCTTTCTCTCTCTCAATCCCTTTCTCTCTCTCACTCGATTTCTCTTTCTCACTCGCTTTCTCTCTCTCTCTCTCTCTCTCGCAGTCGCCCTAGTCTCTGCCGTTGCCGCCGAGCCCGCCGTTCGCCGTCGTTGTCTCCGTCGCCGGTAAGCTCTCTTTCTCTCTCTCTCACTGGATTTCTCTCTCTCAAGTATTGATTACAAATCTTTGCCTAATTTTGAAAAAAATTACTTAACTGTGTATGTATAATTGTTGAAAAAAATTAAGAAAGTATATTTGGTAACTGTGTATGTATAATTGTTGAAAAAAATTAAGAAAGTATATTTGGTAACTTTATTAGTAAAATAATTAACTGTGTATGTAAAATTAATTAACCGTGTATAATTAGTATACTCTATATCCCCCAAATGAGTGCCATTTTCTAGTTTTCAAGGAAATTAAGAAAGTTAAGCCATTTTAGTAGCATATGTACATAATATACCATTAATGTCTACATTATAGGATACAAATGCACATATGAGCAATTTGGTAACTTTATTAGTAAAATAAGGACACTCATTTTAGGGAGAGGGAGTAAGTATATTAAACCAGCTTTGGAAAATGGTTGAATGGGTAAAAGAATATTTCATTGAACTTGATCATTATTAGTTATGTTTTTACTTGATTTTTATGCTTATGTTGTCATTTTGATTGCGATTTGCATCAAATTGACTTAATTTAAACTGGATTAAAAGGGGTTTACTTCAATTTTGAGCTGGGATTAAGGGATTTTGTATTGATGTTTAATGTAGTTTCTTTACTGAAATCTTGAATGTGATAGTTTTTGCCTACTGAGACTTGCTGATTTTGTGGGTGAGTTTTGTTTAGCTGTTAAAATCTTTCCTTTTGTGAAGGATAACTCGTAGCTCGGTCTATAATTTGTCCTTACTTTCTTTTTAGATTTGGCTTCGTGTTTTCTATGGATAATTTGTTCTTAATTAGCATCACAGATCTCCCCCTTAATGATACCCCCTCCGTCCCAAAATGAATGTCCAAAAAAGTTCCCAATTTACTCTTGGAGAGCAAATTTTAAAAGGTTTTGGATATTCATATTGGGACGGTGAGGGGGGTGAATGTCTAAAAAAATGAAATAAAAAATAAATAAAATAAATAAAAAAACAAAATAAATAAAAAATAAAATAAATAATAATAAAATAATAATAATAATAATAAATAATAATAATAATAAAAAATATAATAATAAAAAATAAAAAATAAAATAAAAAATAACAATAAAAAATAAAAAACAAAATAAATAAATAAATAAAATAAATAATAATAAAATAATAATAATAATAAATAATAATAATAATAATAATAATAATAATAATAATAATAATAAATATAATAATAAAAAAAATAAGAAATAAAAAATAAAAATAAAAATAAAAATATACATATATGTATATATATAAATAAGATGAGAGCCTTTCTCACACAAACTATCAAAATCCGTCCATCTTTGATCAAAAAGATAGAGCAAATAAGTTCTCCATCGTTTGAGCAAAGAATTTTACTGTTTAATAAGAGTTTTTCAGCTTCACTTTGTCTCTTCTCTCTAAGGACTGAAACATCACGGCCATGTTCTTGTCTGCTTTTCTCACGGTGGTATGGTCACAAGTAAAAACAAGGTAACAAAGATAACACCGGAAGAGAGAACAGAACTTTCCTCCAATTTTTTAATCTCCACCTTCCATTTACCCAAGATCTGCAGAATCTTCCTCACAGTAGCATGAAGCTGGCGGTGTTGCTCTCAATCTCATGGTTGCTTCGCAAAACATGCAAAGCAACCGTGAGATTGAGGGCAACACCGCCGCCTTTCAAGCTCATGAGGAAGATTCCGCAATCAGATCTCGAGTAAATGGAAGGTGTGAGATTGAAAAAATTGGAGGGAAGTTCGTTTTCTCTTCACCGATGTTATACTCGTTACCTTGTTTTTACTTGTGACCGTATAACACCAAAGTGAAGAGTAAAAAGGCACCGACAAGAACATGGCCGTGATGTTTGAGATCCTTAGAGAGAAGAGGACAAAGTGAAACCGAAAAACTCTATATTAAATAAGAAAAATCCTTTGCTCAAACTGACAAGAACTTGTTTGCTCTATCTTTCTTGATCTAAGATGAGACGGATTTTGATAGTAGGTGAGAAAGGCTCTCATCTTATTTATATTTTAAGATGTTAACCACCAACTACAATACCCTAAGGTGCATCTAGGGTGCCGGATTGATATCGGGCGCTCAAACGTATGCGATATTACATCACCGTCCGCGATGCCGTCAATCGCCCCAAAATGGGATCTAGAACCACTAAGGTAGTGTGCGGTTGAATATGTTACATTATTGATACATTCACCCCCCTTCCCTCCCCTTTGACTTTAAAAGACTTGAAAATTAGATATATTTAGTAACTTATACTAATTGTTGCATATGTAATATGTTATGTTTATTAAATATGTAATATGTTTATATTTACTTAAATATAACATGTTACATACCCGTTGGAGAAAATATCAAGTCTATGTTGTACTGAAGCATTTGGCCCAAAGATTGAAACTTTAAAAGTAGATTTACTATTATAATTAATCGGAGAAAACAAGAAAATCCCCAATGCAGCTTTTTGTATCTTCTACAAACCGAAGTCAGAGGTTTTCTTATTTTCGATTAATTGCTAAATCTACTTTCAAAGTTTCAATCTTTGGAACCTAATGCTTGTGCAAAAACTTGAGATTTTCTCCACTCCAAAGCATAACCCCATGGTAGTGGTTGTAACGTGATAGTAGTGGAGTTGGATTAAAAGATTTGAAAATTAGATATTTAGTAACTTTTTTAGCTTTTTATCATTAAAAGACTTAAGAAAATTAGATATTTAAATACTTATCTAATTAAGTTGCATATGTAACATGTTATGTTTATTAAATATGTAACATGTTATATTTACTAAATATAACATGTTACACCGATGAAAATATCGAGTCTATTGCACGAGCATTTGTAAAGATTGGAAACTTTAAAAGTAGATTTACTATTATAATTAATCGAGAAAACAAGAAAATCCCCAAGCAGTTTTTGTATCTTCTACAAACTGAAGTTGGGGATTTTCTTGTTTTCTGATTAATTGCTAAATCTACTTTCAAAGTTTCAATCTTTGAACCTAATGCTTGTGCAAAAAACTTGAGATTTTCCACTCCAGCATAACCCCATGGTAGTGGTTGTACGTGATAGTAGTGGAGTTGGATTAAAAGACTTGAAAATTAGATATTTAGTAACTTATCTAATTGTTGCATATGTAACATGTTATGTTTACTAAATATGTAACATGTTATGTTTACTAAATATAACATGTTACATATTTGATTATGAGTACGGTTATTTATCGTTTTCTTTATAGTGGCATATGTTTTCTTCTATTCGTTAATATTACTAACATATGTTTTCTTCTATTCGTTAATATTACTAAATATGTAACAAACTAGGATACAGAAACTGTATCCTAATTTGTTTCATATAAGGTGCATCTAGGGTACCAGGATTGATATCAGGCGCTCAAACATAGGCGACATAATCACCGTCCGTGATGCCGTCAATCGCCCCAAAATGAGATCTAGAACTAGATGTTCCTAAACTATTTCATCCACAGTTTTCTTACTTATTTGTTTGTAATTGAGATCAATTAAAGTCTCAACTCATGATCATTCGTGCTTACTTTTATTAGTTTAATATATTTGTTGGGTTATCAAAATTGTTATTATTCTTCCTAATTCTTTCATGTTTCGAAAGACATTAATAATATAGTTGCATGATTTATGTTTACTATGTGTGAATACTAGCATGAATCAATTTCATATTATATTTTGCCTGATCTTCCACCCACCCCATTCCTTCCCAGAGACAACGGGGAAAGGTTTCATGTTGACTTTTTGAAGTCAATTTGGTCATATTCGGAGAAACCAATATGTAAGCCAAGTTTTTAAGAATAAGTATTGGACAAAGAAAGAATTTTGGCGTAACATTAGAATTAAATGGATATTTAATGTGATTTGTACCAAGCAAAATGAGTTCGTGTGAAATCTATAGTATAAATTAAACCCCTCCGTGAACAGTTCTATGCGAACAGTTCGGAGGGGTTTTTCCCTATTTTGCTCTCACTATTTAGTCTCTGTTTCCCATTTTGCCCTTAAAACGTAAATGGGCTTTGGATTTGGGCTAAGACTTTGGGTTTGGGCTAAGAGTGGGCTTTAGGAGGGTTTACTTAAATTAATTAAGTAATCGATATTTTTTATTTTTTTTTAAATTTAAAAAAAAAATTAATATGAAAAAAAAAAACAAAAAAAATACACCCGTGTCCTTGGACACGGGCATATGTACTAGTAATAACATATAAAAGCGATTCAAGGTGGTCTCGAGTCTAAGTTGATCTTAAAGTTAGCACTTCCACACTCACTCTAGCAAGCTTGCTCTATGGACACAAGATTACATTGTCTAGATTGTGCTCCTCCTCTTAAAGTACATTCTGGACCTTCCATCCATTTTATTCACATCTTGTTTTACAAGGGTGTAAGAAAATGCAACACAAGTTCTAATCTCATAGTATATTTTCATAGTTTGCACAAAAGAGGTCCAAGATTCATTTCTATCCCCAAAACCTAATATGAAACCACAATAACACATATATAGAAAATCATTATATGGATCAACATATTTTTCGGAATAAGACCCAAAAAAATATTTTCATGAAGCGGGCAATACATAATTAGGAATTGCTAACATTGTTTATCCAACTACCCTTAGGTTTCTAACATTGTTTATTCCCTATAATTTAATCAAAAACACATTTACACACACTAATTACACCTCTTACAACACAAACACACACATACACACACTAAACTCTAACACACACATACACCTGCTGTCACACACCTGTAAGTACCCCAATCTGGATCACTCCCTTTCAAACACACGGGAAACACCGCAGACTCATCCACGCAGTCTCGGAGACCTCTCTCACTCAAAACCCTCTCAAAACCCTCTCGAGCCCCCAACCAAACCAAGGGAGGAGCCTTTGCAGGATAAAGGGACAAAAAGGACCTTTTGGGAATTTTCGGGAAATCGAGAAAAGCAATTAAGGTCCGTACGGACCTCTTTGTTTCAATGATTACTAAATCCCCTTAAAGTCCACAATATTCCCTCAAATCCGGGAGAAATGATGACTTCCATGCGAGTTGGTCCGTACGGACCTCTTTGCATGCAAGATGGTCCGTACGGACCTTATTGCTCGGGGAACATCATCATTCCCAAATATTCTCCATCATTGCGGATTCCCTCAAATCGAGGAAATCCAAAATTACGGATAACCAAGAAGGTCCGTACGGACCTCTTTGCTCCGAAATTTTTACTATAAATAGAGGGCTCCCCCTCCTCATTTTTCACACCTCCCACTTCTCTCTTCCTCCCTAAGCCTTCGGCTCCCCTTCTAAGACCTTTCGAGGCATTCCCGGCCCCTTCGGATCCTTAGAGGCCTTAGAGCCCCCTCGAGGTGCTCAGAAGCCTCTCAGCGCTCCCGAGACGGCTCCGCGCTGCCCGAGGCACTCTCGAGGTACTGCTGAGGCCCCTCGTGGTACTCAGAGGCCTTGCACAGTCTTTCCCACGGTGTCCGGCTCTTTCCGAGTCAAGCCGGCGATCCCAAACCTTGCCGAACCTGCGCCGAATCCAGCCAACGATTCAGCGCACGCCGAACCTGCGCAGTGATCCCGGCGATCCCCACGCACGCCGAACCTGCGCGAACGCGGCCTACGGTTTCAACTCACGCCGAAACTGCGTCGCGGACAACCGGCATCCCAGAAGCAATCCGGAACGCTACTCAGGCCTCAAACACTATTCCCTGCGGAAGACAGGGACACGAACCAACATTGGTAAGGCTTCCTTCCTATTCTATTTCAATACATTTCAATACAATGTAGACATCCGATACGGCATGCATTTTTAAAAGCACACACACACACAACTTTTTAAAGGATATTAGGGGTATCAGAAAGACTCGTTTTACGAGGCTACTCGGGTGAGCTCTAATATTCTAATATTCTCTTCCCGAGGAGTCATCGACCTCAGAACTCAAAATCTCATCACACAAAAACAGGTTTAAAATTTATCTTTAAGCGATGCCCTTTTCAATGTTTTGGGCTTAATAAAAACGGCGTGGCGACTCTACAAAATGCGAAAGCAAAACGGCGAGACACCTCCAACCTCGCAAACGCTAAAACGGAATAAGCCGGATCTTAGGGCGCGATTGTCTTGCCTCTCGGATCCGGGCGACTTTCCCGAACAGCGACGAATGCGAGATGCACGGGGCTCCGCGCGCGAGCCGGATCCCGGGTAATTTCAGTTGGCGACTCTGTTGGGGAAATTTTGTTTTAAAAACTTTTAAACAAAAACAAAAGATTTTTAAAAACGATGATGAGGGTCAAACTTTCATTTTACCCCTTCCTTTAAGCATTGTGTGTGTGTGCACGTGCTTCGTTTTTATTTTACAAAAAAAATAAAAATACAAAAAAAAAATGCATCAATATACATCTGTGCATACATTTAAAATTCTTCAAAAATTTCTATTTTACTCAGAAAAAGAATTTTAGAGACCGCACACTACGCCTTCTTTGCCTCGGTTACACCGCACTCTACTCCTGCTTTGCCTCGGTTACACCGCACACTATGCGCCTTCTTGCCTCGGATACACTTGCACACTACAACCCTTAACCGGAGTGGTCTCGGTTGCGATCCGTTTGGTCTTCCTAGGCCTCTTGGGCGCGCACGGGATCATTCCAAACATCCCATCCTAGCAAGCGTCAACCACACGTTTGAGTCTTGAGTCACACTCTGTCCGGACTCGGTTGGTTTTACCCGGTCCGGTGTCATACGGCTGGATACATATACCATGCCGGCCATTTTCGAGTCAAGGCTCGGAACTCAAGATCCCTTGCGCAAGCAAAGCGATGAAAGGTCATGCTAAAATCTTGACACGATCTTGATTTCCGAAGCTACGCCAGGCGATGTTCCGATCCGGATATACATCCATGCTCGCATGACACCATGTCATCACGCCTTTGATACGTCGGCCATGACGATATGACCCGGCCAACGCCTAACGTCACGAGATCCCTTGCGCAAGCAAGCAA
This sequence comes from Adenophora triphylla var. japonica, assembly GCA_022495995.1. NCBI lineage: Eukaryota > Viridiplantae > Streptophyta > Magnoliopsida > Asterales > Campanulaceae > Adenophora > Adenophora triphylla. The sequence goes on along the minus strand of JAFEMH010000151.1, from coordinate 851,659 downwards.
AGAGAGGTCATGCCGAACTCTTGACTGATCTTGACTCGGTGGCGGCTCGGTTCACTATTCACATGGCTAACGCATCAAAACGAACATTACAGGCTCGGTCCTTAGGTTCGATTTTTCTTTTAGGCCGGTGGAAACCGCTTGCACTATAGGACCCTCGCACAGAGTGTCCACCTGGGATGTCGAAATACGGGTGCAAAACGAGGGGCTTATAGCCGCACGAGATGGTCTCCCGGTGACCCGGGATCTAGCATAGTTGCGAAAAGAAGAGCAATCTTTTCCAACCTACCTAGGATTACGAGAAAACATGTTTTAAGTAAATTAAAACAACAAAAAAAAATCGAAAAATAAAAGAAACGGAAACCGCATGCCACGTGAGCTTTCCCCTTTTATCCCGTTAGGCCATTCCGTGTCTAAACCTTGCCCGTCACCCCCTCCGGCTAACGAGAGAGTGGTCGAGAGTACCGGGAACCCGTCTCCCGGTGTCAAAACGGCAAGGTCCTACCTCCTTCCCGGCTCTGTCACCGGGACGGTCCGTCAATCCCCATGGCCAAGTCGGTGGATAACAACGATGGGAACGGGACCTTACCCCCAAGAAATTTCCCAACTTTGGAAGAAGTTTGGCGAGGTCCTCATGGCTATTGAGAAACGTCAAGGTGAGCAACAAGCCTGGATCGAAGGTGCCATGCACCACTTCGGAACCTTAGCCACCCAACCACAGGGGCTTCCCAAGCCATGGCGCTCCTACGACCTCTAACGTCTCTCATTGTCTCCCGAGAAGTCAACTGTTACCCTCGTACGAGCCATGCGGTTATGACGTAAGGCCGCAAGACCTTCCGGAGGAAAGCTTGCCCATCCGGCCTCACGAGGTCCCGGTACCACCGCCGAACAACGAACACATACGGTGGGACGTCTGCGATTGCGGTGCTTGTGCGGAAATGGAATTCCGGGATGCGATGAACGAGGGCCGTCCTCGACGAAAGAAGAAGCTATCTTCTCGACAAAAGCTGAAAAAGAGGTATGAATGCGGTGATCCCACGGTCGGAACCCTTGGAGAACCCTCGGGAAAGTTTGACTACTATGTCATCTACTCCGGCAAATCTCCCAGCCTAGTTACGCACGGGGCCACGGCAATGTTTGCTCCATGATCGAGTGGGACGAGCTTCGCACCGCCGAAGGCCCGAAGGTCCGAGATAATCCAACCCTGTCTTGGGAAGATCTCAAAGCCACTATTGATGCTTCGGTAAAAGCCATGACGGTGAACGAATTGAAATGCGCGATGCGGCCTTACGCCAATCGAGGCTCCTCCCGCTCCCGAGAAGCGGGAGAGACAAGCAAAACCACAAGTCGAGAGGTGAATGTTCGACACGTTCGGTCAAATCCCAGTGAATCCTCCACGGACGGACAAAAGGCCGGCCATACGAGCCACGAGGCGAAAAGGGACCCTACGCCAAAGAAGTGAAACCTTGGACCCCAGTGAAGATCTGTCTTGACACGGCTCAAGCGCACTCGGGCTAACATCTCGCTCTGGTCCTTACTCACTTCATCTTATCCGCACAAGCTCAAGTTGGAAGAAAGCCTGGCCCGGACCATGGTTCCCATCACGGTGACACACGATGAAGCGGTTCGAGATGATTGGCAACGTCAATTACGGCAATATCATCACCTTCACGAGCTCGATCTTCCAAAATTTGGGGCGACCACTGGCGAGCCTCTCTACATAACAGTTCAAGCGGACGAGCGCCGTCTCCCTCGGGTGTTGGTAGATGGGGGATCATCCATGAACGTCCTTCCGGCCAAAATGATGGATTTGCTAGGGATCAAAGCAAGCGATCTAAAACCCTCGACTCGGGCAATCAAGGCATACGACTCGACATCCCGCCCGAGTCTTGGGAATAGCCACCTTGAACCTTTGGTTTGGAAAACAAATGGTCGACAGGACTTCCAAGTCATCGACATCCCGATCACATTCACGCCATTTTGGGACGCCCTTGGCTACATCGGATCAATGGGGTGGCATCCACTCTCCATCGGTGCGTAAAGTTCGTCGAACAGATATGACCATCATCTACGGCGACGGCATAGTCGGCTGAAAGGACCGATACCAACGGCGTCCCGGTCTTAGAAATCAAACCCGACGATGATGGCATGATGTTAACGGGGTTCACCATCGAAAGCCCAAAGGCCCAAGTGTGCCACATAGACACGCCTTTGATTTGGGACAAGATCCCTCCCCAGATGAAAATGATGAAGCACATGAACTACATCCGGGGCTCGGTTTGGGAAAACGCCATCGGGGCACTCAACGGATCATCAATATCAAAGAACGAGAATACCACACGGCTGGGATACTCTCCTACTCCCGAACACATTGCGGAGGACAAGCGAGCTGCACGTAAACGCTCCACGAGATAACAAAGAGGCTTGCACGCAATCTCCGATCTTCGTCCTTACGGCTTCGACATGACCAAGTACTTCACAAGGAAGGCCGGCAACTTGGAAGAAGATCGAGAAAAGGAACGAGGCGATCGGCGCCAAACAAGGCGGCCGACAACCATGGACAAGCTCCGGCGAGAACACTGGCAAGATTCGGAGGCCTCAAGCCAAATCTGTCCGAAGAGCATTCCTCGACACACCGCCCCTGCCGGGATCCACAACCACCACTATTCACGGCGAATTTTGGTTCGGAAAACCCCCTCTTTGGCGGAAGAATTCGAAAAACTCTCTGTCAACACTCCTGCCTTCAACAAGCGGGACGAGTGCGCATTCGAGCTAGCAATGCCCAAGACAAAAGCAAGAGACTCATGAGACGATGCTTGGGACGAACCCTTTGCTACACACTGCTCTTCAAAGAAGAAATCGAGATGCCGGATCTAATCGATTTTGTTTCGATAACTCTGTGATAGCAATGATCGGGAACGGTGACATAAAGCCTTTCAAGCCCCATCTCCTATCAAGCTCATTGCCACTCAATAAGCTGGGCCACATTCTCGGACCTACGCCGGCCAAAAGGACATGATCGAACAACTTGGTCGACCCTCGAGTCCTAGAGTCTAGTGTCAAAACTCATCCACGAGTCCATTAGCTTTGAATTTGAGTCTCTCGAGTCATCGATGGCCTCACGCCGGAAGATTACGAACTCATTGCCAATAATGTATTCCGTATGCTCTTAATGAATGCTTCGATCTTTAGAGTATCCTCTCATTTGCATCTTTAACAAGCGATAAATTAACTAACACACAAACAGGTTAATAACGATTCACTTGATAAAGAAGCGGACACATTAAACGAACAATACATTAAGCACATCTTTAAGCATGTTGTCAAACGAGGAGAAAAACCGGGCCCAAGCTGCCGAGGAGGTTTTAACCAAAGTGAATTTGGGAGGCTGGCTGAAGAGCGAAAAGAGACGCAAATCGGAAGTTTCTTCACCGGCACGAGCAAGACGCATTATTTGCCTTTGCTCGAAGAGTTCGTGGACGTGTTCGCTTGGTCTTAGAGACATGCCCGGATTAGATCCTAACATTGTAGAGCACCGGATTCCCTTAAATCCCGAGGCTAAGCCCATCAAGCAAAAGCTACGCCGAATCAAGCCGAGAATGGTCTTTACAAGTCGAAAGGAGATCGAAAAAATGCTCCGCGTCGGCTTCATCGGGGTGATCGAGTACCCCACATGGCTCTCCAATATTGTCACGGTCACCAAGGCCAATGGAAAAGTCTGTTGTTGCGTGGACTTAGAGATCTCAACAAAGCAAGTCCCAAGGACGATTTTCCACTACCCAACATCGACATGTTGGTAGACACTCTGACCAATTTCGAAGTCAAGTCCTTCGTGGACGGTTTTGCCGGCTACAATCAGATCAAGATGGCCGAAGAAGACCAAGAAAAGACGGCTTTCACAACCCCACAGGGAACCTGCGCTACACGGTAATGCCGTTCGGACTAAAGAAACTATTTGGGGCTACCTACCAACGGGCGGCAACCGCCCTCTTCCACGATATGATCCACAAAGAGATCGAAGTGTACGTCGATGACATGATCGTTCACTCAAAGGGATCGGACGGACAACACCTCACGAGACTGAGAAAATTCTTCAATCGCCTCAGAAAACACTCAATGAGGCTTAACCTGCCAAATGCACATTTGGGGTTAGCGAGAGCAAGGTTTTGGGATACGTAGTCACCGAGAGAGGCATCGAGGTGGATCCTCAAAGATCAAAGCTATCATCGAAATGAGACCACCGCAAACTCGGACGGAGGTGAAAAGCTTCATGGGCCGCTGCAATATATCGGCCGCTTCGTCAACCAATTGACCTCTATGTGCGAGCCAATCTTCAAGGTGATGAAGAAGAACGCCGACATCGAATGGAACTCGAGAATGCCAAGATGCCTTTGAAAAAATAAAAGCATACCTTGTGAGTCCTCCGATTCTCTGTCCTCCCCACGAGGAAAAGCCCTTTGTTGCTATACCTAAGCTGTGGCCGACACCGCGGTTGGAGCCATGCTCTGTCAAGAAAAGAAAGAGTCACGGGTCGAAACGCCATCTACTTCGTCGGTCGAAAGTTTCAAGGCGGCGAACTCAATTACTCGGCCCTCGAGAAAACTGCGCGGCTCTGGTATGGGTTGTCGGGAAACTACGGCACTACATGCGATCGCACACGGTACACTTGGTTTCCAAAATGGACCCGATCAAGTACCTCTTCGACAAACCATCTCTGTCAATGAGGCTCGCCAAATGGTCTTTCTTCTGGCGGAATTTGACATCAAGTACGTAAACCAAAAATCAATCGGGGACGGGCCATGGGTGAACAAGCGGCGATTTCCCAACCGACGAGGCTCGAGGCCACTGAACCACAATTTCCGGACGAGGGAATCTTCGCAATCGAAGGCGAAAACCGATGGCAAGCTTGTTCTTTGACGGAGCGGCCAACCAAAGGAAACGGCATCGGTATGCTCTTGGTGGATCCCAGACGAGCACACCCCAATTGCTATAAAGCTCAATTTCGAGGTAACCAACAATGCCGCGAATATGAAGCTGCTTATTTCTTGGACTACAAGCCGCACTCGAGAGGAATGTCCGAAACTTCGAAGTTTATGGGGACTCGGCCTTGATCATCAACCAAGTCTCCAACAAGTGGAAAACCATAGACCGGGCTTGCAAAAATACCATGCACATAGAGGACCTCATCACACAATTCGAAGAGGTCACCTTCCATTACTTGCCAAGAGACCGAAACGGGTTTGCGGATGCCTTAGCCACCTTGGCCTCCCTTGTGGAAATCCACGAAGGAAAAGCAATCAAACCCTTCAAAGTCGGACGAAAGGAAATTCACGCCTCTTGTTGTGAGATCGAACGAGAACCTAAGCCCGTCAATGAGCCATGGTACAACCGGATCTTCCAATACCTCAGAACGGAAACTACCTTCATGAACAAGGAAGGACAACACACGAAGGGTCAAAACCAAGAGCATCATGGCCCTAAAACGCCTTGCCTCTCACTTCGTCATCCTCGGGGACATGTTATACAAGAAACGCTACCATGGGCCACTCCTACTGTTGCGTCGGCCAAGAAGAAGCGAACAAGTTCATGAGCAGAAGTCCACAATGGGGCTTGCGGTCCCCACATGAATGCCCGGGCCACGATGCAAATCATTCTCGGGATGGGCTACTCTTGGATCTCCATGGAGCGGATTGCATCCACTTTGTCCGAAGGCTGCGACAAGTGCCAGCGGTTCTCCAACCTCAATCATCTGCCGCCCCACGATCTCTCTTGCATGACTACACCTTGGCCCTTTGCCACTTGGGGAATTGACGTCATCGGGAAAATCGCTCCGCCGGGCGGCAACGGTCGCGAGTTCATCTTAGTAGCCATCGACTACTTCACGAATGGGTCGAAGCGAAGTCCTACAAGGTACTCGCCTCCAAGAAGGTCGCACATTTCCTCAAGGAAAACATCATATGCCGATACGGCATCCCAAATGAGGTCATATCGGACAACGGCTCACACTTCGAAGGAGAATTCGACAGGCTGTTGGCTGAATTCAAGATCACACGCCACAAATCTTCTCCCTACCGGCCACAAACAAACGGCGCCGTGGAAGCGGCAAACAAAACCCTCGAACGGATCATCAGAAAAATGACCACCAGGGACGAGATTGGCCCGAGAAGGCTGCACCTTGCACTTTGGGGCTACCGCACATCGGTCGGAAACGACCACGGGAGAAACCCCATTTGCCACGACATACGGGATGGAAGCAGTCCTTCCCGTCGAGCTAGAAATTCCCTCACTCAGAGTCTTTGTGGAAAATGACATCAACGAAGTCGAATGGCTCCGAAGCCGACATGGCCAATTGGCTCACGCTAGACGAGCGACGACTAAAGGCCATGGAACACGTCCGGAGCCTATCAAAGCGGGATGGCTAGAGCTTTCGACAAGAAAGTCAAATCCAGAGACATCGGGGAAGGTGACCTTGTACTCGAAAGAAAAGCCTCCCACTCGAACCAACCCCTTTGGGAAAATGGGAACCCACATGGATCGGCCCTTTCGTGGTTCAAAAGATCTTCTCCGGAGCGCCATGAAGCTAACGGACCTAGACGGCAATCCCTTCATGAATCCAGTCAACGGAAGCAAACTTCGCGAGATACTTCGCTGAAGAAGAACAAGCTGTGCATCTCTTGGCACTCCATGTAGTGTCGAACTACGCGGACTGAGCCCTCTAGTCAGGGAACGTAGGCAACCTTAATTGGTCCGGTCTAAAAATACACAAAAAGTCAAAAGTTTGAATGTCAATCAAGACCTCCATCAAGCTCCGCACTTTTCAAGAACACGCCCCGGCGGTCACCTTGACCAAGTCAAACGACGGCGGCAACATCAAGGACATCAGGGTCACTCGGCATCAAACGGCGTGACTCATGTCTACTTCCAAGCCGGGGGCTTGTCTTCGCCCTCACGCGCTTCAAAAAAAAAAAAAAAAAAAAAAAAAAAGAGAGCTCGAGCAAGGGCTCACAAAAAAAAAAAAAAGAGCTCGAAAGGGCTCACAAAAAAAAAAAACAAAGAAGCTCAAGCGAAGGCTGCGAGTGAGGTCAAGAGCCCGACGCCAACAAGCGGCAAGGAAGCTACGAAAAAGACCGTCAAAACGACTTGTCGAGGAGCATTCAACCTCTCGGCCAAGCCTGAAAGCCTCGGCAAAAGGGGATTGCCGTCGGGGCCCAGGGCCTTCGGTCCGCGGAAATGCAACAGAAAAGTCCAAAGATGGACGCCGACAAAGTGCACAACGAAGCAAAGGCAAACAAGAGATCTTGCGTCTCGACAAAGCTTTAAAAGTAAATCACAAATCACTAACGGTTACAACATTTCTTGATGAGTTCAAGCACGGTCTACTCTCAAGTTCACAACATGCTAAAAGACTGACTTAATACATTTAACTAATAATGTGTTTGCAATGCAATGAATGGATACCTAGGAGGTCATTCCGCGCCATCTGCGCTTGTCCCTCGCCATTCTTTCCTTTCTTCCCTCGTCCCCAGCGAGTCTTCTTTCGCTCCACGTGAACCAACTCTGCGTCTCTCGGTCAGAGATGCGGGGTCCTCCCCGTAGAGTCAAATAATCCGGTAGCTCTCGGGGCTTCATTCGCCGTGCTTCGGCTCGGATCTCCTCCTGCGAGTGCGTAAAGAGGACCTCTCCTGTCGGTCGGTCAACTCTAGTCTCGTAGTCAAACAAGCGTCTCCGTCACATCGAAAGGGTCGGACCGGGCTTCGGCACTCCTAAGGCAATAGCTACTACGGCAGCCGGGTCCCAGAATCGCTACACGCCCTGCTCTCCAAGACCACTTGGGACTGCCCAACTGTTGCTCATACCGGGCCGGATGCTTGAGTCGTCAACACGCTCTCCCAGACGTCTAAGGAGTACCGCGGGAGGGAAGCGGAATACTTCCATACCCTCGGACAATACAAGAAGGCACACAGGAGCTGCCATACAAGAGAGGAACTACCTCCGCGGTAGCAAGGTCATCCCGGCCCAACAAAGGCTCTGCTTCATCCCAAGCTAGCCGGAAACAAGCGACGGAATATAGAAGGAGGACCAAGACAAACCTGGAACTCGACAACGTAGGACCCTTCTGCAAGATCCTCCTGGTCTCAATCCTCCGGTGCGGAACCCACCGGCGGATCGATGCGTACCAAGGCTGTGCCATCCATCTCTCCCGGGCGGGTGATCCATATCCAACACAAGAGGTCGGCGAGCAAATGACCACGGGCTAAACGACGTCGGAGCCTCGGGCATGGCTGAAGTCTCTCTCGCGGCCACAAGGTGAGCAAGCGGGGCTTCCCCCTCTCATAAAACGATCCCCGGTCGCCGGACGGTCGATACCATGAAGAGTCTCCCCCGGCACCAACGGGACAATATCCTCTCCCGGCTCTGCGGTGCCCTACCACATCTAGCAAGCGCCATCACAAATGCGAGGGAGCCCCGGAAAAGCGTCGCCATCACGCACAAGGCAAATACATCCCAAGAGACGTCACTCTCATCATCAACCATGAACCGCTCCGGCGGCTCGGAAATGTCGATATGACCCGAATCAAGGATCATGCCTGCACTTCTTCCAACGAAGTACGAAGAAAGTCTGCAAGCTTCACGCTCGCGGCGGCACCACCAACGAAAGGAAGCGAGATGGCCTCCACCTCAGGTCCTCCAATCAAAGCCCGAAAATCTTCAAAAGTGGGCACCATTTCATTGTAGGAGAAACAGATACACGTGCCTCCTAACATCCCGAACTTCGCGGCGGCCCGCAGCAAATCCCAATCGGGAACCAACTCCTTAAAAGACCAAGCCGAGCAAAGACGAAACCTTACCTCGAAAGCCCGTCTACGATGCCTCATACGGCGCCGCATCCACGTTTTCAAGCTGCTCGAGGAAGTGTGCTTGCCTCTCTGCGAAAGCCTCGGCAAAATTCTAGGGACATACGAAGAATCCATGGCAAAAATGGAGGTTCCTAGAGAAAATGGGGAAGAAAGCTCGAAAATGGTGCAAATGGGAAATGAGGAAGAACCGAGCCTTTGGAAAGCATTTATGTCCTTCCCAAAAGCAAGGTTGGTCCGTACGGACCTCTTTGCATGCTAAGTATGTCCGTACGGACCTCCTTGCAAACAGAACCCATTTCCCCGGAAAACGGTACAAAAACCACTTTGTCCTCGGCAAAACCTTGCTCCAAACGGTCAAACAACGGCCAAAGCCATTTCCGGCAAACCAACACTACCCACAAAGCGCACTCTCGGCTCACGTGGCATGTACAAAAATAAAAATAATAATAGCAACAATTTCTAGGACAATTCAGGAATCACAAAAATAAATGACATTACATCTTAAAATAAAATCTTGTTTGCCATGCAAATACATGTGTTTTATTACGGTACCAAAAATGTCTGTTGCTAAACAAAAAAAAAAAAAAAAAGAGAGGGATATGAAAAGAGGGAAAGCAAATGAATACTACTCGGAATCCTCATCATCATCCTCCTCGCCAAGATCCTCCAAAGAAAAGTCGGGCATCCCGGCGAACTCGCCCGTCACATCCTCCTCGTCGGAATACAGAGCACCCGCTGAGGCTCCCACGAGAAGTACTCGGAAGGATCAAATCCGGCGAAAGGATCAAAGAAAGAAGGCTCGAGGAACCCTCGCCTGTGCGCCGTGCGGAGGCATGAGCGATAAAGGGCTGCTCCCTCGAAGGCCTGCGGCTCCCGAAGACGTCCGGCATCCATGCTATGCCGCCCCCTCAAAGGCCCCTCTGGCTGCGGCTCAGGCTCGGCTCTAGGCGGAGGAACGTCCACAGAATGCCTCGAAGGCATAGGCTCGTGCGCCGGCACACGACGCGAGACCGACGGGACACCTTCGACGCCATCTTCTTAGCGAAGGAGCGCGTCGCCACGTAGCGGCGAGTCGGCATATCGTAGGCTCTCCCGGGACTGCACCAACAAGAAGCCAAGGAAACGCTCATCAAATACGGTTATACTCAACAACAAAAAGAGAAAAACGAGAAAAGATGCCAAGATGGAAAAGAGTCGACACGCTCGCGATCTGTCGGGGTCAGCTCTGTAGGCGGCGGGAGCTGCTCGGAACGGGTACGAGACACCCTCCTCCTCGATCCGTCCCCGCGGACGTACGTGAAATCCGGTCCGGCATCGGAACCTGCAGGGGAGCTGCGGGCCGGCCTCTCTCTCCGCGCCGGCCACAGGGCGTCCTCGGCTTCCTCCTCACGAAGGCCCCGTACTCCTCTCCGTACAAGATGAACTCCTCGGCACCGACACCGTCAAGGTACCTCTCGAAGTCAAGCACATCCATGTCCGGGAATCAAGCATCCCAAAGGGAGGGTCCCTCGGAGCCACGGGAAGCACAGGGGCCATCTTTGCCCGGAAGACTCGCTCCCAGGGTACATGGCGTCACAAGTCAAGCCTCGCGGCATCTTCCGCGCGCTGTCACCTCGGGAGCCCCCTCGAACTCATCTCCCTCATACCGAACCCACGGGAGCAGACGAACCCCTCACGGCTATCCGCTCCAGCGCTCTGCACATCCCGTGGCGATGGTGAGCTTCCCAGTGGTCCTCCTCTTCCTCGCCGTACGAGCCCGTCCCGGCATAGCGGGTGCGCGGCAACGGCCCGGGATCCCTATCCCACGGGAAGCCTTTGGAAAACCTCATAAAACCACACACGTGACAAAAACGAGAGAAGGCTCGGTGCAAAAGACAACGGAGAAAAGACAAGTTGCTAAATCAAAAACGACAATAAACTCATACCTCCAAAGCAAAGTCAAAGCGAGCCAGACAGGCGCCACCCAGCTAAACCGGTCCAAGGAGAAGTAGAGCTCGGCCAAGCACTGCCTCGCCCCAAGCAATGTCGCGAGACCCTATCCGAATCAGTCAAGCTCTCCAACGAGCAAAGGGAGGCTGCGGTCGCGTGGTTCGAGAACAAAGTCTCGGACGGTGCATACCACAAGAAGGAGCGCGCCAAGCTGCTCCATTGTCACTGGCCGGTACCCGGATGTAGGCCCAATGCGCGCGTGATCCTCATCTCTACGTCGGCATACGGCATCCCAGGCCCTGCGAGGACGAGGCTCAAAGCCCGGCGGCTCGGTCGGCACGTCATCGGAGATCATGTCTCTCCACCTCACGGGCCCCCCTTTGAAGGAGAGCCGGTAATAGCGGCAAAATCGGTGGGCGTCACTTTGTCACCTCGCCCGGCTCGGGTGGAAGGTGTGGGTGGTATCCCGCGATACTCGGATAAACCCGGGAAGACACTCTTGTTCTTCCTCGTGTCGGCACTCCGGCCCGGGTTCTCAGCGAACACACCTAGGCCGAAGCATAAACCAACCTCAGGGGACTCGGCCTACCGCCCACGGAAATATCGGGCATCATTGCCATAGCTCCTAACGGCCTCGAGCGATCCCAGAGTCTTCATCCTCTTGGCCTTCCCGGCCGTAAGCCCCGCATCTGCGGGTAAACACGGCAAAGGTACGTCAATCACGGTACTTAATATAAAGGCACATATAACCCGTCACAAAACACGGCACATATTGCACATAATTTTCACATATATCATGCATATAATTTTTCCCATGCGATCCGTCACAAAACACGGCACACACTTGTACACATTTTCTCAAAAGAAAAAAAGGGGGATTAAACCCTACACGACACATTTTCAAAAGAAAATCCGTCCCAACACGGCACATATCGCACATATTTTCCCCACAAAGTCCGTCACCCAAAAACACGGCACACACTATATAGCACATTCTCAAAGGAAAATCCATCCCAACACGGCACACACTTTCACATATAACCCGTCACAAAACACGGCACATGTCACATTTTTCACAAAAATTATCACTACACGATAATTTTTCTCATAATGTACATACATAAATAGCATACGGTACAAAACACCAAAGCATGCAATTCACTAGATAGGCACTTTATTTTCACAAATAAGAGCTAATCTACACATTTACGCACAAAATACACATCCCCACAATTTTTACATGTCCATTTTCAACAATTCATCAAGAATTTCACAAAAAGGCATAAAATAATAACAAAAAATTCAAAACTGCGAAAAACTAAAACCTAGTTCTAGCATTCAAAAATTCGACGAGGAAATCAACGGAGCAGATTTCTTACCTCCCCAACGTTCATGGAGCGACGATTATGCACCTCGGATTCGGATACAAAACATCCGGGTTCTTCGAAGATGGAACGAGCGAAGTCCAATTCCTTTGAAGCTCCATCCATTTGCTCGACCACTTCTTGGCTGCGTTGACGACGACTCCTTCGAGCTCCTTCAGCCATGGCAAGCAATTCAAGCAAAATTTTTTGATTTTGGTTAACAATGGAGGAATTTTTCTCTCTCTCTCTCGCACAGTTCACAGGCTGGAAAATGAGGAAGAAGGAATGGGGAAGGGCCTCGGTATTTAAAGCCTGGTCAAACACAGGAGCTGTAAAAAACCAAGGTGGTCCGTACGGACCTCTTTGCAACCGAGGTTGGTCCGTACGGACCTCTTTGCGAGGGTGGCCAAATTACTTTCTGCCCTTATAATCTTTGCCCCCAGGCTGTCCTAAGGCCTTTTCCGGCAAATCCAAGTGCGAGAATGGTCCCTAACCCTTCAATTCAACCACCGTAGTCAAGCGTAAGACCGGACCTCGCCCACTTCAACGGCAAATCAACCACCGGCCGTCGGCGTAAGGCCGGACCTCGCCCACTTCAACGGCAAATCAACCATCGGCCATCAAGCGTAAGACCGATCCTCGCCCGCTCAGCGGCAATTCAACCAACGCCCGCTCAGCGGCAATTCGAAGGAGCTGACACCTCCCGGCCACGAATATCAAGGCACGAGACGCCTCAGCGCTCAGCGACAACTCGACAGCTGGCCCTGAAGGTCAGAAGTCATCTTCCCAACGAGAAGGGCCCCTACAAGGTCATGCATCCCCGGCAATTCAAGCAGGCGGTCAGGATGTAAGCCCGAACTTCGCCCGCCTCAGCGGCAAGCGCACCGGCCATCAAAGTAAGCCCGAGCTCCTCCCCCGACAAGTCGAAGGGAAGTCATGCAAGGCGCATATCCCGGCCCGACCATCATCCTTGCCCGCTCAGCGGCAAAACAAGCACGCGAAGGAGCGACACCTCAGTCTGAGTCCCGAGGCACGAAGCGCCTCCCAAACGCCAAATGGTGAAGCAATCATCGGCCGTCATCCTTGCCCGCCCAACGGCGGCTCAAGCACCGGCGGTCATCGTAAGTCAGACCTTCTACATCAACATGCAAAAACACAAATGGCATCTACGCCTCTCGAATCCTGGCGGCCACGCCTCCACACTGCGGCTAGAAGACGATTCAAAGTCCTCGCGCGTGGCACCCGGCCGCGCCGCCGGATGACGATTCAAAGTCCTCGGCGTGGCACCCGCAATCGAGAAGACGATTCAAGTCCTCACAACTATCTCCGGCCCGGAAGGCCTTAAACCACCCGATTAGGAAAATCGTAAAACTTTCCATCCCGGGACGCCGCACGTCCTTATCACCGACCTATACGGTCACCCGGGGACGCCGCGTCCTTATCACCGACCTATACGGTCACCCGGGACGCCACCACGTCCTTATCCACCGACCTATACGGTCACCCGGGACGCCGCCACGTCCTTATCACCGACCTATACGGTCACCCGGGACGCCGCACGTCCTTATCACCGACCTATACGGTCACCCGGACGCCGCCACGTCCTTATCACCAACCTATCTCGGTCGCCGGGACGCCGCCGTCCTTATCACCTTATCACCGACCTATACGGTCACCCGGGACGCCGCCACGTCCTTATCACCGACCTATACGGTCACCGGGAGACGCCGCACGTCCTTATCACCGACCTTTATACGGTCACCAGGACGCCGCACGTCCTTATCACCGACCTATACGGTCACCCGGACGCCCGCCACGTCCTTATCACCGACCTATACGGTCACCGGGCGCCACCACGTCCTTATCACCGACCTATACGGTCACCGGGGCGCCGCGCGTCGCATCACCGGCCTATACGGTCGCCAGGACGCCGCGCGTCCTTATCACCGACTATACGGTCACCCGGGACGCCGCCACGTCCTTATCACCGACCTATACGGTCACCCGGGACGCCGCCACGTCCTTATCACCACCTATACGGTCACCCGGGACGCCGCGTCCTTATCACCGACTATACGGTCGCGGGGACGCCGCACGTCCTTATCACCGACCTATACGGTCACCCGGGGACGCCACCACGTCCTTATCACCGACCTATACGGTCACCCGGGACGCCACCGCGTCCTTATCACCGACCTATACGGTCGCGGGGCGCCGCGCGTCCTTATCACCGACTTTATACGGTCGCGGGACGCCGCCGCCGCGCGCGTCCTTATCACCGACCTATACGGTCACCCGGACGCCGCACGTCCTTATCACCGACCTATACGGTCACCCGGGACGCCACCACGTCCTTATCACCGACCTATACGGTCACCCGGGACGCCACCACGTCCTTATCACCGACCTATACGGTCGCGGGACGCCGCCACGTCCTTATCACCGACCTATACGGTCACCCGGGGACACCACCGCGCGTCCTCGCGCGACCTCGGCGGTCACACGACACTCCGAGGGCACCACCGCGCCCGCATTCACGAACACTCACCCCACACGCCGAACTACGGCCGGGCTTGATTCCCGCCGGGGATACGTAGGAATCCTATCACGGGGTCCGGCTATTGACCTAAACGGTCACCCGAAAAGGACACCGCGCGTCCTCGCTTTGACCCTCACGGTCACTTCCTCTCCCGGCCACGCGATCCAGTTAGGACCACTTATCTTATCGGCGACCCCACTTCTTTCATAAGTGACGTCGTCGAGGGCTTACTGTAAGTACCCCAATCTGGATCACTCCACTTTCAAACACACGGGAAACACCGAGACTCATCCACGCAGTCTCGGAGACCTCTCTCACTCAAAACCCTCTCAAAACCCTCTCAAACCCCCAACCAAACCAAGGGAGGAGCCTTTACGGGATAAAGGGACAAAAGGACCTTTTGGGAATTTTCGAGGAAATCGAGAAAAGCAATTAAGGTCCGTACGGACCTCTTTGTTTCAATGATTACTAAATCCCCTTAAAGTCCACAATATTCCCTCAAATCCGGGAGAAATGATGACTTCCATGCGAGTTGGTCCGTACGGACCTCTTTGCATGCAAGATGGTCCGTACGGACCTTATTGCTCAGGGAACATCATCATTCCCAAATATTCTCCATCATTGCGAGATTCCCTCAAATCGAGGAAATCCAAAATTACGGATAACCAAGAAGGTCCGTACGGACCTCTTTGCTCGAAATTTTTACTATAAATAGAGGGCTCCCCCTCCTCATTTTTCACACCTCCCACTTCTCTCTTCCTCCACTAAGCCTTCGGCTCCCCTTCTAAGACCTTTCGAGGCATTCCGGCCCCTTCGGATCCTTGAGGCCTTCCGAGCCCCCTCGAGGTGCTCAGAAGCCTCTCAGCGCTCCGAGACGGCTCCCGCGCTGCCCGAGGCACTCTCGAGGTACTACGAGGCCCCTCGTGGTACTCAGAGGCCTTGCACAGTCTTTCCCACGGTGTCCGGCTCTTTCAGGAGTCAAGCCGGCGATCCCAGGCCTTGCCGAACCTGCCGAATCCAACCAACGATTCCAACGCACGCCGAACCTCTGCAGGCGATCCAGACGATCCCCACGCACGCCGAACCTGCCCAAACGCGGCCTACGGTTTCAACTCACGCCGAAACTACGTCGCGGACAACCGGCATCCCGAAGCAATCCGGAGCGCTACTCCGACCTCAAACACTATTCCCTGCGGAAGACGGACACGAACCAACATTGGTAAGGCTTCCTTCCTATTCTATTTCAATACATTTCAATACAATGTAGACATCCGATCTGACATGCATTTTTAAAAGCACACACACACACACACAACTTTTTAAAGGATATTAGGGGTATCCGAAAGACTCGTTTTTACGAGGCGACTCGGGTGAGCTCTAATATTCTAATATTCTCTTCCCGAGGAGTCATCTGACCTCCGAACTCAAAATCTCATCACACAAAAACAGTTTAAAATTTATCTTTAAGCGATGCCCTTTTCAATGTTTTGGGCTTAATAAAAACGGCGTGGCGACTCTACAAAATGCGAAAGCAAAACGGCGAGACACCTCCAACCTCGCAAACGCTAAAACGGAATAAGCCAGATGCCGGGGCGCGATTGTGCTGCCTCTCGGATCCGGGCGACTTCCCGAACAGCGATGAATTGCGAGATGCACGGGGCCCTCCGCGCGCGAGCCGGATCCGGGTAATTTCAACACCCACACACAAGCAGAACACACACACACACTACAGAAACACACATACAAACTCCTATAAACACATTCTGCACACACGCAACACACACATACGCATACAACAGTAACACACACACACGCAGATTAAAACTCCCAAAGCTGAATACATTACCAATAAATCAAATAAAAAAAAACTCCAGATTAAAACTCCAGATTAAAAAAAAAAAAAAACCTAATCTCCATAACTAAGCAATAGAAACACAAATGTAAACAGAAATCAGAAAGAAAGCCCAATCTCTGAAAACAAAAAGAAAATAGAAACAAATAAATTGGTGGACGGCGAAGCTTCGTCACGGCGGAGACGGTGGAAATCACGTACCTTGAAGAGATAGCTAGGATTGAGAAATTGGATTTGAAAAAAACAAATACAGAACTCTAGATTGGCAAAAACCGCATCAGCACTATAATTGATGAACAAAAATACAATCGAATGTAGTTTAACAAGGGGAAATCACGTACCTTGAAGAGAGTTAGGATTGAGAAATTGGATCGCTTCGAGAGGGAGAGAGACGCAGATGGTGAAGACGGTGGAGATGGTGGACGGCGAAGCTTCGTCACGGCGGAGACGGTGGAGAGGTGGGCGGACGGCGGCGATTCTTCTTCTAGGTCGCAGAGAGAGCGGGAAGAGAGAGAAA
Organism: Adenophora triphylla var. japonica; assembly: GCA_022495995.1. Classification (NCBI taxonomy): domain Eukaryota; kingdom Viridiplantae; phylum Streptophyta; class Magnoliopsida; order Asterales; family Campanulaceae; genus Adenophora; species Adenophora triphylla. The sequence continues at coordinate 834,603 of JAFEMH010000151.1, read as the reverse complement.
GCGGGAAGAGAGAGAGAGGGAAATGATACGTAATTGATAACTGAGGAATTAAATGAGTATTTATAATTTCCCCCGGACGGAATATTCCGTAGCTAAATATTAATTATAGCGGCGGAAATTAAATTCCGACGCTATAGTGTATTTAGCGGCGGAATATTCCGTCGCTGTAAATCCGACGCTAAACTATACGTACGCTCACCTGGATCGATGACATGGCACTCTCACCGACGGAAATTTCCGGCGATTTTAAATTCGGCGACGAAATTTCCGCCGCTATTATTAATAAATATAATTGTTTTCATTATATTTTTGAAAAAATAAATAAATCATTAATATTTATTAATTTTAATTTAATAAATATCATTATTTTTATTTATATAAAAATAAATAAATCATAAATATTTATGATATTTTTGAAAAAAATAAATAAATCATAAATATTAATTAATTTTAATTTTATAATTGATGATAATTTTTATTTATATAAAATATGAAAGTTATTTTAAATTACTCTCAAAAAAATAAATATGAGTCAATAAATATTATTTTTGAAAAATTTTTAATTTAATAAATATCATTATTTTTATTTATATAAAAATAAATAAATCATAAATATTTATGATATTTTTGAAAAAATAAATAAATCATAAATATTAATTAATTTTAATTTTATAATGCCATTATTTTTATTTATATAAAATATGAAAGTTATTTTAAATTACTCTCAAAAAAATAAATATGAGTCAATAAATATTATTTTTGAAAAAATAAATAAATTGTAAACCCTAAACCTAATACCCTATATACTATACACTATACCCTATACCCTATACCCTATACCCTATACCCATATACCCTATACACTATACCCTATACCCTATACCCTATACCCTATACCCTATACACTATACCCTATACCCTATACCCTATACCCTATACACTATACCCTATACACTATACCCTATACACTATACCATATACCCTATACACTATACCCTATACCCCTATACCCTATACACTATACCCTATACACTATATCCTATACCCTATACCCTATACACTATATCCTATACCCTATACCCTATACCCTATACCCTATACCCTATACCCTATACCCTATACCCTATACCCCTATACCCTATACCACATGCGCCCTATACCCTACATGCCACATGCCTACTATACCCTATACCCTATACCCTATACCTATACCCTATACCACTATACCCTATACCCTATACCCTATACACTATACCACTATACCCTATACACTATACCCTATACCCTATACCCTATACCTATGCACATACCTATACCCTACCCTATACCACATGCCCTATCCCTATGCCTATGCCACATACCCTATGCCACATACCCTATACCCTATATCCTATACCCTATACCCTATACCCTATACCCTATACCCTATTCCCTATACCCTATACCCTATACCCTATACCCTATACCCTATACCCTGTACACTATACCCTATGCCCTATACCCTATACACTATACCCTATACCCTATACCCTATACCCTATACCCTATACCCTATACACTATATCCTATACCCTATACCCTATACCCTATACCCTATACACTATACCCTATACACTATACCCTATACCCTATACACTATACCCTATACCCTATACCCTATACCCTATACCCTATACCCTATACCCTATACCCTATACACTATATCCTATACCCTATACCCTATACCCTATACCCTATACCCTATACCCCTATACCCTATACACTATACCCTATACACTATACCCTATACACTATATCCTATACCCTATACCCTATACCCTATATACCCTATACCCTATACCCTATACTCTATACCCTATACCCTATACCCTATACCCTATACCCTATACACTATACCCTATACACTATACCCTATACCCTATACACTATACCCTATACCCTATACACTATACACTATACCCTATACCCTATACCCCTATACCCTATACACTATACCCTATACACTATATCCTATACCCTATACACTATACCCTATACCCTATACACTATACACTATACCCTATACCCTATACACTATGCTTTATACCCTATACACTATACTTATACACTATACCATATACTCCTATACTCTATACACTATACTTTATACTTATACATATTTATCCTCTATACCACACTATACACTATACCCTATACTTATACCTCTATACTCTATACACTATACCCTATACACTATATTCTATACCCTATACACTATACTCTATACCCTATACACTATACACTATATTATACTTATACACTATAATTTATACTTATACACTATACCACTATACCCTATACCCTATACCCTATTAGACAACACTGGAGATTATTGTCTCATAAGTAATAACTAAGATATCCGTAAAACAAAGACCCACATCATTACCGCCGAGCACACCGCACTCTCTCGGCCCCCACCACCGCGCATGTCATCATCTACATCGTAAGCTTCAATGTTGACATCGTGAAGGGTTGTCTCCTCGCACTCATCAAGCTCCATATCATCGTCATCTCGCGATGAAGGCTTAGGAGCGACACACCCTCTAGTGGCCTTGCATTGTACGGGAGAAGAAGGTCTTGGAAGTGGTTGTGGAGAAGGGTATGCAAAATGGACAGAAAATTACATTCCCACACGAGAAGCCGACGAAGCTCCCGACACTCTTCTTGGAGACATAGTCTTTGTACTACAACAGAAAGAGCACCCAAAGTTCAAGCGAAAGGGTGATGACATATTTGTTAGGGGCTAAATATCGTTTACCTAAATTCCAAAGCGGAGTCAAATGCAAAATCTCTCCTTTTCAATTTCAGATCTACAAAAGGACCGGATCGGATGGATTAATTTCACAATAAACGGCGCGCCAAGTTGGCGCTCATTTAAAATTTCAAAATTTTCGAACGAACAACAAGCGAGATAATCCAATTCAAACTTTCAAACCAAATTAATCGAGACACCTCTAAATCCCTCTCTCCCATCCTCTCTCTCTCTCTCTCTCCAAAGAATTGAATTTGAAAAAAACAAATATCGAGCCGCTCTTACCACAGTGCTATTTCATCTTTAATTTCAGGTAATTCCACATTTCAATTCTCTCCCTTCTGTGCGGGTCCGAATGCGGGTTCGACTTCCCAGCATTCCTTGACTTCCGAACAATGCAGTAAGGCCCTAGAGGGGCGTGCCTTCCTAAGCCTTCATCGCGGATGACGGATATGGAGCTTGATGATGAGTGTGAGGAGACAACCCTTCACGATGTCAACATTGAAGCTTACGATGTAGATGATGACATGCGCGGTGGTGGGGGCCGAGAGAGTACGGTGTGCTCAGCGGTAATGATGTGGGTCTTTGTTTTCGGATATCTTAGTTATGACTTATGAGACAATAATCTCCAGAGTGTTGTCTCAATAGTTGGTTAGTTCCTTGTTTTGGACTAATCTTGTTTTTGTTTTATTTTGGATAAAAAATTTAAAATTGTATGCAATTTACCAATTTGGGAATAGGGTATAGTGTATAGGGTATGTGGCATGTGGTATGGGTATAGTGGTATAGTGTATGTAGGTATAGTGGTATAACAGATAGGTATAGGGTATAGGCATGGGTATGTGGTATGTGGTTTAGGGTATAGGTATGTATAGGTATGGTGGCATAGGTATGTGGTATAGGTATATATAGGGTATGTGGCATAGGTGGCATGTGGCATAGGGCATGGCATGGGCATAAAAGTGTAGGGTATGTGGCATGTGGGTATAGTGGCATAGGTATGTGGCATGTGGTATATGGTATAGTGGTATGGGGCATAGGTATGGTATGTGGTATAGGGTATGTGGTATTAGGTTTAGGGTTTATAATTTATTTATTTTTTCAAAAATAATATTTATTGACTCATATTTATTTTTTTGAGAGTAATTTAAAATAACTTTCATATTTTATATAAAAAAAAATAATGGCATTATAAAATTAAAATTAATAAATATTTATGATTTATTTATTTTTTCAAAAATATCATAAATATTTATGATATTTTAATGTTTTTTAGTTTGTTATTTTGTTAATTAGTTCTAAAAATAAACAAAAATTACATTTTATTATCAACAACGGAATATTTTCGTCGCTGATAAATAAAAAAATATTAAATTATCAGAGGCGGAAATATTCCGTCGGTGTTTAATAAAAAAAAAAAAACATTTAATTTCACTGTCGGAAATATTCCGTCGGTGTAATATTTCAAAAAGAAAAATAAAAAATATTTTAATTTCACCGTCGGAATATTTTCGACGCTGATAAATAAAAAAATAAAAAATGATATATTTTCACCGGCGGAATAATTCCGTCGCTGATAAAGATTTAGCGGCAGAATATTCCGTCGGTAAATCAACCGCCAAATTAGCGGCGGAAATAAACGAATATTCGAGGAATATTCGTTTTAGCGGCGGAATTTAGCGGCGGAATTAAATTCCGTCGCTAAATTTGACGCCAAAAATATTCCGACGCTAAAGCCTATATTCCGCCGCTATTTAGCGACGGAATCTGTCCGTCGCTGATAATTCCGTCGCTAAATGACCTGTTTCTGGTAGTGAATACTTGTACCTAGGCATACCAGCATATGACGAGGAAAGGAATATTTGCATCTCGGCTTTCCGGCAGAGCAGTTTATCAGTCCTATTCCAACAAGGACTAAGCAGTTATAATCTAATTAGGATTGTATTCTCCTATATCAATTCAAGTCAAACAAGGACTCCTTAATAGATATAATCCTCCTAGGATTTTATCTTATCCCTTTACAGTTCAAGTTCAACATGGATTCTACCTATCCATCCCTATAAATACAAGCCATTATTTCCATATTCTGGTACGTTATCTCTTTGACTCCGAAACTCTGTCAATTTGATTTCTCATATACAAACCGTGAACTTACTCTCACGCCGGAGGGCCTTCGCCGAAAAAGCCATGGCTTAGTTTATTATCCAACTTTCATTTTGGTTCTTGAGCAATGTGTTGCAATTGTTACTAGTTTTAATAATTTAAAAGATTGCTATGTTTTAGGAAATTGCATTTTTTTCATGAGACAAAAGTGGATAAAATATTTTGCCACTATTCCGTCTTTATTTTTGGTTGCAAAAGTATTAGATCCCCGTGTTAAATTAGATGAGTTGGCTACTATTTTAGCTTTTTATTATACTAATTTATACCCCGAAGGTGACGGTGATCATGAATCTCCGCCGAATATTGTTGAATCAACAAAAAATAATTTGGTGTCTTTTTATAACGAATATAATGCAATTCATGAAAATCCTTCTCAAAATGTTGACACTACTTCTTCTCAAGATGTTGGTGGTGATTTATTTGAGGCGGATCCGTATCATTTTTTTGCTAATTTGTATAGCAAAAAGAAACGTCCTCGAGTAGGGACTATTCTTTCTCTAACATTCCCTTGGAGTTAGACACATATTTCAACACTACTTTTGAATGTGATCAAAGTAGTGATAATCTAAATGATTTTGATATTTTAAAGTGGTGGTCAAGAAGGAACGAGAGTTATCCTATACTCTCTATAATTGCAAAAGAAGTCTTAGCTTCTCCCGCGTCAACGGTGGCGGTCGAATCCGCATTTAGCATTGGAGGAAATGTTTTGGATGAAAGACGTTCCCAACTAACGGTTGAAAACTTGAAAAATCAACTATTACTTGGGGATTGGGTTAGATCGGAAAAGAGAGAACAAGATTGCCTTATGAAGAGGATACACTTGACTCAAAATATCAATACGATGTGGATGACTCTACGGGAAGTGACTAGTGAGGATTAGATTAGTTTTTAATTTTAATTTTTTAGATTAGGTTTATTTTTATTGAATTGTAATAGTTAGGTTGAGGTAAAGGCTCCTAAATGTCCCCCCTTAATTATAAAAGGGTAAGGTTGGTTGTCCCCCTCTTTGTAATTTTATTTAATTAATAAAATTTAAGGGTACCGTCCCTTTTTCTTTTATATACTTTTGTTTATTTTAAAAAAATTAAGTTTTATTTCTTTCAAAATTCATAACTTTTTTTATATATCTTTTTGTAAAAAATGTATATAGTAAATAAAAGTCTAAAATGGTCTTCTTTATCAAAAAAAAAAGTTAACTTTTTTATAGAACTAGTTAAAAATCTGTTAAAAAGTTAACTGTTTTCTTAAAAAAAAATGTTAAAAAACTGTTTTTAAAAGAAACATTTCTCAAATAGCTTTGCGTAACCAAAAAAATAAAAAATAAAAAAATGTTAAAAAAATCTGTTAAACACATTTTCCGTTAAAATTTCATTTATTTAAAAATTCTTAACTTTTTTTTATAACTTTTTCCAAAAAAAAATCACTAATAAATAACATCTCAAATAGTATTCTTTATTAAAAAAAAAGGGATATACAGTACAAAAGTTAACAGAAACTGTTAACTATTCCGTTAAAAGGACTAATCTGAAAAAAAAAGTTCATTTTTAACCGTGTAACCGTGTTAACCGTGATAACCGTATATAACCGTTAACCGTATAACCGTAACCGTTAGTACACGATTAACGGTTAGGTTACGATTAGTACTTAACGATTTTTTTAACCGCCGATTATAACCGTTAACCGACGGTTTTAACCGTATGGCCACGTTTATCAATATGAGTATATAGAATAATAAAAGCATTGTAAAGCTAACGATAGTTGGACACTTATACATATATATTTTTAAAAATAAGTTATATACCACAAATATTTTTTTAACAAAATTATCAATTATGGATATGTTTACAAGTTTGTTTATAAATCATATTTGCAAATAAAAATATGTATATTTTGGATTGAGAGAAGCGTCAAACATTGTAGGGGTGTAAATGGTTCGATTTGGACAAATTTAGAGACCAAACCGCTAGTACTCGGTTTGGAAAAATCCCAAACCAAATCGAACAATGGAAAATTTCAAACCGAACCGAACCACCTCGGTTTGGTTCGGTTTGGTCTCAAACCGCGATTCCATTAAGCGGCTCAAACCGCGGTCCGAATCGCGGTCTAGACCGCGGTCCGAACCACAAACATGTCCATACTCCAAACGTTACCTATTTATGTTTAAGACATATTAAAATTACAACTGAAAAGAAGAAGAAAATGAATTAATAACAGAAATCAGCCACTGGACTTGCAATATAGTCATTAAACTTTCACATTCACACTAATGATATTGCAGAGATAAATACGAAAACATCAGCAATCAAAATTAAAACAAATTAACAAATCGCCAGAAAGCAAGATAACAATCATAAACAGCAACACCTAATTTATCAATTGAATTATCACAATTCTCAATGATTCAGTCAAATCATCATGACAATTAAATACAAGCAATTATGAGTAATAGAGAATGAGAGAAAGCAGATACCATGAGAGACATGAGCTCCTTCTGCAACCTGTGGAATAAAATTAAAACAAATCAAATTAAACGAAACCCGTAATTAAAATTAGGAAAGGAAAAGGCGAAAACAGACTTCTGAGTGACGGAATTGGTGTCGACGGGAGGCGGAGAAGCCTTGACTTTCTTGGAAGAAGTAGAGAAGTAGATAAGTACCAGTGCTCAGAAATTAAGCCGAAAATTGGTGAGGCGGAGGAAGAGTAGGCCGGAGAGGAAGGGTGAGCCGTGAAGTGAGGACGCGGACAAAGAAAGAGGAAGAGTGAGGTCGGAAAGACTTCATCTTCGTTGCCGTTGATGATGAAGATTGAAAATGGCGGAGACTGAGAGAGAGAGAGAAGCGCCGCTCTCTGAAAAATTGAAAAGAAAAGAAATGGAAAGGGTTTAGAACATTAGATATTTATATTTTGTAATAAGCTGATAGGTTAGGGTTTGAAAATCAACGGTGGAGATTAAATTAAAAATAATCAACGGTTAATATGACGGTTTGGGAGGTTCAGCTTGATGGTTCGGTTTGGCGGTTCAGCTCGGTGGTTCAGTTTGGCGGTTCAGCTCGGTGGTTCGGTTTGGCGGTTCAGCTCGAAATGGTTCGGTATGGAGGAGTCAGACCGCAAATCAAACCGAACCGCATGGTTTATAGATTTTTGGAACCGAGCTGAACCGCTAAGGTATAAAAATCGAATCAAACCACGTGATTTGGTTTGGTTCGGTCTCAAACCGCGGTTTGAACCGAACCGCTGACACCCCTAAAACATTGTACTCTTCTCTAGAGAAGCATTTTATAAATTATTCAGGTATCCCGAGAACAAATGCCCTTTTTCCTTGAAGACATATAGAGAATCAGGAACGGACCAGGGTTAAAACGGAGGGCGTTAACAATTACATTATGCAAAAACTTAAAAAAATAATAATTATTTTTTACATTAATACCTACATTGATTCTTCCTTTTTTGTCAAGGATGGTTGGTTGAGGTGGTAAGTAGAGATGCATTTAGTAGTTTTTTTTTTAATTCATATCAACATTGATTTTGGGGGGTTCACAGCCCCCCTTTGGGTGGCCTTGTGTCCGACCCGTAGAGAACCAAACATATTTTACATAAAATTGAAATGCACCTAGAAATGAAGTTGGTGACCATTATTAAAAAATAGTAGTAGTAATTATTTAAAAGGAAAAAAGAAGATTAATTTCGGTAACAATGAGACAAACGGCGTTAGAGTCCAGTCAAAGATGCACCCAATATCTAGTCCTCTGTTTCAGGCATTACTTAGCATTTTGCTTTGACGATTCCGAGAGCCTTTCGGTTGGAAAGTAGTTGGTAGCCTTTCTGTCACTTTGATCCGGCTCGGCTTGGCTCGGCTTCGGAATTACATCATCTGCTCGGCCATTAAAACTTAAGAGGGAGAAGGAAATGCACCCCTCTACTCATAGTACTGAACTAGAAGTCCTCATCAGAACTGTATTCAAGAATCAATATCTATTAATCATATTGAAACATTGGCATAAATCATTGATTTTTTAGTCCAAAGAATTTGTGTTGTTTCTTCAAATATTTTTGATTTATATTTTATAATTATACCTTACCTGCTGATGTTTGACTATTTTTTTTTTCTTTCATTCTTTCAAAAAGGGAATCTAAATTATAAGGGGCGTTTGATTCGTGGTAAAGTGAGGGAAAGTGGGGGAATGAAATGGACAATTTCTTTTGACTTTTCTATTGAGAATGTTTGGTTCATTTTTTTGAAAAAATTTCCATTCCAAAAGGAATGAAATTCCATCCTTGGAATAGATTTTCATTCCATCCAAAAATGGAAGGAATGATCAATTTCATCAAATTCATTCAATTGGACTCAAACTCAAATTACTATTTTGTCCTCAATCCAAATAATAATAATAATAATAATAATAATAATAATAATAAAATAATAATAAAATAATAAAAATAATAATAAAATAATAACAAAGAAATAATAAAAATAAAATAATAATTATAATAATAATTATAATAATGAAATAATAATAATAAATAATAATAATTAATATATAATAATAATAATAATAAAAATAAAAATAATAATAATAATAATAATTATAATTATAATAATTATTATAATAATAATAATTATTATAATAATAAAAAAATAAATAATAATAAAAAAATAATAATTATAATAAAAATGATAAAATAATAATAATAAAAAATAATAAAATAATAATAATAATATAATAATAATAATAATAATAATAAAAATAATAATATAAAAATAATAATATAATAATAATAATAATAAAATAAAAAATAAAAAAAATAAAAAAATTATAAAAAATAATAAAATAATAATAAAATAATAATAATAAAATAATAATTATATTAATAATTATAATTATGAAATAATAATAATAAAACAATAATAATAATAATTATATAATAATAATAATAAAATAATAATTATAATTATAATAATAAAATAATAATAATAATAATAAAATAATAAATAATAATAATAATAAAATGATAATAATAATAATAAATAATAATAATAATAATAAAATAAAAAATATAATAATAATAATAATAATAATAATAATAATAATAATAATAATAATAATTATAATAATAATAATTATAATAATAATTATAATGATTAAATAATAATAATAATAATAATAACATAACAATAAAATAAAATAATATAAAAATAATAAATAAAAAATATATAATTAAATAATAATAATAATAATAAAATACTAATATTAATAATAAAATAATAATAATAATAAATCAATTATTGATCTCTACCACACTGAAAATTACATCATAAAAACTGCTAGGGAACATGGCTTATTTATACTACCTATTCCTAACCATTCAGGATTTTCTAATCATTCACAAAATCTGCCATTTATCAAGCCCAAACCAGGACACTGCGCGATCGCCCCAAAGGGGAGCGAGATCGCGCCCTTTGGATAGTAACTTCGCACGATCGCACACTTGACTGGGCGTGGTTGCCCCCTTCTGTCAGTCACAGGAATTACTAATTTGCCATTTGTTCAATCCCATAAGTTGTTATCAAGTTAGATGGAATCAAACCCAACACAAACGAACATATTTAATTAGCAACAAAAAATAACAAAGAATTATCTATCAATAAACACCAGATGCTTAACTCAAACAGTGAGGCTTATATACGTAAAAAAACCCTAGAAATACAATCGACTAAAACATTGGCTCGGCGATCAATGAAACGTACTGATAAATGATTATGAACATGAATCACATATCAGAATGTTTAAAGGAAGCTACCTAATTCAGTTAAACATCTCTCGTTATAAATCACTCCATCGTAGATTGTCTACATTAACACACTCTTACGAGGCTTCCAAATGGATATCATACGATTCCGCATTGTCAGACAAAATTTTACAAAATAACAAAAGAGAAAAGAATTACAATATATTAAATGATACAAATTTTAATAAAACATAAACAAAGAGAAAAATCTTAGGTGGAAATTTGTATGTTGATCTTCTTGATTTTTACCGAGTCGTGTGTAACACACTATCCTTAAAACAGTTCTCTCTCTCACCGAGTTGTGTTTAAAGTTGTTTTTTGACGTTCGCCTGCTAGAAATTTATTAATGGTGATTTTGTCCAAGCATATTAAGATTCGTCGAAGATTCTAGTGTACAATAATAGTTGGTACGTAAACAAGGTAATGAATCTCATATTAATACAAAAATTAATTGGGCATTCATGGAAGAATTGTTGGAGCTATAAGTGAGAAAGAAACAACAAAAGAATGAATGCGTTCTTTTTACATCAATTTTTCATCTTCCCCTTTGCAATTTGTTCTTCTCTTTTCTATAGCCTACTAGAAAAGTATACAATGATATCGTGATTTGTCCAAGTATAGTGAAATTCGCTGGAATACTCAAGTGCAAAGTAGTATCTGGTTCATTCGTTATATCCTGTGAGACTAATGTCCATTGAAGCCTCAGGTACTCGTAGTGAGGGGGCGAATTAGTATTAAGGAGAGTATGTAACACACGACTCAGAATCAAGACGATGATCATACGGTTTTCACTTTGTTCAAATTTATATTATAACTTGTATTTCAATTATATTATAATTCTTTTCTCTTTTTGGGATCATTTTAGGATTTTGTCTAACACGCATAAGCCCGAAATTGATCGGGAGATCAGTAAAAAATATTCCTTCCAAACATAAATCCGATGTGTTATAGTTCGAAAAAGAAGCAACCGATTCATTACCCTTGTTGTGTAGTAGATTGAGATTAGGCAACAAAGATTTTATAGTAGCATCAGGAGTAATACACAAATCACTCAACAAAAAAAGGGAATCATAAGCCCTCAATAAAATAAAGGAGGGCAATCATAAACTCACATATTTAGAGAAAATCAAACTACAAATAAAAAAATATACATATTTATTTATCTAAATTATTGAAATGACAAACACACAAAATTAAAATTAAATAAAAACAAAATCAACAACACACGTATTTGTAATATCAATAAAGTGAGCTTTGGATGGTTATAATACAAGTTGAAGAACCATCGAATTGAACAAATTTTATACCCTAGTGATAGTTCAATTTCCATGCAACTGTCTATTTTATTTTATTTTATTTTCTGATGGTATCTGTTATTAATTTTTATATTGGAGGTCGCGGATTCAAATCCTTATAAAGACATTATTACAAGGGTGTCGAGAAAATAATTACAGAAAATGTAAATAAAATACAATTAACTATATAGTACAAAAGATAAGTTGTTGAAGAAATTCAATGTCTCCTTAAGACATATGAATCGAGCTTGGACTACATCACCTCTTGATGTTATTATGCAAGGAGGTCAAATGAACAAGATGACAATAAGCAGAAAATTCGGATATGGAGGATAATTTGCAGAAAACAAGTGTTTGTTTCTCTGTTGTGTTTTTCTCAAGTCTTCTCAAATGTTGTTTCCAAACAACAATTTAAACAACTTCAAAAACTCGAAAATATTGCTTTAATTATGTAATAAACAACATTATTACGAAATTAAACAATCATTAATCGAAAAATATTAGCCATAAAGATTTTCCGTTCCACATTTAATACTTAGGTACGCTATTGAAATGATAAACACACAAAATTAAAATTAAATAAAAACAAAATCAACAACACACGTATTTGTAATATCAATAAAGTGAGCTTTGGATGGTTATAATACAAGTTGAAGAACCATCGAATTGAACAAATTTTATACCCTAGTGATAGTTCACTTGGGAATAAGTTTTGCCCATTTCCATGGTAACTGCAACTGTCTATTTTATTTTATTTTATTTTATTTTCTGATGGTATCTGTTATTAATTTTTATATTGGAGGTCGCGGATTCAAATCCTTATAAAGACATTATTACAAGGGTGTCGAGAAAATAATTACAGAAAATGTAAATAAAATACAATTAACTATAAACTGAAAGTACAAAAGATAAGTTGTTGAAGAAGAAGCACGAGCCCAACGAAATTCAATGTCTCCTTAAGACATATTCGACCCCTCACCGAGTGTGCTTGAGTTTTCTTGGGTCGCTTGTCTCCCAGGATAGAACGTGCGGACCGGGGGCACATTGCACCTAAGTATCCCGGCGAGCTGAATCGAGCTTGGACTACATCACCTCTTGATGTTATTATGCAAGGAGGTCAAATGAACAAGATGACAATAAGCAGAAAATTCGGATATGGAGGATAATTTGCAGAAAACAAGTGTTTGTTTCTCTGTTGTGTTTTTCTCAAGTCTTCTCAAATGTTGTTTCCAAACAACAATTTAAACAACTTCAAAAACCAAGATCAAAAACTGAAAATATTGCTTTAATTATGTAATAAACAACATTATTACGAAATTAAACAATCATTAATCAGAAAATATTAGCCATAAAGATTTTTCGTTTCAGTTTTCCACATTTAATACTTAGCTGTTAAATGTCTGCTCAGGAACTGCTCGGCCGAGTCATGTTCCTTGCTCGGCCGAGCAAGGCTGTCCAGAAACTTTTGCCCAGATCTGTTCGACTGAGCAAGGCAAATGCCTCGGCCGAGCATGACTTTTCAAAAACTTTGTCATTCTGTCATGCTATGCTCAACCGAGTCAATCACTCTGCTCGGACGAGCATATCAATCAAAGTCAAAGCCATTTTTTTATTTATAAAATCAAAATTTATTAGCAAAAGGTGGGCCACATACTCTGAGCATTCATATTTAATTCATCAAAACCCATTTTGGACAAATAAATATTTTATTTCACAAACACAAAACCAATTAAGTAATTTGACAAAATTACCATTTAGAAATTAATCCATTAATTTCCTTCAAAACATACTATTTTTCCAACAATTCCTCACATGAAGGAAATTCATGAGGATAGGTGATAAAGTCCGACAGTCGAAAACCTGCATAGGATAGGTAGGGTTTACCCTTTGAACCTTCCCTTGTAAAAACATATTTACTTTAGTCGCTAATCAGTAGACGGGATGTCCTTGAACTGCTAGCTTTTTGTGTAGCTGATCATATACTTTACACAGGTATCTCCCTAACACAATTCAGCTCTCATATCTGTGTCCATTAATGGCCCTAGATCACAATGCCTGGTTCTATGAGAAGGTCTAAGAATTGAGCCTCACACAATTCTCCTCGAAGCGGCCTCTACTTCTTTTTCACATAGGTGATTCTTTTTAAGTAACCAATTTTACTTCACATAAGAATCATTAAAGCCATAGGCTTAACCTCATTCATCTCGGGATGTCACTTTAAGGAATGAGTATAGGGTAGACCCCCACAGTGACGCTACAAGTCTTTTAACAGTTAGGTTGTCCCTTTGAACCTAGATCTTGGGATCTCCAGTCAGCTAGGTTGGATTTTCCGCTGTGTTTAACTTTTCAAGAGGCTTTAATCCCATTCCTAATGTCAACCTTGCAACTATCTCTTTACTTAATCCTTTGGTTAGCGGATCCGTCAAATTATCTTTTGACCTTACATAGTCAATAGATATGATGCCAGTTGCAAGTAGTTGTTTAATGGTATTATGTCTTCGACGTATATGTCTAGACTTATCATTATACATATGACTTTGTGCCCTACCAATCGTAGATTGGCTATCGCAATGTATACTAATTGCGGGCACAGACTTTTCCCATCTTGGAATATCTTCTAGAAATTGGCGTAGCCATTCCACTTCTTCACCACATTTATCTAATGCTATAAACTCAGATTTCATGGTTGATCTGGCTATAACAGTTTGCTTAGAAGATTTCTATGATATAGCTGCACCTGCTAATGTGAATAAATATTCACTTGTAGACCTTGAGTCTTTGATATCTGATATCCAATTAGCATCACCATATCCTTCTATCACAGCTGGATGTCTAGTGTAATGTAATCCAAAATCGCGAGTATATCTTAAGTACCTTAGTACTCTTACTATACCCTTTCAATGATTTGTTCCAGGATTACTTGTGTACCGGCTTAACTTGCTAACGGTATAAGCAATATCCGGCCTAGTACAACTCATCAAGTACATTAGACTTTCGATGATTCTTGAATACTCTAATTGAGACACCGTTTCATCTATATTCTTTGAAAGATGAAGATTTGGGTCGATTGAAGTACTCGCTATTTCATTATCATCCTTGCTAAATTTCTCAAGAATTTTATCCACATAATGAGATTGACTTAGTACAAGTCCATTGGATATTCTAGAAATTTTAACTCCAAGGATTACGTTCGCAAGTCCCATATATTTCATGTCAAACTTCGAATTCAACATGTCTTTCATGGATTTGATCATCTTATCACAACTTCCTATGATAAGCATGTCGTCTACATAAAGACACAAAATGATATAGCCATTTTCCGTGGTTTTAGTATAGACACATTTGTCACATTCATTTATTTTAAATCCACTTTGCATCATGGCATTATCAAATTTTTTGATGCCACTGTTTTGGCGCTTGTTTCAAGCCATATAATGACTTTACTAATTTGCACACCTTCTTTTCTTGTCCACGCGCAACAAACCCCTCGGATTGTTCCATGTAAATCTCCTCTTCTAAATCTCCATTTAGAAAGATTGTTTTTACATCCATTTGATGTATTTCAAGATTTCTCAATGCGGCAATTGCAAGTACAACTCTTATTGACGTTATTCTCGTGACGGAAGAATACGTGTCAAAATAGTCTAGGCCTTCTTTTTGTCTGTAACCTTTAATAACCTGTCGGGCCTTGTACTTATCAATTGTTCCATTCGCCTTCATTTTCCTTTTGAAAATCCACTTATATCCTAGTGTTTTGCTTCCCGGAGGAAGGTCCACTAATTCCCATGTGTGATTTTGCAAAATGGAATCAATTTCACTTTTAATTGCTTCCTTCCACAAAGGTCCTTCCGAAGAGCTAACGGCTTTTTTGTAACTTTGTGGTTCACTTTCTACCATATAGGTTAGAAAGTACGGACCATAGGATTTTTCAATCCTAGCTCTTTTGCTCCGTCGAGGTTCCACCTCTTCTTCTTCACTTTTATCTTGAACGTGTTCGTCTTCTATTGAATCTATTACCCTAGTCGATGAGCTTGCCTCATTTCTTGACTTACACGGGAATATATTCTCAAAGAACGACACATTTACAGATTCCATTATAGTATTTTTGTGTATAGCTTCAATTTTCGAGTCATACACAAGAAATCTATAAGCACTACTGTTATTTGCATATCCAATAAATATGCAATCAACAATTTTAGGTCCAATCTTCACCTTTTTAGAAGGAGGTATGGCTACCTTTGCAAGACACCCTACACTCTAAAGTGTTTGTAACTTGGCACTCTTCCATGCCATAGTTCATAAGGAGTTTTGTCTTGTTTCTTCCGGGATATTTTGTTTAACACATAGTTAGCCGACAACACGGCTTCCCCCCACATGTTATCCGGTAATCCCGAACTCAATAACATGGCATTCATTATTTCTTTTAATATCCGATTTTTTCTTTCGGCAACACCTTTTGTTGGGGTGTATAAGGTGCCGAGGTTATATGTTTAATTCCACTTTGAGCACATATTGCTTCAAATGGAGATTCATATTCACCACCTTTATCACTTTTTAGCACCTTAATTTTCTGATTTAATTGATTCTCAACTTCATTTTATAGAGAGTAAACTTCTCTATAGCTTCATCTTTACTTTTTAGAAGATATACATAGCAATACTTTGTGCCATCATCTACAAAAGTCATGAAGTACTTATTGCCGCCCCGTGATTGTGTTGATTTAAAGTCACATAAGTCCGTGTGAACCAATTCAAGTGGTTCACTATGTCTTTCAACTGAATGGAATGACTTTCTTGTTAATTTTGCTTCTACACAAATTTCACATTTTTGTTTACAATCAACTTTAAACTTTGGAATAGAATTTGCTTTTGTCAAACGACGTATAGAATCAAAATTAACATGACCAAGTCTACCATGCCACAAATTAGATGACTCAAGCAAGTAAACGGAAGAGATATTCATATCATTAGCTTTTGCCTTAACAACCATTACACTTAACTTGAACAGACCATCATTGACATAGCCTTTACCTACAAACATTCCACTCTTAGACAAAGTGACTACATTTGACTCAAACACAATACGAAAATCATGCTTTATCAAAAGCGATTCGGACACCAAGTTCTTCCAAATATCGGGCACATAAAGCACGTTGTTGAGAGTCAACTCCTTCCTGGATGTCATCTTCAAAACCACTTTTCCTTCACCTTTGATCTAGGAAGTGGCTGAATTCCCCATGAATAGCTTCTCGCCATCCTTAGCAACAAAGGTACTAAACATGTCTTTGTTGGAGCACACATGTCTAGTAGCGCCGATGTCAATCCACCATTGATTTGGGTTTGAACCCTCCAAATTTACCTCGGAAATCACAGCTGCGAGGTGCATCTCGGACACTTCTCTAGCAATGCCTTCCACCATGTTTGCCTCACGAGCCTTCTCGGGCAACTTGCAAGCATGAGCCTTGTGGCC
The DNA here is from genome assembly GCA_022495995.1 of Adenophora triphylla var. japonica. Lineage (NCBI taxonomy): Eukaryota > Viridiplantae > Streptophyta > Magnoliopsida > Asterales > Campanulaceae > Adenophora > Adenophora triphylla. The sequence continues at coordinate 817,098 of JAFEMH010000151.1, read as the reverse complement.
TTCACCATCACAATTGTAACAAGTTCCTAAGAACTTCTTCTTGGAAACACCACCTTTTGGTCCCAAGTGGGAACGCTTGAAAGTTGTCACAACCTTTCCTTTTCCCTTCCCAAAGCTTTTGCCTTTGGAGCTTTCACCATGCTCCACCATATTGGCCTTAGCCATACTAGAAACAAACTTTTTCTCAGCGGCTCTATTGTTCTCTTCAATACTTAAACGAAGGGTGATTCCTTCCACATCCATTTTCTTTCGCTTATGCTTAAGGTAGTTTTTGAAATCATTCCAAGATGGAGGCAATTTCTCAATGATTGCAGCCACTTGGAAGCTTTCACTTATGATCATACACTCGGCATGAATCTCGTGCAAAATAGTTTGAAACTCATCAACTTAAGATTTCACACTCTTGCTATCCACCATCTTAAAATCAAGGAAACGGACAACAATGAACTTCTTTGTTCTCGTATCTTCAATCTTATATTTGTGTTCCAAAGAACCCAATAATTTATTTGCAGATTTCTTCTCATTGAACACATTGTAAAGAGAATCTGAAAGTGAATTTAGGACATAATTTCCGCACAAGTATTCCCCATGCTTCCATGTTTCAACCGCAATCAAGGTTGTAACATCGATTTTATTCTCACTCACCTTTGACATATCCTTTTTCAGATATTTTGCCAAATTCAAGGTAGTAAGATAGAAATGCATCTTTTGTTGCCAACGCTTAAAGTCATAGCCAACAAACTTCTCGGGCTTTTCAGTATGAGGGGTCGGGATATGGATTGTCTTAGTCACAACAGAAGAGCCAATTTCGTTTCCAGTTTGGGGATTAGTTTGGGATCCAATTTGGGTCTCCACGGTGTTAGTATCAGTCATCATCTGAAACACAACAACGTAATTAGTATTTTTTGTTTAAAAAATCTGTAATCGACTCCCTCGATTAGGGAATATGTCTTAAGATTGTTGCAAGGGTGCCAAGAAAACAATTACAGAAAATGTAAATAAATATAATTAAATATAAACTGAAAATACAAAGGATAAGTTGTTGAAGAAGAAGCACGAGCCCAATGAAATTCACTGTCTCCTTAAGACATATTCGACCCCTCACCGAGTGTGCTTAAGTTTGCTTGGGTCGCTTGTCTTCCAGGATAGAACGTGCGGACCGGGGGCACTTTGCACCTAAATATCCCGGCGAGCTGAATCGAGCTTGGACTAGATCACCTCTTGATGTTACTATGCAAGGAGGCCAAATGAACAAGATGACAATATGCAGCAAATTCGGATATGGAGGAGGATTTGCAGAAAACAAGTGTTTGTTTCTCTGTTGTGTTTTTCTCAAGTCTTCTCAAATGTTGTTTCCAAACAACAATTTAAACAACTTCAAAAATCAAGATCAAAAACTAAAAATATTGTTTTCATTATGTAATTAATAAACAACATTATTACGAAATCAAACAATCATTAATCAGAAAATATTAGCTATAAAGATTTTTCGTTTCAGTTTTCCACATTAAATACTTGACTGTTAAATGTCTGCTCAGGAACTGCTCGGTCGATTCATGTGCCTTGCTCGACCGAGCAAGGCTGTCCAGAAACTTTTGCCCAGATCTGCTCGGCCGAGCAAGACATATGCCTCGGTCGAGCATGACTTTCCAGAAACTTTGTCATTCTGCCATGCTATGCTCGGGCGAGTCAATCACTCTGCTCGACCGAGCATATCAGTCAAAGTTAAAGCCATTTTTTTTTTATTTACAAAATCAAAATTAATTAGCAAAAGGTGGGCTACATATTTTGAGCATTCAAATTTAATTCATCCAAAATTCATTTTGGACAAATAAATATTTTATTTTACAAACACAAAACCAATTAAGTAATTTGACAAAATTACCCTTTAAAAATTAATTCATTAATTTTCTTCAAAACACACTATTTTTCCAACAAACATGTACTAGCCTATTTGACAATTTATGTATCATTAATAAAATAAAAAAATAATTTTCTCTTTAAGTATCTTAATAATTTGAAGTATTGTATTTTACTCAAATTTTAGTTTTATTTATTCACAATCTTTTAGAAATTTTAATTTTAATGATTGTATTTTTACATAAACACTCGGTATCCTTAAGTAGAGATATTTAGTACGAGTAATACTAAAGTCATTAAAAATTCTACAAACAATGATGTCTATAATTGAGTTTGTGAGATTTTTTCGTCCCCCTATTATTATTGTTCATTTAGGGACCGTTTGATAGCCCTTCTTAGGCTGGATAAGATTATTAGTCCAATAAGTTTGGTGTTTGGTACATTAAATGCAACCGCTGTATTATTTTTAACAACCTGGATAGTAACTTCTTATCCCCTCTTATCCCCTTCTTATTAATTCAAAAAAAAGATGGTATTATTAATCCCCTGATTAATAATCCCCTCACTATTAATACAGGCTAATCCTATCGGCCTACCAAACGAGTCCTAAGGGGCCGTTTGGTAGCCCTTCTTAGGCTAAATAGGATTATTAATCCAACAAGTTTGGTGTTTGGTACATTAAATGCAACCACTGTATTATTTCTAACAACTTGGATAGTAACCTCTTATCCCCTCTTATCCTTTTCTTATTAATCCCAAAAAAAGGGTGGTATTATTAATCCCCTGATTAATAATCCCCTCACTATTAATACAGGCTAATCCTATCGACCTACCAAACGAGCCCTTAGTATATAACTAGCAGTACTCCCGTGTGATGCACGGTAAAATTATAGATTTTTTTCTTAAATAATTTTATTTTAAAAATCTAAATCTCAAAATAATCCACATTTGAAACTCGCTACACGATGTAGCGAGTTTATAATTTTTTCTGTTAAAGTCGCTACACGAATTTAAATTTGCTCAATTTTATTTAAATTTGTGCTATTAAAAAAAATTGAACTCGCTACATAGCGAGTTCAAATTAACAAAGCAGACCACAACCGATCCAAACAGGGCCACAACTGATGCAAACCAAATCAAAGGTACAAACTTCGTCTCACTTTAAATTACAAAATAATAATTATTAATAAAAAAACTAAATAGAAATATTATTTTTTTCATCTCAAATAAATACTTTAAAAAATATACTTCTATAAAAAATTATATTATTCATTTCAAAAATAAATATTACTTTCGACTCAAAATTAATAATCAAAAAATAATACTACATTTTTTATCCAAAAAAATGAGCATTACTTTCCTTCGGCCCAATTAGGGGTGGAAACGGTTCGGTTTAGCTCGGTTTGGGGTAATTTAGAAGCCAAACCGCTATACATCGGTTTGGAGAAATTCCAAACCGAGCTGAACCACAAAATAGTCCAAGCCGAGCTGAGCTAAACCATCACGGTTCGGCTCGGCTCGGTTTGAACCACGGTTTAGTTAAATTGGTATCAAGGGTATTGCTGCTACACGGATTCAAACTGCATTTCGTGCCTATATGGTATAACTTGTGCTTCTGTATCACTTATATTTTGAGTGAATTGATCATATTCTTTCATCTATCTATGCTTTAAATGTTCTTCAACCAGACACCATTTGTCAAATTGCCTCAACAAATTGCAGATTTTGAACGAAAATATTTAACCAGCTGTATGATTTGAGCGTCAAGTAAGAACACAGGCTTCAAGCTCACAGTTTCTTGAGCTTTACTAGTGTATTACAGTAGTAGATTGTAAGTTAGAACCAAGTTACTTTCTTTCTACCTATAAGTTTATATGGTGAGAGGAAAATGTATTTCACCTGGACAAAGAAAACCATAACATGCATTACTCCATAGAACACCTCAATGGTTCAGCTAGATCTCGGCTCCACGGTTCAGCTCTACGGTTCGGCTCGTGGTTCAGCTTAAAACGGTTCGGCTCGGTTCGGCTCAAAGGGTCAGACCGTGAGCCAAACCGAACCGTGTGGTTTATCAATTTTCTAAACCGAGCTGAACCGCATAAGTTTAAAAACCGAGCTAAACTGCACGGTTTGGCTCGGCTCGGTTCCGAACCGCGGTTTGAGCCGAACCATTTCCACCCCTAGGCCCAATGAATATTTTAAAAATTAATACTACTTCATTCACCTCTGAAATTAATTTGTAATATTAGTGCATTTGTCTCAAAATATGACATTAAGATGACATTAATTTTTTAGACGAATAAAGTAGTATTTTTTTAAAATGTTCATTGAGACGAAGGAAGCCATATTCATTTTTTTTTTGACATAGAAAAAAATTCTACTTTTTTTTAAAAAAAGTTCCTTCAATTCAAAAATGAATATTACTTTCGTCCCAAAATTAATACTACTATTTTCTATATCAAAAAAAAATTAAAATTTCTTCCTTTGTCTCAATGAACATTTTAAAAAAGAATACTACTTTACTTGTCTCAAAAATTAATATTCATTTTCTGAGACGAAGACACTAATATTATAAACATTAATTTTTACAAAACAAATACTACATCGTCTAAAAAAATAAATTACTATCTTCGTCCCAATGAATATTTTATAAAATATTACTTCATTTGTTTTAAAAAAAAATGTCATATATAGAAACGAAGGCACTAACATTACAAACATTTATTTTTGAGGCAAATGAAGTAGTATTATTTTTTTAAAAAAATATTCATTCGGATGAAGAAAGTAATGTTCATTTTTTTGGACAAAAAATGTAGCATTATTTTTTGATTATTCATTTGTCAGTAATAATAATAAGTGGATGACCGATCCAAACCAGGCCACAACCCACAACTGATCCAAACAAACCATGGCCACAATCGGTCAGCCACAACCCACAACCGATCCAAACACAAACCAAGGCCACAATCGGTCAAACACAAACCAAGGACTCCATCGGTCAGCCACTCCATCGGTCAAACACAAACCAAGACCAGAATCGGTCAGCCACTCCAAACAAATCAAGTCGGTACAAACTCCGTCTCACTTTAAATTACAAAATAATAATTATTAATAAAAAATTAAATAGAAATATTATTTTTTCCATCTCAAATAAATACTTTAAAAAATATAATTCTATAAAAATTATAATCTTCATTTCAAAAATAAATATTACTTTCGACTCAAAATGAATAATCAAAAAATAATACTACATTTTTTATCCAAAAAAATGAGCATTACTTCCTTCGGTGCTACCTGAAGTGTTGTCTAGCACGTCAGATATCACTTGCAGTCAGAAGAGAAATATTCAAAGTAGGAAAGTATGGAAACTTAAGTCTAACCTGAGATGTGATGTTGTTTATACTGCCTTAAAAACTAATATTGAAGGTTCATTGTATTTTAATAGTGGTTGTTCACGTTACATGACGAGAACAAAAATATTTTTAAAAGAATATGAACCTTTTCAAGGTGGTAGTGTAACATATGGTGGTGGTAGCAAGAGTAATATAGTAGGAAAATGCATTCTTAATATACCTGAATTTTCTGCTTTAAAAAATATTTTGCATGTTGATGAACTTGTAACTAATTTAATTAGTATTAGCCAACTTTATGATGACAACCTTGAAGTGAAATTCAATAAGAACACTTGTGAAGTTTTTTATTGTACCAATAACTGTGTTATGTCAGGTACTAGGTCAAGTAATAATTGTTATCTTGTTGAGGATAAACAAGTGTGTCATTCTGTGAGAGTTGATGATGCTACCTTGTGGCATAAAAAGTTGGGTCATGTCCGTTTTCGTAACATTGTGAAACTTCTTAAGGTAGAAGATATAAGTTGTATTCCTGGCCTGGACATAAGTAAGAAAATCATATGTGAAGATTGTCTCAAAGATAAACAGACACGTGTTGTCCATAGTGCTGCCCAACACCATGAGGAGTACTCAGAAACAACACACTGTTTTCAACTTTTACATATGAATTTAATGGATCCAGTTGAGGTAGAAAGTTTAGGAGGTAAGAAATATTCTTTTGTCATAGTAGATGATTTTTTTAGATTCACTTGGGTGTATTTTTTGAAAGAAAAATTAGAAACTTTTGAAAAGTATAAGATCTTGCATGCTAAAATCAAAAACATGTTTTGTGCTCTTATCATGTGAATAAGGTCTGATCATGAAAAGGAGTTTGATAATTCTTTATTTTCTACTTTTTGTGAATTAAAAGAAATTCAACATGAATTTTCTGCTCCTAAAAACCTCAACAAAATGGGGTGGCTGAAAGAAAAAATAGGACCTTGCTTGAAATGGCCCGTGTAATGTTGTTTTCAAAAAGGTTTTGGGCTGAGGCCTTAAACACGGCTTGTCACACTGCCAATAGAGTTTTCCTAAGACCCGATACTACAATGACACCATATGAAATTTTGAATGGTAGGATATCAAAAGTTCATTATTTTCATATATTTGGGTGTGTGTATTTTGTTCTAAATGATCGGGATCACTTAGCTAAATTTGACTCTAAAAATTATAAGGCAATATTTCTTGGGTATGCTCAGAACAGTCGAGCATATAGGGTTTATAATCTTAGGTTAAAAACCATTCAAGAATCAGTTAACGTTGTTTTTTATGCCTTAGCAAGTGTTACAGGCGATGGAGTGCAGAAATCTCCATTAATATTGCTGGAAGAGCTGGAGGAACAAAGTAAAGCAAGTGATACCACGGGTGCTGACCAGAGTGTTGCCACTGAAGGGAAAGCATTTCAGGTATCACCTGAAGCCAGTCCAGCAACTGAAAATGATGAACAGCTTAATGATAATGCTGATGTGCATGGTGATTTAAGAAGGTATCCATTAACTAGGATCAGAAGAGATCATTCTTCTTCTCAGATTATTGGAGAAGCAAATGAAGGGGTACGAACAAGGAACAATGAGCCTTTTAGTTATCGTGAAATGGTGAGGTATGTGTGCATGTTCACCACATACCATAAGGTAAAATACTTCTGTTTTATTTCCTCTTTAGAACCCAAGAATGTTTCAGAAGCTTTAAAAGATAATTTTTGAATACATGCCATGCAAGAGGAACTTGAACAATTTGCTCGTAACGAAGTTTGGTGTTTAGTACCACGTCCCATTAACACTAATGTAATTGGTACAAAATGGATTTTCAAAGGACGAGCAAGGAAATATTGTTCGGAACAAAGCCCGTCTCGTGGCTCAAGGTTACACACAAATTGAAGGTGTTGACTTTGATGAGACCTTTGCTCCAGTAGCTCGAATTGAGTCCATAAGACTTCTCTTGGCAATAACTTGTTATCTAAAAATTACCTTGTGTTAAATGGATGTTAAAGCAGTCTTTTTAAATGGTTATTTAAATGAAAAAATTTATGTTGAACAACCAAAAGGATTTGAAGATCCTCATCAACCAAACCACGTATATAGACTAGATAAAGCCCTATATGGCTTGAAACAAGCTCCACGTGCGTGATATGATCGCTTAACCTCTTTTTTACTTGAATATGGTTTTACAAGAGGTGAAGCAGATAGGACTTTATTCATCCTAAGGCATGGAAAAGAAATAGTAATTGTTCAAATCTATGTTGATGACATAGTATATGGCTCTACGTCTCAAACTTGTTTTAAAGATTTTGTAGAGGCTATGACGTCAACATTTGAAATGAGCATGATTGGTGAGTTAACATTCTTCTTAGGCTTGTAGGTGAAACAATCTAGTGAAGGGATATTCATCTTACAAAGCAAGTATGCAAAAAGCTTAGTGAAACGGTTTGGGTTGGAGGGAGCAAAGAGCTCTAAGATTCCTATGTGTTCATCTCTTAAACTTGGTAGAGACCAAGTAGGTGAAGATGTTAATCCCACTTTATATCGTTTCATGATAGGTAGCCTTCTCTATCTCACTTCTAGTCGTCCTGATATCATGTTCAGCGTGTGTGTTTGTGCACGTTATCAAGCCAATCCTAAAGTCTCCCACCTTAATTCTGTCAAAAAGATAATTAAATATGTTCTGGAACAAGTGAATTAGGGATTTGGTTTAGTAAGGATACTAACACCAATTTGGTAGGTTTTAGCGACTCGGATTGGGCGGGGGATATGGATGATAGGAAGAGTACTAGTGGGGGGTGTTTTTACTTGGGTAACAATTTAGTATCATGGTATAGTCGTAAAAAAAAACTGTCTCTCTTTCCACGGCTGAATTTGAGTATGTTGCAGCTGGTAGTTGTTGCTCACAACTTATTTGGCTAAAACAAATGCTAGATGATTATGGTCTTGAGATTAATTCTTTGAAAATGTACTGTGATAACTTAAGTGCTATCAACCTTTCAAAAAACCCTGTTCAGCATTCTCGTACTAAGCACATAGATACACGTCATCATTTTCTTAGAGATATGGTAGATAAAAGCCTAATTAACATTGATCATATTGATACTAAATATCAATTGGCTGACATCTTTACTAAGGCCTCAGACCACGAGAGATTTTCTAGTTTGAAAAGATCTCTTGGTCTTTGTAATCTCTGAGTCTATTTGTCAGTACTACCTCAGGTGATGTTATCACTTAGGGTAACACTTGTATATTAGTGTTATTTTTCTTTTCTGTTTATTAAAAAAAAATGATTTTATACTCTATTAATCTGGTTAGTTTAGTTCTAACTGTGGCACATGCTGACCTATTTGTTATGGTAAGTTATCACCTAGGTTAACATGTTTGATATCATTCCCTTTCATATGCTTAAAGTGACGAAGTCACTAATGATGTTATATGATAAATAAAAGGCAAAGAGGCTATTTTTCCATACTATTCTCTCGAGCTCGGGGCACGGCGTTCGCTGCGACGATATACTCTTGCCAATGAGAATGTATGAGGTGATTTATGCTTAGTATTAGGAACATGGAGCTCGTTACTACAGTGTACTCTACTTGAAAGACATAAATCAATATATCTTACACTTGAAATAAAACTCGGGGCACGGAGCTCGTTACTACGATGCTTCCTTGTTTAAAGAAGTGTGATGAGATTTTATAACTTTCAATACCTCATATATATTGTTATGCCTAAAGTGCTTGAAAATGGCTTGTTATGCCTAAAGTGCTTGAAAATGGCTAAGCCTATTATGCCTCAAGTGCTTGAAAATGAATATATTTATCAAGGGATGTTTATCTTATATGTTATTCTATGTGTTACCATTATTGCCTTAACACATTAGTGTGTGCTATATTAGTTTTTCCCCCTATTTTTCGAAATCTGTTGATTAAATTTTTAAAATTTGAAAGTCTTATTTAACGAGTTTACGATTTTGCAAACTCTTCAACAAGTTTCTTTATTTTTGGTAAACTTTGTAAAATAACTAGCCCAAATTATTTTGACATTTGTTCTTATCATTCTCGGGTGTTGTTACAAAATTTTGTTTACTTATATTTTTTTTTAATTTTCGTTTTACGTAAAAAATTGTTTTAATTTTTTAACAGCCGTGTACTGTTTTTGGTTGTTGAGATTTATTAGGGTGAGTGGTTAAGGTAAATTAGAAGAGATAGCTTATAGGGGTTAATGAGGGTTTATAGGGTTTAAAATAGGATAAGTTTTTTTTTTTACTTGTCAAATCAAACTAATTATCTATCTAATCTTTCTATTTTCTCTCTATTCTTTCTTATCTCTCTCAACCGTCTTCCTCTCTCTATTTTTACTTCCTCTCAGAGTCTTTCTCTCTCCCAAATTCTAGGTCAAAATACGTTCTCCAAAACCCTCAAAATCATCCATGGCATTTCCATCCAAAACAAACACCGAACCCTCAAACACATATCAAATGGATATTTCGCCTAGCATTGCGCCTAGTGCAGCTTCTCGTGTAGCCATGGAGACTTCTCCCATGATTACACCCGCGTCTTCTCCTCCTATAATGACCATAGTTTCAGCTGCTGCCCCTGTCTCCTCTTTTGCTCAAGATATTTCCAAAGTTACACTCATTCCAGCCGAACCGAAAGAAAAGAGGAAAAGAAAAGCTCCTTCAGCCAAAATATGTCCTCAAGTTGCAAAGAGAAGGTCTTCTAACCGAATCAGATCAATCAGGTCAAAGGCCACCTCAAATACCACCTCTGATCCGGTTGAATTGTCAGAAAGTTCCGTGGATTTGTCGTCTGCTCATGTGAGTGACGAAAATTTTGATGCTAACAAGGAGAAGGAACCTTCTGAAGACTCGTTTGATGCATGGGTTGATGCTGAGGATGAAGAAACTCTGGCTGATTTTCAGATGAAAAAGGCCAAGGGCAAGGGTTTAGCGATTGCTACCAAGGGTGCTACCAAGAGAAATATATCATCTGAGGTAACACCTGCTCCCTCTAATGTTCCTTCGAAGTCTTTTCTTAATGATCATGAGTTATCTGGTGATGAGTTTGTACATAATGAGAAAGATAATGCTTTTCCTAAATCTTTTCTTACTTTGGAGTTTTATAAGAAAGAAAACATGGAATTTTGGCTTAACAACTTGAGTAAGAAAGTTTTGAAAGAAAAACACATTGATGAGGAACAACTAGGTAAAGAAGGGATGGTTCAGTTTTTAGAGGACATAAATTTTTTGAAGGCAAACAATCATGTTTCGATTTTTATTGAGAGTGTGGTTAGGAACTTTTTTGCTAACTTGCATGCTCAGTTAGACAACGAGGGGTCTGAAAAATATGGAAATTTTTTTGTGAGAGGTAGGGTTTGCACTTTTACTCCTGCCATCATTAACAAAGCCTTAGGACTGTCGAATTTGGATGATGAGAGCATTCGGGTTAATAGAGATGAAATTGTTAAGTTCCTCACCCACAACAAAATCCAATCTTGACCTTCGAAGGAAAAGCTTCATGCTTCTAGGCTTACCTCTTTGTTCTTTGTACTGCATAAGCTTTGTATTTTCAATTGGCTCCCTACCACTAATGAACCTATTGTGACCTTGGAGCATGCTAATGTGCTATACAGATTGGGTAAAAATTATAGGATTAATTTTGGAAGGCTATTGTTCAAACACTTAGCATTTTGGGGTAGAACGAAAGATATGAATATTTCCTTTTTCCCATATCCTTCCTTGATCTTCAAAGTTTTGATTTTCCAAATCTTGCCTATTGAAGCCTTTGATTCCTTCACCTTTGAACCAGAATATTATACCATTGACTCTCAACTGAAAAAAGGGAACAGGTATACAAAGGACCTTTCATGGAAAAAATCTAATGAAAATGTTGGTTCAACTTCTGTTCTTCCTGATAATATCTCAGGTGATATCCCATGTGCTTCCACAGGTGTTGCCCCAAATACTTTTGCAGGAACTGATATTGCAAGTATTCTTTCGAATATGATCAATCTTCTGGGCAACACTTCACCTTCAATCCCAAAGACTACAGTTCTGAATTTCTTGCACAAGCATTCAAGTGCAATTGGAGAACTAGTTGATGGGTGGGTCAAGCTAAAGCAGGAAACTTGTAAGTTTATTGATGAAATTTTTTCCAAACAGGGGGAGGATGTGCTGCTGCTACAGCTGCTGGAGCTGGTGCTACTTCAGGTGCTACCACTAGTATTGGGCCAAGTGATGATGGAGGTGATAGGGATGGAGATCAGGAGGAAGAAAAAGAAGAAGAGTATGAAGAAGAAGAAGTCTGAAAACCTAAAGATTGTTGAACCTGAAGGTTGATGTTGCCACTAATTTGTTGGTGGATTTGGTTTGTGGTGTCCTAAACAATTTCATTTTATTTGGTATGTGGTTCTTAAACAATTTACTTTTATTTTGTTTATGTTGGTTGCAAAACTCTTTAGATGATTTGTTTAAAACTTTAATCGTTAGGCAATTTTGCTTGCTTGAATGATATTTTGGTACAATGGTTTATTTGCTTAATGGTTAACGTAGTTTATTTCGAAAACTTTTTAAGTTTGAAATAAATTAATAAATCATTGTTTAGATTGGCTCCTTGATTAAGGGGGAGTTAATTTTCATGGAGATGTTATAGTTTGTTTCTATGATCTATGATCTATTTTTTGACTGACAAAATTGTAGGTTTACAGCACATTAGGTTTGAGAAGAAATATCCAACTAAGGGAGAGATTGTTAGTGTAAAACGCATATGATATCCTGAATGATTTCCCAGATTCCAGATGATCAGATGATTTCCCGTGCTGGAATTAATATAGTTGTACATTTCTTGATTATTTATTTATGTACTAATGTGCTAATATGATATGTATAGTATATGTTGTATGTCCATATTTCAGGTTGCAATATGATGAAATAATGAGCTAGAAACGTGGAGAAATATGGAAAAGAGAAAATTATGTATAAATGACGTTTTATGCATAAACTTTCCAAATAGTTACTTTGTATCAACAACATCAAAATGTGGGAAGACTTAGTCAAGATGGTTGTTGCTGATTCAAAGAGAGTACAAGATGAGAGAAGCTTGGGAGTACAAGGCAATAAAGCATGGACTTGGAGAGCAAGATAAGGTTGCTACAATTGAGGGATGTTGGCGCACGATTTGAGGAACAAGCCAACCCACTTCCCCACTCTCTACCTCAACGACAAGACACGTCAAAGCTGTCTATTTGAGTAGCCTTCAAGACACTTGAAGACTATAAATATGCTTGGAAGGAGACACTTGAAGATATGTCAATTACACACTTCACACCTTCAAGCATATAGAGATAGAGTTATTTGTGGTTCGTTTTATCCATCCTCCCATATAATTTCGCACTTGATTACCTTGGTTTTAAGTTGTGTGTTGGCTATGATTGGAAGTCGTTCTTTATCTCTTGTTCCATAGAATTTACATTGTACTCCCTCCGTCCCAGCAAGAGTGTCACCCTTTTAGGGGTGGCACGCAAATTAAGGAAAAAAGTGAGAAATGTTGTGAGTGTAATTTGAAAATAGGAGAGAGAATTAGTGGAGGAAATAGTGAATTTAAAAAGTGTTGTGAGTGTAGAGGAGAGAGAATTAGTGGAGGGAATAGTGGATGGGATAATAGAATATTAATAAAACATTTCCTTTTTAGGAAAGGTGATGCTTCAAACGGGACGCCATTTTGGGTAAAAATTGACACTTGGGCTGGGACGGAGGGAGTATTTGTTATAGGGAACACAATTCGACTTTTGTAATTCTTTTTATAAAGTGATTATAAAGTCTTGCCTAAGAGGCATCCTCAAGTTATATAATTTATATAACTTGAGAAAAACAATTTTGGTGTCTTTATTCCGCTGCAATCTCTTTTATTTACAAAATTATTTTTATTTTTGAAGTGTGTGTGTGTGTGCTAACTTAATTGCTATCGTTGATGCTATTATCACCTTGAATATCATTTGTGTTTCTGACCGTAACAATTTCAACATCAAATTTGAGCAATCAACAACAATTTCAATTCCAAATATTAGGTTCTCTTGTTGAAATATGGAAAAAAAATTGGCCAATTTACCTAAGGCCCTTGGTCTTGTGGTATGCTGTGCGACTTTCCTATGGGGAGGTCCGGTGTTCGATTTCCACTAGAATCATTATGTGAAATTACCATGAGTTTCAGGTTCCTTAGGAGCGGGCCCCTTGCACAGTGCGGTTAAAGGAAGCATTCTTGGGCTTGCAATCTCAGCGTGGGGAGTTCGAATTTTGGCAGGAGCAGCAGGAGCAGCTGGAGCAGCCAATTTATTGGTGATGTAAGAGTGATGTAAATGCCTTGTAGGAGGGCTCCCTTGGGGCCAGGAGTATAAGTGGTCTGCTGCCACTTTTATGAGTATATCCGCGATTTACCTCCGTCGAGGACTGGCTGATAGTCAAAATTAATGGCGAACCCGGGTATCAAAAAAAAAAAAAAAAAAAAAAATTGGCCAATTTTACCAAGCCAATAAAGTCTCATGGCGCGACTTGGTCAAAACCCAGCTCCAAAAAGCCGAGCCGCATGACAACAAATTCTCCACTGTACTTTTGACCTTTTGACACGTGCACACCACGTGCCCCCTTCGTCTATATAAATTCCCACATCACAACCTCTCCCCACCAATACATACAACCAAATCACAGCACATTTTCTCTCTCTACAAAACCTAATCAAAGCAATCCAATCCAATCCACACACCTTCTATGGCAGATAAATCCGGGAGGAGCTCCGGCAACCGGCGGCAGTCGAGCCGGTTACAGAGGCGAGCGCCGGCGTCGATAGAGATCAGTCCGGCCGGGAACTGGAACGTGGCAATCCCGCTGTTATCGCCGTTGGTGCAATCGCCGACGTCGCCTAAGGAGATGATGAATAAAGAGGAATCTAGGAGGATTAATAACGTGACGGAGCCGACAAAACCGGTGGTGTATAAGAAATGGCAGCACCCGGCGGCTCCGTTTTGTTACGAGTCGACTCAGTTTGTGCCGTTTGTTGGCACGGAGAGTCGTAGATGATAGATATTTATTGATGGATTAATATGAAGAATACGAGTGCTAAATTAGTGCATCTAACGTATGTTTTTCTTTCTTTTTTTTTTTTTTTAGGGATGGATTTGTACTCCCAGAAAGTGGTTCAAGTCCGTCCCATAAGTTTTAGGAATTTTTGAAATGGCACGGGAATTAAGGAATATTATTATAATATTAGGAGAGAGAATGAGTGGAAGAAGTGTTGTGAGTGTGAAAAATTAAATAGGAGAGAGAATGAGTGGAGGAAATAAAGTGGAGGAAATAATAAATTATAATGGTGTTGTGAGTATTAAAATAATGTAGGAGAGAGAATGAGTGGAGAGAATAGTGATTTAAGGTTTCCATTTTGGGAATTCTTAAGACTTATGGGACGCCCAAAATGGAAAGTTTTCTTAAGACTTATGGGACGGAGGGAGTATGCTCAAACTACTAAAGTATTTAGAATTCAGGATGTGTTTTTTTTTTTTCTCCAAATCATATTTTTGTCTTGGGTACCAAAATAAAGTATTCTAATTAAGAATACGTTATAAACAGGATACACGAGACAAGTTTAATGACTAAAATATCGTTAAATAAATGTGGATCATTGAGAGCGAAATGGAGGATGTGTGTCGAACTATTGTACAGTTCATCAGTACTGATTTCAAATTCGTGTGTTGTCAGTATTAAAAGTGAGATATAAAGGGTAAGAAACAGTTAATGAATGATTGTTGTAATTATGCAAATGAGTCTAATTAAATAAAAAAATATTAAAAAAATCAATTTCGAAAAGTGTAATTTTATTTGACCAAAAAGGGGAGAAAATATTCCTTTTTTGTTGTAATGATTAGAAAAAATTAATGTAGAAATATAGTACAATTTTGGCAACCATTGTAGTAATGGTCTAACATTTTCTTTATTTTTTATTTTGAAAAGATATCATAAGTGGAATTCATCTTGTAATTGAAATTTAGAGTTTTTATCAAAAACTATCTTAAAAATATGCTATTTATCAATAAAAATACTCCCTCCGTTCCATAAAACTTTACTTCTTTACTGTTGAGAACGGAAAATAAGAAATAATGTTATTAAAGTAGGTATTGTGAGTGGGAGAAGAGAGAATGAGTGGAGAAAATAGTAAATTTGAAAAGTGTTGTGAGTATGACAAGTGGGTCCCATGAATAAAGAAATATTAAAAAATTTTCTTTTTAGGAAAGTGGGACTTTAAAGTGGGACGCCCAAAATAGTAAAAGGGGTAATGTTTTATGGGAGGAGGGAGTATGTAAGATATGATATTACAAAAAACTATTTAAAAAAAAAAAATATTTGTGTATATTATTTGAATGCTTATAGTAGCATTCCATTTTCTCACATGGTCTCTTTTGGCGATTTGACTAATTTTTTGGACTTAAAGTAAAGTGGCACATTGTGAAGAGCGTGCTGAAGATCTAATTTTGGTTTATGGAAGAATAAAGCAGTTGAATATTTAGAGATGTGTAACGAAGTAATCAAAATTGATACTCCTTCCGTCTCAAAAAAAAAAAAAAAAAATAAATCTTTTTTGCTCTTGAATATGATTAAATTTAATATTTTTAGACATTTATTTTTGATACAAAAGTAGTACCATATTTTTGAATATATAGATTGGCTAAGAAGATATAGTGTTCATTCTGCTATGAAATTCATAACATTTGATTGGTACAATCTTGTATTTTTATTTTCTTTTAGCTTGTGATCAAGATTGAATAAGACCTGGCTGGGGAGTATGGAAGGCAATATTGAAATGACCATTATGACTTAATCTAATCTCTCCATATTTCAATCCGTTTGTTTGTTGTTTCAGATATTTTGAATTAAACGTCTGACAAAAAAGTAAAATCTTGTTTTATTATTCAGAGCCACTATCAAAACAGTAAACTCACATCAAATAACACAACAATAGATTTCAATCTGACCAATGATATGCGAACATGCAGTGGCGGATCTACCCCAAAATATTTGAGGTTGCCTGGTTTTTACTAAAAAAAAAAAAAATTGACGCAAAACTAAAATTCAAAATGTTTACATACATAAATAATTAAATATAGTAGGCTTCAATATGTCAACATTACATAAAATAAACACAATTCACATTTGACGTTTCCTAGGATTCATCTTCTTGAGCAATTGGAACACTAGTACTTGCTTTATTTCTCGGAGTTACCGGGAAGAACCGATCCAACCTATTACCAATGTTATCAAAAAAGCAATTAAGCTAAGTTTGTACAAATTAGAACACATCAACATCCAACACATACATCAAGTATTCAAATATATTTCAAAATTCGAATAAAAAATAAATAATAATGAATCAAATAACCAAAAATATTCCAATCACAAACCAATCAATGAATCAATAATGTACAAATTTATATTTTTAAGCTAAGTTTGCAAAAAAAAAAAAAAAAAAAAAAAAAAAAAAATTTTTTTTTTTTTTTTTTGGGGTCTTAACAGCGACCAGGCACTATACAACATCCGCCCCTGCGAACATGCAATATTATTTTATGCCGCAACACTATAACGGCCAATGATGAAGCGCTAATCAATCTAGATGGTGATGGTCATAAATCCTCTCTCCTTAGTCACCAGAAGTTCCAAACTGACAATCAAATCATGTGCGACACAAAATAACATTTCATATTCAAACAAATAAGTCGAAAATGAGACATCAAATAAGTTAGCAATGGTAGGCCAAGGTAATCTTTCCATTATTGCATGGGAATTCAAAATACTATCTTTGGATGCAAAAAGTGAATTGCTTTGATATGGTTTAAGCAATCCAAACACCTAAAACACCCATCATTTTGTCTTAGCGCCTTTGTAAGGTCATGAAGATTGGTTGTCAATTGTCCTACTCCACGTTAGCAAAGGATAAGTATCCCACAAAGGAATGTTTGACTGCTCCCACTACTCTTATTATACTTACACTACTGTGTTTTGCTTACAATTTTGAAAAATAATTTTAATCGAAAGTGATTATCAAATATGTTTGGCTACCACACTATATAAGTGATTATAAAATTAATAATGACTAAAATATCCTTACACATTTAAATTCATAAGAATCCTCCTAATTTAAAAAAGATAACATATTATTTTGAAAATTAAAAATAAAATGAAATTTGCATTTTCAATGTTAACGACTACCGGATGTTGTAATTTGTAATGCCAATCGACCGCGAAATTGATCAATTTCTCGTTCATCTGCGACTACTCGAGAATAAGTTGTGTGTTCTACATCAGAGTCTCGTGTCAGTACAAGTTCGGTGCGTCCCTCATAATTGCGAAACACTTCATCCGCTTTAGCTTTTTTTTTTTTATATAGTTATGAAGAGCCATTGATGCACATACTACTGCAACTTGCACGTCAAAAGTAAATGAGTGCATGTCATTTAAAATTCTTCACTGAGCTTTCCACACTCCAAAGCTTCGCTCTATTACGCTCCTTAATGAAGAGCGAGTGTGGTTGAACTTTTCTTGTGTGTTCCTAGGTTGTTTCCCACGACGAAAATCAGGCAAGTGATACCTCTCTCCTTTGCATGGTGCTAGGTAACCTTTAATATTTGGATAACCTGCATCAATCAAATATTATTTCACTACAAAAATATTGAAATTATTTATTGATGTAATAAAAAATTACATAATATTAAAATTATTGTATGTGTAATGATACTAACCTCCTTTAGGATGTGAAAAATTTAATTCTGAATTTCTTAGTGTGTGATAAAAAATGTGTGTATCATGAGCACTACCTTCCCATCCCGGTCATACAAATATAAAACACATGTCAAAGTCACATATAGCCATAATATTTTGAGTAGGATATCCTTTCCACCCAATATAAGAAATTTGTTCATTTAGCAGGAGAATTGCCTTGACATGTGTCCCATCGTTTGCACCAATACAATCATAAAAATAAGTGCTATAAGCAAACATCTATAAAAACAATTTTTATTATAATAATATCAAAATGACTAACCTTGAAATGTGGATGTATTTTTCATTCTTTCTAATGTGCTCCGGAACAGAGTCAAAATATTCGGGTGGCTTGATCATATGAAGTGATAATGCAACAACTGCTTTAAGAACATGATGAAAATGCCTACTTATTGTCTCCCCGGAGTGTTGAAAACGCTCTTGTAACATTTTGTTACTATGACCATGCCCAAGCACCACAAGAAAAATTGCAACTTGTTTTTCTGTGCTAATCCCCCTTGAGTGTTTTAAGTTATATTTGATTTTTAAATCACTACAAAGATATAAAAATACTTATTTCTCCATAACAAACATATGACCAGTTTGTTTTGACGTTCTACGAGGCTGCTTGTCAATATATTTGGAATATTATGTTACTATCGTAATCACTCATGCTGTAACTAGTGCATCGAAGTCAGGATCCTCACCATCCATTTATTACCTAAATAAAATAATTATATAAAACATCAAGAAACTAAATACTATGTCTAACTTAAAAATGAAATTAAAAACAATATTTACAAGCACCAACATTATTTAAAATAAACATATTAATTAATCTAAACCAAAAATGAATCACCAATTTAAGATTATAATAATAATTCAAAATATGAATAAAAATTTCAAAGAGCTATGCTCGCTCGCTCTTATTTGCGCCTAATCTAATTTATAAAATAAAAATCAATGTAATAAAGATGTGTTTAATATGCTAGACTAGAGTTGTATTCGCTTTCTTGCTCATGCTTAAGCCAAGCTACTCGTGCCTCAGAATCACGGAGTGCAATGAACATTGCCCGATAGTCAGATTTGAGAAAAAGTTGCGTTGCAAACATCAAAAGACTATCCAAACGAATAATATCAGGGATCTCATCGAGTAAATCCATGCACTCTTGTATTGATTTCTCTTCAGTTTTGAGCACTGCAGTAGTGGGTGGGACCCGACTCTTGACTTCCACTGCATCAACTACATGCTCAAGATGCTTTTCTAACTTGTTGCCGGTCGTTATTTTCTTACGTTTTTCTTGAGAGCTTTTACCAAACGTTGATCTTTTAATTTTATGTCCCTCTTCATTCTCAACTCATTATTAGCAGCAGTATTGTTAAAGCCCAAAATTTCACAAATATCATCATCAGAGGAATCAAGCTCAATGGCTTTATCCGGAGAAAATATCGAAGGCATTTCACCCGAATTTGAGGCCCAAGCTCTACCTCCATTAGCAACTATGTCTATGAACAACTCATCAAATTCATAGCGGTGCTCCAAACCATTCTTCCTAAACTTAGCACACTTAGGATTTCTCTGCATATTATTTTACAATTTGTTATAAATATATTTTTAAGATAATAAACTCAAGAAGCTAAAAATTTGACGCACCTATATTTTGTCGTTCCACCACTCATCAGATGTATCGATCGTATTTTTTCTAACGTCCCATCCAAGTCCCGTTTCCTTTCCGATAAGAGATTGCCACATGACTCAATCTTTTTTCATAGCATCCCAGTGATTCTTGAGTGGTAGTCTATTATAGGATTTTTCCCGTTTCTTCAACAAAGTTTCTTTATATATTATTCCAGCACAATCTACTAAAACGAATATTTGGCCTATTTCCAGCTCTCACCTCATCAATGCATAATTTAATAAATATTTTGTGAGATTTCGGATCTCATGTAGCATTGAAGTTTGGAGTTGGTTTTCCTGTTTTACTTGTATCTGAATTTTCCTTTACTGTTGTTTGTTGTGTACCAGGTGTAAGTGCTCCAATTTGAGCTTGTTAGAATTTTCGTTAGAAAATTAACGGAAGTTATAACATTTCTAACAATTCCTAACTATCCTAACATTTCTAACAAAGTGAGGGTAAAATGGGCATTGTTATTTAAGGTTAAACCTTAAAAAGAATCTCAAAAAAGAAAAACAAAAGAAGAAAACCAAATATAGCAATCTTTGGAAACATAAAGCCCATTTGCCTAATTTGAATTTTGAAAAAGATTATTCTTCTTGTCCAAAGCTTTGAAGCTGCATTTAATGAACAAGTGCACGCCAAGCATTCCCATCCGCGCGGACATCTTTGTCAATTTCGAGAGGGCTATAAATTGAGCCCTCGGTCACAAAAATAAAGGAGGAAGAACACAAATGCAACGAACCTACGGCGAAATATAGAGAGAAAACAGTGAGAATTCTCAAGAATTGTCACTCTTTTCTTTCCAATCTTTCCCAACTCATACTCATCCACTCACTCTCATATTAAAACCCTAAACACTCATACACTCAAGCCAAACACTCAAGAACACAAGGAAGATTGGTAAACCCTCTTCTTCCTAACCCTAGATCTCATCCATGCATGCATCTTCTAACTACAAAATGTAGTTCCTTCATCTTCTTTCTCTAGATCTAAGAAGATCACCATGGAAGACCATCTCCATGGATGATCTTCTACAAAGATCAACATTATTTTCAAAACTTTTCTTTCTTACTTGCAAAAATGCACTTTCAAAACCCTAAAAAACCATTTTCAAGCACTAAATCTTGATTTCAAAGGGTAAAATCCCCCTCCCCAAGCAAATGAAATGCTTAGTCCTAATGTACCCCAAGGATGGTTTGGTATAGTTGATTCACCACTAAAATGTCTAGTGATCACTAACCAAAACCTAGGGAAATGGGGACAAGCATGGATGCAAAATCCCCCTTAAAATCATATTTTCTTTCTTGAGAAGTTGCTGTCCAGTAGCAATTTTCTCAGACCTCAGTCCATGGTCTTAATTTTTGGACACAGATGAACTTGGAATTTGGTGTTGACTACAAAACACTTTTTGTAGCCAACATCCAGAGCTTTAAGACATATTTTTACCTTATTTTTTGGGTGAGTAAAACTCCTCTTTTCAATTTTTCTTTCAGAGGCTAGTTCATCAGCTTCTGGGAATCCAGATCTCATATCTGAGGTTTCCAGAAGGTTTTGACCCCTCAAATCTTCTCCAAAATGGAAATTTCTTTCACACAAAGCTTATTCAAGGAGTCTAGAGAAACTTTCATTCTCTGAGTTCATCCAGATTATGAAGTTTTAGGACCCTTGAATCCATTTCAAAATCAGGTGTCTGCTGCCATTTCCTTCTGGCAGAAGTGACTTCTCAACTTCAAAAGGTTTATTGAGTACCAAATCTCAAACCAAAAATTCTCCAAAAAATCATGGGATCAGTTTAAAGTCTTAAAAAGACATCCCAATTTTTACTTTTTCCAGTTTCAACTTATTTTGGCCAAAACACACACACACACACACACACACAAAATGATTTTCAGCTTGGAAGACTCGTTTTTACGAGGCGCGTCAGTGCACACTAACGTCCTTCCCGACGCGTAACATGACCTCCGAACCTAAATCTCTGATCTCGGGCTTTTTCAAAGTTTTGCCCTTCAAAATTAAAATGGCGTGGCGACTCCGTTTTTCCGGATTTATTTGGTTTTTCAAAGAAACGCAAAAATCGAATTTTTCCCGTATCGTCACAGTGGCGACTCATTTGGGGACTAAGCTTTTAATAAAAAAATGGTATTCGGTATATTGGTGGAAACCACTAAATTTCCCGTTATCGCCTCCTAACACGAGTCGGGGATAAATTGTGGTCTAACAATCCCACGTGCGGTATCACTGTTTTCAAAAAAAAAAAGCTTTTGAGGGTCAAGCTTCCGTCCGGCTTTGAAAATCATTTTTGTGTGTGTGTTGATTTTTGCACGGTTTTCATGTTGTTTTGGCCGCCTCGGAGAAAGTCAAAATTTTGAATATCGGAATAATGTCCCTAGCTGTCGGAATTTTCATGCTTACGTGCTTATGTGCTCATAAAAAAAATTTCAAAAAAAAAAAAAAGAGGGATTTTCAAAAAAAAAAGAAAATTTCCAAAAAATCATGCATCATATTTTTTAAGACACATAAAAAAATCTCTATTTTACTCGGAAAAAAGAATATAGGCTTGCTTGCACACTACGCGCACGTGACCAGTACCTGCACGCTACGTCCTTAACGGGAAATCCTTGTCGCGGTCCGTTTGGTCTTATTACGCCTCTCGGATGAGCACGGGACTACCCAGACATCCCATGGAGCCTCGTGTCGACCATGCACTTGTCCGTGACACACTTTGTCAGAGACCCGGTTGGTTTTTAGTGCAGTACGTGTCATGCCTGTCCGTGTATAGACCTTTCCTTTCAAGCCTTTGTCGGCATACCGACTCAATATCTCTCGGGTCCACTAATCAGTCGCTAATCGGTCGAAGTTGCCGATTTTCCGCCGCGAGACTTTGACCAAGATATTGACCGAGCGCCTTGACTTCGGCTCGGCGGCACAAATTATACACTGACTCCCGGCATTGACACTTGAGTCATCAGGATTAATGACTATTCCATGCCTAATTACGGCTTAGCCGACGACAAGTCAAGATCGATCGTGGACGCTTATCGGTCAAATCCATGCGGACTTTTCGTCGAGCTCTCGGACACGATCTTGACTTTCGGCGTCGGCTTTGTCCGTAATTTACATCGAATGCTTTCGTTAAGACTCGATTACCCGCCAGACTTCTAGGATCGTTTTCTTTCGGTCGGTGGGACCCGCTTACTATAGGACCACTCGCCGGGTACATCCACCTGGGAGGTCGAAATACGGGTGGAATACGAGGGGCTTATAGACGTGGTGACGGGGCAGGCGATCCGGGAATCGAGTAGTTTGCGAAAAGAAGAGCAATCTTTTCCAACGGAATTAGGTTAATAAAACATGTTTTAATTAAACGTGAACAAATAAGCGCATGTTGCATGAGCCTAAAGCCCGAAACACCTACCCTCCTTCCATTCCCGGACATTCGAACCTTCGTGTCCTTTCCATGACTCGCACAAAGCTTGGTTTCGGGCACCGGGTCATAGTTTGATCGGTTGGGAAGAGTCAAAGCGCATCGCCGGCTTCGCCGTTTGTTCCCGACTCGGGTTTGAGAATGTACGCATCGGCCGGTAATGATGGGGATAACGTTGCTCCGTCCTCAGAATCCCTCGGACAGACCCGGTATTGGATCCGAGTTGGTAGAGCAAATGAGACTTCGGCATGAGGCTCAAATTGATGACCCTACCGGGGGTAGTCGCAAGTCAGTGGTTTGACTATCAGTCTCAATTCCGATGGCACTTTTACCGCAAAAGACGAAGAAGGTTCTCCTCCTCTTCTTAATAGATCCCGGATACATCTAAAGATCTTACCCAAGATTCCTACGTTTCCACCCAGCGGGACTCCTGCGCCCGACTTACGGGGCAAGGCGCTGAAACAGCGAGTCGAGGGGGGCGAGAAGAGTTCGGTATGCGTCGGTTGTCCCCTCTCGAGGTGATGATCCCACAAATATCGGCTGAGTGATGAAAATCGAGGAACGATTAAAGAAATATGGTCGGCCATCAAATCCCTGGAAGAACGCGGAAACAGGACAGCGAGCTGGATTGAAGAGGCCACACGCCACTTTGGGACCTTAACAATATCCCAGGCTGGGCTACCTTGAAGAGACAAACATATGCCGTTCCACAGGGACCTCAATATCTCTCATTATCCGGCGGAGTCCAATCACTCGCTACGAGGCAGGCCCGGCCAGAATCCTCGGACCGGTTCCCACTCAAAGTCCTTCCCGGCTGCAAGCTGACGAGGTCCCAAATCCGCCACCAGTAGTAGAACACATTTGGTGGGATATTTGTGGCTTGTCGATTGCCTTGAAAGGGACTATCGGGATTGGATACACGAGGACCGTCCTCCTAAGAAAAGAAAATTTCCTCCCGGCAAAAATTGAAGGAGAGGTTCGAGGCGGTGATAACGGTGTGGGAACGCTCGGGGAGCCATGCAGGGGATTTGATTATTATGTACTCTACTCCGGTCAGTCTTCCCCAAAGCAAAAAGGGATAAAAGAGCGAGAAAAGCTTTGCAGCGGAATTGAGACAGCTTCGGATACAGTGCTGCGAGCGGAAGTCCAGCCCCCTCGGGAAGTCGACGAGTTCGGTTGTCCGGCTCACTAGTATCCGCGATGAAGAAAAACCGACGCCCGGTGCGGCGCTCCAGCTCAATCAACATGTTGATTGGAGATGGCAACGCCACAAAAGGCATCGGTATAACCCGGGGCCGGCAAAGACTGCGCCTCGCAAGAAAAAGGCACGAAGTGGCCAGAGCGATGACTCTCCATCGAGACAAGGACCAAATCTATGATCCTCACCTATATGGGAGTATGATCACCTGCGATGAAGATTTGCCAAGAGATGTCTCAAACACAATGAAGCTTTGTACATCACTATTCGGCTCAACACCATGTCACTCCACAGGGTATTAGTGGACAATGGATCATCGGTAAATGTCCTTCCCCTCGGCATGATGAGGGCCCTCCGCATAAATGAAAGGCGCGTGATCCCATCTACCGGGCTGTCAAAGCCTACGACGGTTCGTCTCGTCCCATTACGGGGACGGTGACTCTGGAACTACAGTACGAAACCCCGAATGGTGCATGCAAAGTTCCATGTAATGGATATCCCCTCAGAGTTCACTGACCCTACTAGGGCGCCCTTGGTTGCATCACATGAAAGCCGTAGCCTCCGCTCTCCACCAATGCGTCAAATTCATCAACGGCGGGGAGACCTTGAAGTCATAAGGGGTGACAGGTTTCCTCATAGGGAACGAAGCGAAACAATAGCCAAGAACGCCCACAGTCAAACACAGGGCTACATCCTTCAAGAGGCAAGTCTCGCCGGCATCCTTTGGAATCCGGCAATGCCAGCTATGTCGACACACTCAAGCAAGCGGACTCAGAAGAAGTTCGATTCATCAAATTTAATTGCTATTTCCAACACTTGGAGGCGTCTTGGAAGGAAATCTTGAACACCGCCATGATACGAGCACACAAGTCCCGGTCCTCAATCACAGATTTGTCAGTGCGCAAACCCATTCTTTGGCCTCGCCGGGCGAGAGATTTTCATGATAAAAGTCGGCCAAACACCCAGACTCGGCTCGAATCTATGAACGTCGTGTGGGACGTCCTCCTGGCTGAACTACCTACGAAGCCTTTCCGCTCGAGTATGGGACATGAGATTTTCTAGCGGCTCACCGAGGCGCAATGCGTCACTTACATACGGATTGAGCGGTCGGATTGTGACGAAACGGAAGTCCCGAGGGTGAGGAAGATCCCTACATCCACATGCTCGGCTTTCGGATGCCAAACACGGTTGATTATGGTTCGAGACAAAGAGATGATAGCAACGGCGAAGAGGGAGCACGAGACCATGCCTTTCCCGAGTTGTGAAGCCGCAACGGCGATGCATGCCACTAAAGAATTGGGAAACTCTCTCGGGCCGTCCGCGACGAGGAGGAAATGATCACCAAGCTTGGATTGGTCCCAGATCCTTTCGTGTCAACCTTTGTAAAGTCCTCAGGAGTCTCTCATTGTTGAGTTCGAGTCTCTCGAGTCGTCAGATGGCCTCACGCCTGAAGACTACGAGTACGTAGCCAACGTTGTATTCCCTTCGTCTTCAATGAAATGATGAACCTTTCGAGTATCCCTTAATTGCCACTTTAACTAATGATGAATTAACTAATAATCTAAAAGCGGTTAATAACGATTCACTAGATGAAGAGGCGGACACATTAAATGAACAATATATCAAAGAAATCTTTAAGCGGGTTGTCAGGAAGAGGAAAATCGAGCCCCAGGCAGAAGAGATTTTGACAAGTGTGAATTTGGGAGCTGCGGAAGAGCCTAAAGAGACGCCTTGATTGGTAGTTTCTTCGAAGGGGTGAAAGGGTTGCCTAATCGAGCTGCTAAAAGAATTCGTGGATGTGTTCGCATGGTCCTATAAAGATATGCCGTGCCTCGATCCTTCCATAGTTGAGCACCGAATACCGCTCGACCTTAAGTCAAGCCGCAGTAAAGCGAAGCTAAGAAGAATTAAGCCCGAATGGTCCTTACAAGTGAAAGAGGAAATAGAAAAGATGCTCGTATGTGGTTCATCGGGGTCATTGAATACCCAACATGGCCAGTCCAACATAGTGACGGTGACCAAGGCCAACGGAAAGATCCGATGTCGCGTAGACTTCAGAGACTTGAACAAAGCCGGTCAAAAGACGATTTCCCCGCCAAACATCGACATTTTGGTAGATTCCACGGCCAACCACGAAGTCAAATCTTTCGTCGATGGTTTTGCCGGCTACAACCAAATCAAAATGGCAGAAGAAGATCAAGCCAAAACAGCCTTCACAACCCCTCGGGGCACATACTGCTACACGGTCATGCCATTCGGACTAAAGAATGCTGGGGCTACATACTGCAGGGCGCCTACACTGTTTCCATGGCATGATCCACAAAGAAATTGAGGTCTATGTGGACGACATGATAATACATTCCAGAGGATCGATGGCCAGCACTTTGTTGATTTGAGAAAATTCTTCGGCCGCCTCCGAGACCACAAAGATGAGACCGAATCCAGCCTAAGTGCACCTTCGGTGTAAGACGAGGCAAGGTACTAGGATATATGGTGACAGTAACGGGGAATCGAAGTAGATCCCCGTAAAATCAAAGCGATAGTTGAAATGAAGCCACCACGGACACCGACAAGTGAAATCCTTCATGGGAAGATCGCAATACATAAGCCGCTTTGTAAATCAGTGACCTCAACCCGCGAGCCAATCTTCAAGTTGATGAAAAAGAATGCCTACACGTAATGGACCCTGTAATGTCGCCTTGCCTTTGAACAATTAAGGCATACCTTGTGAATCCCCGATTCTCTCGCCCACCACATCGGCAAAAGCCACTCTTGCTATATCTAACGTGTCACGGATACAAAGAATTGGGGCTATGCTAGCTCAAGAGAAAAAAGATTCCAAAGTCGAAACGCCATCTATTTCGTAGCGTAAAGCTCCAAGGAAGCGAACTCAATTACTCGCTTGCGAGAGAAGACTTGCGCAGTTTGGTCCGGGTAGTGGGAAAGTTGAAACACTACATGCGCCTCACCCGATACATCTTGTTTCAAGGATAGACCCCATCAAATATCTCGTTCGACAAGCCTTCCATCTCCATGAGATTGGCAAAATGGTCGTTCTTTTGGCCGAATATGACATCGCTTATGTTTCAAGGAAATCCGTAAAGGACGCATAATGGCGTAACATCCGGCCGATTTCCCAAGTGATGAGTCCCGAGGACACGAACCTCAATTTCCCGATGATGGAATCTTCGCTCTAGAAGGAGAAAATCGCCGCAACTCTTTCTTCGACTTCCGGGCGTCAAACAAAAGGGGGAACGGGATAGGAATGCTTTTGGTCGATCCTACCGACGAACACACCCCCATAGCAGCAAGGCCGAACTTTGAAGTCACCAACAATGCCGCTTGAATATGAAGCTTGCATAGCTGGGTTGGAAGCCGCCCTTGAAAGAAATATCAAAGAATTGGAGGTGTACGGTGACTCGCCCTCATCATCAATCGTCTCTAACAAATGGAAGACCGTGGATCCGGGTTTGCGTAAGTATCATGCTTACATGGAAGAGTTAGTAACTCAATTCAAAGAAATCGGCTTTCATTACCTCGCCAAGAGACCGAAACAGTTCGCAGATGCTCGCTACACTAGCCTCTCTTGTCGAAATACCCGAAGGAAAGTCTCGTTAAACCATTCGTAGCCTCGGGAGAAGAGAAAACCCCGCCTATTGCTTCGAAATTGAAGCGGAAGCCGAACCGATCAATGATCCCCGGTACACTCATTTACCAAGCATTCGAAGGATGGCGAGGCCTCTTTCAAAAACGAAGATGGGGAATATAAAGAAGGAATCAAAGCAAAAAGTCTCTCACTCTGAAGCGGCTCGCCTCCCATTATGTTCTTCGGGAAACATGTTATACAAAAACGTTATCAAGGCCCCCTCCTCGCGATGTATCGCAAACAAGAGGCTACCGAACTCATGAAAGAAATACATGGTGGTACTGCGGCCCTCACATGAATGCTCGAGCTCGATGCAAATCATACCGAGAATGGGGTATTTTTGGATCACCATGGAAGCCGACCGCATCCAGCTTTGTCAAAAGCCGCGACAAATGTCGCCGATACTCAAATCTTAATCACTTGCCTCCTCACGAGTTATACCGCATGACAACCCCTTAGCCTTTCGTCACTTGGGGAATTGATGTCATAGGCAAAATCACACCATCAGCAAGATACGGCCACGAGTTCGTCCCCGGTAGCCGTGGATTATTTCACCAAGTGGGTTGAAGCCAAGTCCTACAAAATCCTCAATTCAAAGAAAGTCGCCCTCTTCATCAAAGAAAACATCATGTGCCGATACGGGTTGCCGGCCGAAATCATTTCGTATAATGGATCCCACTTCGAAGGGGAATGTGAAAACCGCCGGTGGAATTCCGAATAACCCGCCACAAGTCATCTCCCTACAGACCCCAAACCAACGGAGCCGTCGAAGCAAAGAAACAAGACTCTGGAAAATATCATCCGGAAAATGGCCGCCCAAGGCGTAGATTGGCCCGAGAAGTTACACCCGGCACTCGGGGCTGGGCGTAACATCAGCCGAACGGCAATCGGGGAAACACCGCTTGCCCTCACATACGGAATGGAAGCCGTACTCCCAATCGAGCCGGAAATACCCTCGCTCCGTATACCGCCGGAAAGCCGTATCAACGAGGTCGAATGGCTCCGTAGTCGCCATGACGAATTGGCCCTACTAGACGAACGCCGATCAAGGCCATGGAACACATCCGGCCTACCAAGGAAGAATGGCGAGCCTTCGACAAGAAAGTAAAGCATCGGGAGATCCGAGAAGGTGATCTCGTTCTAAAAGAAAAGCCCCTACCCGTATCAACCCTCTCGGCAAATGGGAGCCTCGTATGGGTCGGGCCATATGTCGTCCGTAAGATCTTCTCCTGAGGAGCCATGCAACTTGCGCACCTCGACGGGAATCCCTTTGTACACCCAATGAATGGTGACAAGCCGCGCAGATACTACGCGTAAAAAAAAAAAAAACAAAAAAAAAACAAAAACAAAAAAAAAAAGAGTGCTAAAAAGAGTAATACCCAACTAGGTTAGAAACCCGAAAAGGGCGGCCTAGGTAAAAATAGGGTTGCACCAAAAAAAAACAAAAAAAAAACAAAAACAAAAAAAAGAGTGCTAAAAAGAGTAATACCCAACTAGGTTAGAAACCCGAAAAGGGCGGCCTAGGTAAAAACAGGTTGCACCAAAAAAAAAAAAAAAAAAAAAACAAAAAAGAGTTCACCGGTTGAACTACGAAGACCCGAGCTCCTCAAAATGAGGGGAACGTAGGGCACTGAAACGGTTCGGTCTAAAGCACAAATAAAAGCCATACTTTGGCATCAATACAATTGATCGCACCATGAAAGCGTCTCGAAAAACTCTAAAGCAATTCAAATATTCATTACAAGTTAAAAGCTCTTTGATGAGTCTAAGCCCGATTCATTCCTACAACCGGCAACCTCGCTAAAAGAAAACTAAGATACATAATCAAACTAATGTGTCTCGTCATGGCAAGAAAGGGATATTTGGAAACCTCAAAGTCACTCCAAGCCACTCGCATCGGCCTCTCCCTTCTTCTTCCCCCTCCGAGTCTTTCTCTTCTTCGAACCAGGAAAAATGTGGTATTCCTCCTACCAAGCTCGTATAGGAACAGGTCTAGCAAACCGGCCTCCGTCGTGGCCTTAGTAGCCCTAGCGTCATCCCTCATCTCCTCGTAACCTAGCCGGTAACATAGGAGCCCTCCTCTCCCGTCTCTTGACGTAAGCCTCATAATCGATCACGGCGTCTCCGCTCTGTCATGAGGGTTGGCCCTCGCCTCGGCCCTCCTCCTCTCGAAGCAGCCGGTCCTCCGCACCCATAATGGCCTCACGCCGCCTCAAAATAGCCACCTCGAGTCCTCCTGCATGCCTCTCGTACCAATCCAGTACCAAGTGGTCAAGAACACCGGCCTCTGACGCCCGAGAATGACCCGAGGGGGAAAGGCATCATACCTCCATGCTCGGGAAAGAAATGGAAACACCGAGGGATCGTCCATGGAAACAGGAGCCACCACCCCGGTGGCTATATCATCAAAACCCTCCAAAGGAACCTCCGCTTCCAAGCCAAACTGTCTCAGACTGCAGCCGGAATGTAGAAACCGGACCGAGAAAGCCCCTAAGCATAACCACTGGGACCCGTCCTCAAGCACTCGCGAGTCTCCACCCGCCACCGAGGCACCAACCATCCTGATATCTTCAGCCTCGGCGACCCGCCATCCAACGCTCCCACGAGCCCCGATCATCAAAATCTACATCAACACCTCTCCCGGCAAAAGTCCAAGGCCCGATCATATCGAGGTTTCCCGAAGAACCCCCAAACGCTCCATCGCCCACAGTGGTCAAGAGAAACGGGCTGCCCCGTGCATGTACCGCCGTCCGGTAGCTAATCTGTCGAGAGCATGAAAAGTCTCCCCAAGAATCAAAGGAACGACATCTCTCGCCTGTGCGACAATGAACGACAACATCCAAGAGAGATCGATGGCAAATCCCGAAGGAATAGACCATGAACAGTGGTGCCAAACATACAAAGTGCAAAGGCATCCCAATAGGCATCATCCACCAAACCTAGGCCCCTAAATCTGTCGGGAAGACCGGAAATATCGAGATGATCGGACCGCGGATCATACCTTGCGCTTCCTCCGGGAAAGATGAAGGAGGACGACAATCTGTCAAGAAAAGAAGCTCCTCCTGGGCAAAGGGACCGCTATCTCTTCCACCTCAGGACCTCCAAGCAAGGCCCGAAATTCTTCGACAATCGGAACAATCTCGTTGAAGGAAAGGCAAAAGACATGCCTTCTAGTATCCCAAAACGAAGAAGAAGCTCTTAAGAGGTCATAATCCGAACCAATTCTTTGAGGGACCACAAGCATCGTACCTTGTACCTTTCTTCAAAGAATGATCTTCTCTCGTGCATGATCTCCCTACACCACTCCTTGAACTTTTCAAAGAACAACATTTGCCTTTCTTTGGACAATTTTGGAGAATTTTTGGCCATTTCCATGGTTTTTCTCTTTCTCCCGAAAATGGCTGTTGGGCCGGAGGTTGAAGAGGATATTTGAATTTGAAATAAAGCAAGACCAGGTCCGAACCGTAATTAAAGGACAATGTCGAAGCCGACCCTATCCGCGCGGATACAAGTGTCGCACTAAAAAATTTTGCAATGCCCAAGCCGCTACACCAAAAGAGGAATATTCCGTCCCGGTTGCTCGAAACTTGTGCAAAAACCTCCCCAAACCAGTCCATATACCAAACACCCTTGCAAAAAAAAAAAAAAAAAAACCCAAGGCTCATGCAACACCGCATTCATATTGCATTGCATTCATAAAATAAAATCCTAAATTATTACATTCCAAAAAAAAAAGAGAGTGTGCATAAAAAAAACAAACAAACAAACATAAATAAAATCCTAAATTATTACATCCAAAAAAATGTGCATAATCTGTACAAATCTAAATCTCAAAAAAAAAAAAAAAATCAATCGGAGTCTCCAAAGACCCGATGTCTCCCCGCCCTCTGCGACTCGGGCCCGCCTCCTGAGCCCCGAAAATCTCAGGCTCGTGATCGTCCTCGTCTCCAGAGAGAGGCTCATCAGACCAACCGGCACGCCCGATAGGGCAAGCCGAGATCTCGCGAAAAGTCGTACCCGAAGGTGAAGGCGCGACTCCCGCACGTACGAAGACGACCCGCCATGCCGCCAAACGTGTCCCCGCCCGTGTGGATCCCCTAGAATGACGTGATCCGAAGGCGCATCGCGCGATGATCAAGGAGAGGAGACAAAGGAGTCTCCGAAGAAGTCTCCGAGCGAATAGGGGAAGCCTCCCGTCCGACAGCGCCGGCCGTGGTCGCCTCGCTCTACTCGAGGAGAAGCCCCCGCAAGCGACCATCCTCCGTATGAACCTCTTGGCTCCGATCACTTGCTTCGCCGCCTCTCGACGACCACCTCCAAAACCGCACAAAAGCAAAAGCGTCAAAAAAGAAGTGATGCTAGAGATGATGAAACAAAAGAAAAGGTGAAGCCATACCTTCATACCCGACGAGGCCGGAAAGCTCGTGGAAGCCGCTCGGCCGAGGGATCTCGCACCCTCAATCGGACCCCATCCCGGGATGTAGGAAAAATCCGTCCGAGGGTACCGCGGATCCCAAGCCCCTCCTCTCCAAAACCCGAGGCATCCTCAGCCTCCTCAAGACGAACGTCGCATACGGCTCGATCGCCACGAAATCCGAGAAGTGCCGGCTCGCTCGGTAATCATCCCAGTGTCACGGACCGATCGCTCGGGTGCATCATATCGGCGGGAGGCTCCACCGGTGTCCTCAAAGGCGAGTTCACGCCATGCCGGCGCGTCACCCTCTCTCCCGTATAATAGGCATCGCAGTCGACCCTCAAGATCCTCCGCCGCACCGGCCCGTATCTCGGCGCCCTTCACCGCGCTTACCTCAAAGCGATCCTGTGGGAAGAATATCATCCCCTCATCCGTCTCGGCCTCCGTCAAAGGAAGGCAATCCGCGCACTCGAGAGTCGTACGCCCCGGAGCTTATCTTTTCCCGGCATGCTTGGACCAAGATCGCATGGCCGGATACGCCCGACGTACGCCTCAAAGTTGCCTCCACACCGTGACGTGGAAGAACTCCAACGCCCATACCGCGAAAGGTAAAAATCCAATCAATCCAAAGGCAAATAAAAGTGCGTGCTCAAAGGAAAGAGGGAAAGCAAAAGAGAGCTTATACCTCCAGAGCAAACTCGAAGCAAGATAAGGAGCTCACAGCCTCTTCCGCCGTATCTATCAAGAGCGAAGTACCTCACAAACTCGCCTCCCCAGAAATATCTCCAACCGTCTCCATGTCCTCCAAGGACCTCAACAAGGCAAAGACTCGCCGTCCTCAAGCATGTCCAAAGAGCGTGCTCGAGAAAGCAAAACCACAGGAAGGACCTAGCACCGGCTTCGGCGCTAAACCTATCCTCCCTCACTCGTAACTCGCGATGGTCTCCACAATCTTACCGAAGACCACGCATACTCCATCCCCATCCCCTTTTGGGAATAGGGAAAATCCAAGAAGATCCCGCAGTCCGCGTCACCGTAGCCATCTCTCCACTCGATGCCGCGTCCATTAAAGGACCCCGTGATCGCAAAGCATAGTCGAAGGCGTAACAGCCGCCTCGCCCCGTAAGAAGTGGAATGTGTGGGTCGCATCCCACCAATGCCGCGCTAGAGCGAACATCAAGCCCTTGCTCTTAGGGAACTTGACCACCCCTCAAGCACTCGACGAACTCCCGTGAGCCCCGTCTCAACAACAATCTGTCTCTGACTCGACAAAGCTCCTCGGCCCGCATTCGGAAGCCGGTCCCACAAGTCAATCACGTACTCCACCGATCCTCGAGTCTTCATCTTGTTCACCAAGCCCTCACAAAACGGTGTCCGCCCGAAAGAGAGAAAGAGAAAATGTCAAAAAATTTTTGCATTTGCATATACATTAAAAAAAAAAGAGAAATTTCGACAAAGATGACAAAGATACAATGAGCATAGCCCCATTTTTCTCGCATAAAAGAAAACAATTTTCAGCAAGTCCCAATGCATTCATCAAAAAAAAAAAGATGCATTCCTACGGAAGTAAAAACTCCGTCCCATTTTCAACAAAAAAAAAATGCATACATGCATATCATCCATCTTACATTCCTACGGGAGGAAAAATCCGTCCCACTTTTCAAAAAATATATATCCTAAACATACATACATCCCATATTGGCAAAATGCCCATTCTTTTCAAACAAAATGCATGCGTTGCATCATCATTCATCAATATCAAAATTCAATTTCAACAAAAAAAAATCATCATCATCATCAACATGCAATATTCAATTTCAAAAAAAAAAGAGAAATCACAATTCTTCGAATTTTCACATGTAATTTTCGAATTGAAAAAAAAAATGTGGCAAAAATGCCAATTCTTTTTCCCAAGCAAAATGCACATTTTGGGTTACTCATATACACATTACAACATGCAAAGCATCAAAATCAAAATTTAAAGCCAAGAACATCAATCATTCAAATTTTCAAAAAAAAAAATTTCAAAAATCACCCAAAAATTTCAAGCAAGAAATCGACAAAGGGATCAAAGGGTTTCAAAGTATACCGTTCGGAGATGCGGATCCGAAGCCCAATGTTGCCAAGCATCGGGATAATGCTCCTCCGTAACCGATTGCGAGAGGTTGTAATGCCTCCTCATCCGGACGAGCTCCAATCGCCTCTCCGCTATGGGACCACGTCCTTGGCCTTGAAAAGCGCCTTCCCCGTGTTCCATTGCTCAAAAAATCGAAGAAAACGGAGGATTTTTGAAGATTTTTGGCCAAAAATGGCTTCCTTCCTCGGTTTCTCTCTCTCTGCTCTCGCCTGTTTCGAAACTGAATGGGGAAGAAGAAAAGGGCGTTGGCCCTAATTAATACCCCTGAATTTACATCCCTATCCGCGCGGATAGGATTGCAGGGGTCAAAATGACCCTTTTGCCCCTTAAAATTCCAGGACTCTGCAATTCAGTCCCCAACTTGACAAAGTTAACCAAAGTCAGCCCCTTGTCAAGAAAATTACCCCCGGCAGTCAAACGTAAGACCGAGTGCCCCGAGAAAGATAACGAGATCCCGTATCTTTCATCAAAATTACCCCCGGCAGTCAAACGTAAGACCGAGTGCCCTGAGAAAGATAACGAGATCCCGTATCTTTCATCAAAATCTTCCCCGGCAGTCAAACGTAAGACCGAGTGCCCCGAGAAAGATAACGAGATCCCGTATCTTTCATCAAAATCTTCCCATAGCCAAACGTAAGACCGAGTGCCCCGAGAAAGATAACGGAATCCCGTATCTTTCATCAAAATCATCCAACGGCAGTCAAACGTAAGACCGAGTGCCCCGAGAAAGATAACGAGATCCCGTATCTTTCATCAAAATTACCCCCGGCAGTCAAACGTAAGACCGAGTGCCCCGAGAAAGATAACGAGATCCCGTATCTTTCATCAAAATCTTCCCCGGCAGTAAAACGTAAGACCGAGTGCCCCGAGAAAGATAACGAGATCCCGTATCTTTCATCAAAATCATCCAACGGCAGTCAAACGTAAGACCGAGTGCCCCGAGAAAGATAACGGATCCCGTATCTTTCATCAAAATCTTCCCCGGCAGTAAAACGTAAGACCGAGTGCCCCGAGAAAGATAACGGATCCCGTATCTTTCATCAAAATCTTCCCTAGCCAAACGTAAGACCGAGTGCCCCGAGAAAGATAACGGATCCCGTATCTTTCATCAAAATCTTCCCTATAGCCAAACGTAAGACCGAGTGCCCCGAGAAAGATAACGGATCCCGTATCTTTCATCAAAATTATCCAACGGCAGTCACACGTAAGACCGAGTGACCCGAGAAAGATAAAGAGATCCCGTATCTTTCATCAAAATTACCCCTATAGCCAAACGTAAGACCGATTTCCTGCACAAATACGTCCGATTTTCCCCAAAGAAAGGCTAACGAAATCCCCAAAGAAAGTTAACTAATCCCAAAAGCCTTACTTTATCGACGACCCCGCTTCCTTCGAAAGCGCGCCGTCGCCGAGGGGCTACCGTAAGTGCTCCAATTTGAGCTTGTTAGAATTTTCGTTATAAAATTAACGAAAGTTATAACAATTACTAACATTCCTAACAATCCTAACTTTTCTAACAAAGGGAGGGTAGAATGGGCATTGCCAAATGAAGTTAAACCAAAAAAAGAATCTCAAAAAGCAAAACAAAAGAAGAAAACCAAAAATGGCAATGGCAAGAAACACAAAAACTCGGCCGTTAATTTGAATTTTGAAAAGAAATATTCTTCTTGTCCAAAGCCGAAGCCGCATTTAATGAACAAAGGCACGCCGATCGGATCCATCCGCGCGGATGAGTTTGCATTTTCAGGAGGGCTATAAATTGAGCCCTCCAAATACAAAAAATAAGAAGGAAGAACACAATTGCACCGAACCTCTGGCGAAATATAGAGAGAAAACAGTGAGAATTCTTCAAGAATTGTCACCTTTTTCTCTCCAATCTTTCCCAACTCATACTCATCCACTCACTCTCATATTCAAACCCTAAACACTCATACACTCAAGCCAAAAACTCAAGAACACAAGGAAGATTGGTAAACCCTCCTCTTCCTAAACCTAAATCTCATCCATGCATGCATCTTCAAACTACAAAATGTAGTTCTTTCATCTTCTTTCTCTAGATCTAAGAAGATCACCATGGAAGACCATCTCCATGGATGATCTTCTACAAAGATCAATATTATTTTCAAAGCTTTTCTTGCTTACTTGCAAAAATGCACTTTCAAAACCCTAAAAAACCATTTTCAAGCACTAAATCTTGATTTCAAAGGATAAAATCCCCCTCCCCAAGCAAATGAAATGCTTAGTCCTAATGTACCCCAAGGATGGTTTGGTATAGTTGATTCACCACTAAAATGTCTAGTGATCACTAACCAAAACCTAGGGAAATGGGGACAAGCATGGATGCAAAACCCCCCTTTAAATCATATTTTCTTTCTTGAGAAGTTGCTGTCCAGTAGCAATTTTCTCAGACCTCAGTCCATGGTCTTAATTTTTGGACACAGATGAACTTGGAATTTGGTGTTGACTACAAAATACTTTTTGTAGCCAACATCCAGAGCTTTCCAGACATATTTTTACCTTTTTTTTTGGGTGAGTAAAACTCCTCTTTTCAAATTTTCTTCCAGAGGCTAGTTCATCAGCTTCTGGGAATCCAGATCTCATATCTGAGGTTTCCAGAAGGTTTTGACCCCTCAAATCTTCTCCAAAATGGAAAATTCCTTCGCACAAACTTTATTTAAGGTGTCTAGAACAACTTTCATTCTCTGAGTTTATCCAGATTATGAAGTTTTAAGACCCTTGAATCCCTTTTAAAATCAAAGGTCCACTGCCTTTTTCCTTCTGGCAGAAATGGCTCTCAACTTCAAAAGGTCTTTTGAGTACCAAATCTCAATCCAAAAATCCTCCAAAAAATCATGGGATCAGTTTAAAGTCTTAAAAAGATATCCCAATTTTTACTTTTCTGAGTTTCAACTTATTTTGGCCAAAACACACACACACACACACACACACACACATATGATTTTCAGCTTGGAAGACTCGTTTTTACGAGGCGCGTCGGGTGCACACTAACGTCCTTCCCGACGCGTAACATGACCTCCGAACCTAAATCTCTGATCTCGGGCTTTTTTCAAAGTTTTGGCCTTCAAAATTAAAATGGCGTGGCGACTCCGTTTTTTCCGGTTTTATTTGGTTTTTCAAAGAAACGCAAAAATCAAATTTTTCCCGCGAAAAAGGCAACACATCATCACACCTCGTCACATCAATGGCATCTCCCAGCAAGATCTCCGGATACCTGCCCCAAGGGTAGAAGTCCACTCCGTCGTGCCCATCCCTGTTGATGACCGGCCTCACCATTTTGTAATCGAAGGTAATCCGGGTCTTCCCCGTGAATTTATCTCTCGCATCTCCCCTCCAGCGAACCATAGCAGGGAAGATGGTGACATCACTCTGCTGGTTCCAAGGGAAGAACCCGATCACCTCGCAAAACCAGGCCTGCATGTTCAAAACATCAAAAGGTCATTCTCTCTCTTATAAAAGTCTCAAGACAGGAAAAGAGAAAAGAAAAAAGAAAGGAGACTACCTCAAGGGCAAATGAGAAGCAGTCCATGGAAGCAGCTTTGTTCCGACTGTACATGTCCAACGAGAAGTACAACTCCGCCAATCCGGCCTCGCCCCAAGAGACCGTCCCTATCCCATCCACATCCTCCAGAGTCGAGGAGGCAAGTCATGGCGGCCGTCCTGTAATTAGCAAAGATATTGACTGATAGCATCAACCATATGAATGCTCTAGCTACCGGGCCAAGGCCACATCATTAGCAACAAAGTTCTCGCATGCAAGTCCGAATCGCTACCTCGACGTTCCGCGTCTCCATCCTCACCCCTTGGGAATCAGCTCAAATCCAACCAAAGCCTGGAACTCCTCAAACTGTAATATGGTCTCTCCAAGTCACGGGCCTCCCGTGAACTGCAGCCGCAATAGCCGTGAAATCGGCAGAGTCACCGTCGCCTCTCCCCACCAGTGTGAAAGCTATGAGTACTATCCCACCAAAACTCAGAAAGGGCCTGGACCAAGCCCTTGCTCTTAGAGGTGATGTGAACACCCCTGCCGATGGCCTCTACAAACGCATCCAGGCCGTTAGCCCTCACCAAATTCTTGGGGTTCACCCCATTCTTCTCAAAATCCGGCATCCTCTGCCAAAGCTTAACCGCTATCTCCGATGGTCCTCTAGACTTGTTCTCCTATAGACAAGCACAAAAGAACAAAGAAGAGTGTCAGTCCTTCATCATTTTCAAAAGCATGCATATATTCACAAAAGTGCACATGTTTTCAAAAGAAAAGCATTCATACAAGTCTTTTTAGCATCTTTTGCATCAAAAACGTGACTTTCATCATTTGAAACACGTCATTTTAAGCACGTTGTTTTCCTAAAGCACAAAATCACAATTTTCACGATTCTTTGCACATAAGCATTATTTTTTTCAAATAAAATGGCATGCATGAATCATTTTCATCTTCCAAAATCATGTTTTCTCATTGAAAATCAGAATTTTGACCTAGTTCTAGCACAAGGCAAGAACTCCGTCTCATATTTTGAAAAAATTCTCATTCTTACTTCATTATGCGAGAAAAAAGTGAGTCATTCTCATAATTTTTGTCAAATAAATTGCACATGCATATTCTTAGCCTCATAGGTTGTTCATGCATCTCAAAATCATTCAAAAAAAAAAATCATTCAAAAAATCCTAAAATTCGGGTCAAGCCCTAAATCATTCAAAATTCAAGCAAAATCATCGGATTTGAGCAAAATGAGAATGCTTACCCCAACCGATCGCGGGTTCGTTGATTTATGCTCCCTTCTTCCCGGGTAAAGCTCCGATGGAGGCGTAAGGAAGTCATACTTCCTCTCCGTCCGAACGAGCTCCTTTCTCCTCCTTCTCGCAGCCGCGGAGATGTTCCTTCTTGCTTGCCTCGGTATGGGATTGCCCTCCGGATCCATTCCAATCGATAGAAGCAAAGGGAATTGAAGAATTTTGAAGAAATTCTCTCCTTTCTCTCTCTCTTCCTCTAGCTTCTTGGGCGGCAATAATGCCCAATGCCCGTTCAAACCTGTTTTTAAATAATCTGGAAAAAACAGGGTCTCTAGCCGTACGGCTCCTTTTTCTCCATCTCATGCCGGCGGCTTTATTCGCTCCGGGAAAGCGTAAATTACAATCCCGCCCCGGACCTTCCACTTGGGCATGCAATTTCCGTTATCTTTTAACCAAGATAACATCTTTTCAGAAAATATCCCTTATCTCTTTAGCAATCAAGCTTTATTCCCGCCGCTCCGTTAATTCCGTTATAACGGGATAACGCTAGGTGACAACCTCCGAATTGTCAGAACTCTAAACTTGTGCTACCTCTATCCGCGAATAGTGACGTATGCCCAAGACATTCCAACTTGTGCTACCTCTATCCGCGAATAGTGACGTATGCCCAAGACATTCCAACTTGTGCTACCTCTATCCGCGAATAGTGACGTATGCCCAAGTCATTTCAACTTGTGCTACCTCTATCCGCGAATAGTGACGTATGCCCAAATCATTTCAACTTGTGCTACCTCTATCCGCGAATAGTGACGTATGCCCAAATCATTTCAACTTGTGCTACCTCTATCCGTGAATAGTGACGTATGCCCAAGTCATTTCAACTTGTGCTACCTCTATCCGCGAATAGTGACGTATGCCCAAGTCATTCCAACTTGTGCTACCTCTATCCGCGAATAGTGACGTATGCCCAAGTCATTCCAACTTGTGCTACCTCTATCCGCGAATAGTGACGTATGCCCAAATCATTTCAACTTGTGCTACCTCTATCCGCGAATAGTGACGTATGCCCAAGTCATTCCAACTTGTGCTACCTCTATCCGCGAATAGTGACGTACGCTCAAGTTTCCCAACTTAAGTTACCTCTATCTCCGTCATAAAGAGATAGCGCCATAAGCTCTAGCTTCTTCAGGTGACAGCCTCCGAATTGTCAAAATCTCAAGGATCCTAGACATTGTTCCTAACTATCTAGTGATGCTTGAACTACGATCAAGGCTTGATTCCTCCGGGATACGTAGGTAGCCTTTTATAAAAGGTCCAGCCATTCGACCACTTTGGTCACCCTGTTTCTTTGTCACTCCTCAGTGATAAAGCGCCCCCTCATAGAAGTTCAGATATCCGACCACCTGGGTCACTCCTAGCATATCCCCAGTAGGATCAATTGCTTGACCTCCTAGGTCATTTTCTCTTCTTTTTCCCCAGCAAGAGACCAGTTTCTCTTCTTCCTCCCCCAGCGGATCCTAATTCCGAACTACGATCTGGCTTGATTCCTCCGGGATACGTAGGTAGCCTACTTTAGGTTCAGCCAATTTGTCACATATGACACCCCATTTCCCCAGCGGATCTTTTCCGAACTACGGCCTGGCTTGATTCCTCCGGGATACGTAGGTAGCCTTCCAAAAGGTTCATCCACTCGACCACCTTGGTCACCCAATCCCGTCTCGGCATTCGCGAGATCGGATCCTTTTCTATCGACAACCCCACTCGCCTTGCAAGTGACGTTGCCGAGGGGCTTCGTAAGTACCCAAATCCGGCTCATGCCTTCCCAGGTTAATTTTCCCGACATTTTCGGTAAGTTTTCCGGTAATTCCCAGAACCTTCCTAGTGTTCCGAAACATTCCGGAACTGTTTTTAATTAAATAAAGGTCGAAGGGAATCCTTCCTAATTAAGAAACACGTTTTTCTTAATTAGGAGGGAAGGTTCTAGAATAATGCCACCTTGCATGGTTCTAGAATGCTTTGAGTCACAATGGATAAGCCCGCACGGCCGCATTAGCTCGCCGCCTCGACCGCACGGCTTCATTAGCCTTATCCAGCATCGCCTATAAATAGAGCCCTCCTCTACCCATTTCAACAACAACAAGACACACAATAGAGATACAATACACTCACAAACACAATCAGACGTGAAGAACACCCTTGAAGGCTCAAGAAGGCGAAGAAGAAGCTCAAGAAGCCATCTCCCTCCTCCTTGAAGACCCAAGACGAACCTCTCCTCCTAGCTCCGTCCGAAGAAGCGAAGGAAACGATTGGTAACCTCGCACGCCCTAACCTTGCATTTTAATTGATATACTTGCTCATTGCATTCATATATCTTGCTTGGGACTTGGCATTTATTCATAAAGATCACATCTTTATCACCCCCTTTCCCTTTTGCATGCATTAAGACCTCATTTGTCATAAAAATGTAGTCTTTTTCATAAAGGTGCATCCTTTGCACCTAAAACCCCCATTTTCAAATAAAAATGTCATTTTTATGCATCATTTGCATATAAAGATCAAATCTTTTTCAATAAAAATGCATCCTTTGCATCAAAACCCCTTTTTCAATGCATCATTTGCATAAAAATCCTATCTTTATGCATCATTTGCAATAAAGATCCTTTCTTTAAATCAAAAAGCATCATTTGCAAACATAAAAATGTCATCTTTTCATTAAAGAGTCATTCATCATGCATTTCCCCTTTCCCCAACCTTGGAACGGACCGGTGTAAAAGTTCTCATCTTTGCATCGTTCCTTCCATTAAAGGTTCATGATTTCTTTAGGAAAAGGATAACCTTGAACCCTATATCTCCGATTATCGCTTAAGAATGAGTATGAAGCCTCTATACGAGCTCGACCGTCTTAAAGCGTAGGATTGATGGGCTAAGGACATTCCTTCCTAAAGAACCTCATCTTTGACCACAAAGAGAGTCATTCTCTCGATCACGCAAGTCCCGAGGGTCCCGAGGTTAAAATAAGATGATCACAAGTCACAAGATGAGGACGGGATCATAATCCCGAATACATAAAATTCCAAGGAATCCCGAGCGACAACCAACAAATGGTTTGTACGTCCGGAAGACAACTTGGGACATTCCCCCCTTATTTTCAAACACATGCACACAAAGAAAGCACGCAAGCAAGCACGATTAATGAAATCTCGGGAGACTTGCTCCGGCAAGGCACTTTGGGTGAACGCCAAACGTTCTTCCCAAGGGGTAACTTAACCTCCGAACCCAAGTAAAAACCTTTTTTTCAAAGTTTTGAGGTAATCAAAATGGCGTGGCGACTCCGTTTTTCAAATAACTCGGATGTCTTCAAACTCGCGTGAATCCAAAACAAAAATTTTGGGCACCACATTCACAGGTACCAATCCAAGCTCCGCAATCATTTACTGTCGGCTGGCTATCGGCCCTGAGAATGTCTCCCAATTCTTCAACGGCATCTCTGTCTTAGTTACCAAAGTGCGGGGTCGAAAGGATCTTCACCACCGTCTCCAATTACGGCAACTACCTCATCATCTGAGCTGAAGTCGATCAAATCGGGGACCTGTGCTTCTTCATCAAACAACTGTAGCAAGCCCCATTCATTGTTTTCACTACTGGCAGCTTCTATCTGGCTGATTTTCGAAAGAGCTAACTCGAAGGCGGAGAAGTCCATTACCCCAGATGCTGACTCTTTGACACTGTCTGAATTTTCTTTGAAGACATACTCGTTCTGAATGGTAGTGGTCACCCCAGGAATGTCTGGCAAGTCAAGGAACATCCTTCGAATAGGATTTGCTGGTTTTCCCCTAATCTTCTCAAGGTTTTCCAGAAGGGTTTTCTTCAGGGAGGTCTGATGGTCATTTTCATCGTATTGAGTCCCACCTTTTGTAAAGTAATGGGTCAGGGATAAACTGTAGGGATAGAACTGGACCCCTTTAGCTTTTCTGCCATCCCGAGAGTTTGGTTTGTATCCCAATCTATATCTGGTAGTTTGTTCCTTTACATCAATGATGGTATTGCGACCCTGGAGTCTTCTGCCCAATCCAATCCCCGGAAGATAACCCATTTTTCTCATCATTCTCATGGCCGGAGGAATTTTATCGGAAGTAGTGGTGAGGTCAGTGCAACACACTTGTGCCTTGGACGAAGCTACAGAGAATCCGGTCAAGGCAAACCCTTCATCATCATGCTTAATCTCTAATATCGGGATACCTCCGGCCGGGTTCCTTCTACCGTGACACTTTGTCTCCGTAGATGGTAGTGATAGTCCCATCACTAGGCGAAATTTGACACATTGGTGCAGAGTAGAGGCCACTCCGTTTATCCGCGGATCCAAGGTCGCCCTAGCAACGCAGTAAACGAGATCGGAATGTCAATCACTTGGAAGTCAACGTCCATGACCTTTTTCCCGAACCACAACTTGAGAGTAGCAATCCCCAAAACTGATCGTGCGGTGGAGTCATAGGCCTTAATAGTCTGACTAGAAGGCTTCAAATATGTAGGCTTCAAATTCAGTAAGTCCATCATTTTTTCCGGCAGGACGTTCATTGCAGACCCTCCGTCAACTAATACCCGGGGTAACCGCGTTCTTCCAACTGGACAGTGATGTAAAGGGGTTCGTTATGACTAGCCCCATACTTTGGCAGGTCCAAGTCGGTGAAGGTAATGATGTTTCCATAGTGGATACTTCCAATCATTTGGACGACCTCATCTGGGGTGACATCTATGGGCACCATGGTCTTGGCCAAACTTTCTTCTAGCTTCAGCTTATGAGGGTATGAAGAGGTTAACAAAGACCATAAGGAGATATTGGCCTGAGTACACTTCAACCGGAAGCCAAGACTGGATCCTCCTTGTCGAGTCTCGGCTTTTCTCGCTTCTCGGTTTATAGGGTCTTTTGTCTGTTTTCGGCTCGTAGACGGCATTTCTTTTATCACCTTTAGGCTGTTCAATACTCATATCTGGGTCTGACATCGAGTCATCACATAGACATTAGACTTCTCCGGGTCATCATTCCTACTGGAGGATTCTGTCAGCTCTTTCAAAGTGAGAGGCGGGCTCTTGCTGGCGTATGGCCAACTCTGCTGATTAATCTGATTAATCAAACTACTAGAGGCATAAGCGGCTTCCCGAATTTGATCCCAGGTTACTGGCTTTCTGACCTTTTCTGAGTTCTGACTCTCTAATTGGCTCAACAGCCGACTGGTTTCAACTTCACCTTCCTCATTTAAAGCCTTCACAATCTCGTTCAAGCTTTTTAAGGTCAGCATGCAACAGGAATTATCACTTTCAGGGTTTGGAGTCTGGTGAATGGCTTCCTCATCCGGACTTAGCAACTTTTTCAACAGAGCGGGATCACATTCCTCATCACTGTCAAGCATGTCCCTCCTTTCTCTAGGGGTTAATTTTCTGACGACATCTTTAACATTGGCCAAGCATTTTCTGAAGTGGGAAACTCCATCATCGAGAAGGATTTCCGCGGGGTCAAACCTCATGGTGGGTTCCTGTTCTTTACTGTTGGGAAGGCTCTCTGGGCTTTTCGGCTTCTGGGCTAACCACTCCTCTACTGTTCCTTCTGGCACTTCGACCGTGTCTTCCTCGGTATCACTACAGTAACTCTCATGAGAACTCTCATCTTGACTCTGATGACCAATGAGGGCAAATGCATGTCGGGATACTTGACG
Organism: Adenophora triphylla var. japonica; assembly: GCA_022495995.1. Classification (NCBI taxonomy): domain Eukaryota; kingdom Viridiplantae; phylum Streptophyta; class Magnoliopsida; order Asterales; family Campanulaceae; genus Adenophora; species Adenophora triphylla. The sequence goes on along the minus strand of JAFEMH010000151.1, from coordinate 772,114 downwards.
CCATATAAGAGGTATCTTGGATTCTTCCTTTGACTTGGGGATCACTAAGAAAACATCGCTGTCATCATAGGATATAAAGGGGACCGGGGTCGCTTCAAATTTTAGGACTCTTTCCAAGGCATCCATACACTCTTCTTCAGACAAGGTCTCAGGGGTGATTCTCAGCACTGCAATGGAGTCTACTCTTCCTGATGGGGGTTTAGCTTCAACGACGCTTACATGTTCTAGATCGGTGGGCGGAGCCCACTTCCCTCTTTCAGCTAAAGCTTCAATTAAGTCCCTCCATTCACCGACCAAGTCTTTGTAAGGAGTATTGAACTCTAGGATGTAGAATTCGTATGCTGCCTCATCTGAGCTCGCATCCTTTTTCCCTTCCGAACCTTCACACAGGCTACAGACACATTTTGAAGTGATACCATCCCCTATTCCAGGTCCGTGGTTTTCTACTTCATCTTGCTCTCCAAATTTCACTTTGGTTGATTCCAAGTTCATTCCTTCTACTGAACTGTCATCATCACTGTAAATCCATCCATTCCTATTCTCATTTCCGACTGATTCTTCACTACCACTGTCTGGGAGATAGGCAAATTCACAGGCGTTGACAAAGTTAGAAAGGTCAGGCTGGTACTGGGATTTTACGGTAGGGAGATCTGGCTCAGGCTGAGAGGAGGGAAAGGGTCCCACGGGGTAATGCAGAGGCTGCATGACTGGGATAGCTGTGGCGAAGCTAGGTTTCATCTGAGGAGGAGAGGGTGTCGGGACCCTGACGGCTTGGGATACTGGAAAAGACTGAAAAGGGACAGTCTTTGGCAAAGGATTACATGCGGATGGAGGGCATTGGTTATAGGCTAGCTCTTCTTCCTTAGTTATCTTGTTACCCAAACCAGTACTGTTCTCTGTCGAATCGGACATTCTGACTTTCTGAACTGAGGATTCTGGTAAACTGTCTGAGAATTCTGTGCTAACAAGTCGCTGACCCGATGTTCTCACCCACTTCTTTCTCGCTGCGGGAAAGGGATAGGAGAGGTTTAGACTCGGGGTAGGTGTTTAGGCTGAAGGCTCAAGCAATATGCAAATTAAGAATCTTCCAGTTTACTTAAAACAGTGTCTTTTATTAATTTCTATTTGGTTGGAAAAGGGGATTTGCCCTTCTTTTTCGCAACTACTCTAGATCCTGGATCGCCGGGTTCCATCACTACGTCTATAAGCCCCTCGTATTCCACCCGTATTTCGACCTCCCAGGGTGGACGGCCCGGCGAGGGTCCTATAGGGCACGCGGATCCCACAGACCGAGAGAGAAGAACGCTCCTAACGGGTCTAGCGGGTCATAGGAACTTTTAACGCACGAGCGATGCGAATTATAGTCAAGGCACACGGAAAGTCTCGTCTTTCCACCTTGATAGAATTTCGGCAGAATTTCGCTTGCGCGATTGACGTTTTGACTTTTCGGTAATGTCCGAGAAGATAATAGGCATGGGTCGGGCGGTAAAAGCCGGATGACACAGTGTCACATTGAACTTCGTTGCATACGCCGGGCGTGAGTCAAAATCGAAGTCAATTGCCGGGTCAAGATCTTGCCCATTTTTTCCTTGTCGGAATTTTGCGTAGCTTCGCTTGGGCGAAAGATCTTTGGACTTTTCTTGGCAAAGACTCGGTCTCGACTTTTACGCATTCCGTGCGGGTCAAGGTCAAGGTCAATGTCGGAGTCAAGGTTCTACCAATTTTTCCTTGTCGGAATTTTGGCAGAGTTTCGCTTGGGCGAAGGACCTTGACTTCCGTTATGGACTAAGGCTTGACCTTCACGGGGATATGCAACTGGGCTATATGACACGGACTAGACCAAAAACCAACCAAAAAGTCACGGCTTTTTTGAAACGTGTGACACCTGACCGTGCATTGGTCGACACCGGGCCGCCATGGGAGTTTGGGGTGATTCCGTGCGCGCCCTGGGAGCATCGTAAGGCTTTCCGTGATCGCACCGAACAACCACCCCGGGTTTAAAGGGACGTGCGTGCAAAGTGTACAGGATATATAAGGTGCGCGTAGTGTGCGGTCTCCTAAAAATGTTCCTTTTTGAGTTAAAACAGAGATTTTCATAAATGTTTTTTCAAGGAATGATTTTTGGGACGGGGGAGAATGCAACAGCTTAAGCACGTAAATTTTTTCGGGAGCCCCGCCGCCTTGGAACCGAATAGCCCCAAGCTGCCAGATCGCTGATTAACCTCAATTTTTCCTGGTGGAATTGCCACTGAGGCCGTCCGGTCAGAATCCAAGGAGGATTGAGCCGTACGACTGCATGGATCAATTTTCCAGGTTCCACTCCTTTGCTATTTTTCGGGTTGTTTCCCGTTCAAAGTATGCACAAGTCCCAAGATGCAAATGATGCAATGCAAGGCAAAGAAAGCAAGCAAGATAAACGGAATCCGCGATGGGAGTCTAACCCGCTCAAAGGGAAAAGCTTTCTTTTATATTTTTTTTCGAAAAGTGATACCGGTACGTGGGATTGTTAAATCACCGTTTATCCCAAGCCCCGGGTTAGGGAGAGATACAGGAAGGTTAAGTGGTTTCCACCTATATACCAGGTATCGTTTATTTGAAAAAATTGAAGCTTTTCTCCTTTGGGAATTCCCCAGCAGAGTCGCCAAACTGTGAATGTGTGCCCAAAATTTGTGTGTTGGATTCACGCGAGTTTGAAGACATCCGGTTTAATTTGAAAAACGGAGTCGCCACGCCATTTTGATTTCCTCAAAACTTTGAAAAAATGATTTATGGGTTCGGAGGTTAAGTTACCCCTTGGGAAGAACGGATCGTCATTCACCCAAGGTGCCTTGCCGTAGCAAGTCTCCCTAGATTCCGTTTATTTTGCTTGCTTGTGTGCATGTGTTTGAATGAAAGGGGAGGGAATGTCCCAAGTTGTCTTTCGGACGTACAAACCATTTATTGGTTGTCGCTCGGGATTTCTTGGATTTTATGTATTCGGGATTTTGATCCCGTCCTCATCTTGGACTTGTGATCATCGCATTTTTAACCTCGAGACTTGCGTGATCGAGAGAAGGACTCTCTTTTATAGCCCAAAAATGAGGTTCTTTAGGAAGGAATGTCCTTAGCCCATCAATCCTACACCTTAAGACGATCGAGCTTATATGAATGCTTCATGCTCGTCTTAAGTGATAATCGGAGATATAGGGTTCAAGGTTATCCCTTTCTAAAGAGATTATGGAACCTTTAATGGAAGAAACGATGCAAAGATAGGATCTTTATACCGGTCCGTTTCAAGGTTGCTAATGGGGACATGGGGGAATGCATGTAAAAATGACATTTTTAGTGAAAAGATGACATTTTTGGGTTGCAAAGGATGCATTTTGATTTAAAGAAGTGATCTTTATTGCAAAGGATGCATTTTGAATGTAAAGACATGATTTTTATGCAAAGGATGCATTTTTATGAAGAAATTAGCATTTAATATGCAAAGGATGCATAAAGATTGCATTTTGAAAAGCAAAGGATGCATTTTTATGATGAAGGAATGACCTTTAATGCAAAGGATGCATGAAAATGGATTTTATGTGCAAAGGATGCATTTTTGATATAAAGATTGCATTTTTATGAGCAAATGATGCATAAAGATGACATTTTTATGTAAAAAGGGGATTTTTAGGTGCAAAGGATGCACCTTTGAGTATAAAGATTACATTTTTAATGACAAATGATGCCTAATTCATGCAAAGGATGCAAAGGGGAAAAGGGGGTATGATAAAGATATGATCTTTAATACTAACTACCAAGTCCCAAGCAAAGATAATAACAATATATGAATGCAATGAGCAATCTAATTCACATAGAGCAATTAAAATGCAAGGTTAGGGAGTGAGAGGTTACCAATGGTGGCCTCTTCTTCTTTGGGTTGAGCAAGGTGGAAGGACCAATCTTGGGATCTTCAAGGAGGAGGGAGGTGGCTTCTTGGCTTGCTTCTTCAACCCTTGGGATTCCCAGCAGTATTTAGGAGTATTTTTGAGTCTGAATATGGAGTGTGGTGTGTGTTTTTCGTATGTAAAATGGGTAGAGGAGGGCTCTATTTATAGGCAGTCTGGATAAGGCCAATGAAGCCGTGCGGCCAGAGACCCTTGGCTAATGCAGCCGTGCGGCATTATCCCTTGTGACTCAGCATGTTTCTAGAATCATGCAAGGTGGCCATTCTAGAACTTTTCCCAAATTAAGAAAAACGTGTTTCTTAATTGGGAAGCATTCCCTTCAGCCCTTATATGTTTTGGAACAGTTCCGGAATTGTTTCGGAACTCTAGGAAAGTCCGAGGAGTTACCGGGAAAATTACCGGAATTGCCGGGAAAATTAACCGGAAGGCATGAGCCAGATTTGGGTACTTACACTCATGACCTGTACTGCATGACGACTCCTTGGCCGTTTGCAACTTGGGGTATTGACGTAATAGGGAAGATAGCCCCGGCAGGAAGCAATGGGCATGAATTTGTGTTAGTAGCCATCGACTACTTCACCAAGTGGGTAGAGGCCAAGTCCTACAAGGTCCTCACTTCCAAGAAGGTGGCCCAGTTTATCAAGGAAAACATAATGTGTAGATATGGGGTGCCCAATGAGATCATTTCCGATAATGGGTCGCACTTTGAAGGAGACTGCGATAGGTTACTGTCAGAATTCAGAATCACTCGCCACAAGTCATCCCCATACAGACCTCAGACTAACAGAGTCGTGGAAGCTGCTAATAAGACGCTCGAACGGATCATCCAAAAAATGGCCACCCGTGGTTGTGACTGGCCCGAAAAGCTGCACCTAGCGCTCTGGGGCTACAGGACGTCTGTCAGAACAGCCACAGGAGAAACTCCTTTTGCCCTAACCTACGGGATGGAAGCAGTGTTACCAGTGGAGTTGGAAATCCCGTCATTAAGGGTCCTCCTGGAAAACAGAGTCAACGAAGTAGAATGGCTACGTAGCCGGCATGATGAGTTGGCCCTGCTTGATGAAAGAAGGCTAAAAGCCATGGAGCACACCCGAGCCTATCAGAGGCGAATGGCCAGAGCATTCGACAAAAAGGTCAAGGCCAGGGACATCAAAGAGGGTGACTTAGTATTGAAAGTGAAGCCCCCTACCAGAGACAACCCCCTGGGAAAATGGGAACCCGTTTGGATCAGCCCGTATGTGGTGCAGAAGATACTCTCGGGAGGAGCCATGAAACTTGCAGACCTGGACGGCAATCCCTTTGTCCACCCAGTTAACGGTGATAAGCTCCGAAGGTATTATGTCTAAAAAAAAATATATATATATATATATATAAAAAAAAAAAAAAAAAAAGAAAAATCTTAGTGCAAAAAGAGTAATGCCCGGCTAGGCCGAAAACCTAAAAGGGCGGTCTAGGCAAAAAGCAGCTGCACATAAAAAAAAAAAAAAAAAGTTCACCATAATGAACTACGAAGACCTGAGCCCCTTAGTCTTTCTTGTAAAAGGGGAATGTAGGCAGCCATTTATGGTTCGGTCTAAACAATAAAAAGGGCGATTAAGTTTCCATGAAATGTGTCCTAAACAATAAATAGAGGATATTCAAGTTTTCATAAAACGGGTCCTAATCAATAAGACATTTGAAATTTCCATGAAATTGTGTCTTGATTAATTTCTAAGATAATATCTCTTGTTCATTACAAGTTAAAAACTTCTTGATGAGTTCAAGCATGGTCTACTCTTGACTCTGCTAAACTGCTACAAAGATCTAAAATACTATAAAATGCCTAATAAACTACTGTGTTTGCAAAAATGGCAATAAGGGAATCCTAAGAAAAGATCTGTCAGTCGTCATTCGCTGAGTCTTCTTTGGTCTTCTTCCCTTTACCTCGACCCCGTCGAGTTTTCTTTCTCTTCTTCTCTATGATGTCGGTCTCCCTCATTCCGATCTCCGGTATCCTCACTGGAGCCTCCATCAAACCTGTGTCAATAAGTGCCCTCTCTACTCGGGCACGAGTCCGCACTTCCTCCCTCGAGCCTCGGTCAAGGGAGCGACTTCGAAGAGCCTCTTATATCTAGCCTCCATATCTTTGATAAGGTCACCGACCGGTTATGGTGACTCGGCTTAGCCTCGGTCTCCTCGTAGTCCTACTCGAGTCACGCGGCCCCCAATAAAGCCTGACGTCTCTCTCCCAAGATGACCTGAGTCGCTCCCATCTCCCTCTCGTACCAGTCCAAGTAGACAGTGGTCAAGATGGTACTCTTCCTGCTCCTAAAGATAGCCCTGGGTGGGAAAGCAGTGTATGTCCAAGCCCTCGAGAAGAATAAGAAGCTGGCTAGATCCCTCATATCTAATGGCACCACCTCCATGATACGGATGTCCTCCCAATCGCCCAATGGCTCCTGCAAGGCCCCAAACTGCCTGGATACCAAGCAGGGTATGTAGAAGGATGACCAGCAGAACCCTGGAACCCTTACTATATAGGACTCCTGAAATATCCTCCTGGTCTGCAGCCTCCAGTGAGGTACCCACCAGCGAATGTATGAAGTGGATAGCCTAGCCATCATCAGCTCCCAATCATCTTGGCCCTGCTGCCTAGGCAAACCTCTCCGAGAAATCACCCAAGGGCACTGAGTCGGCAAAGCCCCGAGCCTCTCCTGCAGCCATAAATTCAGCACAGCCGGACTCCCAGACCTCATAAAACGGTCTCCTCTAGCCACCCTATCAATGCCATGAAGGGTCTCACCCAAAACCAATGGGACAATATCCTTCCCAGCCCTGCAATCTCTGATCATGTCCAAGAGACTGCCATGACAGATCCCCATGGACTCAGCAGTGAACAGAGCCGAGAATACGCAGAGGATAAAGGCATCCATAGCCATCGTGGTCGTAGCCATATCCGGAGACCCAAACCTGCCTGGGATATCTGAAAGGTCAATCCTGTCCGGAGCAATCATCATCCTCTCAGCCTCTCCCAGAGAAATCTGCAGAAAAGATGCAAGCTTTGCCGCCACCGGCACATCTTCGATCAGAGGAATCGATATAGCCTCAATTTCTGGACCCCCCAATCAAGGCTCGGAAGTCTTCATGCGTTGGGACAATCTCATTGTAAGAAAAGCAGTAAACGTGTCTCCGGACGTCCCAAAACCTTGCTGCCGCTCTCAAAAGGTCCCAATCGGGCGGGAGATCCTTCAAATGCCATAAAGATTTGATCTTGAATGAAGAATCAAACAACCCCTTGTGAGATTGAAAGTTGTATCTCACCCAAGATTGAAGATCGGACAGAAAGCTATCCCTTTTCCCCCTTTGCAATCTAGCGGGCTTCTCCATTGTAAAATGATCAAAGGTGGTGTCTTTAGGTCCAATATGTGCTCTGGGAACAGTTGGGACAAGTCTAGGTTGAAAGTGAAATGAAATGGCCAAGCCTTGGTTTTATTCTAAAAATAACCAGTCCAGACAGAACTGTGAGCCGCACGGCTTCATTTGCTCCAGAGACAAGACCGCACGGCCTCATTTGCCTGATGTAAAAGACAATCTGCAGCAACCAAGTTGCTGCCCTAAGGGAGTTTTCACCCCACTTTTTCAACCAAAACCTATACAAAAGCATGTCCAAAGACCATCCAAGCAGTTATATATCATTATATATCATCTTGGCCCAATTTCAGCCCCAATTCCAAGCAAAAAACTGCCCAGAGGCTCAAGTAATATGCAAATTAATAAAACATAAAATAGAAAAGTAAATAAAACAGTAGTACATTGTTTTCGCCCCATCGGCGCCCAAATAAAGCAAAAAAATAAACAAAATGTGCATAAAACTTGTTCATTGTTTGTTTTTCTTCCTAAATCAACTCTAGAGACCTCCTAGGCCTCCGATCCTTCCTCCTCATCGCTACTTAGCTCATAGACACTCGCCTCTCTCATCAAGTCCTCCGTGTCACTCACATCAGATAGATGGACATTCTCGTGCTCGTACTCAGCCAGCTGCTCCAGGATGCCAGCATTGGGTCCTTGCCCCCGAGGAATGGCACTAGAGGAGTACTCTGAGGCTGAAGAGGTGGATGCCGTGCCCCCGACGTGCCTTCTCTTGCGCACGGGCTCCTGCACATTTGCTGCGGCCTTTGAAGCGCAGGCCAACTTCCTCAGAAGGGACTGGCACACGTCTTTCCAGCCCCTATTCTGCCTGACTAAGCCGTCATAAGTGCGAGCTGGAACCTGAGAAAAAAGGGAAGAACATCTCAGAAAAATCTCAGAATTGCAAAAAAGCAAAGAAATCTGAAAGAGAAGGGAAAAGACCCTAAAGTGTACTTACAGTGCTGTCCGGCGGCAGAGTATACTGGGGCTCCCTAGTGTCGAGGGACAGGTATCCCGAACCTCCTCGGCACTCCCATTCACCACGTAAGAAAGATGAGCAGGAGGGATCGGCGGATCAGAAGGCTCGGCCTCCCCATATCCCTGAGTGACAGCCAGCTTCACTAGCTTCTGTAGCGTCCTCAGTCGCTGCTCCACAAACACAGCATATGGGGTATCCAGATCAAAATACTCCTCAGCGGCCACGCCTGCCTGATATCTCTCTATATCATCCGCCTGCCAATCCCGGGGCTGCAGCATCCGTGCTGGAGGATCATGAGGGGTAATGGCATCCAGTGGAGGGACATGGCCATGTTGCCTGGAAAATCGATCCCCCAGATAGATGACATCACATGTCAGCCCGGTCAACCACCGCCTCTGCCTCGTCGCCTCTACGGCCTCTCCTAACAGAATCTCCGGGTACCTCCCCCAAGGATAAAAATCCACTCCGTCGTGCCCATCTCTGTTGATAACTGGCTTCACCATCTTGTAGTCAAAGGTGATCCGGGTCTTCCCGGTGAACTTATCCCTCGCATCCCCCCTCCAGCGGACCATAGCGGGAAAGATGGTAGCATCGCTCTGTTGGTTCCACGGAAAGAACCTGATCACCTCACAAAACCGCACTCCGCATGTTCAAAACATCAAAAAGGTCATTTTCTCTCATAAAAAGTCTCAAAGACGAGAAAGTAAAAAGAGAGAGAAAGAAAATGAGACTACCTCAAGAGCAAAAGAGAGGCGCCCATGGAGGCAAACCTTGTTCCGGCTGTACAGATCCAGGGAGAAGTATAGCTCCGCCAATCCGGCCTCGCCCCAAGAGACCGTCCCAATCCCATCTATATCCTCCAGAGAGTCGAGGAGGCAAGTCATAGCCAGAGTCCCAGAATTGGCAAAGATGGTGACTGACAGCATCAACCACACAAAGGCTCTAGCAAGCTGGGAGGCAGTCACCTCATTAGCGGCAAATCCCTGCATGCAGTTCTGGACTGCCACCTCGACATTCCTCGTCTCCATTACGAGCCCCTTGGGAATTAGCTCAAACCCGACCAAAGCCCTGAACTCCTCCGTCGTGATATGGTCCCTCCAAGTCACAGGCCTCCCGGTGAACTGCAGACCGGTGATAGCAGTAAAATCTGCAGGTGTCACCGTCAGCTCCCCCCAGCTAAGATGAAAGCTGTGGGTGGTGTCCCACCAGAACTCCGAGAGGGCCTGGATCAATTGCTCTTTGAGGTAATGTGAATACCTCTGCCAATAGCCTCAATGAACAGATCAAGGCCGGTAGCCCTCACAAGCTACTTGGGGTTCACCCCATTCTTCTCAAAATCAGGCATCCTCTGTCACATCCTCACTGCAATCTCGGAAGGCCCCCTAGACTTGTTCTCCTGTAGACAAGCACAGCAAAAGAAACGTATCAGTCCTTCATCTCATTTCAAAAGCATGCATATATTCAAAAGTGCACATGTTTTCAAAAGAAAAGCATTCAATAAAATCTTTCTAGCATCCTTTGCATGAAAAACGTGTCTTTCATCACTTGAAACACATCGCGTCAAGCACATTGCTCTCCTAAGCACAAAATCACAATTTTCAAAATTATTTGCACATAAGCATTAATTTTTTTCTCAAAAAATGGCATGCACGAATCCTTTTCATCGTCCAAAATCCCATTTTCTCATCTATGACCTAGTTCTAGCACATGCAAGAACTCCGTCACCTCTTAGACAATTATCCTTCTTACTTTTATTTTCGAACAAAAAAAAGTGGGTCATTCTCATTATTTTTGTCAAATAAATTGCACATGCATGTTCTTTCATCTTCTTAGCCTCATAGGTTAATCATTAATATTTCAAAATCATCGTCAAAAATCCTAGGAAAATTCGAGAAATTCCTAAAACTCGAGTCAAGCCCTAGAACCAATCAAAATCCAATCAAAATCGACGAAATTGAGCAAATTAAGAATGCTTACCCCAACCGATTGAGGATTTTTCGATTTGTGCTCCCTCCTACCCGGGTAGAGCTCCGATGGAGGCGTGAGGAAGTCATACTTCCTCTCCGTACGGACGAGCTCCTTCCTCCTCCTTTGAGCGGCCTCGGAGATGTTCCTTCTAGCTTGCCTTGGCATTGAATTCCCCTCCGGATCCATTCTAAATCATTAGAGGCAAAGGGATGGAAAGATTTTTTATTTTTCTTCCTCTCTTCTCTCTCTCTTTCTCGGCAGTTTAGGGCGGCAACAATGCCCAGTCCCCGTTCAAATTCTGTTTTAAATAAACTGGAAAATCAGGCTTCTGGCCGTACGGCCTCTTTTACCTCCCTCTCATGCCGGGCGGCTTCTTTCGCTCTGAGCAGAAATTACCTCTTTGCCCCTGGACTTTCCACTTGGGCATATAATTCCTGTTATCCTTTAACTAGGATAACGTCGTTTTCAGAAGATATCCCTTATCTCCTTATGCAAATGGACTTTCTTCCCCAGTCGCCTCCGTTACTTCCGTTATAACGGGATAACGCTAGGTGACAACCTCCGAATTGTCAGAACTCTAAACTTAAGCTACCTCTATCACGAATAGAGAAGTACGCTCAAGTTCTCCTAACTTAAGCTACCTCTATCACGAATAGAGAAGTACGCTCAAGTTCTCCTAACTTTAGCTACCTCTATCACGAAGAGAGAAGTACGCTCAAGTTCTCCTAACTTAAGCTACCTCTATCACGAATAGAGAAGTACGCTCAAGTTCTCCTAACTTAAGCTACCTCTATCACGAATAGAGAAGTACGCTCAAGTTCTCCTAACTTTAGCTACCTCTATCACGAATAGAGAAGTACGCTCAAGTTCTCCTAACTTTAGCTACCTCTATCACAGATAGTGAAGTACGCTCAAGTTTCCCAAACTTCAGCTACCTCTATCTCCTCGATAGTGACGTAAGCTCTAGTATCCAATCAGGTGACAACCTCCATTAATTGTCAAATCAGGTGACAACCTCCATTAATTGTCAAATCAGGCGACAACCTCCATTAATTGTCAAATCAGGTGACAACCTCCATTAATTGTCAATCAGGTGACAACCTCCATTAATTGTCAATCAGGTGACAACCTCCATTAATTGTCAATCAGGTGACAACCTAGATTAATTGTCAAAAACTTCAAGGATCCTAGACATCGTTCCTAACCTATCTAGTGATGCTTGAACTACGATCAAGGCTTGATTCCTCCGGGATACGTAGGTAGCCTTTCATAAAAGGTCCAGCCATCCGACCACAGTGGTCACCCTCTTCCTTCATCACTCCTCAGTGGTGAGGCAGCCTTTCATAAAGGTCCGGCCATCCGACCACATTGGTCACATTTTTGTCATTCATCACTCCTCAGTGGTGAAGTAGCCCCTCATAAAGGTCCAGATATCTGACCACATCGGTCACCTCTAGCACATCCCCAGTAGGATCAATCGCCTGACCTCCTAGGTCACTTTCTCTTCTATTTCCCCGGCAAGAGACCAGTTTCTCTCCGCCATTCCCCTGCGGATCTTATTCTGAACTACGGCCTGGCTTGATTCCTTCGGGATACGTAGGTAGCCTTTCAGAGGTTTAGCCACTCGACCACCTTGGTCACCCAATCTGTCTCGGTATTTGCTTGATCGGATCCTTTTCTATCGATAACCCCACTCGCCCTGCAAGTGACGTTGCCGAGGGGCTTCTGTAAGTACCCAAATCTGGCTTATGCCTTCCGGTAAAGTTTCCCGATAATTCCCCGGACTTTCCTAGAGTTTCGGAATTATTCCGGAACTGTTCCAAAACACCTAAGGGCTGAAGGGACTGCTTGGAGATTAAGAAACACGTTTTTCTTAATACCAAAAACCTTCTAGAATTGCCACCTTGCATGATTCTAGAAACATACTGTGTCACACAGGATAATGCCGCACGGCTGCATTAGCCAAAGGTCCCTAGCCGCACGGCCTCATTAGCCTTATCCAGACTGCCTATAAATAGAGCCCTCCTCTTCCCATTTTAGACACCAACAACAAAGCAACCAAAGATGAAAAACACACACAATACACCATACTCAGCTACAAAACTCTCCCAAAACACTGCTACAAGATCAAGAGGTTGAAGAAAGCCAAGAAGCCACCTCCCTCCTCCTTGAAGCCTCCAAAGTTGGTCCTTCCACCAAGCAAGACTCAAAGAAGAAGAGGTCACCACCATTGGTAACCTCTCACTCCCTTACCTTGCATTATACTTGCTCTATGTGATTTAATTGCTCATTGCATTCATATATTGTCATTATCTTGCTTGGGACTTGGCATTTATCATTAAAGATCCTATCTTTATCATATCCCCCTCCCCCTTTTGCATCCTTTGCATGAAATAAGCATCACTTGATATTAAAAATGTAATCTTTATATTCAAAGGTGCATCCTTTGCACCTAAAAATTCCTTTTTTACATAAAAATATCATCTTTATGCATCCTTTGCTCATAAAAATGCAATCTTTCCATTCAAAATGCATCCTTTGCACATAAAAATCATATCTTGCATCCTTTGCATCTAAACCCATCTTCATGCATCCTTTGCATCAAAGATCATCTTTTTATCATCAAATTAGCATCCTTTGCATATTAAATACTATTTTCCTCATAAAAATGCATCATTTGCATAAAAATCATGTCTTTAATTAAAAATGCATTCTTTGCAACCCAAAAATGTCATCTTTTCACTAAAAATGTCATTTTTACATGCATTCCCCCATGTCCCCATTAGCAACCTTCGGAACGGACCGGTGTAAAGATCCTATCTTTACATCGTTTCTTCCATTCAAGGTGCCACAATCTCTTTAGAAAGGGATAAACCTTGAACCTATATCTCCGATTATCACTTAAGACGAGCATGAAGCATCTATATAAGCTCAATCGTCTTAAGGTGTAGGATTGATGGGCTAAGGTCACTCCTTTCCTAAAGAACCTCATTTTGGACTATAAAAGAGAGTCTTTCTCTCGATCACGCAAGTCCCGAGGTTAAAAAGCGATGATCACAAGTCCAAGATGAGGACGGGATCAAAATCCCGAATACATAAAATCCAAGGAATCCCGAACGACAACCAACTAAATGGTTTGTACGTCCGGAAGACAACTTGGGACATTCCCCTTCTTTTCAAACACATGCACACAAGAAAGCACGCAAGCAAGCACGATAAACGAAATCTAGGGAGACTTGCTACGGCAAGGCACCTTGGGTGAACGACGATCCGTTCTTCCCAAGGGGTAACTTAACCTCCGAACCCTAAAAATCCTTTTTTTCAAAGTTTTGAGGAAATCAAAATGGCGTGGCGACTCCGTTTTTCAAATTAAACCGGATGTTTTCAAACTCGCGTGAATCCAACAAAAACTAAATTTGGGCACACATTCACAACTCCCCCCCACACGAACTACGATTAGGCTTGATTCTCGCTAGGGATACGTAGGAATCCTGTCAAAGGGTCCAGCCAACCGACCTAAACGGTTACACAGTAGGACACCACCATGTCCTCACAGCCGACCTTAGCGGTCACATCGCAACAGGACACTGCCACGTCCTTACGAACCGACCTACACGGTCACCTCCTCTCCCAGCAAGCAATCCAGATCAGGACCCTTATCTTATCGACAACCACTTCCTCCGTAAGTGACATCGTCGAGGGGCTTCTGTAAGTACCCCAATCTGGATCACTCCCTTCTAAACACACGGGAAGAACTGCAGACTCACACAAATGTGATCTCGAACACCCGTAGCCTTCAAAAACCCCCAAAACCACTAACCAAACCAAGGGGGGGGTTCCTTTCTGGGATAAAAAAGTACAAAAAGGAATTTTTAGGAATTTTGGAAAATATGGAAAAGCAACACTAGTCCGTGCAGACCACTTTGCTACCAGACATCATAATTACAAAATCCTCTTAAAGTCCACAATATTCCCCTAAATCCAGGAAAACAAAAAAATGGTAATGGCATCTATTGTCCCGCGACAACTTTAGCCAGAATATGGACCCTATAAATAGAGGGCTCCCCCTCTCATTTTTCTCACACCTCCCTCTTCTCCCCTCTCTCCGCAGCCTTCAAGCACTCCTCTAAGACCCTTTGGGGCAATCCCGGTCCCTTATGGTTCCATCCGGGGCATTCCAAGGCCCTCGTGGTACTCTAAAGCCCTGCCGAGCGCTCCCGAGACGCTCCCGAGCTGCCCTGAGGCACTCTCGAGGCATGCCGAAGCCCTGCCGATCCATCCTGAAGCCTTGCCGGTCCATCCCGAGGCATTCCAGTCCATCCCGAGGCATTCCAGCCCATCTCGAGGCATCCCGGTCCATCTCGACGCACGCCGAACCTCTGCTCGAGCACAACTGACAGCCCTGACGCACGCCGAACCTCTGCTCGAGTCAAGTCAACAATCCCTATGATCCCAACGCACGTCGATACTCTTCCAGAGTACACACCTGACACTCCCGAGGCACGTCGAAGCTCTGTCCGCAGACATCGGTACATCCCAAAGCAATCCCCGTCCGTCTCAGAGCACTATTCAACACTCAAACACTATTCTCAAGCGGAAGACAGACACGAACCAACATTGGTAAGGCTTCCTTCCATTACTATTTCAATACATTTTAATACATAGTATACAATGTAGACATCATATGCAGCATGCATTTTTAAAAGCATAAACACACACACACATAACTTTTAAAGAATAAGGGGTACCGAAAGACTCATTTTTACGAGGCGACTCAGGTGAGCTCTGCTATTCTCTTCCCGAGGCGTAACCTGACCTCTGAACTCAAAAATCTCATCACACAACAACAATTTTTTAAACTAAGCCTTTTTTCAATATTTTAGGCTAAATCAAAATGGTGTGGCGACTCTACAAACAAAACGCAGCGAGACAGCTCCCGACTAGAACGCGAGATGCCAGGGCCCGCGCGCGAGCCAGATCCAGGTAATTTCACTAGGCTATTAGGTGCTAAGGTTATAAACCAATTTTTAGCTACATCCTTAAGAGTGAAAGAAAACATCGCAACTTTAATTGATCCTCCGTGACTCCAGTAGTTAGAGGAAAAGACTGAACAATACTTATGTAGTCACATATGAAGTTCAAGGGATCATCAGAACCTCCCCGTGGAAAGCTAGGTAACAAATTAAAGTATTGTCCCTCGAGTTCATATCCTCTTGCCGCGGGTGGTAAGACAATGCAAGATTAAGCTGCATCAATTTTAGGAAGAAAATAGTCCTTCATGTGATGAACAACTGCTTTGTCACCCATTATTATTACTTGTTCTTCCTCGATGGAAGAAGTCTCTATTTTACTTAATTACTCTTCTACCCCAGTGACGGAAGTTTACGATTCAGTTTCTGACACGACTAGGGGAATGCTCATTTCAAGCTTGTCTATGTTGTCGTTCAAAGGAACCAACAGGGGTTCAATAATTTCTGACCAAGCATACGCTGTTGAAAATTGAACTGTATATTACAGAACAAGTCCCTGACAACGGCGCTAAAATATGATGGATTAAAAACCCACACATAATAAAAATCCTAGCAAGTGCACTAGTTATCATGGTAGTAATGCTCGAAAGCGAGGGTCAATCCCACAAGGACTTGTGTTATCAACAATTAAGTTCTCAAAAGTAAAGTAACAGACTGGTTTTGATTTTGATTTTTTTATCGACTAATTACTAAAAAATTAAAAGCAATTAAACTAGAGAAACAATTAAAACAAGAGGAAAATCAAATTACGAGAAGAATTCACTGGTTGGACTTCACAATACCTTTACTCTATGCTATTTTATAACTTAAGAGATCCAATCTCATTATAGGGTTCATTCACCAAATTAATGATTGGGACGATTAGGTGGCTAGATTGCAATCATATGTTTTTCTTTATATTATGTATTCCATTACGGCTACATAACGTGCGGAGACAAATCAAGCACTGAAGAATTATGTGAACCTAAATCCTATTAAATTCTATTACGGCTTCAATTTGGTTTATTCCACAAAATAGTGGTCAATGTATTAATCACTCAAAATTAATGATCCAATTAATAACCAAATAATTAAAGTGCCAAAATTAAATTAACATAAAATTGCAACTCTAAAAACTTGAATTAAGAATACTTTGAAGAACTAGAATTAGATTGAATAGAAAAATTAAGATTTATAGCATAGAGATCCGGTACCTTTTCATCCAACCCATGAATTAATTAATTTAGCTACTCATAGTTTGAAAAACAAAAACAAACAATAAAGAATTAAAATCTAGAATTGAATTGAGAGCAATTGAAACTTGAATCCGGAACCCTTCTTACAAACTTGAATTAACATCTAAAACATAACATATAAAAACTGCTGGAGTTTCTCTATTTATACTAGGAAAGACAAGACCTAAAATAAGGAAAAAACCATCAAAATCCTTGTCTGAGGAAACTGCCTATTGCCGATCTGGGAGGTGTGTGGCCACCTAAGCATGGGGTGTGCAACCAACCAAGTTTACAAGAGGTTTGTGTGGCCGCCCGCCTTAAATGTGTGCGGTCGCCCTAGTCATTTGCAAGTTTGTGCGGCCGACCTTCTTTGGTGTGTGCGGTCGCACAAAATGCTAATTTGGCTTGTTTTTCTTTCTTTCTTCTTTCCAACTGCTGCCCCGATCCCTTCAATCCACTTTTGCATCCTTTTGGGGCCTGAATTCTCCTCCATTATCCTCTTATTCCTATACTCATAGAATGCTCCAAAAACACATCAAATACTTATTTAACCCGAGGATTAAGCACTAAACAAGTTCGGAAGTACGATATATAGATGTGTAAAACACATTTATCAACTTTCATGCTCAACTCGACGTTTAAAGCCATATTCAGTTTGAGATCATTGGTAGATTTTTCTCTTGAGCATAGGATAGACGGGGTTTCTATTGGCCCAGCTGAAATGTATAAGGCCATGGATAATTTAAGTATAGGTGTGAGAAATTCAATTGAGTGCTTCTCCTTCGAATGACAGTATATGATCTTTATTCTATCTTGACTATTTTTCTGCTTTTTCCTACTTCAACTGCTTTAATTGCCATAACTGCATTTAACTGCGTTTATCTGCCTTTAACTGCTTTTAACTGCCTTGTCATTGATGAGCTTTCCTTTTTGTCTGGAACAGGCATGTGCTTATGAGGTGTTGGCCTGGCGTAACTGTGAGTCCAACTTGGGCGAGGGTCAGTATCAAAGGTTGGCTCGGTCGACTAACAACAGGATGGTTCAGCACCAGAGATACGGGTCCAAGTCTTATTTTGCGGCTGAGATTAGAAGGTGGGTTGCATCTCCTATCCTTCTTGATGATATGATATCGTACCCTTGGGAGGGCGTGCACAATCTTATTTTATCCGATCGAGGCCAGACTGCTCTGTGGAAGTTGATGAGGGGGCCATGTATAAACTCCATGTACCTTCGGGGGAGCGGGTCATGATCCAGCATATGCATGATATGTATTATGTTACTCGTGACTACCCTTCGGCTAACATGTTGTCTCCGAATCTTTGGGAGCTTGATGATCCTCCATGGGCTTGTGTTCCATGTCAATTTTTGCGGATCCTGAGGAGATGGAGTATTAGTACTTCTTGGAGTACATCCTTACAAGTCCTTACAGGTTGGAAGCAGCGGTGGGCCCGTAACCTATTCCTCCTTATTTTCTTCAGGTACTTCCATATGACTACTTTGCCTATATTAATGAGCGTCACTAGGCACAAAATGAGAATATTTTGTTGACTGAGCTTCCTAAGCAATACCATTTTCCAGCAGGCACCAAGACGGTGCATGCCCTTTCTTTACTTCATTTCTGTCTTCAGGCTTTACTCTGTACCCTTTGTTGGGATAGAGGACCAACCGGGTTTAGACTTCGGAGTAAAGGGAAGAAAATCGTCTTGGGTTTCTGTCGTTGAGGGCAGCCGCGCATCCTTGGAGGGCGACCGCGCTCAAGGGGGAAAAAGGGTGGCCATTCTTCGGCCAATCAGGGCGACCGCGCTTGGATGGAGAGCGCCCGCGCTGGAGGATCACTCGAGGCGCTGGAGTTTCGGCATGGTAGGGCGTCCGCGCTTGGTATGGACCGCGGCCGCGCTGGTGCCGCTAAAGGAACTTCCGGGCTCGGGTTGCAGACTATTTTTTCGGGTCCCTTTTGTGTCCATCTAGGGTTTGGTCTATCCTAGGGCATATATTAAGTAAAGTTCCCCCCCCCCTCTCTCATTGTAACAAAAATTTACATATTATAGTGCAAGATCCTGGCTTGGTAGTGCCCCCAGACGTAGCCAATCAAATTGGTGAACTGGGTTAACAATTTCTTGTGTCTTTTCTGTGCTTTTGATTTTCTTGTGCTTTGTTTGTGTGCGATAATTATTCTTGTGGTTTGCTTGGGCTGTGGAGGGCAATATTCACAACAACTGGTATCAGAGCTCTTGGTTTCAAGATCAAGGGAGTTGTTCCAAGCAATCAAGAATGGGCAAGGACAAACAGGCGGTTGAGAAATTCGATGGGTCTGACTATGGATATTGGAGGATGCAGATTGAGGATCTTTTGTACAACAAAGACCTCTATAAACCTCTGAAGAGTGTCAAACCGGAAGATGAAGATCAGGAAGAATGGGAACTCATGGATCGGAAAGCCCTAGGGGTGGTCAGATCTACTTTGTCAAACTGGATTGCAAAGACTACCAAGAAGGCGACAACCACCAAGGAGCTATTGGATTATCTTACTGAGAGATTTGAAACTCCATCTGCTGCAAATAAGGTTGATTTGATACGCAAGATGGGTAGTCTCAAGATGCAAGAGGGAGGATCCTTGGCTAAGCACATCGATGAGTTTATGGATGTTATAGACTCATTAACAGCGGTGGAGATCAAGTTCGATGATGAGGTTCTGTAAGTGCTCCAATTTGAGTTGTTAGTATTTTCGTTAGAAAATTAACGAAAGTTTTAACATTTCTAACATTTCTAACAATTCCTAACATTTCTAACAAAGTGAGGGTAGATTAGGGATTGCCATTTAAAGATAAACCATGGAAAAGAATCAAAAAAGCAAAAGAAAGATCAAAAACCCGAAATAGAAGTGGCTGGAACATTTTCTGGTTGCTTAATTTGAATTTTATTCTTCCTGTCCAAAGCCTGGAGCAGCATTTAATGCACCAGGCACGCCATCATGACCATCCGCGCGGATGGGAATGTAAATTCCAGTGCCTATAAATTGAGCCCTTCAGTCACAAAAAAAGAGGAGGAACAACACATTTTACAACTGCACCTTGGCGAAAAATAGGGAGAAAACAGTGGGAATTCACTTGAATTGCCACCATTTTCTCTTGAATCTTTCCCAAATCCCACTCACTCAAAATAATCTCAAATCATTCTCATACATACACTAACCCAAGCTCAAATCACCCTTTAGGAGGAGGATTAGAGAGAAAACATAGAGGACTTCATTGTTATCTACTTGTTTTCTCTTTAACCAACTCTAATCACAAATCCTAAACACATTCAAACCCTAAACACATTCAAGCCTTGAATCCATTCAAACACAAAACACAAAGAAGATAGGTATAACCTCCTTCTCCTCACCCTAAAATTCTCTCATCCATGCATGCATTTTCAAACTCCAAAATGTAGTTTGTTCATCTTCTTGCCCTAGATCCAAGAGGATCACCATGGAAGTTCATCTCCATGGATGATCCTCTACAAGGATAAACATTACTTTCAAAGTATTTTTACTTACTTGCAAACATGTTTTCAAAACCCTAAAAATCATTTTCATACATCAAATCTTGATTTCAAAGGATAAAATTCCCCTTCCCAAGCAAATGAAATGCTTAAGTCCCAATGTACCCCAAGGATAGCTTGATATAGTAGATCACCACTAAAATGTTTAGTGATCACTAATCAAAGCTTAGGGAAATGGGGACAATCATGGATGCCAAACCCCCTTTAAAATCATGTTTTTCTTCAAGAGAAAGTTGCTGTCCAGTAGCCTTTCTCTAAGACCTCTGTCCATGGTCTAATTTCTTGGACATACAGAAACTTGGAATTTGGTGTTGACTACAAAACACTTTTTGTATCCAGCATCCAGAGCTTTCCAGACATAGTTTTACTTTATTTTTTACGTGAGTAAAACTCCCTTTTTCAAATTATCTTTTAAAAGTCAGTTCATCAGTCTCTGGAAGTCCAGATATCATATCTGAGATTTCCAGAAGGTTTTGGTCTACCAAATCATCTCCAAATGGGAAAGTTATTTTACAAAAACCTTATTTAAGGTGTTTTGAACAACTTTCATTCTCGGACTTTCCCCATATTCTGAGATTTTTAAGCCCTTAAACCCATTTTAAAATAAAGTGTTCACTGCCTTTTTCATTCTGGCAGAATTGGTTTTCAACTTCAAAAAATATTTTGAGTCCCAAAACTCAACCCAAAAATCACACCAAAAATCATGGGACTTATTCAAAGTCTAATAAAGAGTTCCAAATTTTTACTTTTCAGTTTCAACTTATTTTGGCCAAAACACACACACACACACACAAATGATTTTTAATGCTTGGAAGACTCGTTTTACGAGGCATTCTGGGTGAACACTAACGTTCTTCCCGGCGTGTAACGTGACCTCCGAACCCAAATCTCTAATCTCGGGCATTTTTCAAAGTTTTGGCCCTTAAAATAAAAATGGCGTGGCGACTCCGTTTGATTTTCAAAAAAAAAAATCGGGTACATCACAGTGGCGACTCCGCTGGGGACTAAATAAGCTTTATCTTAAAAAAAAATGATATTTGGTATATTGGTGGAAACCATTAAACTTTCCGTTATCGCCTCCTAACACGAGTCGGGGATAAATTGTGGTTTAACAATCCCACGTACCGGTATCATTGTTTTCAAAAAAAAAAAAGCTTTTGAGGGTCAAGCTTCCGTCCCGGCATTTGAAATCATTAGTTGTGTGTGTGTTGATTTTTCACATTTTCGTGTTGTTTTGGCCGCCTCGGAAAAGTCAAAATTTTGACTATCGGACCCGTTGCCTTGAATTATGTGCTTATGTGTTATTTGCTTTCAAAAAAAAAAATTCAAAAAAAAAGAATTTCAAAAAAAAAATTCAAAAAAAAAAAAGCCAAAAACTTGTAAAAAACGCGTTTTTTGTGAGCTTAACAAAAAACGTGTTTTTATTCCGCATCTAATCTAAAAACAACTCAATCCCTCTCTCTCTCTCTCTCTCTAAACGCAGTCTCTCCCTTTCTCTCTCTAATCGCCAATGGCGATCTCAATCCTCTCCGGCCTTACTCTACGACACAAGCCCGACTAGTCAACCGGTTTCATTGACCGGTGCGAATTTTCCGACGATCGTGATGTTGATTCGATTCGGGACCGAGCAAAAATGTCCGCTTTACTATTGTATAGGTTGATTCAGAAGGGGTACAGTAATGTAATGGGAATTATCATTGATGAAGAAGCTGCAGAGAAGCAAAGATAGAAGGTTTCTGCCACAATGCAAGCTCTGGAAATCAGTAAACCAATCAACGCCGTTCAATCGAGTTCCGAGCAATCCAAATCGGGATTTGATTCGGGTAAATCTGTGATCGGAATTGGCAGCCCCGGATCTAATTTGGTTGATAACAAGTCCTTCACGCAAAGCAAATGCTTTTTTAGTGCCAGTTGGTGATTAATTAAGTGCCCATTAGTGTATAATAGAGTGCCCGTTAGTGTATAATCAAGTGCCCGTTGGTGTATAATTGAGTGCCCGTTGGTGTATAATTGAGTGCCCGTTAGTGTATAATCAAGTGCCCGTTGGTGTATAATTGAGTGCCCGTTGTTTGAGTTTGGGTAGTAATTGAATGCCGCTTAATTGATTTTTAATGCCGGTTCATATTTTTTTGAGTGCCAGTACATGTTATTTTGAGTGCCAGTTGGTGATTAATCAAGTGCCCGTTAGTGTATAATCAAGTGCCCGTTGGTGTATATTTGAGTGCCCGTTAGTGTATAAACAAGTGCCCGTTAGTGTATAATCAAATGCCAGTCCATGTATTTTTGAATGCCAGTGCTTGTATTTTTGAGAGCCAGCAAAAATATTAGTGTAACAAAGTGCCAGTGTTAGTGTAACAGAGTGCCAGTGTGAAGAGTGCCAGTTCATGTATTTAAAAGTGCCTGTGTAAAAAGTGCCAGTTTCAGTTTAACAAAGTGCCGTGCCGGTTCTGGCTGGCACTTTGTTAAACCGGCACGGGCACTTTTTTTACTGGCACTTTGTTACATATGAATTGGCACTTTGTCACACTGGCAGTTTGTTAAACACGCACTGGCATAAACGGGGGAACCATTAATTACGAAAATGCCACCGTTTATTTTGAACATGGTTGCCAGTAATTACAAAATTGCCACCGTTTATTTTGAAAACACGTTTTTCCTTAGCTTAAGAAAAAACTAGTTTTTTATAAGACCAACTCAAAAAAAAAGGAATTTCAAAAAAAAAAAGATAGAAAGATTTATCAAAAAGAAAATTTCAAAAAAAAATCATGCATCATACTTTTTAAGACACATGAAAAATTTCTATTTTACTCAGAAAAAGAAGATAGACTACTTGCACACTACGCGCACGTGACCTTACACTGCACACTACGTCCCTAACCCGGGGAAATCCCTGTCGCGGCCCGTTTGGTTTACGCCTCTCGGTGCAAGCACGGGACTACCCAAACATCCCATGGAGCCTCGTGTCGACCATGCACTTGTCCGTGACACACTTTTTCCGAGACCCGGTTGGTTTTTAGTCCGGTCTCAGTGTCATGCCGCCTGTCTCGTGTATAGACCTTTCCTTTCAAGCCTTAGTCGGCATACCAAGTCAATATCTTTCGGGACCCTAATCGCCGAAGTCCTGCCGGTTTTCCGTCACGGGCTTTGACCAGATATTGACTGGCGCCTTGACTTTGACTCTGACTGGCACAAATTATACACTGACTCCCAGCATGACACTGAGTCACCAAGGATTAATGATTATTCCATGCCTAATTACGACCTAATTGACGACAAGTCAAGATCAATTGTGGACATTTATCAGTCCGAATCATGCCGACTTTTTGTCGAGCCCTCGGACATGATCTTGACTTTGACGTCAGCTTTGTCCGTAATTTACATCGAATGCTCGTTAAGACTCGATTACCCGCCAGACTTTTAGGATTGTTTTTCTTTCGGTCGGTGGGACCCGCTTGCCCTATAGGACCCTCGCCCGGGGCTGTCCACCCTGGGAGGTCGAAATACAGGTGGAATATGAGGGGCTTATAGACGTAGTGACGGGGCCCACTGATCCAGGATCCAGAGTAGTTTGCGAAAAAGAAGAGCAATCTTTTCCAACCGATTAGGTTAATAAAACAAGTTTTAAGTAAACAAGAATAAATAACAGCATGTTGCATGAGTCCAAAGCCCAAACACCTACCCTCCTTCTATCCCCAGATATCTGAACCCTCGTGCCTTTTCCCCCGCAGCTCCTCACAAAGGTTGGTTCCGGACACCGGGTCACCGTTTGATCAATTGGGAAGAGTCAAGCGCATCGTCAGCTTCGCCGTTTGTTCCGACTCCGGGTTTCAGAATGTCTGCATCAGCCGGTAATGATGGGGACAACGTCACACCGCCTCCCGGGACCCCTCAGACAGAACATCAGTGGAATCAGTTAGCAGAACAGATGAGATTACGACAGGAAGCACAGCTTAATAGCCTTATGGAGGCTATCAAAAGCCATGGTTTGGCCGCCAGCCTCAATCCCGATGGCACCTTCACCGTGGAAGAAGAAGAGGGTGCCAATCCCACTCTCAGTCGCCCTGATTACTCCAGGATGCCACCACCCACCTCCTATGGTACCACTACTAGAACCCATGCTCCTCGATCTTTGGGTCAGCCAGCTCCCCAGCTTCAGACTACTGGATCCATGCAACCTGACGGGGCAAATCAGTTCGCAGTTCCTCAGTGGGGGCAAAATCAGTACGGAATGTCCTCTCATGGTTGGGGTTACCTCGGAGTGCCACAGCTAATTGGGATCCCGCCTCAGTTTGGAACCGATCAATCCGGGGCCTTCGCAAAGAACAGCTCAAAGGGCCACAACAACAGTTCGGCATGCCTCAACACCCGCCGAGCCCCTCCTCGTAATGATGCTAGCTCACCGCTTCCTCCCACGCTTTCACAAACCCATTTCTCACTCAGGGTTCGATGGGTTACCAAACCTCCATCCCAGTTTCATCAGAATCACCAGGACCGCAGTACCCCCCGGGTTATACACCATCGCCTCAGCCAGCCATGCAATTCAACAATCAGGGACAACAGCCCACACTTAAGCCTACTTATGGGCCTCACTCCGGGAATCCAAGCTACCCGGCTACATCGGGACTGCCTCCACCCACTTTGCTAGTTGAAAATCAACAGCAGGCCGCAAGGTTCTATCCCTTCGCCCAGGCTCCTAGTCATGCTCCCCCGGGAAATTTGGGCCAAGGACAGGTTTTCACCTACGTCCCCGGATCGGCCGTTCCCTCCACCAGTCTGCCGCCAGTGGTAGCTCCTCTCTCTAGCTCAGCCACTAGTTTGAACGCAATGACTCCGCCACAAGACCCTCATCTGGCCTGGTTCATGGAACAACATAAAGAAATGAAAGCGCAGATTGTTAAATTGACCGCTAAGAAGTCTGCCTTCTGGCCTACGGATCCGGACTCCATCGTTCCCCTGCCTCACAAATTTGTTATGCCGAATCTAGACCTCTTTGATGGTACTACATGCCCGAAAACTCATCTGGACACGTATACCTTGGCAATGAAGGCCAAAGGGTGTACCAATCGCCAGCTTGGGCGACTACTTGATCTATCTTTGAAATCCAGTGCCTTAAAATGGTTCTTCCGCTTAAAACACGAGGCCAGGGCTACATGGGACCAGATTACTAATGCCTTCACAGAAAAGTACAAGGCCAACTTGGAATGGGAAACAAATAGAGTTGATCTGCAGACAACAGTGCAGCGTCCCGACGAGAATGTTGGGGACTTCTACAAATGGTGGAATCTGAAACTCAGTGAGATGGCAATCCCTCCTTCTAAAGAGGAGCAACTGGACATCTTTCAGTCATGCCTGAGACCACATCTGAGGGCCTCCCTCAGTCACTTCCCGTACTCAGACTTACGGGGGCCATGGTTAACTCCGCAACTAAGTTTGAAAAGGCTTACAACCAGCAACCGGCTGCTGCACCTGCTTACAGATATCAGGCTCCTCCTTCCAACACCGCTCCTGCTCCTGCTAAAGGCAAAGAGGTGATTAATTACGCGGGACAGGAATGTAATAACACAACTCCTTTCGCTCCCAGAAAACCAGCCGAGCCCAGGCCACGGGTCATGAACCTCGAAAACTTTGGGATGCCTCTGAACGACATCTTTAGGGGGCTGGTGAAAGAAGGCTTGCTGCGGCCTTTGGGGAATTTCCAACCCAGGAATCCGAACGCTCCTGTGGATACCTCAAAGTATTGTGCTTTTCATCAAGCCCACGGACATCTGACTGACAACTGCTTCACTCTGAAAAAGGTGATCCAAGGCTTGATAGAGCAAGGAAAGTTAGAAGGCGCCGAAGGGCCTAATACAGTCAAAAATCATCTGCCAAGGAACCATAATCAGGTAAATATGATTGAATGCGGAGAACCTTCGCATGCCCAGGAAGATGCCGATGAAGGTCCCCAAATACCCATGGCCAACCTTGTCGAGGATCCCGACTCGGATTCCCCTCAACCTTGAGGATGATGAACAAGTCAGCCCACCCTGGTCTCATGTCAGAGATTTCCTGCAAGAATACGAGGCCCGCCATTTCTCAGATGAAGGGAAAGTTGATACTAAAGAACTGGGGCTGTTCCGGTCAAAACATGAGAAAACCATTTACACAAGATGGTTAGAACAATCGAGAAGGATCGAGCAAGAAAGCTTCAGACGGGCGCTCGTATCGGGCTTATCAAAGAAAGAGGCCGAAGAGCATCTGGAGCTAGTACACTTCTGTAAGTTGGCTCTGGGAGAAACCAAATACGATCCCGAAGACAGTGAAGCTGAAGAATCAGAGGAGGAGGATTGCTTCTATATCCTGCCTGGAGTCAAATACGTGCCACCCCCTCTCACTCTTCCCCCGCAGTTTCTGGGAGGAGAAGCTGAGTCACAATTACCACTTTCGGGAATGGGAGCATATGACAATTTCTGCGGTTGGATGCACCCATATTCCCCTAACGGGTTTGATCGGCGTTCCCTCTCAGCCGAAATCCCGGTAGTATGGGAAGATGATTCCGATGACAGCGATGACGATGATGATGACGAGAGCGAGGAGTCAACTGAGGCCCCAGATCCAGAATCAATCTGGAATAATCATGCCGGAAATGATCTCATGGGAGCCAGACACAATGGTTGGTTGTCAGCAAGCGACGACGAAGAGCCACCCGAAAATGCAAGTCAGATGCCAATAGGGACGGGCCCCCAAGAACTGCACCTCGTAAGATGCACCTGTGGTCAGTGTCCGAATACTTCAGAGGATGAGGGATAACAAAGCCCGCGCCCAGATCCGTACACATCCGAAATCCTAGAACACAATGTTCCTTATAAGAACCTAGCCGGTGAATTGAGAGGGTTCATTGAAGCACTAGTCGAGAATGGAGGGTTTCAACGACCACAAGATGAGGGATTCGTGAACGTCATCGGATCTTTTTCTTCTTTCCCGAGAACGGATGGCATAACAACCGTGAGGGTCACAACCGAGCCGCTTGAGCACAGCGAGTGCCTGCAATCACTAAAAATGGTTATTGATCTAATCGTCTCCCCAGTAGCTTTCATACCTATGGATCCACATGACGCCTTCCTAATTGCTCCAGTGCCCGACAATAGACCCCGGGTCCTCCTTATTTGGACCCAGATCTATCGAGCTGCTACATCGAACTACGAGGGGGAACGTTGCCTATCCTTTACTTGTGGTTGCCCTACTTGCAAGGGTGAAAGAAAGAAGATGTATGATGAGATGGAGGCTGATAGCCATAAGACCGAAGACACTTCGGAAGACGAATATGAAATCGAGGACATGAAGGCCATGAAGTTTCCTGGGTCTGAATACGTGGATGTCTTAGAATTCAACACTGCCTACCATGCTTTGGGGAAAGGGTTTTCAGGCATCCGATCCAGGCTGATAGTCGAAGATCTGATAGAAAGAGGGAAACTAACTCCCATCCGCCCAAATGAGAAAATAACCATGGTCAGATCAAATCCGCCCCAAAACAAAGTAACACTCCTTGTCAGGGTTACCCAAGAAGAGGTCACCTTCCCCGAATGTATGTCAGCTCTCAGAGAAGTCCTGGAAACCGGCATGATACCGGATGCGCCTCCCACACAGAGTGCTATAATCATCTCCAGCTCTGAGTATTACAGAAAGGAACCAGAATGGTTGCACTATACCGGGGATGAGATCGAAAAGCCGCCGAGCCCCGACAATAGCGACTCTTGTTGTATGATAACTATGAGCAAGGCAGGCTATGGGAGCGAATCGGAGGACGCCCTAGCTCTATGGGCCATCCAGGGGGCAACAACACAACCCCAGACTCAAAAGCCTGTGACTTGGGAAGCAGTTATAAGGGCCGCCCAGGAAGAAGCCAGTACAACTCAAACTCAGCCCCTCCCCGTTGCTAGACTCCGTCAGAACCAGTGGCCGATAGCCAAAAAGGCTCCCCCGTTGACCTTAGCAGTGTTGAAGAAATCTAGTCAAGAAGCAACTGATGAGGAAGTTAACCTGTTAACCCGATCTGGGCAGATCTTCCAAGGGAATCCCAAGGTAGATAAGAAGGCCACAGATCAAGCACCTGGGGAGAACCGCCGCCCCTATGCTAAGACAGCCGAAGCTCCTGACCCCGGAAAAGAGGATCCCGTGCTCACCCAGTTGAAGCAAACACAGGCCAACATCTCTCTATGGTCCCTGCTCACCTCATCCTATCCCCATAAGCTAAAACTGGAAGAAAGCCTGGCCCGCACCTTGGTCCCTATTGATGCTACTCCCGATGACGTGGTACAACTGATTGGAAACATCCACTACGGGAACATAATCACTTTCACAGATCTCGACCTCCCTCAATTTGGGGCTGATCATAACGAGCCTCTCTTCATCACAGTCCAATTGGATGAACGACGCCTCCCTCGGGTCCTGGTCGACAATGGGTCCGGAATGAATATCCTTCCGGCAAAGATCATGAGCCTGCTTGATATCAAGACTACAGACTTGAAGCCTTCCTCCCTCACAGTCAAAGCTTACGACTCGACATCTCGAGCAGTCCTTGGAGTCGCTACTTTGGACCTCTGGTTTGGCCAGAAATTGATACCTGTGGAATTCCAGGTTATCGACATCCCGATCACTTTTAATGCCTTATTGGGAAGACCTTGGCTGCATCAGGTCAAGGGGGTCGCCTCAAGCCTCCACCAGTGTGTGAAATTCGTTTCGAATGGGGACCTGACAACCATTTACGGGGATTTAGTCACCTTGGAGGGCACGGATACAGGTGGAATACCTATTCTGGAAATCAAACATGATGAGGAAGGTCTCATGCTAACAGGCTTTACGGTCGAGCCGCCTAAGGCTCAAGTTTACAACGTAGATCTGACGATCACTCGGGATAAAATCCCTCCGATCTTGAAAATGATGAGGAAGATGAGCTATCTACCTGGCCTCGGTCTAGGGAAGCACCAACAAGGAACTCACAAAATCGTCGAGGTAAAAGGACAGAAAACTCGCCACGGCCTGGGATATGAGGCCACCTCAGTGGACACCGCGAAAGAAAAAGAATTTTCTCTACAAAGGAAAGAAGCTATCACAGGAAGGGTCCCGATCAACAACCCTAAATCTCTCCCTTTCAGTCCTAATTTGGCTGACTACTTTGTAAAGGGTCCCACACAACCGGGTAACGTCACAGAGCCCACTCCTACAGAAGGGTGGCTGAAGCTACAGGATAGCCTCAACAAGTTCAGGGGAGCCAAAGCTAACCCGGTCCGTAGAGTATTTCTGGACCTACCCAAGATACCCGGGGCTACCAATACCATGAAGAGTGAGTATACTTTCAAAGGTGTGCCAAGCCTAGTGGAACAGTTTGAGAAGCTTACTATCGCAATTCCTACTGCCCAGGAAGGTCCGAAGCCTGAGTTTGAATTGACAGTGCCGAAAGCCAAAGCTGCGAAAGTCTTCTCAGATGATTGGGATGGTCCGATTATGCAGCAGTTATTTGGGGAAGAAGTCCAGGTGCCAGACCAGATTGATTTCAGCTCAGTCAAAGAAATGGTAGCGATGATCGAGGAAGGAGGACAGAAACAGTACCATTCCCAAGTCATGAGGCCACTGACAGCGATGCCATTAAAGAATCGGGAAACTCTCTCAGGCCCGTCCGCGACCAAAGAAGAAATGATCACCAAGCTTGGATTGGTCCCCCGTCCCTTTGTGTCAATCTAGGTAGAGTCCTCCGAGTCCCTCATGGTCAAGATCAAGTCTCTAGAGTCGTCCGACGGCCTTACGCCTGAAGACTACGAGTCTCTAGCAAATGATGTACTTCCTTTCGTTCTTAATGAAATGACGAACCTTTCTGAGTATCCCTTGATTGCCACTTTAACTAATGATAAATTAATTAATAAAAAAAACATTTAATAAAAATTCATTAGATAAAGAAGCAGACACATTACATAAACAAAAAAAAGAAGAGAACAAAAATCTTTAAGCAGGTTGTTCGGAAGGAGGAAAATCGAGCCCAAGCTGCCGAAGAGATTTTGACGAGTGTGAATCTGGGAACTGCGGAAGAGCCTAAAGAGACGCAGATTGGTAGTTTCTTCGAAGGAACTGAAAAGGATGCCCTACAAAATCCTCAACTCAAAGAAAGTAGCCCTCTTCATCAAAGAAAACATCATATGCAGATACGGATTGCCGGCCGAAATCATCTCAGATAACGGATCCCACTTTGAAGGGGAATGCGACAGGCTGCTGGCGGAATTCAGAATAACCCGTCACAAGTCATCTCCCTATAGGCCCCAAACCAACGGAGCCGTTGAAGCAGCAAACAAGACTTTGGAAAACATCATTCAGAAAATGGCTGTCCGAGGCAGAGATTGGCCCGAGAAGCTACACCTGGCACTCTGGGGCTACAGAACATCCGTCAGAACGGCAACAGGGGAGACACCGTTTGCTCTTACCTACGGAATGGAAGCAGTACTCCCAATCGAGCTAGAAATCCCCTCACTCCGTGTACTGTTGGAAAGTCAAATCAATGAGGTTGAATGGCTCCAAAGTCGCCATGATGAATTGGCTCTACTAGATGAACGCCGATTGAAAGCAATGGAACATATCCGAGCCTACCAAGGGAGAATGGCCAGAGCCTTCGATAAGAAAGTAAAGCATCGGGAGATTAGGGAAGGTGATCTCGTTTTGAAAGAGAAGCCCCCAGTCCGTATCAACCCGCTTGGCAAATGGGAGCCTGTCTGGGTTGGGCCATATGTCGTCCAGAAAATCTTCTCCGGAGGAGCCATGCAACTTGCAGACCTCGACGGAAATCCTTTTGTACACCCAGTGAATGGTGACAAGCTGCGCAGATACTACGCGTAAAACACTGAGTCAAAAAAAAAAAGAAACAAAAAAGAAGAAAAGACACTACAAGGAAAACCGGATTTAGAGACGGACGAAATCTGTAGCTAATTTGGCGACAGATTAGAGACAGAACCAAAAATCAGAGACGGATTCGGATTCCGTCTCTAAATTAGAGACGGATTCGGATTCCGTCTCTAAATTAGAGACGGATTCAGATTCCGTCTCTAATTCAGAGACGGAATATGAATCCGTCTCTAATTCAGAGACGGAATCTGAATCCGTCTCTAATATAGAGACGGAATCCGAATCCGTCTCTAATTCAGAGACGAAATCTGATTCCGTCTCTAATTTAGAGACGGATTCAGATTCCGTCTCTAAATTTTAGAGACGGGTTTTGTATCTGTCTTTAAAATAGAGACAGATTAAGAATCCGTCTCTAAATTAGAGACAGATTCAGAATCCGTCTCTAAATTAGAGACAGATTCAGAATTCGTCTCTAAACTTTAGAGACAGATTTTAACCCGTCTCTAATTTAGAGACAGATTTTTGAATCCGTCTCTAATTTAGTGACAGATTCAACATCTGTCTCTAAAATTTAGAGACAGATTTAGTATCCGTCTCTAAATTTGACTTTTCTTCTATATACTTTCATTTGTTTAGTTTTTTTCTATCTTTTTTTCTATAACTTTTTCTAAAAAAAACCACTGATTAACAAAGGCTAAAATATTGTTTTCTAGTCAATAAAATTTTTTTTAAAAAATTAAAAATAAATATAGGGTAGTCCGTCCCTCTTTTGACTTTTCTTCTATATACTTTCATTTGTTTAGTTTTTTTCTATCTTTTTTTCTATAAATTTTTCTAAAAAAAAACACTGATTAACAAAGGCTAAAATATTGTTTTCTAGTCAATAAAAAAATTTTTAAAAAATTAAAAATAAATATAGGGTAGTCCGTCCCTCTTTTGACTTTTCTTCTATATACTTTCATTTGTTTAGTTTTTTTCTTTTTTTTTTCTATAACTTTTTCTAAAAAAAACCACTGATTAACAAAGGCTAAAATATTGTTTTCTACTCAATAAAAAAATTAAAATAAAATAAAAAATAAATATTGGGTAGTCCGTCCCTCTTTTGACTTTTCTTCTATATACTTTCATTTGTTTAGTTTTTTTCTATCTTTTTTTCTATAACTTAATCTAGAAAAAACCACTGATTAACAAAGGCTAAAATATTGATTTCTAGTCAATAAAAAATTTTAAAAAAATAAAAAATAAATATAGGGTAGTCCGTCCCTCTTTTGACTTTTCTTCTATATACTTTCATTTGTTTAGTTTTTCTATCTTTTTTCTATAACTTTTTCTAAAAAACCACTGATTAACAAAGGCTAAAATATTGTTTTCTAGTCAATAAAAAATTTTAAAAAAATTTAAAATGAATAGAGGGCAGTCCGGCCCTCTTGTGACTTTTCTTCTATATACGTTCATTTGGTTAGTTTTTTTCTATCTTTTTTCTATAACTTTTTCTAAAAAAACCACTGATTAACAAAGGCTAAAATATTGTTTTCTAGACAATAAAAATTTTTAAAAAAATAAAAAATAAATATAGGGTAGTCCGTCCCTCTTTTGACTTTTCTTCTATATACTTTCATTTGTTTAGTTTTTTTCTATCTTTTTTTCTATAACTTTTTCTAAAAAAACCACTGATTAACAAAGTCTAAAATATTGTTTTCTAGTCAATAAAAATATTTAAAAATAATAAAAAATAAATATAGGGTAGTCCGTCCCTCTTTTGACTTTTCTTCTATATACTTTCATTTGTTTAGTTTTTTTCTATCTTTTTTTCTATAACTTTTTCTAAAAAAAACCACTGATTAACAAAGGCTAAAATATTGATTTCTAGTCAATAAAAATTTTTAAAAAAATAAAAAAATAAATATAGGGTAGTCCGTCCCTCTTTTGACTTTTCTTCTATATACTTTCATTTGTTTAGTTTTTTTCTATCATTTTTTCTATAACTTTTTCTAAAAAAAACCACTGATTAACAAAGGCTAAAATATTGTTTTCTAGTCAATAATAAATTTTAAAAAAATAAAAAATAAATATAGGGTAGTCCGTCCCTCTTTTGACTTTTCTTCTATATACTTTCATTTGTTTAGTTTTTTTCTATCTTTTTTTCTATAACTTTTTCTAAAAAAAACCACTGATTAACAAAGGCTAAAATATTGTTTTCTAGACAATAAAATTTTTTTTAAAAAATAAAAAATAAATATAGGGTAGTCCGTCCCTCTTTTGACTTTTCTTCTATATACTTTCATTTGTTTAGTTTTTTTCTATCTTTTTCTATAACTTTTTCTAAAAAAACCACTGATTAACAAAGGCTAAAATATTAATTTCTAGTCCATAAAAATTTTTAAAAAAATAAAAAATAAATATAGGGTAGTCCGTCCCTCTTTTGACTTTTCTTCTATATACTTTCATTTGTTTAGTTTTTTTCTATCTTTTTCGCTATAACTTTTTCTAAAAAAAACCACTGATTAACAAAGGCTAAAATATTGTTTTCTAGACAATAAAAATTTTTAAAAAATAAAAAATAAATATAGGGTAGTCCGTCCCTCTTTTGACTTTTCTTCTATATACTTTCATTTGTTTAGTTTTTTTCTATCTTTTTCTATAACTTTTTCTAAAAAAACCACTGATTAACAAAGGCTAAAATATTGATTTCTAGTCCATAAATTTTTTAAAAATATAAAAAATAAATATAGGGTAGTCCGTCCCTCTTTTGACTTTTCTTCTATATACTTTCATTTGTTTAGTTTTTTTCTATCTTTTTTTCTATAACTTTTTCTAAAAAAAACCACTGATTAACAAAGGCTAAAATATTGTTTTCTAGTCAATAAAAATTTTTTAAAAATATAAAAAATAAATATAGGGTAGTCCGTCCCTCTTTTGACTTTTCTTCTATATACTTTCATTTGTTTAGTTTTTTTCTATCTTTTTTTCTATAACTTTTTCTAAAAAAAACCACTGATTAACAAAGGCTAAAATATTGTTTTCTAGTCAATAAATATAGGGTTTAGGGTTTAGGGTATAGGGTATAGAGTTTAGGGTATAGGGTTTAGGGATTAGGGGTTAGGGATTAGGGTTTAGGGGTTAGGGTTTAGGCTATAGGGTTTAGGGGTTAGGATTTAGGGTTTAGGGTTTAGGGTATAAGGTTTAGGGGTTAGGGTTTAGGGGTTAGGGGTTAGGATATAGGGTTTAGGGTTTAGGGGTTAGGGTTTAGGGTTTAGGGTTTAGGGTTTAGGGTATAGGGTTTAGGGTATAGGGTTTAGGGTATAGGGTTTAGGGTATAGAATTTAGGGTTTAGGGTTTAGGGTATAGGGTATAATGTATAGGGTTTAGGGTTTAGGGAATAGGGGTTAGGGTATAGGGTTTAGGGTTTAGGTATAGGGTTTAGGGTTTAGGGTATAGGGTTTAGAGTTTAGGGTTTAGGGGTTAGGGGTTAGGGTATAGGGTATAGGGTTTAGGGTATAGGATTTAGGGTATAGGGTTTAGGGTATAGGATTTAGGGTTTAGGGTATAGGGTATAATGTATAAGGGTTAGGGTATAGGGTATAGGGTTTAGGGTTTAGGGTATAGGGTTTAGGGTTTAAACCCTAAACCCTAAACTATAAGCCCTAAACCCTAAACCCTAAACCCTAACCCTAAACCCTATACCCTAACCCCTAAACCCTATACCCTAACCCCTAAACTATAAGCCCTATACCCTAAACCCTAAACCCTAACCCCTAAACCCTAAACCCTAAACCCTATACCCTAAACCCTATACCCTATACCCTAAATCCTAAACCCTAAAACCTATACCCTAACCCTTATACATTATACCCTATACCCTAAACCCTAAATCCTAAACCCTACACCCTATACCCTAAACCCTAAACCCTAACCCCTAAACCCTAAACCCTATACCCTAAACCCTATACCCTAAATCCTAAACCCTAAACCCTATACCCTAACCCCTAAACCCTATACCCTATACCCTAACCCTTATACATTATACCCTATACCTTAACCCCTAAACCCTAAATCATATACCCTAAACCCTAAACCCTATACCCTAACCTCTAAACCCTATACCCTATACCCTAACCCTTATTATTAAGTATTATTATTAATTACTATTTTCTTTAAAGATAAAATTATTGTTATTGTTAATAAGTATTTTTTTATAATTTATTAATATCAATTATTACTTAGGTATATTAATATTTCTTAGAAGTTTAAATTATTAAAATATTATTAATAAATTTAAAATAATTAAATTTATGAATATTATTATTAATTAATAACATTATTATTTTTTATGTTATGTATTATTACTAGTTATTATTAATATTATTATTAATTATATAATAATATTATTATTAATTATATAATAATAATTATTAATATATTCAATTATATAATTGAATAATTAACAATAATATCATTATTAGTCTTATTATTAAGTATTATTACTAATTATATGATAATGTTATTATTCTTGATATTAGGCATATTACTATAACTAAAATTTTGGGTAAATCAAATAAAAGCATGTAAATATTTTAGATAAATTTTTATAAATTTCAGTAATAAAAAAAATCTAAAATATTTTTTCCTATTCAATAAAAAATATTTAAAATTTCTAATTATTATTAATACTATTATTAATATTATTACTGATTATATAATTAATATTAATATTAATTAATTAATTATATAATTAATAATTTATTAATAAATATTATTAATAATAAATATTATTATTCTTATTATTAGACATAAATATTTTAGCTAGTGTATAATATAGTGTGAAATAGATATAAGTACGTGATGTGGCATTGTTTGATTGATTTCAAAATTTCACGGGGATTATGGCTCAAGGCGAAATCTGACCGTTCAATAACTTCGATCAAACGGACCATATTATTCCATCCAATACCAAACTCACTCTCTCCCTATTTCACTCCACCGTTCTCTCTCTCTCTCTCTCCATTCAATTTTCCAGAACCCAGTTTGAACTCCCCACCGTTTTCTCTCTCTCTCATTTCCCTCAGCTCCCTCACCGTCCCTTCAGCCTCCGCCATGCTCTCCGGCGACACCAGACACCTTCGCCCTCCATCCCTTCAGCCTCCGCCATGCTCTCCGGCGACATCGGACACCGAGATACCTTCGCAGCCGTCACCCTCCGCCCTCCATCACTCTCTCTCTTTCTCCATTTTTAGTCTCTGTTTAACCTCGGTAGGAGCCAATCGAGGAGCAGGTGGCGAAGCAGCGGCAGATCCGGCGACACCAGTTGAACCTCTGTTGAACCTCGGTATGAAAATGGTTGTGGTGTGAGTTGTAAACTCTCTCTCTCTCTCTCTCTCTATCGATCTAAATCAAAACCCAGATTTGGGTTTGGTTTCGATTTTGCCTTGGAAACTTGGAAACTCAGATTTCGGTTTGTTGGATTTTGATTTTGATTTTTTTGGTGATTTTGTAAAGATTCAAAATTTTGGAAACCTAGTATTGTAATTTTTGTTTTTTCAGATTTGGTGGTTGATTTTGGTTGCCGGTGGTTCTTTGGTGGTTGCCGGTGGTTCTTTGGTGGTGATGGGTGTGATTGGTGGTGGTGGTGAAAGTTTGTGAGGACTATTTGAGTATAAAAGAAATTTAGGGGACTGATTTGATAATAATAAAAGTTAAGGGACTGATATGAAAATAATATAAGTTAAGGGACTGATTTGAAAAAAAAAAAGCTTAGGGACTGATTTAATATATATTTAAAAATATATATTTATATATTTTAATATATATATATATATATATATATATATATATATTTAAAATATATTAATATATATTTTTAAATATTTATTTAATTTTTTTTTAAAAAATATCAATTTAGCGACGGAAATATCCGTCGCTAAAATGGTTTGAAAATAAAACGAGAATTTAAATAGAGACGGAAAATCTGTCGCTAATCCGTAGACGGTCGTATCCGTAGCTAATTTAGACACGGACATATCTGTCTCTAATTTAGAGACGGACATATCTGTCTCTAATTTAGAGACGGCTATATCTGTCTCTAAATTAGAGACAGACACATCCGTCTCTAAATTAGCTACAAAACAGCGACGCCCAATTTAGCGACAAACCTGCACCCACGGAATAGCTACGGAACAAATCCGTAGCTAAACACGATTTAGCTACGGAATCTTCATTTTAGCTACGGAATTTGCCGTAGCTAAAATCGATTTTCCTTGTAGTGAGAGTGCTAAAAGAGTAATACCCAACTAGGTTGAAAACCCGAAAAGGGCGGCCTAGGTAAAAAACAGGGTTGCACAAAAAAAAAACAAAAAAAAAAACAACAAAAAAAAAAACAAAAAAAAAACAGGTCGAACTACGAAGACCCGAGCCCTTTTGTCCGAAGGGAACGTAGGCAGCCGGAAACGGTTCGGTCTAAAACACAAATAAAAGTCATACTCTGATATCAATACACTGATCAGACCATGAAAGCGTCTCGAAAAACTCTAAAGCAATTCACATATTCATTACAGTTAAAAGCTTTTTGATGAGTCTAAGCTCGGTTCATTCCTACAACTGGCAACCTGCTAAAAGAAACTAAGATACATAATCAAACTAATGTGTCTGCTACGGCAAGAAAGGGATACTCAGAAACCTCGAGGTCACTCTAAGCCGCTCGTACTGGCATCCCCTCTCTTCTTCCCCCTTCGGGTCTTCTTCCTCTGAACAGGAAAAATGTCGGTCTTCCTCCTACCAAGCTCTGGTGTAGGGACAGGATCTATCAAACCAGCCTCTGTCAGGGCCTTAGTAGCCCTAGCGTCATCTCTCATCTCCCCGTAGCCTAGCCGCAGCATAGGAGTCCTCCTCTCCCGTCTCTTGACATAAGCCTCATAGTCGGTCACGATATCTCCGCTCCTGGCCGTAAGGGTTGGCCCTCGCCTCGGCCCTACTCCTCTCCGAAACTGTCAGGTCCTCCGCACCCACAATGGCCTCACGCCGTCTCAAAATAGCCATCTGAGTCTCCCCCAAATGCCTCTCGTACCAATCCAGGTACCAAGTGGTCAGGAACACAGGTCTCGGACGCCTGAGGATAACCCGAGGAGGAAAAACGTCATACCTCCATACTCGGGAAAGGAATGGAAACTCCGAAGGATCCTCCATAGAAGCAGAAGCCACCACCCTAGTGGCTATATCATCAAAGTCCTCCAAAGGAACCTGCTCCAGGAATCGCCTTAACCAAAGCCGGAATGTAAAAGCTAGACTGAGAAAGCCCCGGAAGCATAACCACGGGAGATCCATCCTGAAGTACTCTCCGAGTCTCCACCCGCCAATGAGGCACCGACCATCTGATATCTTCAGTCTGGCGACCAGCCATCCAACGCTCTCACGAGCCCTGATCATCCAAATCCACCAAAATCCCTCTCCTGGCAAATGTCCAAGGCTTGATCATGTCCGAAGTTTCCCGAAGAACCCCCAGGCGCTCCATCAGCCACAAAGTCAAGAGAAACGGGCTGCCCCCGTGCATATACCGCCTCCGTGCGACTGTCGAGAGCATGAAAAGTCTCTCCCAAGATCAAAGGTACAACATCTCTGCCCAAGCGACAGTGAACAACCACATCCAACAGAGCCCGATGACAAATCCCAAAGGAATAAACCATGAACAAGGTACTAAATATGCAAAGTGCAAAATCATCCCAATAGGCATCATCCACCAAGCCTAAGCCCCTAAATCTATCAGGAAGACCAGAAATGTCAAAATGATCGGGACTACGAATCATACCTTGTGCTTCCCCCTGAGAAAGATGAAGAAGGTTACACAACCTATCAACAAAATAAACCCCTCCGGGCAAAGGAATCCCAATCTCTTCCACCTCCGGGCCACCAAGTAAAGCCCAAAATTCTTCAACGGTCGGGACCACCTCATTGTAAGAAAGGCAAAAGACATGCCTTCTAGTATCCCAAAATGAAGAAGAAGCTCTCAAGAGGTCATAGTCCGGAACCAATTCTTTGAGGGACCATAAGCACTTTACCTTGTACCTCTCTTCGAAAAATGACCTCCTCTCGTGCATAATCTCCCTACACCACTCCTTGAACTTCTCAAAGAACAA
Source organism: Adenophora triphylla var. japonica (assembly GCA_022495995.1). NCBI lineage: Eukaryota > Viridiplantae > Streptophyta > Magnoliopsida > Asterales > Campanulaceae > Adenophora > Adenophora triphylla. The sequence goes on along the minus strand of JAFEMH010000151.1, from coordinate 733,070 downwards.
CATTTGCTCTTCCTTGGACAATTTTGGGGAAAATTTGGACATTTCCATGGCTTTTTTGGCTTCTCTCTCGGATTTTCAGTAATTTGAACTGAAGAAGACGAAGTTTTAATGGCATTTATGGACCAAACCAGATCCAACCACCGAAATAAATGAACCATGTCAGATGTCAAACCCATCCGCGCGGATGGAATTGTTGTCCAAAAAAAATCTGCAGCAGCTCAAACTGCTGCACAACGGAGGAATATTTTCATCCCAGCTGCTCGAACCTTGTGCAAAACCTGTCCAAACAGTTCATATACCAAACACTCACACCCTTGCCAAAAAACCGGGGCTCATGCAACAGTGCATTCATATAAAATTGCATTCATGATAGATAAAATAAAATAAAATCCTAAATTATTACATTCCAAAAAAAAAGAGAGTGTGCATAAAAAAGAAAAAAAAAAACCGTATCCGCCAAAAAAAAATAGGTACAGTCTCGAAATCGCCCTCGAAGATCGTCGCCGATTCCTCGGTGGCTGGCGCTTTCCCCCGATCCCTCTTGCGGCTAGGGCCCGCCTCCTCAGTAGCCACAAATATCTCGGGCTCAGAATCATCCTCGTCTCCGGAGGAAGGCTCGTCTGGACCAACAGGCACACCCCGATACGGCAAGCCAAGATCAGCAAAGAAGTCGTATCCGAACGAAAACGCGTCGAATTCCCGGACGTGTGAAGAAGATCCACCATGATGCCAGACATGTCCCTGTCCATACGGATCTCCGAGAATGACGTGGTCCGAAGGCAACACCACACTGGGATCTATGAGAGGAGAAAGAGGATTCTCGGAAGAAGGCTCGGAAGGAATAGGGGAAGTCTCCCTCTCGACAGGCGCCGGCTGTGCTCGTCTCCTTCTGCCCTGAGAAGACCCACAAATAACCATGTTCTTGATAAATCTCTTGGCCCCGATCACCTGGTTTGTCAGCTTCTCCACCACCTTGGCCGGAAACTGCACGGAAATAAAAGCGTCAGAGATAATTAAGGCAAAAAAATGATGACAGGAAAGAAAGGAAAAGACAGAAGCAAAAAAAAAAAAAGAAGGAGAAGGAGAGGCCATACCTTCATATCCGGACGAGGCCGGAAAGCTCGTGGAACCCGATCAGGGACAGGGATCTGTACTCTCAGCCTAACCCCGTCCTGGACATACGAAAAGCTCGATCGAGGGTACCGCACAACCCCCAATCCCTCTATCTCAAGAACCTGAGGCGTCTTCAGCCTCCACAAGACAAATCGCGAGTACTCCTCGATCGCCACGAACCTCGAGTGGTGCTGGCCACCACGATACTCATCCCAGGTCTCCGAGTTCTCACTCAGATGCATCATGTCAGCAGGGGGCTCCACCGGAGTCATCGCAGGTGCACCCACGCCATGTTGGCGCGTCACTCTCTCCCCCAGATAATACACGTCGCAGGTCAAGCCTCTCAAGATCCTCCGTTCCATGGTCCATCTCTCGGCACCCTTCAGCTTCTCTACATCGAAGCGATCCCAAGGGTAGAATATGATCCCCTCATCTGTCTCAGCCATCGTCAAGGGTAGGCAATCCGAGTACTTGAGGGTCATGCGCCCCCTAGAACCTTTCTTCTCCCGGGCATACTTGGACCAAGAAAGCATGGCCGGATACGCCCCGATGTACTCCGTCGGCTGCCGCCACATCGTGACGTGAAAGAACTCTAGAGCCCATACCTGCGAAAGGAAAAGGTCCAATCAATTAAGTGCGAAAAAGAATACGTGCTTAAAGAAAAGAGGGAAAGCAAAAAAGAAAGCTTGTACCTCCAGAGGAAACTCGAAGCACGTCAAAGAGCTGACAGCCTTCCGGCTGTATCGATCCAGAGCAAAATATAGCTCTGCCAGCCCTGCCTCTTGGATCTAGGGCAAGAAGATGAACAAACTACATTTTGGAGTTTGAAAATGCATGCATGGATGAGAGAATTTTAGGGTGAGGAGAAGGAGGTTATACCTATCTTCTTTGTGTTTTGTGTTTGAATGGATTCAAGGCTTGAATGTGTTTAGGGTTTGAATGTGTTTAGGATTTGTGATTAGAGTTGGTCAAAGAGAAAACAAGTAGATAACAATGAAGTCCTCTATGTTTTCTCTCTAATCCTCCTCCTAAAGGGTGATTTAAGCTTGGTTTAGTGTATGTATGAGAATGATAACGGAATCCCGTGTCTTTCATCAAAATCATCAACGGCAGTCAAACGTAAGTCCGATTTCTCCGAGAAAGATAACGGAATCCCGATCCTTTCATCAAAATCATCAACGGCAGTCAAACGTAAGTCCGATTTCCCCGAGACAGATAACGGAATCCCGTTCCTTTCATCAAAATCGTCAACGGCAGTCAAACGTAAGTCCGATTTCCCCGAGAAAGATAACAAAATCCCGTTTCTTTCATTAAAATCATCAACGGCAGTCAAACGTAAGTCCGATCTCCCCGAGAAAGATAACGGAATCCCGTTTCTTTCATCAAAATCATCAACGGCAGTCAAACATAAGTCCAATTTCCCCGAGAAAGATAACGGAATTTCGTTTCTTTCATCAAAATCATCAACGGCAGTCAAACGTAAGTCCGATTTCCCCGAGAAAGATAACGGAATCCCGTTTCTTTCATCAAAATCACCAATGGCAGTCAAACGTAAGTCCAATTTCTCCGAGAAAGATAACGGAATCCCGTTTCTTTCATCAAAATCATCAACGACAGTTAAACGTAAGTCCAATTTCTCCGAGAAAGATAACGGAATTCCGTTTCTTTCATCAAAATCATCAATGGCCGTAAAACGTAAGCCCGTCTTCCCCAGCAAAGGCTAACAAAATCCCCAACGAAGTTGATGAAATCCCGTTTCCTTCCTCATTATCATCCACGGCTTTAAAACGTAAGCCCGATTTTTCTCCAACGAAATCCCTAGCAGCTTTCGAACTACGATTGGCTTGATTCCTCTTAAGGATACGTAGGTAGCCTACCATAGGTCCAGCCACCCGACCAAAATGGTCAACCTCTCCTTCGGCAGCAGACGAAGTCCACCGAAGGACCATCCATCCCAAACCATTAAGGGAAAACATTTCAAATCAAGGTACGAGGCACCTAAAAAGCCATCATCATCAAGGTCTGAGGCACCTAAAACGCCATCTTCAAGGTCTGAGGCGCCTAAAATGCCATCATCATCCAGGTTTGAGGCACCTAAAACGCCATCATCATCAAGGTCCGAGGCACCTAAAACGCCATCATCAAGATCTGAGGCACCTAAAACGCCCTCATCACCAGGTTGACGCCTCAAAATAGTCATTCCAGGGTCAAAGACCCGAACTACGACTGGCTTGATTCCTCTTAAGGATACGTAGGTAGCCTATCATTAGGTTCAGCCATCAGACCGAAAATGGTCATTCCTATCCCCAGCAGAGCGGATATACAACTTCAGCCATCAGACCAAAATGGTCATTCCTATCCCCAGCAGAGCGGATATACAACTTCAGCCATCAGACCAAAATGGTCATTCCTATCCCCAGCAGAGCGGATAGACAACTTCAGCCATCAGACCGAAAATGGTCATCTCTTATCCCCAAACAGAGTTTCTTTCAAAGAACCGATCGCACAACTCGCTCACCAGGTTGACATCCTAAAACAGTCACTTCAGGGTCAAAGACCTGAACTACGGCTGGCTTGATTCCCATTCGGGATACGTAGGTAGCCTATCGCTAGGTCCAGCCACTCGACCACTTTGGTCACCTCTTGCCAAATATGGAGCCTTACTCTTATCGATGACCCCGCTTCCTTCGAAAGCGCCGTCGCCGAGGGGCTACTGTAAGTGCTCCAATTTGAGTTGTTAGTATTTTCGTTAGAAAATTAACGAAAGTTTTAACATTTCTAACATTTCTAACATTTCTAACAATTCCTAACATTTCTAACAAAGTGAGGGTGGATTAGGGATTGCCATTTAAAGATAAACCATGGAAAAGAATCAAAAAAGCAAAAGAAAGGTCAAAAACCCGAAATAGAAGTGGCTGAAACATTTTCTGGTTGCTTAATTTGAATTTTATTCTTCCTGTCCAAAGCCTGGAGCAGCATTTAATGCACCAGGCACGCCATCAAGACCATCCACGCGGATGGGAATGTAAATCCCAGTGCCTATAAATTGAGCCCTTCAGTCACAAAAAAAGAGGAGGAACAACACATTTTACAACTGCACCTGGGCGAAAAATAGGGAGAAAACAGTAGGAATTCACTTGAATTGCCACCATTTTCTCTTGAATCTTTCCCAAATCCCACTCACTCAAAATACTCTCAAATCATTCTCATACATACACTAAACCAAGCTTAAATCACCCTTTAGGAGGAGGATTAGAGAGAAAACATAGAGGACTTCATTGTTATCTACTTGTTTTCTCTTTGACCAACTCTAATCACAAATCCTAAACACATTCAAACCCTAAACACATTCAAGCCTTGAATCCATTCAAACACAAAACACAAAGAAGATAGGTATAACCTCCTTCTCCTCACCCTAAAATTCTCTCATCCATGCATGCATTTTCAAACTCCAAAATGTAGTTTGTTCATCTTCTTGCCCTAGATCCAAGAAGATCACCATGGAAGTTCATCTCCATGGATGATCCTCTACAAGGATCAATATTACTTTCAAAGTGTTTTTACTTACTTGCAAACATGTTTTCAAAACCCTAAAAATCATTTTCATACATCAAATCTTGATTTCAAAGGATAAAATTCCCCTTCCCAAGCAAATGAAATGCTTAAGTCCTAATGTACCCCAAGGATAGCTTGATATAGTAGATCACCACTAAAATGTTTAGTGATCACTAATCAAAGCTTAGGTAAATGGGGACAAGCATGGATGCCAAACCCCCTTTAAAATCATGTTTTTCTTCAAGAGAAAGTTGCTGTCCAGTAGCCTTTCTCTAAGACCTCTGTCCATGGTCTAATTTTTTGGACATACAGTAACTTGGAATTTGGTGTTGACTACTAAACACTTTTTGTAGCCAACATCCATATATTTCCAGACATATTTTTAATTTATTTTTTTCGTGAGTAAAACTCCCTTTTTCAAATTATCTTTTAAAAGTCAGTTCATCAGTCTCTGGAAGTCCAGATTTCATATCTGAGATTTCTAGAAGGTTTTGGTCCACCAAATCATCTCCAAATGGTAAAGTTCTTTTACAAAAACCTTATTTAAGGTGTTTTGAACAACTTTCATTCTCGGACTTTCCCCAGATTCTGAGATTTTTAAGCCCTTAAACCCATTTTAAAATAAAGTGTCCACTGCCTTTTTCATTCTGGCAGAATTGGTTTTCAACTTTAAAAAATCTTTTGAATCCCAAAAATCACACCAAAAATCATGGGACTTATTCAAAGTCTAATAAAGAGTTCCCAATTTTTACTTTTCAGTTTCAACTTATTTTGGCCAAAACACACACACACACACACAAATGATTTTTAATGCTTGAAAGACTCGTTTTACGAGGCATTCCGGGTGAACACTAACGTTCTTCCCGGCGTGTAACGTGACCTCAGAACCCAAATCTCTAATCTCGGGCATTTTTCAAAGTTTTGGCCCTTAAAATAAAAAATGGCGTGGCGACTCCGTTTGATTTTCAAAAAAAAATCGGGTACATCACAGGTTCATGCGTGTTTGTTGCTAGCTTCTTTACCAGCAAGTTGGAGCGGAACGGTGACAGCAATCAACGCTTCAGCAGGTAAGAAGAAATTGAAGTATGATGATGTTAAAGACTTTCTTTTGGCCGAAGAAAATCGCATGAAGAAGTTTGGGACATCGAGTGCTTCGGGATCGGCTTTAGCTACTACTAGCAAGGGGAAGCCGGGTACTAGCAAACAAGGGAGAACCGAATCTAGGGAGAACGTGGTGAGTGGTAAGGGAAAGACCAGAGAGACCAAAGACAAACCAAAGGTTGCAAAGGGATCTGTTCAGTGCTATTATTGTAAGGAGTTGGGACACTTCAAGAGGGATTGTCCAAATCGAAAGGGCAATTCGGTGAATGTGACAGTCGAAGGTGACGATGTACTGGTTCTGAGTGTTAGTAGTGCACTAGAATCATGGGTGCTGGATTCGGGGGCATCATTCCACTCTTGCGGGCATAAGGAAGAGATGGAGAATTACACTTCCGGTGATTTCGGTAAGGTCTATCTGGCTGATGGCGAGCCTTTGGAAATCAAGGGAAAGGGGGATGTCAGAATAGGAGCATCAGACGGGAAGGTCTTACATCTGAACGGGGTCAGACACATTGCGGGTTTGAAAAAGAACCTACTTTCAGTTGGGCAATTGGACGAAGAAGGTTACAAGGTGACATTCTACGTTAGAACTGGGTTATTACCAAGGAGGATTGTGAGATCGCTCGGGGTAATAAGGAGGGGACTTTGTATTTGGCGAATAACACCAAGGATAGTATTGCGGTGGCAGCAGCCAAGGGTGATACAGATTTGTGGCACTGTCGATTGGGTCACATGAGTGAGACGGGGATGAAGGTGCTTTGTTCAAAGGGACTACTACCGGGTTTAAAGACAGTCAACGTAGGGATCTGCGAAGATTGTATGTTTGGCAAACAAGGGAGAAATAATTTCTCAAGGACAGGTAGGGGTTTGAGGGAAGCAAAGTTAGAATTGGTTCACACAGATTTGTGGGGGCCATCTCCGGTAACGTCTCTAGGTGGTGCGTCATATTACATGACCTTCATTGATGATTCTACAAGGAAGGTTTGGGTCTATTTCTTGAAGGGGAAAGATGAGGCTTTCGAGGTGTTCAAGAAGTGGAGGGCCTTGGTGGAGAATCAGACGGGACTTAAGCTTAAGTGCTTGAGATCAGACAATGGTGGGGAGTATGAGCTCAGGGAGTTTAGGAAATATTGTGCTGCGAATGGTATTCGTATGGAGAAGACTCCAAAGCGGACACCACAACTCAATGGGGTAGCAGAGAGGATGAACAGAACATTGAATGTGCGGGCTAGAAGTATGAGATTGAAGTGTGGACTTCCGAAGACGTTTTGGGCATATGCAGCTTGACACTAGCCTTTCTTGATCAATCGGGGACCATCTGTACCATTGGGGAATGGAATTCCAGAGGAAGCTTGGAGTGGCAAGCAGGTAAATCTGTCCTTTCTTCGCATATTTGGCTGCGTTTCTTATGTTCATGTTGATTCTGCTGAGAGAACTAAATTAGATGCAAAATCTGTTAAGTGTACATTTATTGGGTATGGCGGGGATGACTTCGGGTATAAGTTTTGGGATGACCAAAACCATAAAGTTATTCGTAGTCGAGATGTGGTATTCAATGAACAGGTATTGTACAAGGACAGAAAGGGGGCATCTGATGACACTAGTTCGGAATCGGAAATAGTAGAGGTGGATATTCCAAACTCGGGTGGGAGCAGAACGGTTCATGATGACCATGGTCAGGAGGTCACTGAAGATGAACCACGTACTCCGGAACCGGATATTCCGCTGCGTAGATCCAGCAGGTTGCGTGGATCGCCTGACAGGTATACTCCATCCAATTATTATTTGCTGTTGACAGATAATGGGGAACCGGAATGTTATGCGGAGGCTGTTCGTAGTGCACTTTGTAACAAGTGGAAAGCTGCGATGGATGATGAGATGGACTCATTGAAGGCCAACAAAACTTGGGAGTTGACTGAACTACCTAAGGGGAAGAAGGCATTGCATAACAAGTGGGTTTACAGGATCAAGGAGGAAGCAGACGGTAGCAAGCGTTACAAGGCAAGACTGGTTGTAAAAGGGTTTCAGCAAAAGTACGGTATTGACTACACCGAGGTATTCACTCCGGTTGTGAAGATGACCACTATCAGAATGATTCTGGGGATAGTAGTGGCGGACAACTTGTTGCTTGAACAGATGGATGTGAAGACAGCCTTTCTTCATGGGGACTTGGAGAAAGAAATTTACATGGTACAGCTAGAGGGTTACTTGTCTAAGGGTAGCGAGGAGCTAGTTTGCAGATTGACTAAGAGCTTGTATGGCCTTAAACAAGATCCTAGGCAGTGGTACAAAAAGTTTGATGGGTTCATGCACGACATTGATTTTATCAGATGTGAGGCGGATCATTGTTGCTACTTCTAGAACACGGACATTGGGTACATTATCTTGCTGTTATATGTGGACGACATGCTAATAGCTGGCTCTAGCAGTAGAGAGGTAAACAGATTGAAGACTCAGTTGTCAGAACAGTTCGAGATGAAGGATTTGGGAGAGGCCAGAAAAATCTTGACCGGGATAGGGAGTCGGGCAAGTTGGTTCTTTCACAAGTAGAATACGTCGAGAAAGTCTTGGCAAGGTTTTGTATGGAAGAGGCGAAGCCAACAGGGATGACATTGGGTTTGCATTTCAAGCTATCCGAGAAAGACTCGCCTAGGGGCAAGGAGGAGCGTGACAAGATGGAGAGAACTCCATATGCTTCGAAGCAGTGGGGAGTCTCATGTATGCAATGGTGTGTACAAGGCCGGACATTGCACATGCGGTGGGGGGGTGGGGGGTGGGGTAGGCAGGGGGTGGGTGGGGCGATTACAAAAAAAAAAAAAATGGGATGGGGGGTGGGTGGGGGGTAGGGGGTGGGGCGATTACAAAAAAAAAAATTGGGGGGGGGGGTGGGTGGGGGGAAGTAGGCAGTGGGTAGGCGGTTACAGAAAAAAAAAATTTGGGGGGGGGGTGGGGGTGGGGTAGGCCACCTTGTGAAATATGAGTCGTTTTATCAAACACCCGAAAACATTTTACACCATTCCTTCGTAAAATATTTTACGCTCTACCTCCGTAAAACATTTTACAGAAAAATATTTTACAGGAAAACATTTTCCGGAAAACGTTTTCCGAAAAATATTTTACGCCGAAACAAACGGAGCCTTACTTTCTTTAGGTGTGCACGGGGAACATACATACTCCCTCCGTCCCAATAAGTGCTTCACCCTTTTGGGTGGGCACGCAAATTATGAAAATGGGAGGGAAAAAAAATGTTGTGAGTGTAATTTGAAAATAGGAGAGAATTAGTGGAGGGAATAGTAAATTATAATGATGTTGTGAGTATTAAAATAATGTAGGAGAGAGAATGAGTGGAGAAAATAGTAAATATTCTTTGCCAAAAAAGGAAAGGTGAAGCTTCTAACGGAATGCCCTTTTAAGTAATTAGTGAAGCTTTTATTGGGACGGAGGGAGTATTTAGTTTTATTTAAGTGTTGCGGGGCACGAGGCTTCTTTATAGCTTGACTTTCCGCAGGGCACAAGGCTTCTTTAGATTGACTTTAATTTAGATGCCGCGGGGCACAAAACTCATTTTCTTTATTTATTTCTTAAATAGGGTCGTTGGAGGTGGTAAATACTAAATACAGGAAACGAAAAATACAGAGAATGAAAAAATCTAATTTTGCCCTTGTCCGTCTCGTGTGTATATACACGAGATGTTCTCCCTTATCTCGTGTATATGCACACGACACACTTCGCCATATAAAGAGCTTGCCGGTGCAAAAGTTCTTCGTCGGTCGCCACCAACTTCCGTTGAGATTGGCTACCCATTCTCTTGCTCTTCGATCCATTATTAGATGTACCCTTCTTGTTCATACATATAAATCGATTCCCCATTTCTTCCCAAGTAAAAATTCAAACTGTAAGCACAATATCTTTGTCAAAATCAGAAACACATTTCTTGCTCGTATGATTGATTTGGTGGGAAAAACTGAAAAGGGGAAGAGTTAGGTGGAGAGCTTTCAATGAAGAATCAGATTAATTAAGATTTGGGAGCTTAATTTTCATACATTTTCTAATTATGCTTGTTCTTGAATTAGGGTTCTTGAATTAGGGTTCTTGAATTAGTGACGCCATTGATGCCTCCCGTAGGTTGTGGATCTACACGAGATGTGTCTCGTGTGGATCCACACGAGATGTGTCTAGTGTGGATCCACACGATATTTGTCTCGTGTGGAACCACACGAGATGTGTCTCGTGTGGATCCATACGAGATACATAAACGAGGTAGCCGTATACCATTTTTCACAAGATAGGGACACACAAAACCCTAAAAACCCTAAATAATGGCACATATTTGTAACTCAATTTCCATTTGGATTTGGAGGAAACTCATGTAGATGAAAAACACTTTAAATGTCATTTAGAGTGTAGAAAAAAATTAAAAATAAATAAATGAGGTAGCCGTATACCATTTTTCACAAGATCGGGACACATAAAACCCTAAAAACCCTAAATAATGGCACATATTTGTAACTCAATTTCCATTTGAATTTTGAGGATAGTGATAGAGATGAAAAACACTTTAAATGTCATTTAGAGTGTAGAAATAAATAAAAAAAAAATAAACGAGGTATCCGTATACCATTTTTCACAAGATCGGGAACACATAAAACCCTAAAAACCCTAAATAATGGCAAATATTTGTAACTCAATCTCCATTTGGATTTTGAGGATAGTGATAGAGATGAAAAACACTTTAAATGTCATTTAGAATGTAGGAAAAAATTAAAAAAAAATAAACGAGGTAGCCGTATACCATTTTCACAAGATCGGGGACACATAAAACCCTAAAAACCCTAAATAATGGCACATATTTGTAACTCAATCTCCATTTGAATTTTGAGGATAGTGATAGGGATGAAAAACACTTTAAATGTCATTTATAATGTAGGAAAAAATTAAAAAAAAAATAAACGAGGTAGCCGTATACCATTTTCACAAGATCGGGGACACATAAAACCCTAAAAACCCTAAATAATGGCACATATTTGTAACTCAATCTCCATTTGGATTTTGAGGATAGTGATAGAGATGAAAAACACTTTAAATGTCATTTAGAATGTAGGAAAAAATTATAAAAAAATAAACGAGGTAGCCGTATACCATTTTCACAAGATCGGGGACACATAAAACCCTAAAAACCCTAAATAATGGCACATATTTGTAACTCAATCTCCATTTGAATTTTGAGGATAGTGATAGAGATGAAAAACACTTTAAATGTCATTTAGAACGTAGGAAAAAATTAAAAAAAATAAACGAGGTAGCCGTATACCATTTTCACAAGATCGGGGACACATAAAACTCTAAAAACCCTAAATAATGGCACATATTTGTAACTCAATCTCCATTTGGATTTTGAGGATAGTGATAGAGATGAAAAACACTTTAAATGTCATTTAGAATGTAGGAAAAAATTAAAAAAAAAATAAACGAGGTAGCCGTATACCATTTTCTCAAGATCGGGACACATAAAACCCTAAAAACCCTAAATAATGACACATATTTGTAACTCAATCTCCATTTGGATTTTGAGGATTGTCATAGAGATGAAAAACACTTTAAATGTCAATTAGAATGTTGAAAAAAGTAAAAAAAAAATAAACGAGAAAGCTGTATACCATTTTCACAAGATCGGGACGCATTCCTTAAAACCCTAAATAATAGCACATATTTGTAACTCAATCTCCATTTGGATTTTGAGGATAGTGATAGAGATGAAAAACACTTTAAATGTCATTTAGAATGTAGGAAAAAATTAAAAAAAAATAAACGAGGTAGCCGTATACCATTTTCTCAAGATCGGGACACATAAAACCCTAAAAACTCTAAATAATGGCACATATTTTTAACTCAATTTCCATTTGGATTTTGAGGATTGTCATAGAGATGAAAAACACTTTAAATGTCAATTAGAATGTAGAAAAAAATTAAAAATAAATAAATGAGGTAGCTGTATACCATTTTCACAAGATCGGGACACATTCCTTAAAACCCTAAATAATGGCACATATTTTTAACTCAATTTTCATTTGGATTTTGAGGATTGTCATAGAGATGAAAAACACTTTAAATGTCATTTAGAATGTAGAAAAAAATATAAAAAAAATAAATGAGGTATCCGTATACCATTTTCACAAGATCGGGACACATAAAACCCTAAAAACCCTAAATAATGGCACATATTTGTAACTCAATTTTCATTTGGATTTTGAGGATTGTCATAGCGATTAAAATCACTTTAAATGTCATTTAGAATATAGAAAAAAATTAAAAAAAAATAAACGAGGTATCCGTATATCATTTTTCACAAGATCGGGACACATAAAACCCTAAAAACCCTAAATAATGGCACATATTTGTAACTCAATTTCCATTTGGATTTGGAGGAAACTCATGTAGATGAAAAACACTTTAAATGTCATCTAGAATGTAGAAAAAAATTTAAAAAAAATAAACGAGGTAGTCGTATACCATTTTTCACAAGATCGGGACACATAAAACCCTAAAAACACCCTAAATAATGGCTCATATTTGTAACTCAATTTCCATTTGGATTTGGAGGAAACCCATGTAGATGAAAAACACTTTAAATGTCATCTAAATAATGACACAACAACAACTATCCATTTCCTACAGAAAATAAATCCAACTCCATAATCAGTACTACAAATATACCAAAACTCCATAATCAGTAATACATAAATGCGACCTCCTACATGAGACAACCTAAACCCTCGTGTGCCCGTCTAAGTATACCTATGACGTCCTCGGGGAGCCTCGCATCTGTCAATAATGGAAGTATGAGATCTGCGATCTCTGCAACCCCAGGCTGCGGTGGAACATCAACTGGGGGAGGTGGGGGAGGTGGAATGTCAACGGGGGGATCGTGTATCGGATTAGATATCCAAACATGACTCCTAGCCAGAAACCACTCCATATAATCTCCAAATACGGGAGAAGATGTAGAATCTAGTGGTGGCCCCCAACGGGGAACGGGCTCCGAACAACTCCATGTCGTACTCCACCCACGCGTCCCAAAATCATCTCCGTCTCCATACTCCTTTTGGTATCCCTTCCCGACCCTTTGACAAAATGCATCTCGTGGGAGCCACGGGGGCCGTCCTGGGATCCTCTCGTCGGTACCCGAACCGCCTAGTAACACGATCGGGCATGTACGCCTGATGTCACAAAAGCGTATAACCCCGAAGTGTGAAACCGCAGAATCGAGTCCGCTCCGATACCATAAGGAGTCCAAACAACCCTGTGAGTAGACTTTGTTAGGCGTAGTCTACATAATAACGGAGGGAGTGTAACAATTTGAAACAGCTTTTAATATGAATAACTCACCCCGTCAACATGTATCCCGTCAAGAGTGCGGCGATACCGCACTAGATGATCTAATCCCCCCACTATATCGCACGTGACCATCTACGGGCTCTCGATCGCCCGCCGCTGCCAAGGGTCGAAATTCGCCGAAAATCCGGGAAGTACTCGTATATCCACCCCTGAGATGTATGTAAAAAAGTATTAAATACTAATCAAATGCAACATGTAATTACAGGGGGGGAGTCGACAAAGTAAAAAGAAAGTGAGTAGAGTAAGATGTACCTCTAGCAGTGTCGCACAACCACCCATCTGCTTGCATCCCGGATCCGACGCCTTCCCCAACTCTCGGTATAAATATGCCAATGTAGCTGATCCCCAAGAGAGAGTGGGGAGTCTCTCAAGATCCATGCATAGAGAAAGGTAGGCTGCGGGCACCTTATCCTGACTCTTGTCCACGAACATCGTGGAACCCAAGAGGTGCAGGATATATGCAGAAGCACGCTGGGCATCAGTCATGTGCCCTATACGGGAAGAAAAGAGACGCCGGACATCCTTTAATAAGTACCCAGTGCAGCCTAAAACGAGGTGTCTAGTGATGCCGGATAGGTCAGGCACTGGATCCGGATACCGAATAGGTGCACCTACACAGCTGATACCTGTAAATTGAAGATGAAATAACACATTTTAGTACAAGAGATGAATGTAGATAGTTAGTATAGTCATGAAATTGATAATATATAACAACATACCCAGGATATGAAATACGTCGTGTAACGTAATGATCATCTCCCCCCACGGCATGTGGAACGAGTTAGTCTCAGGAGACCACCGTTCCAAAAATGCCGTCATCAGCGCATGATTAGGCCTCTGAATGGTAGCATCGTGCAGCTGCTGGATGCCCGATGCATCAACAAGGGTCAGCCAGACTCTATCAGTAGCCTCCAGATCATCACGCTTGAACCTGTTTATTCCAAACAAAAAATATAATCAATACTCGAGATCGAGAAAAGTACGAGATGTATAATTAATGGAATATTTAGAGTGTGTGCCAAACAACTTCAAGATTTTAATAAATTCACATAAATGATTATCTTACTTTTGCAGATGCAGCAGTCTCGTATGAAAAGTCACCACTGACTCACTAGTGGCGTCCCTCCAAATCTCTCGGGCTCTGTGATCACCAAACCCGTATATAAGTGAAACATTCTCTGGGCCGCCACCTGGGTCACTCTGAATCTGCCATGATGGTGGCTCCTCCTCACCCGCACCCTGCCTCCTCCTCCGTCCCTGCCCTCTAGCCACATCCCTCCCCCTCCCCCTCCCATGCCTCAAAGGTCTAACATCATGTATCTCCTCCTCCTCCTCCTCCTCATCATCATCATCATCCCTCCCCTCCTCCTCATCATCATCATCCCCACCCTCCTTCTCCGCCTCCTCATCCTCCTCACCACTAGCATCAGAATCAGAAGATGCCTCATCATCTCCTACATCCTCCTCACCACTATCATCAGAATCAGTATCAAGCTGCTCAGTCTGCTCAGGATGCAAAGTCCTATCATGATCATCTCCTACATCCTCCTCAATCTCAAGCTCAGACCCACGAACGATAGTCCTATCATGTATCCTTTTGCTGCGTTTATCTACCTTAGCTGCCGTCTCGACCTTCCTCTTTCTATTGGACGCGGTCATACGTTCACGTGCCTACAAAAAAACAAATAAGAGACAATAAATTAGCTATTTAGCATTTATAACTGAATATGAACGATGTAAAGGAAAAGAGTGGACACTGGACACATCTCGTGTGAACTCACACGAGATGCATCTCGTGTGAACTCACACGAGAAGAATCTCTCCAGTTTGGTTATTATCAAAGAAAGAAAAATTACACGAGATGCATAAAAAGAAATAAAAATGAACGATGTAAAGAAAAAGACGTCGAAATCAATTGAAGTAACCAGTTCATGAAAGACGTCCAAATCAATTGAAGCAATCAAACAAAAATTAGACATTGGGAATGTAAAATTAGGTTTAAATTACGTTCAAATTGCATTACCTTCTTTACAGGCATGGTGGTAGAAGCGGAGGCGGCGGCGATGGCAGTGGTTGTAGCGGCGGCGGAAGTTCCGGCAGGGACGGCCGGAATTTTAACTCGAGCCATGGCGAACGAATGGCGGCGATGGCAGTCGTGTACGTACTGAGAGAGAGAGAGAGAGAGGGAGACGAAGAGCTCGAGCTCTGTTTGAATTTGAAATGAAAAAAAAAATTATATATAAATGGGTATTTTGGTCATTGTTAGCGGGCCGTGTATATTTGAGGCCGTGTATTTAACTATAACCTTGGAGGTCGAGACTAATTTTCTGTAGTCTCACTCTAACTTTTACATTATTTCATTCCCGTTTTTTTGTATGCTATTATAGCTTAAAGGACCTTTTTACTTATGACTCCCATAAGATACGAAATTTTAACGTTGGGCACGGCCCCGGCCAGCGGAATATTTAAAATATAATACCGCAGTCTTTATTGACTTCAACTTCAAATGATTCGAAATTCGGTGTCCCAGACCTTGAACTTGCTTTTAACGCCACAAAGCTTTTTCTTGGGTCAATTCGGGGTCAAATTGGCCCAAAATCCATTCAGATATGTCAAATACGGCCAAAATACGGAAAGGCAGAGGTAGCTGGCCGACTAGCAAGGATAGCCAGATGGCTAGGACTATTTTTTGACCAAGTCCTGGGTGGATTTGTTTCTTGTGAAATATAAATATCTTCAAAAACCCTATCAGACGGGTTATAGCCGCAAATTTCATTTTTTTTGTGCTATTTTCTTCACCATACCCCTTCTTTTTCATATCTTTAAGCTTATATATAGCCATGTGTGATCCTATTTCTGCCCTTGCATGCCCTCTTCTCCAACCTGGCGAGGTTATTCCATTTAAGGATACATTCAAATCTTGGATGTCTTGTATGTCGATGCACTTTAAGGCTCGGTTCGTAGTCAAATATGGTTTTGACTCCATATGGGGGTTAAGACAAATCAAGATAGATTGGTCAATGCTTCAAGTAGCAACTCGCTTATGGGATGTGAATGCCCATTTCTTCAACTTTTCCTTTAACGAGGTCACTCCTACTTTTGAGGATTTTACTTCAATGGGGAGTACTGGCCCATGTTCTATTGCATTGGTTCAAGATGCTGCAATCCCCTTCCTATTTTAGCCGATTTGGTGGGGATTCCGAAGTGAGGTTGGACACTTTTTCCCTTTGTGCTTTTACCAACCTCTTCTTTTTCTTTTTGGATTGATCTGGGGTTTCCCACATCTGCTGCTTAGAGAGGGTGAGACAGGCTCAATGGAGGGCCCATAACATTATGCCCATAGTTTTAGGGGAAACCTTTAAAGGCATTGACAATCTCTATTTTGGGAAGGAGTATATGTTCGGCATAGCCGAGAGGGGATTTTCATTTTCATTGCCTTTTTGTAGACACTCATCTTTAGATTTGGATTTTTTTTCAAAGCAAGTAGCTAGCTTTAAGAATTCTTGTTATTTAGCTTTCAAATAAGAGTGTAAGACACTGCAAATTGAGAATAGAATGAGAAACTTTATTGCTTTATTTACTTACAAAGGAGTACTTTATTTATTTACTTTATTGAATAGACTGAACCAATAATGTCCGCCTACTTTTACAAAGAAGACTTAAGGGCTCAGGTTATCGTAGTTCACGCACGTGCGTCTAGAAAAGATGATGATTTTTTATTATTTTTTTGTGCCACACCCAGTTTTTTGCGCATGCCATCTTTCAGCTTTTCAACCTAGCGGGCTACTTTTTTGTTCATGTGCTCTAACTTTTGCGTAGGTCGCCCTTAATGGGATTTCAACCTAGCATGCTTTATTTATTATTATCATTATTATTATTATTATTATTATTATTATTATTATTATTATTATTATTATTATTATTATTATTATTATTTTTATTTTTATTTTTATTATTATTAATAATATTATTATTTGAAAAAACAATACCGCGAGGGGGCTATGCGCTTTACATATAGTAACGACGGAGCTTTTCGAGGTTGACTAGTTTCTGGAACTGGTTTCCATCCAAATTTGCTAGTCTTACTGCACCTCATGACTGTATAGCTCAAACGATGTACGGGCCAATCCAGTTGGCTTCCCACTTTCCAATAGGGTGATGAAGTTTGGGGGCCAAACTTTCAGGACTAAGTCACCGACTTTGATGTATCTCGTATTCACCTTCTTGTTGAACGATCTAGCTGTTCTTTGTTGATAGGCAAGCATGTGTTCCATTTAAGCCTGTGCTCGTCAAGTGGAGCTAATTCTTCATACCGGCTGCGGAGCCAATCTACCTCTACCACCTGATTTTTCAGCTGGACTCTTAAGGAAGGTTTTTCTATCTCAATAGGGAGGACGACCTCCATTTCCTATATCGGAGCATATGGAGTTTCCCCCCGTGGGCATCCTTATTGTGTGCGGTATTCTTAAAGGGCCAGGGGGAGCTTTTCGGGCCAATATCTCCCGCTTTCTGCCACTTTCTCAATGATTTCTTTAATGTCTTGATGGCTTCCATGGCACTGTTAGTCTGAGTTTGTAGGGGGAGGACTTGTGATGGGTGATTTTGTACTTGGTTATCACTGTATTGGCTTCCTCTTCAAAGTGTATCCCGTTGTCAGATACGATCTCATAGGGAACTCTGTAGCGGCATATGATGTTTTCTTTAATGAAGCGCCACCTTCTTGGCAGTTAAGATTTTATAGGAAGCTGCCTCAACCCATTTAGTGAAGTAGTTAACAACAACAAGCACGAACTTGTGTACGTTAGACCCATCGGGGTTTATCTTTCCAATGAGATCAAAGCCCCAAGTAGCTAAAGGCTAATGTGTCATCATAGTAACTAGCTCATGCGGAGGAAGGTCATCAAGCTTAGTAAATATTTGGCATTTGTCACAAGTACTTACCTAATATATGTAGTCTGATGTCATGGTGGTCTAGTAGTATCCTTTTCTCATGATTGTCTTGGCCATCTTCAAACCATTCATATGGGGCATACATTCTTCTTGGTTTCTTTTTTCATAAGCTTTGCACCTGCATACTGGTCAACACATAATAAGTGAGTTCCTTGCGGGTGACGCTTGTAGAGGCGGTCTCCCAAGATGATGAACTAGTTGGTCATTCTTTTCAGTGCTGTTTTTCCATTCTTAGTAGTGTCTGGAGGGTAGAATATGTCTTTCAAGTATTTGAGTATTTCGGTATACCCTAGTCCTTCCAAATATATTTGTTCTGATTCTATAGCTCATTAGTAGGAAAGATGGTCCCTTTTTCCGATCCAGAAAGGTCTAACCGGTTTCCTATCAGAGATTTCTACAAGGGATGCGAATGTAGCTAAGGCATCGACAAATCTGTTCTTATTTCAAACGGGATATGCTTGAACAACATCTTTAAGAATTCCCACTATATCATTGAGGTGAACTGTTGTGAATTTGGTGCTCCCCCGTTGCAATCAAAACAAAGAAACCAACACACCCACACGTACAAGAAAGAAACAATCACACACAAGAACACAAGAGTTGTTTACCCGGTTCATTCACCAACTCGTGAACTACATCCGGGGGCAATTGCCAAGCCAATATGTATTAGTCTCCTCTCTAATATGTTGCTACAATGTGTTCTAGGCCGAAATTATGCTTATATAGTTATACAAGGAACCCTAAATCTAATTTAAGAAGAGTTCTAATCAAAATAGGAAACAAAATCAAGCTGCAGAATTTTCACCCGACACATGGGCGGTCGCCCAAGCCAAAATTCCACGAGCCCAAACCTTCTGTACTCATGGGCGGTCGCCCACCCCCCCATGGGCGGTCGCCCAACACGGCAGAATGTCTTCCCCGAATTTCCTCCTCGATTCAGCAACTCCTCCGACTTAGGCCCCTTTTCTTCCTTGTAGTTTAGGACTCCAATCCCAACAATCTCCCACCGGAGACTAAATTAACAAGCATAAAATCACCCATCAACTCCCACCACGGAGTAAAGACCTTCGAACACATTCCCCTCATCCATATTGGCTTGACACTACCGCACCTCTCCTCAAGTACCAAGGCGAGTTGAAACCAAGCGACGTTTCAACCTCTCCGTGTTAGATCGTTCTTGCCTCCCCAAATCAGCTTCTACCTTGATTTCTCCCCGCAAGTCTAACTTCGCCTTCTCCCTCCAGACCCACCTTCCTCGCAATGCTTCCCCTTGAAACTCGGACACACCTTGTTTCTTGCATCGACTGTTCTTGGTCTGAAACCGCTCTCTGTTAGGGCCCTTGGACTTCCACACCACGTTGATCAACTTTGTGTCCTCCCCAACATACCGTTTCTTGATGTCTCCCCTTTTTACACCAACAGGCCAGTTCTTAAGCCTCTTGCTCCCACCGGAACGAACATCGACATTGTAGGTAGAGTACAACATCTTCCCCTTAACCCCATGAGCCAACACCTTAGCCCCTTTTGTGACTTCCCAAGACCCACCAATGAAAGAAACACCATACCCTTCACTGTCAAATTGTCCCACAAAAATCACTCTCCTCCTCAAATCCGGAACATGCATCACGTCGTGTAGTTGTAAAACAGCCCCATTAGGTGTCTTCATCATCACATCCCCCTTACCTTTGATCTTCAATGGTTGACCATCACCAAGATAGAGAACCCCAAAATCTCCGGTTTTGTACCGCCTCATTGATTCTGCATCCCCACTAGCATGACAAGAAGCTCCAGAATCCAACACCCAATCTTCACCCGACTGCTCATCCCCTAGGATTAATACATCACCACCATCATCCACCACGTTAGCACAACCACCTTTTCCCGGACAGTCATAACTGATATGACCCAATTCACCACAATTGTAGCACTTGACCTTTTTCCCCTTAGGTCTTCCTTTTCCCCTATTTCTCTCCACCCTAAGTGCAGCCCCATCTACGGACGATTCTCCCCTTTTCTCTTTCCTTCGCAACTCCTCTTGAAGGATAAGATCTCTAACCTCCATATACACCAATGCTGTTTTCGACGTACTAATCGTTGTGACAGTAACCTCCCAACTATCAGGCAATGACTTTAGTAGAAAACAAGCTAGCACTTCGTCGGAGAAAGTAATATCAACACTTTTCAATTGGTCCACCATACCTTTGAAATTGCCGATATGACTTGCCGCGCGCCCCTCTCGACATCTTCGCATTCGCAAACCTCTTTATCAAATGCACCTTATTGATATTCGACGGCTTCTCATACATGTCTGACAGCGTTTGTAGCAACTCCACCGTTGTCTTGGCCTCCATAGCGTTCCGTGCAACGTCGTCGGTTAGGGCACTCCTTACCGCTCCTAACGCCTTCCGATCTAACGTCTCCCAATCCCCTTGTGACATGTCTTCGGGCTTCGCCTTCAAGGGTCCATGAAGATCCTTACAATAAAGGTAGTCTTCAATCCTTGTCTTCCAAAATGTGAAATTCACACCGTTGAATTTCTCGATTGAGTTCTTCATCTTGACTGCTTCACCAAAAATCCCCAAGAACGCGATTCAAAATTAATCAACTAATGAAAAGATTTTGAATCCTCCGAACCAAAGCTCTGATACCAGTTGTTGTGAATTTGGTGCTCCCCCGTTGCAATCAAAACAAAGAAACCAACACACCCACACGTACAAGAAAGAAACAATCACACACAAGAACACAAGAGTTGTTTACCCGGTTCATTCACCAACTCGTGAACTACGTCCGGGGGCAATTGCCAAGCCAATATGTATTAGTCTCCTCTCTAATATGTTGCTACAATGTGTTCTAGACCGAAATTATGCTTATATAGTTATACAAGGAACCGTAAATCTAATTTAAGAAGAGTTCTAATCAAAATAGGAAACAAAATCAAGCTGCAGAATTTTCACCCGACACATGGGCGGTCGCCCAAGGCACCATGGGCGGTCGCCCAAGCCAAAATTCCACGAGCCCAAACCTTCTGTACTCATGGGCGGTCGCCCATCCCCCCCATGGGCGGTCGCCCAACACGGCAGAATGTCTTCCCCGAATTTCCTCCTCGATTCAGCAACTCCTCCGACTTAGGCCCCTTTTCTTCCTTGTAGTTTAGGACTCCAATCCCAACATGAACAACAATATTATTGGACAATAGGAGATTCTGGTGAGCCCGGGTGTAGTGCTTGAGCTTTCGAACTCCATAAATTAGGGCCATACATGAATTTTTGAGCCGGTAATAATTACGCTAGCTCTTTCACAGCTTTTTGCTTACAAAGCAGATGAGATTTTTTACTTTGGAGTCTTTGCCTTCTTGGAGCAATGTTTCCCCTGCTGTTGTGTAGGTGATTGTGTAAGAACCCGAAAAAAAAAATTTCCTTTTAATTTAATTATTTTTATTAGAAAATAATTAATATAATTACAATTATTAACTAACATTTAATAATTGGGCTATTAAATGTTAAATGAATGGGTTGGATGATTTAATTAAGATTGGGATAGGTAAGTGGGCTTGAAAGTAAAAGGGGCCCAAGGAGGTAATACCCAAATGTAAATAACCAAAACCTTTTCTTAATTTCCCATAACCCTCATAATTTACAAAGAAAAATAAAAAAAAAAACCCTAAACCTAAACCTAGGGGCAGCAGCCGCAAGGAGGGAGGAAAACGGCCGAGCTCTTGATTTTTTTGATCAATTCTTCTAACGAAAAATCAAGGTAATGAAAAACCCTAAATTATGGCTTTCGTTTCGTTCAATTTGGATTAGTATTGAATTAGTTATGAATTTTTGAAGATTTAAAATTATTTTATTCTAGGATGATAATTCTTAGA
The DNA here is from genome assembly GCA_022495995.1 of Adenophora triphylla var. japonica. NCBI lineage: Eukaryota > Viridiplantae > Streptophyta > Magnoliopsida > Asterales > Campanulaceae > Adenophora > Adenophora triphylla. The sequence goes on along the minus strand of JAFEMH010000151.1, from coordinate 711,088 downwards.
TTTTAAATGTTCAATCTTGGAGTTTAATGAATTGATTGATGATTATAATGATGGGAAAATCTAGGTTTAATGATTAGGAGTATAACCTAATGTTGAATCTTAAATCTTGAATAATAAGATGATGAAATTCAAAGTATTAAGTTGTAAAAGCCCTAATTATGTTCTTGAGTTGAATAAAGTTACTATGTTAATCATTCTTGGATGAAAAGAAGGAACAAAAAAATAATGTTTGGGCATCTTATGGTTCAGCCGAATGACAGTAGGGTATTTAGGTATGTTTGGGTTGAAATTGTTAAGCTTTTAGGTTATTTTAAAAGGTTACAGTTAAGTTTCCAAGCGAAAAAGGGCTAAAGCGAATAGTTATAAGGCTGAAATCATTAGAATTTTAAGCTGTACAGTCGGGAATTAGATGGAGAACTTAACTGAAGGACTAAACTGTAAAGTTTAAAGCTGCAGAAGGACCAAACTGTAATTAATTGGAAGTTGAGGGACTATTCTGTAATTAATTGAAAGTCAAGGGACTAATTCGTAAATATTTAAAAGTTAAAGGACTGTTTTGCAAATATTTAAAAGTTGAAGGACTGTTTTGCAAATATTTAAAAGTTGAAGGACTGTTTTGCAAATACTCATAAGTTGAGGGACTATTTTGCAAATACCTAAAAGATGGAGGACCTTTTAGTAATTAACCAAAAGTAGGAATTAAGTGGAACTCCTAAAAGAGGAAAGTCTACCTTAGAATTAAGATTTATGAAAAGGATAGAAAAGAGAGTAACCCTAAATAAAACCAACCTATAAATAGGGAAATACAAATCCAAGAATAATGGAATTCCCAAATATGGAAAGTTCCAAAACTAGAGACTTTACCAAACTTAGAAGATTACTAAAGAAAGAAAGGAAAGAAGTTAAATTATAATGCATGAGGTTTAACTAAGTAGAGATAGTTAACGACAAATGCGAGATACTAAATTACTCTTTCGTGGTTGTAGATACGCACGGAAAGAGCGGTACAAGAAGTTAGACCAAGGTAAGGGATTACGTTCATTAAGTATTTGAATGTATCTTCCTTTGTTATAGGATTCCCTATTGATGATTTGTATACTACCAAGTGGCCGGTAGTTATTCATTTGTATTCTCTCGTTATGAACGTTTTTGGAATATCTTACCATTGATGCGTTTTTGTTCAATGTGTATCTATGTGAATTGAAATTGACTTATGTGTTCTTGTACCATGAACACTATGAATATATGATGTTAAATTGTCCAATTGATGAGGACTCTATATGTATTTGGTCTAGACAGATTGAAATGACCTAAGGCCTAGTCAGATTGAAATGGCCTCAATGTTAAATAAATTGGTCTAAACAGATTGAAATGACCTAAGGTCTAGTCAGATTGAAATGACCTCACTATAGAATGAAATGGTCTAGTCAGAATGAAATGACCTTAATTCTATAGATGTGATTATCATGATGCATCAGAATAAGGGGGCACTTTGATAATAGCGTAAGTGAACCTTATTGATGGATGTGGTTTTACCCATCCAAAAGATATGTTCCTAAGCTTATTTTCTGTTCGAATCCTTGAGAATTTAATGTATATTTTAGTGTTTTGATAGTTCAGGGAGTTAGCAAAGTTGAAGCAAAATGGCCAAGAAACCGTTGAAGACCACTGTTGTGATGGGCGACCGCCCAAGGCACATGGGCGACCGCCCAGGTTGAAGCGCCCCAAGCGTTGAAGTTGCTGTTAATATGGGCGACCGCCCAAGGAAAGGTGGGCGACCGCCCAGGAGTGCTGAAGAGTGAATTCCCAAACCGCTGTTTATATGGGCGACCGCCCATAGGCCAGGTGGGCGACCGCCCATGGTCCGTTGCCAGAATTTCTGCTTTCCTTTTTCAAGGAGGATTTCATTCCCTTTCCTAATTTCTCACCCTTCTTCCCTAGTTTAAATTAGGATTCTGCAGAGAACAATTATCTTATGCTTTATTTTCTTTTGGGTAATTGGGAAGGCTCAAGGATTGAAGGGTTGTTCATCATCACCAATCAGGTTTTATGTATTTTTCTTTTTACTCATCTCTTTTGTCTTTTGAGATGAACATGAGTAGCTAAGTCTTTTATTTCATGGATTGGATGTAAGCAGTATTAGGGTTTTATGCTATAACATTATTTTGTCAATTTAATTATTCCTTGTTTATCAAAGTGGTTTTCTTTCAATTCTTGAGTTTTCAATCTAATCAATTGTCACTTGTGAATTGTGTGAGTGTTGATTTATGCAGTAACTTGGTTGATTAACACCGACTAAACTTGGATAATTAAATCTAATTGGCATAAATGGCTTGAGTCAAGAAGGTTTAGGTTCTTTTGTTCTATTGTTCTTATTGAATTCTTTATTTATTAATTCGACGTAATTGAAAGATTAATAAATAGGAATAAAAGGGTTGCAAATCGCTCACCACCCTTATTTTCGTGAATGAACCCTAGGAAGTAATTGACCACTTTACTCTTAAAAATAGCTTAAATCCTTGGTACTGTGAAATTCCAATCCATGAATTCCTTTTAATCTGATTTTATCCATCTTGTTTCTTGTTGCTTGCTTGCTTTATTTTAGTATTTTATTTAATTAAGTTTTTAGTTTAAATCAATCAATCAAAAACCTCCCCCCTTGGTTACTTTTCACTAATTAAATTAACTTGTTAAAACCAACGAGTCTCTGTGGTTCGATCCCTGCTTGTGCATATTGCTACACCGGTAGCGAGTACACTTGCTCGGTAATTTATTACACAGTGGATTTTTGTCCATCAAGTTTTTGGCGCCGTTGCCGGGGACTTGTTGTGATTTTTAACAAGTTTGTTTAATCGGTGCATGCTTGGTCGGCGTTCTTTGAATCCTAACCTGGAACCATTGAACGACGACATTAATAGGTTGGGTCAGTATTTAAGAGATTTATACTTAACAGAGGGCAATCCCCTCGAAAGTGCCCTAGAAACTTCTTCCACCGAGGGAGAAGAAGATTTTAATTTTGAAATGGCAGACCAAGTCATGAATGCGTTTGCTAGGCCAAGAGTAGACACATCGGTGTCGTGCATAGTGTTGCCCGATGCAGCACTAGCCTATGAAATCAAAGGCCAATATTTTAACATGATTCCTAATTTTTATGGCCTTGCCGGTGAGGATGCATTAGTGTTTTTGAGAGAATTCATGTCTATCGTGAGTGGGTTCCCTATAAAAGAGGGTGTTACATCGGAGAACTTGAGATTGAAGTGCTTCCCTTATGCATTGAAAGATAAAGCCAAAACTTGGCTATTGTTACTCCCTCCCCGCAGCATCACTACTTGGGATGCTTTACATGATGCTTTTCTTACTAAGTTTTACCCTTATGATGCATTAACAAATTTTAGGGTGAAAATTATGGGATTTGCACAGGAACCGGGGGAAGCCTTCCACGAGGCATGGGATAGATTTAGGATGCGACAAATTCAATGCCCCCACCACAACTTCCCTGCTTCTATGTTGCATCAAACTTTTTATGGGGCTTTATCTCCTGAATACCAATCAATGGTTGATAATGCAGCAGGAGGTAGTTTGGGAAGTAAGACTGTCCAACAATGCCAAGAACTGTTTGAGATGTTGAGTGCTAACTCTCAACAAAAGGGTTCTAGGGGGACAACTAGGGGAGTGCATGAGGTAGGGTTGAACAACGAGTTGGCTAAGCAGTTTGCATTACTGAACCAAAGATTTGATAATTTAGCTCTGCAAAATGCTTCTTCTTCTTCTGTGCCTTCTACTGCTCATTTTGTAAATGATTTTTGTGCTAATTGTGGTCCTAACACTCATGCTACTAATGTGTGTCAAAGTGGTTTCTTTGTTTAACCCCGAACAGGCACATGCAATGCAAGGATTTGGCCAGCGGTTCCCTCAAAACAATAACCCTTTTTCAAACACATACAACCCGGGGTGGAGGCAACACCCAAATTTTTCATGGGGAGGCAATCAAGAACAAAATAAGCCTCTCCATCCTCAACCTCCACCGGGACAGTATGAGCAGAAAAGGGAACCGTGGGAAGTGGCCATGGAGAAAATGCAAGCTGAGAATAATCAATTAAGGGCGGAAAGTCAACAAGCTTCCAAGAACCATGAAGCTGCCCTTCAGAAGTTGGAGACTCAAATTGGGCAATTAGCAACCGCCCTACAAGGTCATAAGTCTGGGACCTTTCCGAGTCAACCACATCAAGCAAATGCCATTATCACTCTCCGAAATGGCAAACAGGTAGGTAGTGAGGTAACTTCCCCTTCATCTTCTTCCTCCCCTCCTGTTGTAGATAAGAATGCTAATGTGGATAACGATGATGTTGGTTGTGAAAAGAGTACAAGTGACATGGGGGAAAATTCTAAAGTTGATTCTCCACCCCCATGCCATATGTACCTCCCGTACCGTTTCCTGGAAGGTTTTTAAAACATAAATTGGATAAGCAAATGTCGGAGTTGATGAACATGTTTTCTAAGGTGAACATCAATATCCCTTTACTCAATGTGATCAAAAACATTCCTGCTTATTCCAAATTTTTCAAAGAATTAAATTCCAAGAAACATAGGTATGGGACAAATGAGAGAGTAGTGATGAGTGAAAATGCTAGCGCAGTGGTACAACATAGTCTTCCACCCAAATTGAAAGACCCCGGAAGTTTTCTGATTTCTATTACTATGGGAAAGTCAAAGAGGGTAAAAGCTATGTTGGATCTTGGGGCCAGCATTAATTTGTTGCCATATTATTTGTACGAGGAGTTGGGTTTACCCGAATTAAAACCCACCACAATGGCCCTACAACTTGCGGATCGGTCCATTAAAAGACCTGTGGGCATTGTGGAGGATATTTTAGTTCAAGTAAATTCAATCATTGTGCCTGTTGATTTTGTGGTGCTTGAAATGCCAAAAAGTGAAGGAAGTTGCCGTGATTCACCCATATTACTTGGGAGACCTTTCATGGCGACGACCAACACCATTATTAATGTGAGGAATGGCAAACTGTCTATGGCAATAGCGGGTGAGAAAATTGAAATCTCTGTGTTTGATGCCATGAAACATCCTAGTGATGATAGTGAGGAGTGTTCATATGTTGATGATTGTGGAGTTTTGTCAATTGACGGTGAGAATTCTAGGGATAGTGCGGGTTCCCACTTGTGTGCCGTGAAAAAGAAGGCCGACAATCTTGGTTCTTGTGATGGCCCGTATCACCCCCTAGACCGATCCCAAAAGGGTTCGGTGTCCCCATTAAAATCTTTCTTTCCGCTTAAGTCTACCAATATTGATTCATGTGATAAAATGGAAGAGTGTTGTTCTATTGATATTTCTGATGCTTTGTCTGTCAAGATGCATGTTCAGGATGCTTGCGATTTTGTGAAGGAGAAAGAGGTGCTTGATTGTGATAAGAATAAGGCACCAACTGAGTTTGGGGGAGAGGCTCCCAAGAAAAAGAAATTGAAGAAAAAGAAAAAGAGCAAGAAAAAGGGTAGGAAAACCCCTTGGGCTTCATCCGAGTTTGTAGCAAAGGGCGAATTTTTGTGGAAGGTGGTGGGCATTTGTGCCCGAGAATGTGCGAAGTGGGCCAAGGGAAGGAAAGCCAAGGCCAAAGGGAATGTGGTCACATCAAATCCCATTTAGTTGGGAGCAATGGTCGGGCTAACGTCCTTAACCAAATGCGCTAATTGGGAGGCAACCCAAGTAGGTAAATTTTTATTGCTTTCTTTATTTGCTTTGTGTGTCATATCGGCCTTTGAACCCGAGGCATGTTGTTGTCCTCTTTGCTATGAGGACATAGCATGTTTTGAGTTTGGGGGTAGATATCTCCTCGAGTTTGTGGGTCTATAGGGGAGTGTAATTAGTGTCACCCTCCAAAAAAATTAGAAAATTTAAAAAAAAAATAAAAAATTGTTCTCATTATATGTGTGGAAGTTGGCCAACGTCCGTGATGATATGAGGGATTTTGATTGAGTTTTGCTATGTTTGTGCCAATTTGAATTTGTTTATTGTAATTGCATTAATACATGTAAAACACAATTGCACCACCATTCACTCCCATTATATTTCTTGATCACGGTCATTAATTTAGGTGTCCTTTATGGGTTCACTTTGACATTCTCGGGGATCCTAGAACATGATTGCATGCTTGTCAATAACAAATCAATAGATTACTTGGTATTTATGGCTTATCTTTCTTTGACAACCCTCTTGTAAGCCTTTGACTTTCTCGTCACTATCTATATATGAATTGTCACTTGATCCCTTTTGAGCCTGTTTAGAAAGAATGGAACATCTAGACCACCATTCGCCTTCATTTTTGTTGCCTAATCCCTAACCCTTGACACCTAGTATAGGTTTATCCCACCTGTGCAAGAATGTGGAATTTGAAACATTCAGTTTGGGGGTTACAGGGGGAAATTACGGGAATGAGTGAGGAAGGTCAAGAGTTGGAAACATGATTTGTATTGTATAAAAGGGGGCAATTAATTCAAAAAAAAATAAAAATAAAAATCAAATGTTTGCCCCCTAATTCTGTGAAGTATGTTTGATGAGTGATCTATTTTGAGAGAGGGAATGCTTTCAACCCCAAGTGTATAAAATATGAACAAAGTTCTAGTTTGGGGGTTGAAGCATCGGGGAAACAAAGGTGAGCGGAAAAGCTGAAATTTCGAAATGTGTTATATGCAATGGAAGGCTTTTAGTTTCACATTCTTGTATTTGTATGTCCATTCCTTCGTTTGTACCCGTGAGCCTAGCCCCACATTTGTGTGGACTTAACTTTGAGCCATATTTTTGTTCAATATTGAGTAATCGGGTTGACAAGTGTGTAATCATGCGTATGAGTATCCTTGTGTATGTAACTGTATTGTTATTTGTAATGTAGAGCATGTGTTAGTGAACCCATAAACAATCTTATCTTGTTGATCATGATCTCCCATAATTCATTCATCATTCAGGCCGAGGTGGAAAATTGTGGGTTAGATGCATTAATGTAATTGTAATTGCATATTCATATTGGCACTTGTTTAGCACATTTAAGTGAGATTCTGAGACTTGCTTGGCCGGCAACTGGGTATGTATTGAGAACATGTCAAAAATATTTTGTGTTTATTGTTTTTATTTGTTAGGGTAGTTTTGTCTTTATTTAATTCTTTTGTTTTACTCGGGGACGAGCAAAAGATAAGTTTGGGGGTATTTGATGGATGTGGTTTTACCCATCCAAAAGATATGTTCCTAAGCTTATTTTCTGTTCGAATCCTTGAGAATTTAATGTATATTTTAGTGTTTTGATAGTTCAGGGAGTGAGCAAAGTTGAAGCAAAATGGCCAAGAAACCGTTGAAGACCACTGTTGTGATGGGCGACCGCCCAAGGCACATGGGCGACCGCCCAGGTTGAAGCGCCCCAAGCGTTGAAGTTGCTGTTAATATGGGCGACCGCCCAAGGAAAGGTGGGCGACCGCCCAGGAGTGCTGAAGAGTGAATTCCCAAACCGCTGTTTATATGGGCGACCGCCAGGGCCGGGTGGGCGACCGCCCATGGTCCGTTGCCAGAATTTCTGCTTTCCTTTTTCAAGGAGGATTTCATTCCCTTTCCTAATTTCTCACCCTTCTTCCCTAGTTTAAATTAGGATTCTGCAGAGAACAATTATCTTATGCTTTATTTTCTTTTGGGTAATTGGGAAGGCTCAAGGATTGAAGGGTTGTTCATCATCACCAATCAGGTTTTATGTATTTTTCTTTTTACTCATCTCTTTTGTCTTTTGAGATGAACATGAGTAGCTAAGTCTTTTATTTCATGGATTGGATGTAAGCAGTATTAGGGTTTTATGCTATAACATTATTTTGTCAATTTAATTATTCCTTGTTTATCAAAGTGGTTTTCTTTCAATTCTTGAGTTTTCAATCTAATCAATTGTCACTTGTGAATTGTGTGAGTGTTGATTTATGCAGTAACTTGGTTGATTAACACCGACTAAACTTGGATAATTAAATCTAATTGGCATCGTAACTGAGTCAAGAAGGTTTAGGTTCTTTTGTTCTATTGTTCTTATTGAATTCTTTATTTATTAATTCGACGTAATTGAAAGATTAATAAATAGGAATAGAAGGGTTGCAAATCGCACACCACCCTTATTTTCGTGAATGAACCCTAGGAAGTAATTGACCACTTTACTCTTAAAAATAGCTTAAATCCTTGGTACTGTGAAATTCCAATCCATGAATTCCTTTTAATCTGATTTTATCCATCTTGTTTCTTGTTGCTTGCTTGCTTTATTTTAGTATTTTATTTAATTAAGTTTTTAGTTTAAATCAATCAATCAAAAACCTCCCCCCTTGGTTACTTTTCACTAATTAAATTAACTTGTTAAAACCAACGAGTCTCTGTGGTTCGACCCCTGCTTGTGCATATTGCTACACCGGTAGCGAGTACACTTGCTCAGTAATTTATTACACAGTGGATTTTTGTCCATCACTTATTCAACGATTGCCTGAAAAGGTGTATCGGAGTCGCCTAGATGAAAGGTGCAAAAGTACTTGGAATTGACGGACAAGTGTGTGTAAAGTTCCATTTGTTATTTGTAAAAGTGCCACTACTTGTTATTTGAAAAAGTGTCATTCTTTGACCTTCTCAGTATCTAAACGATTTATTGTACATGTTATCCTTTCATTGATATATTGTTAAACTCCGTTCGTTCCGGTCGTCTCTTCTTAGAAACCGAAGAGACCCCGTATGAACTTATTGAGCTTTGTTCGCTCACCCTTTCATATTCTTTCCCCTCCCAGTTAATAAATGAATGGAGTGGATTGGCTGCGTATTGATGGATTAGCGGCTTTTGGAGTTCAAATAATTATTTTAGAATATTAAGTATTTTGAGCTAGAGGTTTGTACTAGCCGTAGAGATGGTTACCATTTCCAGCATTTAAGTTTATTTCAAATAGTGGTTAGTACTTTTTAATTATGGTTTTAATAGCCGTTGGAGGCTATGTTATTATTAACTTAAGTATTATTATTATGTATGAAATTTTGGGTCGTTACAGATTGCCACGTAGAGCAATAGTGGCATCTCTTTATGTGGAGAATCAACATGGGAGGCTTAAGAAGGTGAGCCTTAAATTTTCCAAATATATGTTGGCATTCTTCATCCCATTTAAAACTGGCGCCTATCTTTTTGAAGTGAAAGATAGTCTCACAGATGAAGCTCAACTGTTCAATGAACCAATTGATATACTTGAGACAGCCCATGAAACTGCGGACCTGGTCCAAACTTTGTGGTGGAGGCATTTATGTGATGGATTTTATCTTGCACAAATCAACCTCTATACCTCTTTATGTAACCATGTATCCCAAAACTTTTTTTTGGACCAACCCGAAGGTGCATTTAGCCGGGTTGAGTCTCATGAAGTGTTGTTGAAGTCTAGTGAAGAACTTCCTTAAATCTGTCAAATGTGGGCCATCGGACCCTTTAGAGTGGATTATCTTGTCATCCACATATACCTCTATTTATTTATGAATCATGTCATGGAACAGTGTTGTCTCAGTTATTTGGTAGGTAGCCCCAGCGTTCTTAAGTCCAAAAGGCATGGCTATGTAGCAAAAGGTGCCCCATTGATTGATGAAGGCTGTCTTGTGCTGATCTTCTTCTACCATCTTTATCCGGTTGTATCCTGCGAAGCCATCCATAAAGGACTTGACTTCGTAGTTTGCTATGGCTTCCACTAACATGTCAATAATTGGTAGCAGAAAGTCATCTTTAGGACTGGCTTTATTCAGATCCCAAAAATCAACAAGCATCTTATCTTCTCGTTGCTTTTAGCGACTATTACCAGATTTTCTAACCATGTAGGCTACTCGATCACCTTGATGAACCCAACACTGAGTAGCTTTTTGATTTCTTCTTTAACTTGCAAATAATGCCCTGGTTTAATCTTCCTGAGTTTCTGCTTGATCAACTTCATTTCAGGATCCAGTAGAATTCTGTGTTCTATAATGGCGTTATCTAGCCACAGCATGTCATTGTATGACCATGCGAAGACATCCATGAACTCTTTTAGTAGTTGTATCAGTGCTTCTCTTTTGGTCCCCTGGAAGAAACTACTGATATGTACCTCCTTTGGTTCTTCTTCTGATTCCAAGTTTATAGTTGTCAACACTTCATCTGTAGCTGGAAGACAAGTATCCCCTCGGCTAGCTACATGTTTTGTGATTTCTTTAATTTATTCATCATTTAGAGTGCCTGCCTCTTCTAGTGATTCACAATTAACTTTTTAATTTTCTTTATTATTAGTAATTCATCGCTCGTTAAGTTGGCAATGAGAGGAAATCAAGAGACACAGAGATCTTTATTTGACAAGAAAGGACGAATGACATCGACAACCTCATCAAAGTCTTCAGGAAGTGGTCCCTCAGAAGAGGTGTTAGACTCTGACTCGGAATTTGACTCAGGCTCGGAGGTTTCTGACTCAGACTTGGATGTTTCTGACTCATCTAGTAGGGATGAACGACCGCCGAAATGTTCTATAAGGAAGGGAGTATTGGTCTTTGGGCCGCCCAAAATGCACCAATCGGTAAGCATGCCAGTAGCGGGTGTAATCAGGGTCTTACGGTCCAATTTCCTAGCTTTTCCATCTTTGATTACTGCCACTGTCTCGTTATCACATGGTACTCTACCCATTTGATCTGCTAAGTGTTCACCCAGCAGGGTGATGTACTCATGTTGTACTATAACAATCTTTCCTTTAGGTCCTCGGGTTACCCGGTGAACCGTCGGAGATGTCTTGATCCCAACACATTCTACGTCCTTGAAGTTCTCGACGCCTTTCTATATCTTTCTGTGGCTATCAAGCTAGGGTTCATGGAATAAAAGGAATGACATGTCTTGTACTTCCCATACAAAGTAACCATTTGCACGGAGATGATAGGGTCTCATCCCGGGCTTTCTATAGGGATCCCGAAGGAGGGTGCTATCATCTTTAAATAAAGTTGTCGTATTTCTTCAGCTTTGTCTGCTTTTGTGGGTTCGTACCTGTAGATATCCCAGAAAATGGTGTCAAGCTTCCTAAGGATGTCTAAGTCATTTTATTGTATTTTTGAGTTGCCACCTACGTTTTAAAGGGAAACATAAGAAACCTATTTCTAATTAATTTTAGGCATATAAAACCAAAGATGAGGGGTTCAGAGGTTAAGTTCCATAATGGGAAGGTGTTAGGCACCCGCTCCGCCTGGCCTTAAGGCCGATCTTGCTACTTTAAGTGTTTTATTCTAGTTATTGTCCTCTAAATTAACTCATTCTAACAATTAACACATAAGTGGTGTTTAGGAGAAATTAGGATGTTAGGGAGGCAATTTATGGTCAATTTAATGGAGTGAAAAGACCTTCAAAAAGTCACCCTTGCTGATTGGGATTGCATACATAGGAGAAATCATATAATAGTCAAAAATAACATAAATAAAAATAAGAAATTGATGCATTATCGAAAGTGCGCTTTCCGGGAATACCTTACTTACTTAAGGTTTGTTCTTCCTTTAAAAGCTTGATTGCAAGAGAATAAGGGTGTGTGTATATGTGTTTATGTTTTAGAGAGAGAGAGATAAAGCTTTGAAATTTTAGAGTTTTAGTCCAAGCCTAGATGGGTGAAGTTGTTACACTTTTCAAGGAGGGGAAGGCATTTTATAGGCTAAAGGGTAGGAAAGTGGAGGGAAAAACAAGGGAAATCGCCAGCCATGGCTGGGAGTTAATGGGGAGGAGTTAATCAAAAAAGAGAGATATTTGGAGGGAAATCAACTACTAACTATGAAACTCATGCGAGTCCCGTAAAGGGACTCTAACTCGCACGAATTCCACAAGGGTAGTATGACTCGCCCGAGTTTGATGAGGAGAAAAAGAACAAAAATGACCTTTATGGTTAACTCCGTTATTCAGTTTAGTCCCAAAACTAACAAAATCAGTCAGGAACTTGACGAAATTAGAAGAAAGTTAACAAAAATCAGAGAAAGGGAAAAGATGGATCCCGTATGCAATCGGGTGTGAGAGGTCAAAGGCGGGATGTCTATAGAGACCATCGACAACATGGATTGCGAAGAAAAATGCCCCAACGATAGAACAGGATGCCTTGTACGTTAAATAAACAGACTCAATATGAGGAAGAAAAATGTAAGATAATGCCTCAAGTGTAGGCGATTTTTGTTGTGACTAAATGTTGTGGGACTCATTCCGGGTGAAGATCATAGTTTGGATGCTGAGGTGACTCATTCCGTCATGGGTGTATCTGATGCCGTAGGAGTCAGATTAATTTTTGCGGTGGATGCTAAGGGGACTCACTCCATTGTTGGTGCGATCAGATACCTTAGGACTCAAACTGATTGCTGCGATGGATACCGAGAGGACATACTCCGTTGTGGGTGCGATCAAATGCCGTGGGACTCAGAATGATTGTTGCGATGGATACCGAGGGGACTCACTCCATTATGGGTGCATTCAGATGTCGTGGACTCAGACTGATTGGTGTGGTGGATGCTAAGGGGGCTCACTTAATTGTGGGTGTGAACATATGTCGTGGGACACAGACTAATTGTTGCCGTGGATGCCGAGGGGTCTCACTCCATTATGGGTACGATCATATGTCATGGGACTTAGAATGATTATTGTGGAAAATGCCAAGGGGACTCACTCTGTTGTAGATGTGGCTGGATGCCGAGGGGACTCACTCCAATTTGTTATAGTTGGATGCCATGGGAATTCACTCCATTGTAGATGTGGTTGAATGCCGAAGTGACTCACTCCAATTTACCACGTAGAGGTTGTAACAGATGTAACTGTTGAGTTATTTTCTATCGTTAAAATTTGAATAAATCTCTCATCTCTTGTGACTGATTACGAATTGATTGATGGGAATTTTCTTTCATGAGTTCCCATGCATGCTTGGGAACTTGTGCTATTAACTGATATCAAGGCGAAAATCGCCAGAGGTCGATGTTGTTGGTGAAGCTCGCTTGGGCATTCATAAAGCTATGGGCCCTATTTCAAGAGGCTTGGGCAGAGGTTGCGAGGATGCTACTTGAGATATTGATGTTGTTTAGACGGTTGAACAAACTTCTGATCAGAGGAGAGGCAAGAACCAATGCCAGGGAGGACTGGGCCTTTCAGAGATGATGTTGAGATGTGAGAGATGGAGGATGATGAAAGTTCCACGTAGGAGAGTAGTTACAACTTTGCAGGCCATTAGGAACCTTGGTCTTTTTTTCTTTTTTGTTCTTTTGAGTATGAAGATAGAGAGAGATAGAGAGAGAGAGAGAGAGAGAGAGAAAGAAGAAATATAAACAAATTATTTATATTCATATACTAGAATCTATTTGCATTATTTTATGCTTAGTTAATTTAATCTGAGTGAGACCATTTTACAAGATTGGTGTGCCTAAATGGTGCAAGTTTTGGTATCTGAGTTGTTGTTGTTGTTGTTGCTATATTTTCTACTTCTGCACCGGTTTGAACCTGGGGCAAACGTGCTTGGATTTCTGTGGACTGATGAAGCCTGTTGGAACTAATAAATTGATGAAACTCACGCGGTTTTGGGCCTCATGGTGAGATTCGCACGAATTTGAAAGGGTGGGGGGCATGACTCGTGCGAATCTGATAGCCAGATTACTTGCCTTGACCATTTATGGTAAATCAGTTCCAACAACTATAAAACTTCAATGGCACCACCCGCTTGGTTTCTTGATGCCGAGGCAATAGCAGAATGTAGGTACAACTTTCAAACCTTTGTCTATTTATTCAATTGCAATTATAGGAAGGTTTCATCAAGGACTTTGGCTTCCGCATTAGCTTTAGGGGCTATCCCATCTCCCGGAGATATAAATGGGAGTAGTCTAAAGCGACGGTGGATTACTAGTCAATTTCTACACTTCCATGACCTTGCTGATGATTCCCCCAATGACATTGTTGATATGTACACTCGGGCATATATCATGCTCGCCTTGGGTTCTACGGTGATGTCTAATTGTACAAACAACAAGGTCAAGTTGTATTATCTTCCTCTGCTTCGGGAGCTTTCGAGGGTCTGGATGTACAGTTGGGGAAGTGCGTCGCTAGCTTTTCTATATCGAGAGCTACGTAGTGCGACTAACCCTTTGATAAGCCAGTGCGGTGGATTTCTCAACATTCTACAGGTATATTTATCTCATTTTAATGTGCATTATGTTGTTGGTTTTAAGTTTGATTTCAAATTATTGGCATTAGTTATAGTATTTGATATAGATTTTATTGATATAGATTTGGGCTTGGGAGCTGTTGCTATGTGTGCAACTTGGAATTCGAAGGCGAAACATTGATCTGGACTTCGAGCACATGCCACTGGGATGTAGGTATACATATATATCATACGTTATTTTCTCGTTGTTATAGTTTTTTTAACTGTTTCTTATAATATTCTTTTTATGAAATTTCAGGTGGACCAGATCATCATTGTATCTCAAGGAGGTTACTTCCCATAACCCGCGAGGCTATCGTAATCAGCTGGCCAAGCTAACAGATGATCAGGTTGTGTGGTAGACTTATAGAGATAGATATGCTCCAGCATATTGCACTCAGGGACATGCCGTATGGATGGCGTGGGGCCCTCTTATATTCTTTAAAAGGATAGAGTGGTATTTGTTGGATCGTGTTATGAGGTAGTTTAGCATGCTGCAGGGGGTCCCAGAACCGTGCGACAGTCGGAGGGACTTGCACAGAGATGATAGGCGGGGAAACAATCTCGTGATTTGGAGCGACCGCCATCAACAATATATTGCACTTTGGGGACAACAGCGGCACTTTCTGGCTTGGGGGTCCCAGGCTTTCACGATATGCATTACACCGATCCATATATGATGTGGTATCAAAGCATAACCTGCATGTTTGTGCATAATCCCCTTCATATAGAGGACACTGGATACCGGTCGGTTGCCCCTTTCCTAGAGGGAGTGGTAAGTATTTATATTTTTCAACTTTTTATTTCTAGTTTTTTTTTAAACAAAACTTCAATTTATTAACATATGTCTCATACTTATTATTTTTTTGCTATAAAAAGAGGTGCAGAACCTTCAACGTATGCATGTCAGCAATGAGGAGGAGGAGCATGCCAAACAAGCTGAGCTGCGAAGGTTAATTAGACACACGCTCACGGGAGTTAGGGAGCAGCACCGACTTGAGGCTGCAACACCTTCTTAACCACCAATTGATCGCGTACAGGGGGTAGAACCTCGACAGCGTCGGGTTAGACATTGTGCACAGTCGCAACCCCAGCTAGAGCCAGAGCCAGAGCCCGAGGTCCAGTCAGTGCCCGAGACTCAGTATGATCGACTCTTTGATATAGATTCACATTGGGGAGCTACTCAGGTGGAGGAGCAGGAGGAGAGGATTAGATTTGATGGGTATTTATTCAAGTACTTACCCTCGTCACGGCCCGAGTCAGGTGAGTGGGATTATAAATGATGATGATGATTTCGTTGACCCTCCACCTAGGACTTTTCACACGCCCGTATATTTGGGAAGTGGGTTTAGGGTTCCTTCATCATCCTCACGAGCGTATCTTCCAACCTTCTCTGATCCGAATGCTACTTCATCTAGTGGGGTACGTCTTACACCTGCTCAATGGGAGGAGTTAATTAGAAGAGGGTCTTGGGAGCGGCATTCGACGAATAGGTTCACCCCGGCTACCTATGACAAACGTATAATAGGAGAAATAAGTGAAACTATTTTTTTATTTAGATGTAATAAAACTTTGTATTATTAGTTGTTTTATTATGATTGTAAAAAAAAACATTTATGGATTTTCTGTATGGTTTTTTAAGTTTTTATTTGAATATTTGTTGTATGGTTTTTTAAATGTTTGTACAATTTAGTATATTTGTATATTGTTTTGAGACTTTAGTATATTTATATATTGTTTTGAAACTGCAACTGAAACTGAATCCAAGTCAAACCAAATCCAAATGAAAAACAAAGTTATATCCAAACAACAAACAACACTAACTGTATAACCAATCAAAATTACATCCAAGTCATACTCAAACGAAATCCAAATGAAATACAAAGTAAATCCAACAACTCAAATATAAATTACATGAAAAACATTCTTCTACTCCCTAATGTTTGGGCATCTACGACGATTGTGGCCTTCTTGTTTGCATGATGAACATAGAGTCTTCCGTTTATCTACTTGAAAGTCTATACAATTTCGGAAGCGTCTTGATCTAGGACGTCCGAACTTTGCAGAACATCGAAAGTGGGGATTAGGAAAAAACGTGGCACGAAACCATCCACATCCCAATAGTCCTAATGGGGGATTGTAGACACCACATTCTGAACCCATCGGAGCAGAGTAATACCACTCTAAGTCTCACCTTGAGTCAAGAGTAGAAATCTACCATTTCGTCATGTTTCATTAAGTTTTGACTAACGATCTTTAGTTTGGGCTAAACTGCATACGAGATAACGAGGGAAGGACAGAATTGTCCAGAGCAGCCTTGTCCCGCACGAGACATGGCGTGTCTCGCGCGAGACTAAGCTTCTGCAGGGCCTGCAGAGATCAGTTTCCTCGTCGATTTCGAACTCTCTTCTTGATAAATCTTATCAATCCGGTTCTCCAATGATATTTGAGTTCTGGAACCTTCCTAGATGGGTATCCCAATCCACCTTTACCTCTCTAACCTCCTATAAATATTTAATGATTTCTAGTATTTCAACCCCCGGATCCCTGATCAAAAACACCATACACACACATTTTGTGGGTTTCTCTCCCTGAAAGATTCCTACAAAGTCAACCTAAATCACCTAAAGTTTGTTTATCAACTTTGTTGATCAACAAACATCGAAGTCCGAATCAAGGATTGAGGTAAACTCTATCCGCATCAAGATCTAGGATTGAGTCGAAACTCTGTCCGAATCTCTTCTCAAAAGGTAATCTTCCTTCCTTCCTAATTGATTATTAGAGTGGTATAGCATAGTGAACCTAGGATCGGCCTAGAGCCTCTCCAAATCATGGGGACAGTCTCGAAGTAATCGATCCTATATTCCGTTTAACCTCGTTAAATGGATATTTTTACTTGTTTATTTAAAATGTATTTTTCTTTGAAAACCTACCTTTAGCAAGATCGATCTCCGAATTGGGTGGAATGGGTGCTCCTTGACCTTCCCATTCCATAACTTAAGCCCCGAACCCAAAATCTTTCAAAAAATGGTTTTTCTATATTTCCAATCAATAATATAGGTGGCGACTCTAAAAACAAAAACAAAAAGTTTGGGAAACCTGAATTTCCCGCGCATCGCTACAGTTTGGCGACTCTGCTGGGGACTTATAAATTTAAAGTGGCTTAGATTTGCGTTAATAAGAGGGGTTTTAAAAAAAAATTCATTTTTATTCAGTCCAGGCTAGTCTCGCACGAGACAACTCTTTGTCTCGCGCGAGACAAAGCTTCGGTATTCTGTTTGTTTTCTGGTTTTCCTTGTTCGTCTCGAGATCCGAGATATGAGTCAAACACACAAGGGGGATCCCAGATTACATTATTTGTAGAGTTCTTTCATCTTAAGGCCTCTCTTAAGATGTAGAACTCGAATCCATTTTTTGTTTAAATAATTGATTATTATTTAAACTGCGTGTGATGGGGTTTTTGATTAAAGTTCGGTCCATTGGGGATTCGAGAGTTGTAATAAATTTATTTCTTTCTCTCTCTCCTTAAGTGGAACTACAACGGCCTGAGTCTTCTCAAATTAGGAGAAAAGTAGGTAACCATTTGGTGCGGCCATTATTTGTTTTCTTTTTATTTTTCAAAAAAATCTCTATTTTATCTAGCACCTAGATTTACTCTCACACACGCGCACTCAAGCTATATCTGTCATTGCACTACATACCCCAATTAACCCGGGACTCACACTAAGGACGGATGACGGTAACCACCTAGTCGCCGATCTCTCCGAAGTTGGATCATCCCACTCCGCGTATTCAATCCACCTAAATTTTCATATCGCGGGGAGCCTAGCCTTCCAGCCCTGCATTGCCACATATCATTTAGATTGTCTTTCTAGGATCACTCCGTGACCAGTCGGTTTTGACTCGGTGATCTTTCTTGTTTATGACCAAAATAAAGCCATGCAAAATTGACCATAAAGAAGGACTTGGAAAAGTCCCTTCGGCAAAAGAAAAGTCCCTTCGGAATGTCCCTTCGAAATGACTCTTTCGGAAATTTTCCCTTTAAAAAGAAAAATCCTTCAAACAATCTCACATGGCTTTATTTTACAAATATCGGACTGATTACTTAGTCATTAGGTTTGGATAAAGACCTTAGAAACCCCTCAAAACGGATTTTCCGTTCCGACCAAAAAATTAGGGTTAACAAAAATCGACTTTCCGTGTGGTTGTCTCGCGCGAGACTGCCTGTCCCGCGCGGGACAATGTCTCTGTTTACTGTGTTGAGCCTGAACCCTTTAAGCCTTCTTCCGTCTCGTTGGGGCTAGACCTGATCCTGATTCAATCTCTACATCTTCTCTGTTAGTTTTCCGAAGCTACTCAACCTCAAGACTCCCAACACAATGTCCGGCATCGACGAAATTCCGGGTGACGAAACTTTGTCCGAAAACAACCAAAAACTGCCAGAAGAAGCCAATGGTCGCTTAGAGGAGCAAGCAACCCAAATTTATACCCTCGTGGAGGAAATCCAAGAGATTAGGGAGGCATTAGCCTCAAAAGAAAAGAAATAGAAAGATGATTCTTCCTCCAAAGAAGAGGAATTATATACCAAAAAGGCCAAAAACCGTCGCCAAAGCGAGAACAAGAAAAAGAAGTATGAGCCTAGCTCATCATCTTCCTCCTCTTACCATGAGAGTTATTCCTCCAAGAAAGAAAGCAAAGGGGAAAGCAAGAACGAACCCCTTACCATTGCAATGCTAGAAAAGAAACTTGCATCCCTCTATGTGAGTAAGGGAGCCTCGCTCTCCATTGACTATGACACTCTTCGTAAATCCATGTCAAAGCTTCCTAGAAAGTACAAAACACCCGACATTGCAAATTTCAATAGTACCACTTATCCCAAATCCCATTTGAAAATCTATTCTTGGGCCATGCTACCTATGGGTATTGATGACAACTTGCTAGCTCAATGCTTTCCGCAAACTCTTGATGGTGCCGCTAGAGATTGGTACATGACTCTTCCAATCTCCACAAGACTTGATTGGCCACTCGCCAGTCGTACCTTCCAAAAGCAATATGAGGACAACTCTACTTACCGCTCTACTAGAAGGGACCTCGAACAAACCAAGCAGCTCCCTAGCGAATCCTTCACAGATTTTGTCAAAAGATGGAGGGTTAAACTAACCGAAATCGTTGATAGGCCAAGCCTAGAAGAGCAAATTCACATCCTCATCCAATGTCTCCAAGAAGAGTATCAAGAAAAACTCGCGGGTAACTATTTTCCTAGCTTTGCTGAACTCCACAAATCCGACATACGAGTAGATGACCTCATCAAACAGAAAAGGGAAGCCAAGAAAGAAAGTGGGTTCCGTTACAACAAGATCTCTTCTTCCTCTTCCAACCCTAAAGATACTTCCGTCAATTCCATAGTCTTCAATCATCCCGGAAATGGTAAGTACTCTACGGTACCTTCACCACAAAAGAAGAAAAGGGATAGGCATTACGACAAACTTGAAGGGATAACTCAAGAGGAACTTCTCGATGTGCTTGTCAAGAATGGAAAAATCAAACCAAGAGAAGGTGGCCCACCAAAGAAAGATCTCCCGGCTAATCATGCTCATCATCTCTTCTGCAAGTATCACAACACTTACCGGCCACGACACCAACTCCTGCTTCCACCTGAAGGACGTGATTCAAGATCTGTTCGATGCTAAAGAGATAGGGCTTCCTAATGTTGTTACTAATCCATTACCAAATAATGAGGTCAATTTGATAGAGATAGGAAGTAGCTCCGAGGATCCTACTCGTCTGACCACAATTATGGACGAGAGCCCTCTTGAAATTAATAAATCTTCTTTCTTCTACATGATGTCTTGGGATTAAATCTTAGAGAGAAAAAGGGAAAAGGGTCTAAAGCAGTCAATCTCTTCACACGATCCGGTCGAGTGATTATCAACAAAGACCCAAGGGATGAAAATCCTCCTAAGAAAACAAAAGCTTCATCATCGAATGAGCCCGACGATCCTCTCTTAGCCCAGCTAAAGAAGACACAAGCAAACATTTCAGTTTGGGACCTTATTGGAGCATCCCACAAACATTGCAAAATGTTAAAGAAAGTCCTGGCTCAAATGACCATTTCCTCAGAAGCTACACCCGAATATTTTACTCAAATGATTGGCCAATACAATTAGGCAATGTCATCACTTTCACTAACTTGGACCTCCCATCCTATGGGAACAATCATCATGAGGCCCTATACATAACTGCTAAGGTGAATGGATACCGAATGCCAAAAATCTTAGTCGACAATGGTTCGGCAATCAACGTTCTTCCGAAGAAAGCCTTGTCATCATTGGGTCTTACCCACAAGGACCTCAAGCCGTTAGGGCACACAGTACGAGGTTATGATTGCACTGCTAGAACTGCTTTGGGCTCAGTCGCGATACCTATAGAAATGGGACATCGAATTCCAAGTCATTGACATCCCAGTATCCTTCAATTTACTGCTTGGCCGCCCTTGGATGCATGACATAGGAGGTGTACCTTCATCCCTACACCAGTGCATCAAATTCAAACACAACGATACAATAGTCACAATACACGGGGAAATGGTTACAGCTAGCCCTATCCTTAAAGTACATTATAGCACTTCTGATTACTTATTCAGTGGCTTTGAGATTGAGAAAGATAGTATCGTAAATGTCATCGAGACTTGCAAAGAAAACGACTGCTCTAAAGCGCTTTGGTTTTCCGGAAACCTTCCTGTTTGGAGAATGATGCAAGCGAAAGGGTACTTTCCTGGATTGGGACTTGGCAAACACTTGCAAGGGATAACAAAGCCACCACCTGTTCCCCCACTACACACAAATCATGGCCTAGGATACATCATTTCCATCCACGATGAAAGTGATGAAAAAGAATGCGACTCCACTCAGATCAAGCGAAAAGGAAACGCATAAAAAAGTCACAATAACCCAAAGGCCAAAGACTACAACCTCGAACCATATAGAAAAATGCTCAACGGCTACTTCGTTCGAGAAGGGGAGGACATCCCGTACTTTATCTTTTCAGAACCATGGACTGAGGATAAAGGAAAGCGCCATCCGGGCTTTGAAATCTTCAACGACTGCGGCATCTCTTTAGATGAAACAGAACCCATCCCGCTAATCCTTAAAGATTAGTGGGGCACAAAGGCAGTAATGTCCAGCGAATGGGACTTTGTGTTGGGAGAGGACATGCTGCGATAGTTCAAGAACCTGTGCCATCTAGAAGACAGCCAGATCCATGCAATATCCAAGGGGGACGCTCCAACTATTGATTACATGAAGCTAATCCAGAAATGTGATGTGCCAATTCTAAACTGGCACGTCACCGGGGGACCAGTTGTTGATGAAGACTTCATGATCAAAGAGCTTGGTTGTACTCCCCATCCCCGCAGGAAGATAGGCTCTGTAGCTTTCACTTTAGAGTCAGGCTCCGCCTATGATAAACTCACTCAAGAGGAAATTGAGGCGGTGGCCGAGCATGTATTCCCATACTTCCTTAATGAAAACTTTGATCTTTTCGAGTACCCTGAGATTGATAACATATTGAATGATGAATTAACTAATAATAATGAGTATAACGAGTAAGTTAATAATGAATCATATGATGAGATAGATCAAGAAAATGAACAAATTTTAAAAGAATTAGCAAAGAAAGTAGGTCGTTGTGGAAATAATGGCCCTGTTGACAATGAGGAAATGCAAAACGGTTAATCTTGGGACGACAGAAGACCCCAGAGAAACCACGACAGCTTATTCAAAGGGGAAGACAGAGAAATCCTAATGCAGCTCCTCAGAGAATATGTCGACGTTTTTGCTTGGTCCTACAAAGATATGCCAGGGTTAAATCAGTTGATCGTAGAGCACAAGATACCGCTGCTACCTAACGCCAAACCAGTCAAACAGAAACTGAGCAAAATTAAGCTCGAATGGTCAATGCAAGTGAAAGAGGAGATCATGAAACTCCTAAATGTGGGGTTCATTAAGGTGATCGAATATCTGGAATGGCTAGCCAACACAGTGTGTGGGGCTTCCCCGACTCGGGACCTATAAACTCGTGCCACGAGCTGGAGGGTCCCAAACCACCTCCATTTAATTTTTTTTGTTTAATTAACTTGAAAGTATAACAACCTTTAACAAACCAATATTAACATCTCCACTTGGAGGTGATATATAAACCATCTTTGAAAAGTCATAACCTATTTTAGTTACAAACACTACAAATGTAAAGGCTTACAAAAGCCAACTTTGAAAGAAAACCAATCCCATGTTTAATTACAACACAACCACACTGAAAATGTTTTATATACAAATCTCCCCAAAAAGAATAATGTCCACCACTACTCCCAACTCCCAAACCATATACATACCCTGACAACCCAAAAGTAAGTGGTCCAAACTCCTTTCCGGACTCACCGGTCGGGTCCTCCTGTCTCAGCGGGATCTAAAACAGTAAAGGGAGAAGGGGTGAGAATAAATCTCAATAAGCTATTATGGATGCAACAATATGCCATATAAGATGTAACACATAAACATGTTGCTCATAATCACATTGGTAAAGCGATAAACACATTACGTTACCTCATTTTACCTTTCCCTTCTGAACAATAAGTCGTACAACGTCGGAAGTAAAAACTCCACTCATTTGTGAGCTGCTTAGGCATATTCACATCTTATAAGACTAATTTTTTAGAGAACCATATAAGATCGCAGCTATCTGTAAGGATTTTGGCTTGATATAGAAGCATTCAACCCCAGTCTATGGCCACAGAAGGGGACAGTCACAAGTATAATGTAATCTGATCACCTTATGGAACAATTTCTCTTAACTGATCATATTCCATTATACCCCTACTGATCAGCTGATCTAACCATATTCAAGCACATAATAGATACTTGAAAATAAATCCACACATTGGGATATCAATATATAACATGGTAATATTACTCATGTCAAACCATCACAATAGTGCAACTTACATTGAAAACAATATTGAATAATATCAAACCAACAACATGGTATTAATACTTATGTTCAACCCAATGAAGTAGTGCAACATGCATTTCATGCACTATATAAACCAATAACCATGAATATGCAACCACTTAGAGGTACAATGTAACACAAGTAAGCCCTATGTATTCATGACATCACATTGAGTACCTTCTATAAAGGTTTCAGATTAAATTACCAAGTTTTGACAACTTTGGCTAAGGTTTCATAAGGCCTTTCAACCAATTTCAGGACCATATTTAAAGACCTTTCCTATATCATTTTGGACCATTTAAGACTTCATTGTAAAGCCCTAATGTTGTAGTATAATTCTAGTCAAATTGTGCTAAGGGATGAATTAGGGAGCTAATGTTTACAACGCTTGAAAACTACTTCACAGTAACCCGCACTGGATACGACTCGTGCCCCATGGCACGACTCGTGCCAATGAAATCCAGCACGACTACATTATTCTTCACGACTAGTGACCACGAGTGAAAGGCATGTGAACGACTCGTGCTCCAGGGCACGAGTCGTGCCCTTGCCCAGAATTCATGCTGATGTTCCAACACCCGCAACCAAGGCAAGAAAATAACCATTTTTGGCTCAGCTCAACATCCCTCAACCTTGGTAACCCATTCAACTTCAGTATAGTACTTCCTACAAAGCATGTAACATAGATATAACCACTTTGTCCCTTCCAATTCTAACCCTTATGCCATGAACACCTTACCCCATCTCAACCCATTATTCTTTCATTTCCCAAAAGCCAAATAAAATGATCCAAAAATACCAAATATCATTTATATCACATAATCTCAACGTTAAACACGGAATGAACAATTATTGAAAGAAAAAAAAATCATAATAACTCACCAAAATATTTCAAAAATAATAAAAACTTTGATCGGCTATAAATGTTCAACTCGATTCCCTGAGCGTTTATATGAAGTCAAAATGAAGAACGGATCGACGGTTGATTTATAATGATTTTGGGAAGGTAACCCTAGGTTGATAAGAACGTAGGAATGAGAGAGAACTGAGGGAGAAAGATTGAAGTTTCTGGGAGAAGCTTTAAGATTTATATAACACTATTTACATTCTAGCTCCTCCAAGTTCTAACTCCTACAACCAACCACCTTAAATTTATATTTACACTGAAGCTCCTCAATACTTTTTATAACTTTTCATTTAAAAGTTCAAATATTATAACTTTACCATAACACTTCCTATTTATTTCATTTAGACATTATATAATTAAAATTAATTTATTAACATCTAAAATCACGTAATTTAGCAAAATATTCAAATAAACCCATAACCAATCCAAATACCATATAATGCCTAATATGAGATGCAATGCACCCCACCCTCACGTGCTCAACACGTGACCAAAATGGTGCCTAGGTTTAGGGTCGTGACACAGTGCAAGTGGCTAAATCAAATGGGAAAATACGAGTCTATGTCGACTTCAGAGACTTGAACAAGGCATCCCTTAAAGATGAATTTTCGCTACCAAACATAGACATGATGGTCGACGCTACAGCGACTTTGAAGTCCACTCATTCGTGGATGGTTTTGCAAAATTCTCATGGCATAAGAAGACCAACACAAAACAGCATTCACCACACCTTGGGGGACGTTCTGTTATACGGTCATGCCGTTTGGTCTGAAGAACGCCGGGGCTACTTATCAGAGGGCAGTCATGACACTCTTCCACGACATGATCCACAAGGAAATAGAGGTGTACGTGGATGACATAATTATTCACTCCAAAGGGACAGATGATCAGTACTTCAGAGATCTCAGAGAATTCTTCAATCGACTGAGACAACACAAGATGAAGCTCAACCCCGCAAAATGCTTATTTGGGGTGGTCAAAGGAAAAGTCCTGGGATACATGGTCACTGAACGTGGCATAGAAGCAGATCCCGCCAATATAAAGGCCATCATAGACATGCCACCACCGAGAACACAGAAAGAAGTGAAAAGATTCATGGGCAGACTCCAGTACATCAGTCGATTCATCAATCAACTAACTACAATGTGCGATCTTATCTTCAAGCTACTCAAGAAAAATGCACCTCAAGAATGGACCGAGGAATGTCAAGAGGCATTCGAGGAAGTTAAGCACTACATAACTTCCCCACCTATCTTGGTTCCACCGCACAAGGAGAAACCCTTGAAACTCTACCTCACGGTTACTGACAATGCACTAGGGGCTATTCTTGCTCAAGAATAGCCAGCTTCGCACACAGAGAATGCAATTTACTTTGTCAGCCATCGATTCCCAAGGCAGTGAAGTTAATTACTCTCCACTCGACAAATCTTGTGCTGCTTTTGTCTGGGTAACATAGAGACTAAAACACTACATGGAAGCATTCCCAGTTCGTCTCATCACACGAATGGATCCTCTAAAATATATCCTAGACAAATCAGATTTGTCTTCGCTCCTAGCCAAGTGGTACTTCATGCTTGCGTGATATGATATCACTTACGTCACTCAGAAATCCGTTAGGGGCAGTGTATTCGCAAATCAGTTAGCCGAATTTCCTTGCGTCGAAGTGAAGGGGGGAAGACCCGCGATTCCCTGATGAGGACATTATGAGTATAGAGGACGAAAATAAGTGGCAATTATTATTCGATGGCGCAGCCAATAAGAAAGGTTATGGCATCAGAATGCTATTGGTATATCCCGACGACATCTATACTTTGATAGCAATACGTCTTGACTTTGAAGCCACTAACAACACTGCCGAATACGAAGCTTGCATAGCAGGACTCGAAGCAACCCTAGAATGCAACATGACTGAACTCGAGGTATTTGGGGACTCCCAGTTGATCATTAATCAGACACTGAAGAAATGGAGGATCCAAGATCCAACCCTTCAAAGATACAATGCCCACCTCCAAGAGTTGGTGCAACAATTCCAAGACGTCTCATCCCACTACCTCCCAGAGACAAAAATCGGTTTGCAGATGTGTTGGCTACACTTTCTTCCTTAGTCAAAATCCTTGCAGGAAAGGCAGTAAAACCCTTCAAAGTAACTCGGCGAGCGACTCCTGCCTACTACGCCATCATAGACCTCCATGACTACAAAGACTGGCAACCAATTACATCATCATTGCTGACCGTCTATTCAAAAAGTACTCCCAGAGGAACCTCCTTTGCGCCACCAGAGAAGAGGCCCAAGAAATAATGGACCATGTTCATCAAGGAGTATGCGGAACCCACATAAGCGGAAACATGCTCGCCAAGAAGATCATCAGACAAGGGTACTTTTGGTTAACCATGGAAGCCGATTGCACCAACATGGTCAAGAAATGCCGTAAGTGTCAGATACACGCCAACCTTCAGCATGGACCACCTTCCTTGCTGTACTCCATTATGTCCCCTTGGCCATTCTCAAGATGGGGCATAGATGTGATTGGAAAGGTTACACCCGCGGGAACCAAAGGGCACTATTTCGTTCTAGTAGCCATCGACTATTTCACTAAACGGATCGAGGACGCTTCCTACAAAATCTTGAATGCCAGAAAGGTAGCAAAATTCATCAAGCACAACATCATTTGCAGATATGGGGTTCCGCAAGAGATGATATCCGATAATGGCTCCCACTTTGAGAAAGAAACCGATCATCTCTTGACTGAATACAAAATCGTAAGGCACAAATCCTCTCCTTACAGGCCTCAAACGAATGGAGCAGTTGAAGCCGCAAACAAAATGATCGAAATCATCATCCGAAAAATGGCAATACCCGGAAAAGATTGGCCCAACAAGCTACCCTTCGCACTTTAGGGATACCGCACTTCAGTCCGAACAGCTACAGGTGAAACCCCATACGCCCTTGCATACGGAATGGAAGCCATCCTACTAATAGAGTTGGAAATACCATCACTTAGGGTTCTCCTGGAAAACCATGTGAACGAAGTCGACTGGTTAGAAAACAGATACGAAGAACTAGCCCTGCTAGACGAAAGAAGGCTGAAAGCAGCCAAGCACACTCAAGCCTACCAAAGGAGAATGGCAAGAGCTTTCAACAAAAAGGTCAAAACAAGGAACATAAGGGTCGGCGACTTAGTTCTCTGCGAACATCGCCCTGGACCTTTCAACCCTCTAGGAAAGTGGAGATCGAGATGGATAGGACCCTACATCGTAAAGAAGATATTCTCTGGGGGAGCCCTTCAGCTGGTGGACTTAGACGGAGATCAACTACCGAAGCCGGTTAACATGGACAAGCTCAAGAAGTACTTGCGTGACTTGGCCTCTTAAAAATAAAAATCGCTCGCTAGGTTGAAAATCCTAGAAAGGGGCAGCCTAGGCAAAAATCAGAGCTTGCACAAGAAAAGAAGCCCGCTAGATTGAAAACCTGAAGAGGCGGTCTAGGCAAAAGCCAGGGTGTGCATTAAAAAAAAAAAAGAAACCTTGTCTCGCGCGAGATTACCCTTCGATCTATAATCGAGTTTTTGTCTTTTTCTCTCAAAAATGAACTACGATAGACCTGAGCCTCTTATTTAATTGCTGTAAAAGAGGAACGTAGGCAGCCTTCGGGTTCGGTCAATTCAAATAAATAAATCAAATCTTGTCCTTTTCTTAATCGAATGCATTTTATTATAAGGGAAATTCTAACGACAACGACTAATTTGCTAAGCTAACAATCTTGAAAAAAAAATACTAATAAATAAAACTAATGATCTATCAAAGGCAATCTCTTGGTACTCTCTAGGATCTAGCCTTTCATTTACTTGGTAGGCCGGCGGACATGATCGCCCCCGTCATCTCGATCTCTCTTGCAATTTGGAACCTCCGAAGCAGAGCATTCATCAAGGCGAGTGAAAACAGATTCTGAAAGCCTCTTGAAGACATTGGGCCTATCCAAAGCTTGCATCTTTCCGGGAAGACCCTTACCTCGTCCCTCGTACCAATCCCCATCAAGAAAATTTTGGGTTGAATCAGTCCGTACATTAGCAGGATTAGATTGAGCCTCGTTCCTCAAAATATTACTCGTCACGAAGGAATCTCCTAGCATTGAAAGCCACAAATCATCAATCTTCTCTGTACTTTGGTGACCACTATGGAGAAACCAATCCAAGTACTTGTCAGATAAGAAGACGCTTGCATCAAAAGTCCGAAGGTTCGACCAACGATCTCGACTAGTTCCTTCATCCCATGCTTGAACTAGAACCTTCGCAAACTCCAAACCAATATAGGACACTTCACGAGAGGCTCCTTCGAAAAGATAAGTATCCTGCTGTTGGCCAAACTGACGAAGCACTCGCTTGAGAAAGTAAAAAGAGGAATCTCGCAGACCTGGAAGCACAACCCTGTCAAAACCCTTGGTATTGGCAAAATACTTGTTCAACCTCCAATAAGGTGGACACCAAGAAATTTCTGTAGTAGTGGTTTTTGCAATCAGCTTAGCCTACTCATCTGCCGAAAGATCCTTGATCAGCAACTTCCTTATATGATACATAAAAGGAGAATACTCCAATGGAGGGGCTACCAACTTGAGATGTTCCCTGAGACAAATAGTCAACAAAAGAGGACTCCCTTGAGTCATAACACTGGTCTTATGCAGCTTATCAAGACCATGAAGGGTCTCACCAAGTATTAACGGCATGTTGTTCCTAGAACGTTTCTTAGCCTGCAGAACGATTTCCACTAATTGGGAGTCAACCAAACCACACATGCATGTGAACAAAACATCTCCAAAAAGAGAAAGAGCTAGGAAATTCCGCTTGAAAACATAGAAGGTCTCATCATCCGAATCCCTACCGAAGCGTTCAGGAAAGGAAGAGCAATCTACCTATCTGCGGTGAACCTCATAGCAAGTGTCAAGGGGGATCCCTAACAATTCGTTCAAAGCTTCCGAATGGTTCCTATCGAACTTAGGAACAGCAATTTCACCAGTCAAGGGCATATCCAAGATAGTAGCGAATTCCTCTACAGTAGGAACCATCTCATTAAGAGAGAAATTAAAGAGATGAACGGAAGGGGTCCCAAAATTTAGCAGCACCCCTGCAGAAGATTTCAATCCGATTAGAGGTTCTTCAAAGCGAAAAGGATTCTGAATCCAAATTCTGAAATAAATTTATTGCGAGATCGATTATGAAATGATCTCACAAAATTCGTTGATGCTTGCTTGAATGCTTCAACAATATCAGGCGGTAGAGAAAAATCATCGATAATCATGGACATTGGAACGATCTCCTTGGAAGTCATGGATCGCAGGGTTGAAGAAGAAGGCAAGAATTCGACCATGGCAGAATATATCTAGAGTTTTAGAGGCCTGAATGAGTTATCTGGCCGGACTACAGGGTGTTTATATAAGGAAAAACTAACAGAATCCTGTTCGAAGAAGAGGACTCCTCCTGGGTAGCGTGTCTTGCGCGAGACACCTTGTCCCGTGCGATACAACCCTTCGGCAAATCCAGCAGCCCTCCTACACAAATGAGCAATCTAGCCCCGACTTGACGAAGCAAGTCTCGATACCTGCAAGTAGAATTCCTAATATGCAGTTCATACATCAAAACCAGGCTCAAAACCTTGACCTAAATTGGTCGTTTCATTCCACCACGGAAGTCAAGAAAATTAAAAAATTAATTAGACATAGGATTAGGAATTAAGAAAATTTTGTTGTTGTGCTCCCTACTTGCTAACAGGTACCGAAAAGAAAATTGTCTGGGCCAACCCGACCAATATTTACAAGTTCTCAAGAGATAAATGGGGGGGGGGGGAGAGAAAAAGGGGATCATGCCATCAAATTCGACGACCTGCCGTTACCTCCTTTATTACCGTCGCCGGGGCTACCGTCCCTCCTTAGCCGCTTGGCTCCGCAAGTGGGGGTCACTGCAGAGGCTATCGTCGATGGCGCAGAAGCCACCTTGTGAAACAGCCTCTCGAACAGATCTGACACCATGGCCATCAAGCCGGCCATCCTGCTCGCACTGCGGTCATAATCCTCCACTAACATGATGACCTTTTAAACAAAGAGAGATACTCAGAGAAATTCGGACATATACACATATATGGACGATACAGGAAACATTATAAACAGAAATGTACCGAAGATGCATGGGGAGGGCGACAATAACCCTCCGGAATCTGATTCGGGATCGCAATATGACCCACCATATGCATACCTCCCATCATGTACGTGAAGATCGGAGGACCATAATCTGGAACAAGAGGCACAGGACCCGCATACTGGGACGAAGAGCTTGAGGCTGATGAGCCTGATTCTGAGGCGGAAGTAGAAGCTCGAGCACGTGACTGCCTGCCACCTACCATAAGGGGACCCATCAAGCGAGGCAAGAACTCCTCATATGAAGCTCCTGGGACAACGCAATCTGCCGCCGCATAGCCACTCACAAGATGGGCATAATCCCCGTCAGGGATGAAGTGGGTAGGGTGCATCGCCCTAGGCAGATCCTTCAGCACTCTCTGTGGAAGTGAACTCGAGCGATGCTGAGGGAAGACTCTCTCA
Source organism: Adenophora triphylla var. japonica (assembly GCA_022495995.1). Taxonomy (NCBI): domain Eukaryota; kingdom Viridiplantae; phylum Streptophyta; class Magnoliopsida; order Asterales; family Campanulaceae; genus Adenophora; species Adenophora triphylla. The sequence goes on along the minus strand of JAFEMH010000151.1, from coordinate 680,388 downwards.
CCTAGATACATGGTATCCCCTTCTAGCGATACCAAGATCCTCCGCACATCGGTGACTTCCCACGCACGGTGAACCTCACGCTACAATAAGGTCCACGAGTACAGGCCCAGCCACCTAAAATCAAAACTATCCAGTAAGGCCCGTGCCTCCTCAACGGTCAGGGTCCAGTCCTCCCCCGCCTCCTCGTCCATGGTCCGGTTGGAGTGGCTCAACCTCCTGATATCCAAAAACTTGGGATTGCGATCATCCAGTTCAAACTTGTGCAACGAAAATATGGCATACCCCCATATCTGTACAAGAAAACAGGGCAGATTTAGTACAAAGTACAGGCAAAGCCTACAGATAAATGACAAGGAAAATCAGAAAATATACCTCCCAAGTGTAAGAATACCCTGACATGGTATCCTTAGTATGCCTACATACCTCATCCATGGCATGATAGCAGAAGGCCAGCCCGGCTGAGCCCCAGTCATTGGTCCTCACCAGGTCCAAATCCTCCAGCAGCCCCAAAAGAGCAAGGCGAGCCATAGAGGAATGGTTGGCAAAGATGGTCTCTGATAAGATATACCAAAGAGTACCCCTCACCAACCGATCCATGTCTGCATTGGGCTTGTCAGCATAAGCCTCGAGTTGATCACGAAGAGGCGACAGCTCCACAGCAAATCCCTTGATCTTACTAGGGGCAAAACCTATCAACCGCCGCCACTCAGCTGGATTCGCAGGTTTGAAACCCGCGGTCTTTGGAAGAGCAATTCCGTTGAACTCCAACCCAGTAATATCCATAAAATCGATAGGGGTCATCGTAGCTTCCCCGAAGCGAAGGTGGACCGTGTGAATAGTATCCTACCACCTCTCACTAATAGCTTGGAGGACTTGAGGAGTCCGCCTCATCCCCCAGATGTTATCAACAAAAGTATAGAGCCCCATCTGCGCCACACGAGCTCGGACCCCGTTCAAATCCTTGACTTTGTCCCACAAGTCTTGGCAAATTTTGCACTCCCACGACAGTTTATGGTCAACCTATACGGCTGCAAAACAGATAAAAGACAAGGGAGCAATGTTAGTAATCATCCATAGCAAAAACTTCAAGGAAATAATAGAAAATTTTCATTGAGGCACTTCATCAAACACTTGGCGTGCACACTAGAAAGTCATGTTCAAGGAAGCATTTGGCTACCCAAATCAATCCCTCCTACAATCCAAGATATGTAGGGAACTCATACATACGCCAATACAACAACAACATCCAATGACATCAATAAAAAGCAAAGCATGCAATAATAGAACCAAGTTCTAGAAAATTGACCAAATGGATGAATTTGGGGGTTTCAAGCTATGGTTTCAATGCAATGCAAAGCATGAAAAAAGATTGAGAAAGAGATTCTTACTAAACCCTCACGGATAGCATGGGAAATGTGCGTAGGCCGATCGAACGTGAGGTCATCCCAGGGATAATCCTTCCCAAGCAAATGGCTACTAAAAGTCGGATTTTTCCTCTCTTGAGCAATGGATAATGGAATAAGGAAAGATTGAAATGTTGATTGAGAAGAGAAATCAACAATCTACATGAAAGAAATCACAAAAAAAGTGCCTTGGCTCGGACTTGCAGAGAGAGTTTGAAATGGGTGTTTTGAAATAAACATACAGCTGTTGTTATATTGCCTCGACAGTTCTTGTCCCGCGCGATGCAGGTTGTCCCACACGAGACAAACCCCCTGGAAAAGTACAAAATTGTCCTCGACAATAAGCATCTGCGCAATTGTAAGTACCCCAATCTGGATCACCCCCTTTCAAACACACGGGAAACACCGCAGACTCATCAACGCAGTCTCGGAGACCTCTGGCACTCAAAACCCTCTCAAAACCCTCTCAAACCCCCAACCAAACCAAGGGAGGAGCCTTTCACGGGATAAAGGGATAAAAGGACCTTTCGGGAATTTTCAGGAAATTGGGAAAGCAATATTGGTCCGTACGGACCTCTTTGTTGTCATAATTACTGAATCTCCTTAAAGTCCACAATATTCCCTCAAATCCCGGGGAAAATGATTACTCCCCTGCATAGTTGGTCCGTACGGACCTCTTTGCATGCAAGATGGTCCGTACGGACCTTATTGCTCAGGGGACACCATAATTGCAAATATTCCTCCATCATCACAGATTCCCTCAAATCGAGGAAAACCAAAATACTGGATTACCAGGGAGGTCCGTACGGACCTCTTTGCACCTAATCTGGCACTATAAATAGAGGGCTCCCCCTCCCTCATTTTACACACCTCCCACTTCTCTCTTCCTCCCTAGGCCTTCTGGCTTCCCCTCTAAGTCCTTTCGAGGCATTCCCGGCCCCTTTCGGATCCTTAGAGGCCTTAGAGCCCCCTCGTGGTGCTCAGAAGCCTCCCGAGCGCTCCCGAGACGCTCCCGCGCTGCCGAGGCACTCTCGAGGTACTCTGAGGCCCCTCGTGGTACTCAGAGGCCTTGCACAGTCTTTCCACGGTGTCCGGCTCTTTCCGAGTCAAACCGACGATCCCAAACCACGCCGAAACTGCGCCCGAGTGACTCCTGCCACCACAACGCACGCCGAACCTCCGCCCGAGTGATCCCGACGATCCCCACGCACGCCGAACCTGCGCGAACGCAACCTACAACCTCAACTCACGCCGAAACTACGTCCGCGAGACAACCGGCATCTCCCGAAGCAATCCCGATCCATGCAGGAACGCTACTCAGACCTCTCAAACACTATTCTCCGGCGGAAGACGGACACGAACCAACATTGGTAAGGCTTCCTTCCTATACTATTTCAATACATTTCCATACATAGCATACAATGTAGACATCCGATCCATCATGCATTTTTAAAAGCACACACACACACACACAACATTTAAAGGCTATTAGGGGTATCCGAAAGACTCGTTTACGAGGCGACTCGGGTGAGCTCTAATATTCTAATATTCTCTTCCGAGGAGTCATCGACCTCCGAACTCAAAATCTCATCACACAAAAAACAGTTTAAAATTATCTTTAAGCGATGCCCTTTTCAATGTTTTGGGCTTAATAAAAACGGCGTGGCGACTCTACAAATGCGAAAACAAACGGCGAGACGGCCGCTCCAATGCGAAAGATGCCGGATGCCGGGCGCGATTGCGCGCCTCTCGGATCAGGGTAATTTCGGTTGGCGACTCCATTGAGAATATTTTGTTTTAAAAACTTTTAAACAAAACAAAAGATTTTTAAAACAATGATGAGGGTCAAACTTTCATTTTACCCCCTTCTTTAACTGTTGTGTGTGTGTGCACGTGCTTCGTTTTTATTTTACAAAAAAAAATATACAAAAAAATGCATCAATATACATCTGTGCATACATTTAAAATTCTTCAAAAACTTCTATTTTACTCGGAAAAAGAATTTTAGAGACCGCACACTACGCGCATTTGCCTCGATTACACCGCACGCTACTCGCGCTGCTTTGCCTCGGATACGCTGCACACTACAACCCTCAACCGGAGTGGTCTCGGTTGCGATCCGTTTGGTATTCCTAGGCCTCTTGGACGCGCACGGGATCATTCCAAACATCCCATCCTAGCCAAGCGTCGACCACACGTTTGAGTCTTGAGTCACACTCTGTCCGGACTCGGTTGGTTTTTACCCGGTCAGGTGTCATACGGCTGGATACATATACCATGCCGGCCATTTTACGAGTCAAGGCTCGGAACTCAAGATCCCTTGCGCAAGCAAAGTGATGAAAGGTCATGCTAAAATCTTGACACGATCTTGATTTCCGAAGCTACACCGAACGATGTTCCGTCCGGATATACATCCATGCTCACATGACACCATGTCATCACGCCTTTGATACGTCGGCCATGACAATATGACCCGGCCAACGCCTAATGTCACGGATCCCTTGCGCAAGCAAGGTAAGAGAAGGTCATGCCAAACTCTTGACACGATCTTGACTTAGTGGCGGCTCGGTTCACTATTCACATGGCTAACGCATCAAAAGCGAACATGACAGGCTCGGTCCTTAGGTTCGATTTTTCTTTTAGGCCGGTGGAAACCGCTTGCACTATAGGACCCTCGCCCAGGGTCCACCGCTGGGATGTCGAAATACGGGTGCAAAACGAGGGGCTTATAGCCGCACGAGATGGTCTCCGGCGACCCGGGATCTAGCATAGTTGCGAAAAGAAGAGCAATCTTTTCCAACCTACCTAGGATTACGAGAAAACATGTTTTAAGTAAATTAAAACAACAAAAAAAAATCGAGAAAATAAAAGAAACGGAAACCGCATGCCACGTGAGCTTTCCCCCTTTTATCCCGTTAGGCCATTCCCGTGTCTAAACCTTGCCCATCACCCTCCGGCTAACAGAGAGTGGTCGAGAGTACCAGGGAACCCGTCTCCCGGTGTCAAAACTTGACAAGGTCCTACCTCCTTCCCGGCTCTGTCACCGGGACGGTCAGTCAATTCCCCATGGCCAAGTCGGTGGATAACAACGATGAGAACGGGACCTTACCCCCAAGAAATTTCCCAACATTGGAAGAAGTTTGGCGAGGTCCTCATGGCTATTGAGAAATGTCAAGGTGAGCAACAAGCCTGGATCGAAGGTGCCATGCACCACTTCGGAACATTAGCCACCCAACTACACAGGGCTTCCCAAGTCATGTTGCTCCTACTGACCTCTAACATCTCTCATTGTCTCACAAAAAGTCAACTGTTACCCTCGTACGAGCCATGCGGTTATGACGTAAGGCCACAAGACCTTCCCGAGAGGAAAGCTTGCCCATCCGGCCTCACGAGGTCCGGTACCACCGCCGAACAACGAACACATGCGGTGGGACGTCTGCGATTGCGGTGCTTGTCTGGAAATGGAATTCCGGGATGCAATGAACGAGGGCCGTCCTCGACGAAAGAAGAAGCTATCTTCTCAACAAAAGGCTGAAAAAGAGGTATGAATCCGGTGATCCCACAGTCGGAACCCTTGGAGAACCCTCGGGAAAGTTTGACTACTACGTCATCTACTCCGGCAAGCCTAGCTCTGCACAAGGCCATGGCAATGTACGCTCCATGATCAGCGGGACGAAGCCGCACCGCCACCGAAGGCCCGAAGGTCCGAGATAATCCAACCCTGTCTTGGGAAGATCTCAAAGCCACTATTGATGCTTCGGTAAAGGCTATGACGGTGAACGAATTGAAATGCGCGGTCGGCCTTACGCCAATCAGGCTCCTCCCACTACGAAATAGGAGAGACAAGCAAAACCATAAGTCCAGAGGTGAATGTTCGACACGTTCGGTCAAATCCCGGTGAATCCTCCACGGACGGACAAAAGGCCGGCCATACACGAGCCACGAGCTGAAAAGGGACCCTACGCCAAAGAAGTGAAACCTTGGACCCAAAGGTGAAGATCTGTCTTGACACGGCTTCAGCGCACTCAGGCTAACATCTCGCTCTGGTCCTTACTCACTTCATCTTACCCGCACAAGCTCAAGTTGGAAGAAAGCCTGGCCCGGACCATGGTTCCCATCACGGTGACACGATGAAGCGGTTCGGATGATTGGCAACGTCAATTCTGCAATATCATCACCCTCGCGAGCTCGACCTTCCAAAATTTGGGGCGACCATAACGAGCCTCTCTACATAACGGTTCAAGCGGACGAGCGCCGTCTCCCTCGGGTCTTGGTAGATGGGGGATCATCCATGAACGTCCTTCCCGCCAAAATGATGGATTTGCTAGGGATCAAAGCAACTGATCTAAAGCCCTCGACTCGAGCAATTAAGGCATACGACTCAACATCCCGCCCGAGTCTTGGGAATAGCCTCCTTGAACTTGTGGTTCGGAAAACAAAATGGTCCCGACGGATTTCCAAGTCATCGACATCCCGATCACATTCTTTGCCATTTTGGGACGCCCTTGGCTACACCAGATCAATGGGGTGGCATCCACTCTCCATCAGTGCGTAAAGTTCGTCCAAGGAACAGATCTTACCATCATCTACGGTGATAGCGTAGTCAACGAAAGGACCGACACAAACGGCGTCCCGGTCTTAGAGATCAAACCCGACGATGATGGCATGATGCTAACAGGGTTCACCATCGAAAGCCCAAAGGCCCAAGTGTGCCACATAGACCTGCCTTTGATTTGGGACAAGATCCCTCCCCCGATGAAAATGATGAAGCACATGAACTACATCCCGGGGCTCGGTTTGGGAAAACGCCATCAGGGCACTCAACAGATCATCAATATCAAAGAACAGAATACCTTGCACGGCCTGGGATACTCTCCTACTCCCGAACACATTGCGGAGGACAAGCGAGCTGCACGAAAACACTCCACAGATAACAAAAGAGGCTTGCACGCCATCTCCGATCTTCGTCCTTACAGCTTCGACATGACCAAGTACTTCACAAAGAAGGCCGGCAACTTGGAAGAAGATCCAGAAAAGGGAACAGAGCTGATCAGTGCCAAACAAAGCTGGCCGACAACCATGGACAAGCTCCAGCAGAACCTGGCAAGATTCAGAGGCCTCAAGCCAAATCCTGTCCGAAGAGCATTTCTCGACACACCGCCTCTACGGGGATCCATGACCACCACTATTCACAACGAATTTTGGTTCGGGAAAACCCCCTCTTTGGCAGAAGAACTCGAAAAACTCTCTGTCAACACTCCTGCCTTCAACAAACGGGATGAGTCTGCATTCGAGCTAGTAATGCCCAAGACAAAAGCAAAAGACTCCGCAGGCGATGCTTGGGACGAGCCACTGCTCCACCTGCTCTTCAAAGAAGAAATCGAGATGCCAGATCTAATCGATTTTGTTTCTGATAACTCTGTGATAGCAATGATCGGGAACGGTGACATAAAGCCCTTCAAGCCCCATCTCCTATCAAGCTCATTGCCACTCAATAACTGGGCCACTTTCTCCGGACCCACTGCCAGCAAAAAGGACATGATCGAACAACTTGGTCTGACCCTCGAGTCCTAGAGTCTAGTGTCAAAACTCATCCTGAGTCCATTAGCTTTGAATTTGAGTCTCTCGAGTCATCTGATGGCCTCACGCCAGAAGATTACGAACTCATTGCCAATAATGTATTCCCGTATGCTCTTAATGAATGCTTCGATCTTTCCGAGTATCCTCTCATTGCATCTTTAACAACTGATAAATTAACTAACCCACAAACAGTTAATAACGATTCACTTGATAAAGAAGCAGACACATTAAACGAACAATACATTAAGCACATCTTTAAGCATGTTGTCAAACGAGAGAAAAACCGGGCCCAAGCTGCCGAGGAGGTTTTAACCAAAGTGAATTTGGGAACTGCTGAAGAGCCAAAAGAGACGCAAATCGGAAGTTTCTTCACCGGCACAGAGCAAGACGCATTGACTGCACTGCTCAAAGAGTTCGTGGACGTGTTCGCTTGGTCTTACCGAGACATGCCCGGATTAGACCCTAACATTGTAGAGCACCGGATCCCTTTGAATCCTGAGGCTAAGCCCATCAAGCAAAAGCTACGCCGAATCAAGCCAGAATGGTCTTTACAAGTCAAAGAGGAGATCGAAAAAATGCTCCGCGTCGGCTTCATCAGGGTGATTGAATACCCCACATGGCTCTCCAATATCGTCACGGTCACCAAGGCCAATGGAAAAGTACGCTGTTGCGTGGACTTCCGAGATCTCAACAAAGCAAGCCCCAAGGACGATTTTCCACTACCCAACATCGACATGTTGGTAGACACTACAGCCAATTTCGAAGTCAAGTCCTTCGTGGACGGGTTTGCCGGTTACAATCAAATCAAGATGGCCGAAGAAGATCAAGAAAAGACAGCCTTCACAACCCCCTGGGGAACCTACTGCTACACAGTAATGCCGTTCGGACTAAAGAACGCTGGGGCTACCTACCAACGGGCAGCAACCGCCCTCTTCCACGATATGATCCACAAAGAGATCGAAGTGTACGTCGATGACATGATCGTTCACTCAAAGGGATCAGACGGACAACACCTCACAGACCTGAGAAAATTCTTCAATCGCCTCCGAAAACACTCAATGAGGCTTAACCCTGCCAAATGCACATTTGGGGTTAGCCGAGGCAAGGTTTTGGGATACATGGTCACCGAGAGAGGCATCGAGGTGGATCCTCAAAAGATCAAAGCTATCATCGAAATGAGACCACCGCAAACTCAGACAGAGGTGAAAAGCTTCATGGGCCGCCTACAATATATCAGCCGCTTCGTCAACCAACTGACCTCTATATGCGAGCCAATCTTCAAACTGATGAAGAAGAACGCCGACATCGAATGGAACTCGGAATGCCAAGATGCCTTTGAGAAAATAAAAGCATACCTTGTGAGTCCTCCTATTCTCTGTCCTCCCCACGAGGAAAAGCCACTGTTGCTATACCTAATTGTGACCGACACCGCAGTTGGAGCCATGCTCTGTCAAGAAAAGAAGGAGTCACGGGTCGAAAACGCCATCTACTTCGTCAGTCGAAAGTTTCAAGGCGGCGAACTCAATTACTCGGCCCTCGAGAAAACTGCGCAGCTCTGGTATGGGTTGTCGGGAAACTACGGCACTACATGCGGTCGCACACGGTACACTTGGTTTCCAAATGGACCCGATCAAGTACCTCTTCGACAAACCATCTCTCGTCAATGAGGCTCGCCAAATGGTCTTTCTTCCTAGCGGAATTTGACATCAAGTACGTAAACCACAAGTCAATCAAGGGACGGGCCATGGCCGAACAAGCGGCCGATTTCCCAACCGACGAGGCTCGAGGCCCCGAACCACAATTTCCAGACGAGGGAATCTTCGCAATCGAAGGCGAAAATCGATGGCAACTGTTCTTCGACGGAGCAGCCAACAAAAAGGGAAACGGCATCGGTATGCTCTTGGTAGATCCCAAGGACGAGCACACCCCAATTGCTATAAAGCTCAATTTCGAGGTAACCAACAATGCCGCCGAATATGAAGCCTGCGCTGCCGGACTACAAGCCGCACTCGAAAGGAATGTCCAGAAACTCGAAGTCTATGGAGACTCAGCCCTGATCATCAACCAAGTTTCCAACAAATGGAAAACCATAGACCCAGGCTTGCAAAAATACCACGCCTGCATGGAGGACCTCATCACACAGTTCGAAGAGGTCACCTTCCACTATCTGCCAAGAGACCGAAACAGGTTTGCAGACGCCTTAGCCACCTTGGCTTCACTCGTGGAGATCCCTGAAGGAAAAGCAATCAAACCCTTCAAAGTCGGACGAAAGGAAATTCCTGCCTACTGTTGTGAGATCGAACCAGAACCCAAGCCCGTCAATGAGCCATGGTACAACCAGATCTTCCAATACCTCAAGAACGGGGAAACCACCTTCATGAACAAGGAAGACCCACACACAGGAGGGGTCAAAACCAAGAGCATCATGGCCCTAAAACGCCTTGCCTCTCACTTCGTCATCCTCGGGGACATGCTATACAAGAAACGCTACCATGGGCCACTCCTACGCTGCATCAGTCAAGAAGAAGCAAACAAGTTCATGAACGAAGTCCACAATGGGGCTTGCGGTCCCCACATGAACGCCAGAGCCCTGATGCAAATCATTCTCAGGATGGGCTACTACTGGATCTCCATGGAGGCAGATTGCATCCACTTTGTCCGAAGCTGCGACAAGTGCCAACGGTTCTCCAACCTCAATCATCTACCTCCCCACGATCTCTACTGCATGAATACACCTTGGCCATTTGTCACTTGGGGAATTGACGTCAACGGGAAAATCGCTCCGCTGTGCAAAGAATCTGGCCACGAAGTTCATCTTAGTAGCCATCGACTACTTCACCAAATGGGTCGAAGCCAAGTCCTACAAGGTACTCACCTCCAAGAAGGTCGCGCATTTCCTCAAGGAAAACATCATCTGCCGATACGGCATCCCAAATGAGGTCATATCAGACAATGGCTCACACTTCGAAGGGGAATTCGGCTGCATCGCCGGGCTGAATTCAAGATCACACGCCATAAATCTTCTCCCTACCGGCCACAAACAAACGGCGCCGTGGAAGCCGCAAACAAAACCCTCGAACGGATCATCCGAAAAATGACCACCCGAGGACGAGATTGGCCCGATAAGCCGCACCTTGCACTTTGGGGCTACCGCACATCAGTCGAACAGACCACGGGAGAAACCCCATTTGCCCCGACATACGGGATGGAAGCAGTCCTTCCCATCGAGCTAGAAATTCCCTCACTCCGAGTGCTTGGAAAATGACATCAACGAAGTCGAATGGCTCCGGCCGACATGACGAATTGGCTCGCTAGACGAGCGACGACTAAAGGCCATGGACCACGCCCGAGCCTATCAAAGCAGGATGGCTAGAGTTTTCGACAAGAAAGTCAAATCCCGAGACATCGTGGAAGGTGACCTTGTACTCTAAGAAAAGCCTCCCACTTGAACCAACCCACTGGGAAAATGGGAACCCACATGGATCGGCCCTTTCGTGGTTCAAAAGATCTTCTCGGGAGGCGCCATGAAGGCGACGGACCTAGACGGCAATCCCTTCATGAATCCAGTCAACGGAAGCAAACTTCGCAGATACTTCGCCTAAAGAAGAACAGCTGTGCATCTCTTGGCACTCCATGTAGTGTCGAACTACTTGCACTGAGCCCTCTAGTCCGGGGGAACGTAGGCAACCTTAATTGGTCCGGTCTAAAAATACACAAAAAAGTCAAAAGTTTGAATGTCAATCAAGACCTCCATCAAGCTACGCACTTTTCAAGAACACGCCCCAACAGTCACCTTGACCAAGTCAAACGACGGCGGCAACATCAAAGGACATCCGAGGGTCACTCAGCATCAAACGACTGACTCATGTCTGCTTCCAAGCCAGGGGCTTGTCTTCGCCCTCACGCGCTTCAAAAAAAAAAAGAGCTCGAGCAAGGGCTCACAAAAATAAAATAAAAAAAGAGAGCTCGAGCAAGGGCTCACAAAAAAAAGAGAGCTCGAGCAAGGGCTCACAAATAAAAAAAAAAGAAGCTCAAGCAGAAGCTGCAAAAAGAGGTCAAGAGCCCGACGCCAACAAGAGGCAAGGAAGCTGCGGAAAAGACCGTCAAAACGACTTGTCAAGGGAGCATTCAACCTCTCAGCCAAGCACAAAGCCTAAGCAAAAGGGATTGCCGTCATAGCCCAGACTGCTTCAGTCCGCAAATGCAACAGAAAAGTCCAAAGACGGACGCCGACAAAGTGCACAACAAAAGCAAAGGCAAACAAGAGATCTTGCGTCTCGACAAAGCTTTAAAAGTAAATCACAAATCACTAACGGTTACAACATTTCTTGATGAGTTCAAGCACGGTCTACTCTCAAGTTCACAACATGCTAAAAGACAGCTTAATACATTTAACTAATAATGTGTTTGCAATGCAATGAATGGATACCTAGGAGGTCATTCCGCGCCGTCTGCGCTTGTCCCCTCGCCATTCTTTCCTTTCTTCCCTCGTCCCCGGCGAGTCTTCTTTCGCTCCACGTGAACCAACTCTGCGTCTCTCAGTCCGAGATCAGGGGTCCTCCCCGTAGAGTCAAACAATCCAACAGCTCTCAGGGCTTCATTCGCCCGTGCTTCGGCTCGGATCTCCTCCCTGCGAGTCTGTAAAAGAGGACCTCTCCCGTCGGTCGGTCAACTCTAGTCTTGTAGTCAAACAAAGTGTCTCCCGTCACATCCAAAGTGGTCGACTGTGCTTCGGCACTCCTAAGGCAATAGCTACTACGGCAACCGCGGTCCTGCATCGCTACACGCCCGCTCTCCCAAGACCACTTGGGATCGCTCTAACACGTTGCTCAAGCCATCACAGGGCCGTGCAGTCGAGTCGTCAATACGACGCTCCCCGACGTCTAAGGAGTACCACAGAGGGAAAGCGGAATACTTCCATACCTCGTAAAATACAAGAAGGCACTGAAGCCGCCATACAAAGAGGAACTACCTCCGCGGTAGCAAGGTCATCCCAGCCAACAAAGGCTCCTGCTTCATCCCAAACTGCCGGGAAACAAGCGACGGAATATAGAAGGAGGACCAAGACAAACCTGGAACCCCGACAAAGTAGGACCCTTCCCGCAAGATCCTCCTAGTCTCAATCCTCCGGTGCGGAACCCACAGGCGGATCGATGCGTACCAAGCCGTGCCATCCATCTCTCCCGGGCGGGTGATCCATGTCCAACACAAGAGGTCGTGAGCAAATGACCACGGGCTAAACGACGTCGGAGCCTCGGGCATGGCCTGAAGTCTCTCTCGCAGCCACAAGGTGAGCAAAGCGGGGCTTCCCCTCTCATGAACCGATCCCCGGTACGCGGACGGTCGATACCATGAAGAGTCTCCCCAAGGCACTAACGGGACAATATCCTCTCCACTCTGCAATGCCCTACCACATCTAGCAAAGCCCCATCACAAATGCCAAGGGAGCCGACCATGAAGAAGCGTCGCTATCGTGCACAAGGCGAATGCATCCCAAGAGACGTCACTCATCATCAACCATGAACCGCTCCGGCGGCTTTCGTAAATGTCGATATGACCCGAATCAAGGATCATGCCTGCACTTCTTCCAACGAAGTACGAAGAAAGCCTCGCAAGCTTCACGCTCATCGCAAAGACCACCATCAAAGGAAGCGAGATGGCCTCCACCTCCTGGCCCCCCATCAAAGCCCGAAAATCCTCAAAAGTGGGCACCATTTCATTGTAGGAGAAACAATACACATGCCTCCTAACATCCTTAACTTCGCGGCAGCCCGCAACAAATCCCAATCAGGAACCAACTCCTTAAAAGACCAAATCGAGCAAAGACGAAACCTTACCTCGAAAGCCCGTCTCTCGATGCCTCATACGGCGCCGCATCCACGTTTTCTGCTGCTCAAGGAAGTGCGCTTGCCTCTCCTGCGAAAGCCTCGGCAAAATTCTAGGGAAGTACGAAGAATCCATGGCAAAAATGGAGGTTCCTAGGGAAAATGGGGAAGAAAGCTCGAAAATGGCTGCAAATGGGAAATGGGGAAGAACCAGACACTGGAAAGCATTTATCCCCTTCCCACAAGCCAGGTTGGTCCGTCCGGACCTCTTTGCATGCTAAGTATGTCCGTCCGGACCTCCTTGCAACCATGACCCATTTTCCCAAAGAAACAAGCATAACAACCACTGTCCTCAAGAAACCTTGCTCCAAACCGCCCAAACACTGCCAAAGCCATTCCCGCAAACATACACTACCCACAAACGCACTCTCAGCTCACGTGGCATGCACAAAAATATAATAATAATAGCAACCATTTCTAGGACAAATCCCGGAAATCACAAAAATGACATTACATCTTAAAATAAAATGTTGTTTGCCGTGCAAATACGAGTGTTTTATTACAGGTACATCAAATGTCTCATTGCTAAAAAAAAAAAAAAAAAAAAGAGAAGATATGGAAAGAGGGAAAGCAAATGGACCCTAATCCGACTCTTCAGCATCATCATCATCCTCGCCGAGGTCCTCCAGAGAGAAGTCGGGCATCCCTGCGAACTCGCCCGTCACGTCCTCGTCGTCAGAATATCGAGCCCCCGCCGGAGGCTGCCACTCAAAGTAATCCGAAGGATCAAATCCGACGAAAGGATCGAAGAAAGAAGGCTCTGAGGATCCTCACTCCCGTGCGCCTGCGGAGGGAAGAACTGGAGCAAAAGGGCTGCTGCCTCGGAGCTTCAAGACGTCCCCGCATCCATGCTATGCCGCCCCTCGAAGGTCCCTCCCGCTGCGGCTCCGGCTCGGCTCTCGGTGGAGGAACGCCTGCGTAATGCCTCGAAGGCATAGGCGGGTACGCCGGCACGCGTCGCGAAGACCGGCAAGAAATCTTCGACGCCATCTTCTTCGCAAACGACCTCATCGCCACGTAACGGCGAGTCAGCATATCATAGGCTCTCCCTGTGACTCGCACCAACAAGCAGCCCAAGGAAACGCTCAAAGCAATACGCTTACACTCGACAACAAAAAGAGAAAAATACGTAAAAGATGCCAAGATGGAAAAGAGTAAGCACACTCACCGATCTGTCAGGATCCACTCAGATGCAAATGCAGAGCTCAAGCCGGGAACGGGCATGCACACCCTCCTCCTCGATCCGTCCCAGGACATACGTGAAATCCGCCCCGGCATCGGAACCTAGGGGAGGCACAGCGCGCCTGCCTCTCTCCCTCGCCGCACTGCGGCGTCCTCGCCTTCCTCCTCACGAAGGCCCCGTACTCCTCTCCATACAAGATAAACTCCTCGGCGCCCACACCGCCAAGGTACCTCTCAAAATCGAGCACATCCACGTCCCGGAATCAAGCATCCCAAAGGGAGGGTCCTCTGATCCACGGAAGCACACCGGGCCATGCCGCGTAAGACCCGCTCCCGTATACATAACGTCGCAGTCAAGCCCCGCAGCATCTTCCGCTGCGGCTGTCACCTCGGGAGCCCTCATACCGAGCCCACGGGAACAAAACAAACCCCTCCGGCTACCCTCTCTAGACAGCTCCCCGCACATCCCCATAGGCGATGGTGAGCTTCCCCGCTGGTCCTCCTCTTCCTCGCCGTACGAGCCCCGCCCAAAGATAGCAGTAGGTACGCAAAGAATGTACTCTGTGATCTCTATCCCACGGGAAGCACTGGAAAACCTCATAAAACCACACCTGTGACAAGAACAGAGAAGGCTTAGTGCAAAAGAAAATGGAGAAAAGACAAGTTGCTAAATCAAAAACAGCAATAAACTCATACCTCCAAAGCAAAGTCAAAACAGGCCAATGAACTGGCCACACCCCGGCTAAACCGGTCCAAGGAGAAGTAGAGCTCACCTAAGCCTCGCTCGCCCCAAGCAATATCACAGACCCTATCCAGATCAATCAAGCTCTCCAATGAAAGCAAAGGGAGCCGCGGTCGCATGGTTCGAGAACAAGGTCTCTGGAGAGTGCATACCACAAAAAGGAGCGCGCCCAAGCTTTCCGCCGCCACCCGGCTGTACTCCGGACATAGGCCCCAATGCCGACGTGATCCTCGCCTCCACATCGCTATACAGCATGCCCAGGCCCCTGCGAGGACGAGGCTCAAAGCCCAGCAACTCGGTCAACACAACATCGGAGAACATATCTCTCCACTATACCGGCCCTCCTTTGAAGGAAAGCCCCGGTAATCGCAGCAAAGCCTGGCGGCGTCACCGTCACCTCTCCCCAGCTCGATGGAAGGTGTGGGTGGTATCCCACCAATACTTCTGGAAAGGCCAAGGAAGACGCTCTTGTTCTTCCTCGTGTCGTAAACCCGGCCTGTGTTCTCAACGAACACCCCTGTGCCGAAGCGTAAACCAGCCTCTGGGACTCGGCCTACCATCCACGGAAATATCGGGCATCCGCCGCCATTAGCTCAACAATGCCTCGAGCGATCCCCGAAGTCTTTCATCCTCTTGGCCTTCCCGCCATAAGCCCCGCATCCCGCAGGTAAACACAAAGAAAGGTACGTCAATCACAAGACTTTAATATAAAATGAAAGGCACAAAAGTCCGTCACAACACGGAAAGCCATGAAAATAACCCGTCACAAAACACGGCACACATTGCACATATTTTTCACATATATCCCGTCACAAAACACGGCACATGTCGCACATAATTTTCACATACATTATACATATAATTTTTCCCATGCAGTCCGTCACAAAACACGGCACTCACCGTACACATTTTCTCAAAAAAAGGGATTAAACCCTACACGACACATTTTCAAAAAAGTCCGTCCCAACACGGCAAAGGCACATATAACCCGTCACAAAAACACGGCACATATTGCACATATTTTCCCCACAAAGTCCGTCACCCAAAAACACGGCACACACTGCATAATACATTTTCAAAAAATCCGTCCCTACACGGCACACACTTTCGTATTAAAACCCGTCACAATACACGGCACATGTCACATTTTTTCACAAAAATTATCACTACACGATAATTTTTCTCATAATGTACATACATAAGTAGCATACGGTACAAAACACCAAAGCATGCATTTCATTAGAGAGGCACTTTATTTTCACAAATGAGAGCTAATCTACACATTTCTGCACAAAATACACATACCCACAATTTTTACATGTCCATTTTCAACAATTCATCAAGAATTTCACAAAAAGGCATAAAAAATAACAAAAAAATTCAAAAATGCGAAAAACTAAAACCTAGTTCTAGCATTCAAAAATTCGAAAGGTGGAATCAAACGGAACGGATTTCTTACCTCCCCGACGTTCATAGAGCGACGATTGTGCACCTCCGGATTCGGATACAAGACATCCGGGTTCTTCGAAGATGGAACGAACGAGATCCAATTTCTTTGAAGCTCCATCCGTTGCTCGACCACCTCTTGACTGCGTTGACGACGATTCCTTCGAGATCCTTCCGCCATTGCAAGCGATTCAAGCGAAAAAATGGAAGATTTTGGTAAAAATAGAGGTTTTTTTCCTCTCTCTCTCTCGCCTGGTTCACGAACTGAGGAAGAAGAAGTGGGGGAGCCTCGGCATTTAAACCCGGTCAAAACCTGGGAACTGTAAATTTCAACATTGGTCCGTACGGACCTCTTTGCAACCAGGTTGGTCCGTACGGACCTCTTTGCAAGGGGTGGCCAAATTACTTTCCTGCCCTTATAATCTTTGCCCCCGTCGTCCTAAGGCCTTTTCCAGAAATCAAGTGCGTAATGGTCCCTAACCATTCACCCAATCCCCGGCCGTCTGTAAGACCGGTCCTCGCCACTTCAACGGCAATTCAACCACCGGCCGCGGCGTAAGCTCCGATCCTCGCCACTCTAACGGCAATTCAATCCCCGCCGCACCGGTCTCGCCACTTCAACGGCAATTCAACCACTTCAACGGCACACCGCCGTAAGCTCCGATCTCGCCTACTCCAACGGCAATTCAATCCGGCAATTCAAGCCGTAAGACCGGTCCTCGCCCACTCCAACGGCAATTCAATCCCCAGGTGTAAGACCGATCTCGCCCACTCAACGGCAATTCAAGAAGGAGCCAACACCTCCCAGTACGAATATCAAGTCACGAGACGCCTCCAAAGCGCCCGACGGCAATTCCAGAAGGAGCCAACACCTCCCAGCACGAATATCAAGGCACAAGACACCTCCAAACGCTCAACGACAACTCAACCACTGACCCTCAAAAGAGGTCCGAAGTCATCTTCCCAACGTAAAAGGGCCCCTACAAGGTCACGCATCCTCAAAGCAATTCAAGCACCGGCGTCGTGTAAGCCCGAACCTAGCCCACTTCAACGGCAACGCAAGCACCGGCCATCAAAGTAAGCCCGAGCTCCTCCCCAGCAAGACAAAGGAAAGTCATACAAGATCGCATATCTCCAAAGACCGACCATCATCCTTGCCCACTAACGGCAAAACAAGCACAAGAAGGAGCCAACACCTCCGAGCACAAGTCCCAAGGCACGAAGCGCCTCCAAAATGCCAAATGGTGAAGCAATCACTCGGCCGTCATCTCGCCCACTTCAACGGCAACGCAAGCACCGGCAGCCATCGTAAGTCCAACCTTCTACTCAACATGCAAAACACAAAGGCATCTACGCCTTACGCAATCAAAGCATAAGGTGCCATGCTCTCCACAATCAAGTGCTAGAAGACGATTCAAAGTCCTCGCGCATAACATCAACCGCGGCTAGAAGACGATTCAAAGTCCTCGCGCATAACATCAATGCGGCTAGAAGACGATTCAAAGTCTCGCGCATAACATCAATCTGCGGCTAGAAGACGATTCAAAGTCTCGCGCATAACATCAACCGCCGCGAAGACGATTCAAAGTCCTCTGGGCCAGGCACCAACCGCCGCCGTAAGACGATTCAAAGTCCTCTGGCGTGGCACCAACCGCCGAAGACGATTCAAAGTCCTCCCGCGTGGCACCAAAACCGCCGCGAAGACGATTCAAAGTCCTCACGCGTGGCGCAACCACATTCGAAGACGATTCAAGTCCTCACGCTATCCCCGGCCGAAGGCTTTAAACCACTCGGTCCTAAGACCGTATAAATCTCCCAAATCACTATCTCCGGCCCGAAGGCCTTAAACCACCCGATTAGGAAAATCGTAAAATTTCCATCCCAGGACACCACCACGTCCTCACAATTTGACCTCGGCGGTCACCACATCTTAGGACACCACCACGTCCTCACAACTGACCTCGGCGGTCACACAACACTTCAGGGCACCATCACGCCCACATACACTCACGATTTCACAACCTCTGAACTACGACTGTGCTTGATTCCCGCTGTGGATACGTAGGAATCCTATCACAGGTCAAGCCATCGACCCATGCGGTCACTCAGACACCACCACGTCCTACCATTGACCTCGGCGGTCACACAACACTTCGGGCACCACCACGCCCGCACTCGCATTTCACGACCTTCGAACTACGACTGTGCTTGATTCCCGCTGTGGATACGTAGGAATCCTATCACAGGGTCCAGCCATCGACCCATGCGGTCACCCAGGACACCACCACGTCCTTACCATTGACCTCGGCGGTCACACAACACTTCAGGGCACCACCACGCCCGCACTCACAGATTTCACGACCCCCGAACTACGACCAGGCTTGATTCCCGCCAGGGATACGTAGGAATCCTATCACAGGGTCCATCCATCGACCCATGCGGTCACCCAGACACCACCACGTTCTACCATTGACCTCGGCGGTCACACAACACTTCAGTGGCACCACCACGCCCGCATTCATAAAACACTCACCCCACACCCGAACTACGACTGTGCTTCGATTCCCGCCAGTGGATACGTAAGAATCCTATCACAGTGGTCCAGCTTACCGACCTAAGCGGTCACACAATAGGACACCACCACGTCCTCACACCGACCTCCCTGGCCACTTTATCTCCCAAAGACGCGATCCGACATTAGGACCCTTATCTTATCGGCGACCCCACTTCTTTCATAAGTGACGTCGTCGAGGGGCTTCGTAAGTACCCCAACTGGATCACACCCTTTCAAACACACGGAAGCACCGCAGACTCATCAACGCAGCCTCGACGACCCCTCTCACTCAAAACCCTCTCTAAACCCCCAACCAAACCAAGTGGAGGATCCTTTCGGGATAAAAAGAGACAAAAGGACCTTTCGGAAATTTTCAGAAATTGGAAAAGCAATAATGGTCCGTACGGACCTCTTTGCTTTAATAATTACCGAATCTTCTTAAAGTCCACAATATTCCTCAAATCCCGGGAAAATGATTACCCTCATGCTTAGTTGGTCCGTACGGACCTCTTCTTGCATGCAAGATGGTCCGTACGGACCTTATTGCATAGTGGAACACCATAATTACGTAATATTCACCATCATCACATATTCCTCAAATCGAGGAAAATCAAAATTCCGGATAACTGTGAGGTCCGTACGGACCTCTTTGCAATTTTTCCTACTATAAATAGAGGGCTCCCCTCCCATTTTCGTACACACCTCCCTCTTCTCTCTTCCTCCCTTAGCCTTCCGGCTCCCCTCTAAGTCCTCTCGAGGCATTCCCGCCCCTTTCGGATCCTTCCGAGGCCTTTCGAGCCCCCTCGTGGTGCTCCGAAGCCTCCCCGAGCGCTCCCGAGACGCTCCCGCGCGCCCCGAGGCACTCTCGAGGTACTCTGAGGCCCCTCGTGGTACTCCGAGGCCTTGCCTCGGTCTTTCCACGGTGTCCCGACTCTTTCCGAGTCAAACCAGGCAATCCCAAACCACGCCGAAACTCGCCCGAGTAATCTCCTCGCCACCACAACGCACGCCGAACCTCTCGCCCGAGTGATCCCGACGATCCCCACGCACGCCGAACCTCTCGCCCGAACGCAGCCTCGCAACATCAACTCACGCCGAAACTCGTCCGCGTACAATTGGCATCTCCCGGGCAATCCCGATCCACACCGGAACGCTACTCCGACCTCAAACACTATTCCCCAGCGGAAGACAGACACGAACCAACATTGGTAATTAGGCTTCCTTCCATTACTATTTCAATACATTTCAATACATAGTATACAATGTAGACATCCGATACAGCATGCATTTTTAAAAGCACACACACACACACACACAACATTTAAAGGATATTAGGGGTATCCGAAAGACTCGTTTTACGAGGCGACTCGGGTGAGCTCTAATATTCTAATATTCTCTTCCCGAGGAGTCATCTCGACTCTCCGAACTCAAAATCTCATCACACAAAACATGCTTTAAAATTATCTTTACACTGATGCCCTTTTTCAATGTTTTGGGCTTAATAAAAACGGCGTGGCGACTCTACAAAATGCGAAAGCAAAAACGGCGAGAACGAACCGCTCCAACGCGAAAGACTGCCAGATGCCGAGGCTGCGAAGCCTTTCTCGGATCCGGGCTATTTCAAGCGCCCGATCAACCTCCGCAATGGGTTGACGATCGCTCTGCTAATGCCTTTGTAAGTAAACTATCATTAAATGACTTGATTTTGAATATGTAAATTTATTTATGTACCTTACATTGTGTATATGATTATAATTGTTTGTTTTATTTTGACAGGCTGCATATCAAGCCGCCGTTGTTCCCGAAGGAACGCCTCCCGCGAGCCCGTCCCCTTCGTGCTCGATGTTTGGCACTCGGTCACCTCTCGAGGGACATCCAAAGAGAGGAGCCCGAGTGTTAGGGATGGGGATTACGGGCGGCAATGCCCGTCGACGCCGACCGGCCGTCGGCGGGTGATGCCCCGCCCACGTATGATCCGAGGGTTGACACTCCTGAGGCCGCGCTGAGGAGGAGAAACGCGAGCGGGCAAAGCTTGCGGAGGCTTTGGCGGTTCTGCACACGGATGCAGGAGGAGAATGATCGGCGTCATGCGTAGATTCAAAGACAACATGCAGAGACTCAAAGACAATTGACGCTGTTGATGGCTCATCTCGGCCAGGACTTCCAGGGTAATTTCCAGCCTCCCCCGAGTTGATTGCGGACATTTTTAGACATTTTTGTATTAATTTATACTTGTTTGTAAACATTTGAGACATTTGCACCCGCGGGAGCCCCTCCCCCTCCCCCTCTCCCCCTCTCCCCTCTCCCCCTCTCCCCTCCCGAATTGGTACGGTGGTACGGTGATATTTAGTTTTTATTTGGTACGCTGATATTTGATTTTTAGTTTTTATAGTTTTAGTTTTATAAATTGAAATGTTATATCAGGTACAAAAAATTTTGGTTTGTTGATATTTTAAATTATTTTTTTTTAATTTATTTCAGAATCAGCGACGGAAATTCCGTCGCTGAAATTAATTTCAGCGAATTTAATTTTTGATTATAGCGGCGAAAATTTCGTCGCTGAAATAAAAATTAATTAAAATAAATTAATTTCAGCGGCGGAATTTTCCGTCTCTGAAATTAATTTATTTTAATTAATTTTTATTTCAGCGACGGAATTTCCGCCGCTATAATCATTTAATTTTTAATTAATTTTTAATTTCAGCGGCGAAAATTTCCGTCGCTGTAATAAAATTTAAATTAAAATTAAATAATTTCAGCGACGGTAATTTCCGCCGCTGAAATTAATTCATTTTAATTTAATTTTTATTACAGCGACGGAAATTTCTGCCGCTGAATTTAATTTAATTAAATTAATTTTTATTACAGCGACGGAAATTTCCGCCGCTGAAATGAAAATTTAATTAAATTAAATTAATTTAGCAGCGGAATTTTCCGTCGCTGTAACCATTAATTCACAGGCGGAATTAAATTCCGTCGGTAAAATAAAAAAATATCGGCGGAAATTGACCCGTTGGAGCACTGTGACGGGCTGGTAGCGGCGGACCACCGACGGAATTTTTCCGCCGGTGATTATTTTTAGCGACGGAAATTTAATTTTAGCGACGAAAATTTCCGTCGCTAAATGACCTTTTTCTGGTAGTGTCACTCCTCCAGGGAGAAATGGTCACGAGTTCATTTTAGTCGCAGTCGACTACTTCACCAAATGGGTAGAAGCCAGATCGTACAAGGTACTGAATTCTAAGAAGGTGGCCGAGTTCAACCGAGAGAACATCATGTGCCGATACGGAGTGCCCAACGAGATCATCTCCGACAATGGGACTCACTTCGAAGGAGATTGTGACCAACTACTGACCGAATTCAGAGTCACACGTCACAAGTCTTCTCCTTACAGACTACAAACCAATGGTGCAGTAGAGGCAGCCAACAAAACTCTCGCCATGATAATCAAAAAGATGACCACCAGAGGTCGGGACTGGCCCGAAAAGCTACATTTAGCCCTCTGGGGATACGTAACGTCGGCCAAAACCGCCACAGGGGAGACTCCGTTCGCGCTTACCTACGGAATGGAAGCGATGTTGCCCGTGGAATTGGAAATTCCATCCCTCCGAGTCCTCTTGGAAAACGGGATCAATGAAGTCGAATGGCTACAGAGCCGTCACGACGAACTTGCTCTACTCGACGAGCGCAGATTGAAAGCCATGGAACATACTCGAGCCTACCAAAGCGTAATGGCCCGAGCATTCGATAAGAAAGTCAAGATCCGAGACATCGTAGAAGGCGACTTGGTGCTAAAGGAAAAGCCTCCTACGCACCAATCCCCTGAAAGTGGGAGCCTACCTGGACAGGACCGTTCGTGGTACAAAGAATCTTCTCCGGAGGAGCCATGAAGCTAGCAGACTTGGACGGAAACCCTTTCGTTAACCCCGTGAATGGAAGCAAGCTCCGCAAATACTTCGTTTGAGGAAGAGCACGAGTCAACTCTCCTTCCCCATACACCGTCCCTCGCAAAATTAAAAGTGCTAAAAGAGTAATACCCAACCGGATACATTCCCGCTAATGATCCAGGTAAAAACAGGTCGCACTTCTTTTGTCTTTGCTTTTCTCAAATTCACCTAAAGTGTCGAACTACGGTGACCCGAGCCCCTTAGTCCAATTGTAAAAGGGGAACGTAGGCACCATCATTGGTTCGGTCTAAAAACAAAAAAATACAATAAGCATCAATTGCTTGTGTTTCGAAAACTCTTTTCATTTAACCTACAAATTCATAACGGTTAAAACATTCTTTGATGAGTTCAAGCACGGCCAACTCTTGACTCGCTACACGCTAGCAAAACTACAATAAAACATTAATCAATTAATGTGTCTCGCAATGACAATGGGTGGATACTGGACAAAGAAGGTCAACCTAGTTTCCCGTACTAGGTCCTTCATCCTTCTTCCCTTTCCCTTTTCCCCGGCGAGTGTTCTTCACCTTCGCAGAAAAATTCCGTAGGCCTTCTACCTCGGCTCTGTGGACTCTTCCCGACGCCTCCGTCAAGCTCGTGGCCGTCAACGCAGCCCTTTCTCTCTAGCTCTGTCTCGAGCCGCCTCGCTTCGAGCCATCATCACAAGCAGCTTTGATTGGCCTCCCGATCAGCACTTGTCTCATAATCAGCCCATGGCATCGCGCACGATTCCTGTGGTCAGCCCTTGCTTCGGCTCCTCTCAAGGTCGAGCTGTCCCAGTGATCGCACCCAACAGCTCACTCCGTCTCCACAAGATAGCCATCTCGTGTCTCCCCTATACACTCTTCGTACTCGCCCAGATATGGCGTTGACGTAATGCTGCCTCTCTCTCCGGTGAAAGAGAACCCCGGGCAGAAAGGACGTGTATTGCCACCACCGGTGATCGCAATAGCGTCGAAGGATCTTCCATCCGCAGAGATCCCACCTCAAAGGTAGCAAAGATAACTCGGATTGGCCAAGGGCACGCTCCAGCCCACTGCTTGTCGCAGTAACCAATGATGGAATATAGAAAGACGTCCGAGACAGCCTCGACACTCGACAACCAACAGCACCCTCCCGAGTGATCCTACAAGTCTCAGAATCTCCAATGGGGAACCCACCATCGCAAGTGATGCGTGCAAAGTCCGGCCATCCGTAGTTCCGGCTCGGCTGACGCCCTCTATCACCGGAGGACGCCGAGAGAAAGACCAAGCGTCAAAAGACATTGGCACCTCGTGCATCATCTGCAGCCTCTCCTCAACCACATGGTAAGCATAGCGGGACTCCCTCCCCACATGTATCGGCTACGGCTGCCATCCGACCTATGCCTGTGAACGTCTCGCCCAAGACCAGCGGCACGATGTCTCCCCACTCCCGCATCGCCTCACCAGTCCAGGACAGTGTGATGGCACACACCCAGAGACGTGAATGTGAACAGAGTAGCAATCGCGCACAGAAAACGCGTCCCACGAAAAGACGCTCCTCGCCTGCAAATCTTTCGGGCACCCCGAAATGTCAACATAATCGATATCATGTATCAAGATCCCGTATGCTTCCAAATGAGATACCAAACAAAGACACTAGCTTCTCAACAAGTGGCCATGCCACCAAAGATACTAAGAACTAGCTGTTCCTCTCGTGTCCTCCTGCAATGGCCCGGAAATCTTCAAACGTAGGAGTGACTTCGTTGTACGAAAAGCCGTACACATTCCTCCGTACGTCCTGTGAACCGAGACGCGGCTCTCAAAAGATCCTAATCTCGGCATGAGCTCCTTCAAAGCCCAAACAGATTTAATCCCGTAATAGCCTTCGAAAAACCTTTTGTTCTCGCCTCGTGTGGTTCCGTACCCACGATCGAAAGTTGTCCAAATATCGCTCTTGCATCCGAGACGATAACTTGGGAAAGGGAGCCATGAAAAATGAAGGGAACCTTGGAAGTTTGAGAGAATTCAAATGTAATGATCAAAAACTATGCGCAGTTTCTTAACCAATTGCAAAGCCGAAACTGCAATTTAAAGAATCTGAAATTCACTCCAAGTCCGGCCGGATTCTCTCGCAGCTGACTTGGTCAACTCTGCAGCCTACCGCCCCTAAATTGGAAACATTTCCAAACAACTCCTGTTCACCTTTAAGAAATCTCGCGTGCCGCCCATGGTTTCATTCAACCAATATCGTATCCCTTCCGCCTCGGCTCGTGCAACAAAGCTGCAAATAATTAATAATTAGTGCATACATGCTTAATTTTTGACCCGTTCAATTTTTAGTGCATTTCTCATTTTATTTATTTTTGATTAACCTACTTCCTTATTTGCCAAAAATAATGTAAGGTGATCACAAAATAAATATGCGAAATGCATGTGTTCCGCCCACTGCCCTTTTGCAAATACAGCTTCAAATCAAATTTGTTCTCGACAAATACATGCATTTTGTCTAAACAAAGCAAGAAAGAAAGAAAGTAGTAAAATAGGACTACTCGAGTCCCGCTCGTCATCCGTGCACTCGACGCACTACTCCGCCGCCGCCGGATCCGTCGCAAACAGAACTCGCCAAATTCCTCCAAATAGGGAATAGGCAAAAGGCCTCCCTCGAGTACGCGAACTCGAGGACTCCCCTCTCGCGCCCGAGTGCACGTAAGAAGGAGCTCCAAATCCACTGCTTTCGCCCGCGAACCGGCCGAATCCCCGTGTAAAGTCCTCCCCACCACCCGTGGGAGCAGGCGAATCTCTCGCCTAGACGGCCCCCGATCACGGACATCCACGCTCCTCCGGAACCGCACCGCATGAACTCCACGAGGCTCCTAGCGTAGGGCGACCACCCGTCCACTGCCTCATGGCGTCGTTGTACGTACGGCCGGACACTGCGAACCGGGAAAGTCATCGAAGACAAGCAAAGTATGTATGCAACATTTGCGTAATACTACTATCAAATGCGTAAAACCAAAAAGGTGCTCACCGAAGCATTGGGGTCCGCCCGTATCGTGGTCTCGCCGCCCGGGAGCGGGATCACAAGTCGCCTACGCGAACCATCCAGCCTCGTACGCCGGCCTAGCTCGTGGGACCGGAAAATCTCGAGGACCTCCAGTGGACCTCGCCCTCTCTATGCCGCACTGCGGGCTCCTTAGCCTCATCCTCAAGAAAACATCATAGGCGGCCCCCGCTATGATAAACTCGGTGTAGTACACGCCCGTATGTACCCCTCCGGCCTCCTCTATCGGCATCTCCCGGGATGCCGCATGTACAAAGGAGGATCCATCGGCACCAAGGGAAGGGACCCCGCCTATGCCGACGAGTCACCCTCTCCCCGCATACATGGCATCGCAGTGAAGACCCACCAGAGCTTCCGCCGCCGTGTAGTCTCGCTAGCAATCCGAATGGCGACGGCATCGAACCTACTCCACCAGTCAACCGAATCCTCTCGTAGAACTCCCGGTTCGGCTCGAGACACCTCCTCGTATGACACTCGAGTGCCAACTCTCGAAGAGACCGCCCTCTTCGCTTTCTTACGCCAAACCAAGCATGGCGGGGAATAGGGCTCTGTACGGCTCCTTGATGTCCCAATCCTCGCGGACCGAACACCTCATAGCACCAAACTCGCCAAGAGAATGGAAAGTTATGTCGCCTACAAAGCGTATACATATGAGTACATAAAAGAGGCAAGGAAGAGAAAAAGTATGTAAACTTACATCCAAGACAAAGCGTGAAGCAGCTAAAGGAGTGCTCCTCTCCCCGCGAGAACCTCGTCCCAGAATGGTAGAGCTCGGCCACCCAGCCTCCCCCACGCAAACCCCTCACGACATCCAAGTCTATCGGCCGACCCGAGCAAAGGGAAGTGACAAGACGTGTCGAAGTCGGGAACAAAGTCGCCGACGCCGCAAACCAAAGGAACCTCGAGCCAGGCGCTCCGCGGTCATCCTCAAAGATCCAGCCAGATAAGCGGCGACACCCGCCTCGTATGCCTCTCCATCGGCTCGTACCGAATGCCTAAGCCCCCGGCATCGGTAATATCAAAACCCAGCAGCCTGCATAACCGCTCCGGGTGTAACCATCAACCCACACCCGCGTGTTGCCATAAGTCGGCAACCCAGTGATAGCGGCAAAATCCGTGGGAGTCACCGTCGCTTCCCCCCATCTGAAATGGATAGTGTGGGTCGTATCCCACCGCACTCGCTCAAAGAAACATACATGGACCTGGCCCTCGGCGTATCACCGCCATGCCACATCACTGATGAACCCAGCCAACCCGGAGTCAAGCACCAGCTGCCGCGGACTCCTCTCTCCCTCTCGAGCCACGTTCGGGATAATATCCCACAATGATCGCACCGCCTCAAAAGCACCCCGACTCTTCTGGTTGTGGGTATTAACCGTCCCCGTCCCTCGCGGACAAACAAGACAGCAACGTCAATGTAATGCACCAACGCATGTCAAAAGGATGCAATGCAGATACGGTTCTCATTCATTTCCTACGTATATTCCCATCATTTCGAAAACTCCGTCGAATCCGGAACTTTCAAAACATTTCGAAAACTCCGTCGAATCCGGAACTTTCAAAATCTTTCGAAAACTCCGTCGAATCCGAAACTTTCAAATCTTTTTCGAACATTTCGAAAATTTACTCCGTCCCGAATTAAAGCTACTTTAATTTTGGAAAATGCATCTAGACATGAAATTTTGCAACCAAAATTTTTATGTCATCCACCCATAGTGTCAATTGAACTACATCCTAGTCAATTTCGACAACAATTCATGGCAAAGTCAAAAGCCCCAATTCGGGCACCAAAATCCCTAAGTTCATTCCTAAACAAATTTCTAACATTTAAAGAATGCACATTCTTAAAATTAATGGAATTTGTAGGAAACTTACTTGTCTCTTGATCCCATCCTTGGAGTTGTGTCTATCCCTTGCCGGATAAAACTCCGCCGGATTCAATGGATGCACAATGGTTCGAATGGTCCGAACCAATCGAGTTCTTTCGTCATCGGTCCTTCCGTGGTGAGCCATTGGTCCCAAGTCACCTTCCATAGCGATTTTCCTTCACAAATACGAGCAAACCTTGCAATTTGGGTTGGATTTTCTCTCCTCCTTTCTCTCCTTTTCGCCGGAAATAATGAAAGAAAATGGCTTCTCCTTCCTCGGCCTCGACGCTGAAAAGGACATGGTCAAATTCAGTAAAAGTCCGGTTGGACTCTTACTGCACCAGGAAAATTTTTTGCCACTTTGGCCCCTCAGCTTTATGCAGTTCCAATTTTACCTCTTTTGGCCCCCCCAAAAGTATAAAATTTCCCCAGTTAGACATTTCTAACACCCCATCCCCCGAGGATAAATTCCCAGTTAGTTTTCACTAACGCTCGTCTCCAGACGTTAAAATTCCTAATGGTTTTCACCATTACTCAAATCCTTAATCGCGACCTTTCACGGTCCGATTTCAATTCTCAATCGCGACCTTTCACGGTCCCATTCCAATCCTTAATCGCGACCTTTCACGGTCCGATCCCAATCCTAAATCGCGACCTTTCACGGTCCGATTTCAAATCCTCAATCGCGACCTTTCATGGTCCGATTTCAATCCTTAATCGCGACCTTTCACGGTCTGATTTCAATCCTTAATCGCGACCTTTCACGGTCCGATTCAAATCCTCAATCGCGACCTTTCACGGTCCGATCCCAATCCTAAATCGCGACCTTTCACGGTCCGATTTCAAATCCTCAATCGCGACCTTTCACGGTCCGATTTCAATTCTCAATCGCGACCTTTCACGGTCCGATTTCAATTCTTTATCGCGACCTTTCATGGTCCGATTTCAAATCCTCAATCGCGACCTTTCACGGTCCGATTTCAATCCTTAATCGCGACCTTTCACGGTCCGATTTCAATCCTTAATCGCGACCTTTCACGGTCCGATTCAAATCCTCAATCGCGACCTTTCACGGTCCGATCCCAATCCTTAATCGCGACCTTTCACGGTCCGATCTCAATTCTCAATCGCGACCTTTCACGGTCCGATTCCAATCCTTAATCGCGACCTTTCACGGTCCGATTTCAAATCCTTAATCGCGACCTTTCACGGTCCGATTTCAAATCCTTAATCGCGACCTTTCACGGTCCGATCTCAATCCTCAATCGCGACCTTTCACGGTCCGATTTCAAATCCTTAATCGCGACCTTTCACGGTCCGATTTCAATCCTAAATCGCGACCTTTCACGGTCCGATTTCAATTCTCAATCGCGACCTTTCACGGTCCGATTTCAAATCCTCAATCGCGACCTTTCACGGTCCGATTTCAATTCTTAATCGCGACCTTTCATGGTCCGATCTCAATCCTTAATCGCGACCTTTCACGGTCCGATCTCAATCCGTAATCGCGACCTTTCACGGTCCGATTTCAAATCCTTAATCGCGACCTTTCACGGTCCGATCTCAATCCGTAATCGCGACCTTTCACGGTCCGACTTCAAATCCTCAATCGCGACCTTTCATCGCGACCTTTCATGGTCCGATTTCAAATCCTCAATCGCGACCTTTCACGGTCCGATCTCAAATAGTCAATCCCGACCTTTGCGGTCCGACCTCCACTCTCCTATCGAGACCTTCGCTGTTCGTCTTCCCGGCAACAGCAATAAGCCCGAACCCCAAGGCACGAACGCCTTGCAACAATCCCTCTTCGGCCATCCTCGTAAGCCCGAATATCTTTTTCACTTCAGCAAGTGAACAATTCTCCCCGGCCGCCAGTCGTAAGCCCGATCGTTCCACCTCAGCGGCAGCTGCAATAAGCCCGCACAACAATCCCTCTTCGGCCATCAAGGTAAGCCCGAATGCTCATCCCCAGCAGGATAAACCCGGCAACAAAGAATAAGCCCAAAGCACCCAAGGCACGAACGCCTTCGTCACAGGATAAATGTATCTCGCAACTCCGGTTTGAGGCGCCACACGCCTCGTCGCATCGCAACTCCGGTTTGAGGCGCCACACGCCCTCGTATGGTTCAAGGCAACTCCGGTTTGAGGCGCCACACGCCTCGAAGGTTTCGAAGTCCCATGTTCGGACGCTCCCAATAGTCTCCATTCGTGTACAGTGTACCTCGCGAATGGTCTCATTCAGTTTAGACGCCTCCTAACATGTCTCGCTCGTGTCAAGGTCCCCACGCGCGCCCTCGCCCCCTTTCGAACTACGATCGGCTTGATTCTCGCTCGGGATACATAGGAATCCTTTTCGCTAAGGGTCCGGCCACAGTGACCGCCTGTGTCTCTTTCAAAGTAAGGCATCCCGATTTGGATCCTTATCTTTTTCAACGACCCCACCTCCTTCGGAATCGTCGCCGAGGGGCTAACTGTAAGTACCCAAATCCGGATCGTCCAAATCCGCGAAAGTTAACCGAAATCCGTTAACCGGCTCCGCTTCCAGTGTTAACCTAACATATTAAACTCCCTGCCGTGCCAACGAGACGCCCCGGATCGCCGTGCATCCCGACGTCGAACCGTGCTTAACACGTGTCATCACACGTAAAAGTAGGTCTTTCCCGAAAACGCACTTTTCGGCACTTTCCGGGGCATTTCTGGACATTTTCCTGATCGTTATTTTAAAAACGGACAAAACCGGGACCGGGGAACGAACTCCCACATGGCTGGTGACTCAGAGGGCACGTGGAAGCCATGCCACCTCCCTCTAGTCACTCTTCAATCACAAATCAAGGCCAAAAGACCAAAATACCCTTGATTTGCAAGCCAAATCCGGCCGGACTCCCTGTGCACATTTTCTGAAATTGCCAGCAAGTCCTTCAAATTCTCAAAATACCACAAAACCCCCTGAATTCAGGCCAAGTCCGTCTGGACTCCTACTGCATTTTTCACCTATAAATAGAAATGGCTGTCAAAGCCAAAGAGAAGAGAATTTTTACCCCAAAATTTCACCATCTCCACGGCCCAACTGATTTTCACCCCTTCCGAGCTCCCGTTTTGTCTCGATTCGCGTGAAACCTTCGTATTTCGATCAAATACGCCCCTTACTACTTCGAAACAACCTTTCGAACTACTTTCCGTGTCCCGTACAAACCTTCCGAGCCAAAGGAGTCGACCCTAGCCATAGGTATAACTCCCTCTCTCTAAATCTCTCGTTCCGTCTCGGTTTACGCGCCAGTCGCTACAACCATTTCGAACGTCGTTATCGAAATGTAGACGCCTCTGTCTAACGGGGTCCGATACGTTTTAGCCCCTCGATCCTCTTCTCTTTCCGTAAGAGAAGTAATCACGGGTTAAAACGGCGTTCCGACCCCATTCCGTTTACTTTTATGTCATTTACCAATTCCGGATCGATCGATCCGTTGATTGTCATTTAATTTCTGTCATTTACAAATCCGAGTCGTTTGACTCGTCGATCGTCATTTACAAATCCGAGCCGATTGGCCTCGTTGATCGTCATTTACGATTCCTGATCGTTTGATTCCGTTGACAATGCTTTAAATACTGTCATTTACAAGTCCGACCCGTTTGGATCGTGATAGTATTTACTTTTCAAAGTCCGAGTCGCAACCCTATTCGTTGATCGCATATCATTTAAAATGCATTTTTCCCGTAAAAATCGTTAACAATGTAATGCTCGGTTCAAAACCGGAGTTCGTCCGTCGAACTCTCTTTCAAAACGCGCGACATGACGTTTGGCCTCCAAACGCTCATCTTCAAACTAAAAGCCGCCATTTGACACTCAAAATCATTTAATACGCATTTTTCCCGTAAAAATTGTTAACAATGACATTCCCGGTTCAAAAAACCGGAGTTCGACCTTCGAACTCCTTTTCAACTCAAAATCGACGTTTGCCACGCAAACGCTCATTTCAAACTCAAAATCGACGTTTGCCACGCAAACGCTCATTTCAACTCAAAACCGACGTTTGTCATTAAAACGCTCGTCCTTTCAAACAAAGTCACCTAATCAACGTTTGACATTCAAACCAAGATTAAGCTTGTCATTCAAGCCCCCATTTCAAAGACACACACACACACACACGATTTCGAGAAAGGTAGAAAGACTCGTCATGCGAGGCGTTTCGGGCGATCTCATAATACTCTACCCGAAACGTAACGTGACCTCCGAACCTAACAATCTCTGGTACTAAAAGCTTTTTACTCGTTTTTGCTGCCAATAAAAATGATCCCCGTTTTCAAAGCTTTTTCCTAAGTTTTTGCTACCAATAAAAACGACACCATTTTCAATAGCCGTTTCTCAACGTTTGGGCTCAAAATACAAAAAACCGCGTGGCGACTCCTCATTTTTTCCTTCCCATGAAGCGAGGTCTCAGACACCAACCCTCCGCGAAAGACAACCGCGTTTCGCGCCCCGCGCGAAATCCCGGGTAATTTCAGTTAGCACGATTGGATTCTTGTAGGGAAGAATGATAAGTCAAGACGGGATTTGTCCCTCTTATGAAGAGATATGTTTACTTGGGCCCCTCGATGAAAAGTGTTGATGAAATGTGTGGCCATACTCAAGAGATTTGATAGAGATCAAATGCACTTGGATTATCTACATATTCGGAATCGAGAAAGCATTGAACAATATGAGTTGACATGGACCATGAATCATGTTCAATTTGACATCGTGGACAAAGGGATTGTGACATTTGATCTATCAGGAAAATAAAGCTTTGATGTTATATTAATTGGGTGGATATAATGGTTTTCTAGAAATCACTTATATCTTGTGATGTCGATTTTTCGAATCACTACCAACATAAATATAATTCCTATTTGGGTCACACACAAAGAGCGAATTTGATTCTGGCTGAAAATTGGGAATTGGAGTTCTGGCTTGGTTTGTGGCGCACATAGTTTGCCATTGGCATGACTCGTAGTGCGACAGATCTTGTCTGGCACGACTCGTAACCAGGAGCACGACTCGTTGTCACGACTCGTGACAAAAGGAACGACTCGTGAAAAAGATCCGCACGAGTGATTTTTTCATCACGAATCGTGGTATAACTTGATCTAGGCTTGGGCACGACTCGTGCTCTTGGGCACGACTCGTGCCAGCGTCCTGGTTTTGTCCGTATGCGGTTTCCTTGGTGGAAAAGGTTTTGGTTTGGTCAAAGATTGTCCCTAATAGTTTGGAATTTATATTTTTATATAAATACAATATTTTGGGGCAGCCAAAACACATGTTATTTTAGGGTTTATGAAACACTAAAATCGAGATCTAGATTATGAATTAAAGATCAAAAACGCTCCAAGTAAATTCCATATTATTAGCATTGATTATTGAAAGGTGTTTCAATAATCAGAAGGATCATCTAGCAATCCAACAAGAAGCGTCCTTGGTTCGTTCGCGTGTGGATCACCATTAGAGGGGTGTTACTTTATCTCCTAAAGCTTGAAGACCTCCATTGTTGATTCATCATCAAGGTAGAAACGGGAAGAATAAGATCCATGTTTCATCAAGGGTTTAAACATTCGAAGGTTGTTCATCGATTCAAATAAGATTTGAATCTAAGATCCGTTTCGAAAGATCAACATAATTGCATTAAGGTATGTAAATTCTATTTTATGGTTTTAACTATTCATGTTAGAAGGATTCAAGGGCTAGGGTTTTGCTTGTTATTTCTAAGTCTTCTGATGCGTTTGTAACCTCAAAACCCAACAGAACGAACGTATGATGGGAGGAGCCCATGAAAGCATCTTTGCAACACGGAATGTGCATGACAAACACGTTGAGGGACCGCTCATGACGACAAAATATTCACGCTTCGAGTGGAGGAAAAATCTGTGGAGCAAGTCGTGAAGCACTCACTGCTCAAGTCAATAATGTGCAGGATTGTGCAACATGTCAGAGTTCAAAACACGATGTTGACGAGATTAAAAAAAATTGTGTTGCATTTGTCCAACATATCGAAGAAGAAACAATCGGCGCTGCACGAAGAGCAGCATGCCGGAGGTTGAAAAAAATGGCTGGGACACAAGACAGAAGGAGTGATCAGTTCAATTAGCAGGACAATGATCAGACCAATGAGCAGAATGTTGTGCAGTAGACAGCAGAACCTTTGACTCGAGAAAAAAACATGTTTTTCTATTTATTTTAATTTTTATCTGGCAAGTTGGATATCTACGATGTAGATCCTCCAACTTGAAGGGGAAGTTGAGATATTGGGAAGATATCACAATATCTTCACATCATATATGTATATATATTTTGACGCAGCACGGAAGCACGATAGATTCGTGTTTAGCGCACTAAACACAAGAGTTCTCAAGCGAAGAACCCTAGAACACAATATACTGGAATCCACCAGTGATAATCTGGAATGCATCGGGAATTAAGAGAAAACTCTTCAAATTTATTAATCAAAAGCTAATTTTCGGATTACACCACTAGGCCTATTTTATAGTGCCCATAAAACTTGAAAAACAATCCTAAACCTTCTAAAATATAAACTAAAACAAATTAAGTCCTAAGATAGTAATTAAAATACAAATATAATTGATATATTTTACTTCGTCGAATATCCTTCCTTGGTGCAGATTCCTTCCTCGGTTCCTCCTACATCAGTCACCCATTCTTCAAAAGAACTCGACCCCGAGTTCTCATCCGATGTTTGGCAAGATCCGCCCCAGAAAAACAAATATTTTGAATAAATCAATGCTTTTCTCGTCCTCGGAAAGAAAATTAATACTTTTCCGTCCCAATGAAACAAGTATTTAGAATAAATTTGTTCCCTAAGCCCGAACCAATGTAATTTGTGTTCTTCCAAAAATAAAAATATACTAGCAATGTCAGCACTCATCTGTCGATCGTCCTTCTCAACCTCCCCATGATCAACAATAAAAATTTCATCGTATTTAAATTCTTCCGTCTCATCAATAACACCCGCAACATAATCAAAAATTGATGGTGTAGACCAAGTAATACCACTCACATCTTCATTCATGAATTCAACATTCTTGTCTTCAGCTACCGTCTTTTCTTCCTCATCAATGATTTTCTGTTCTTCAATAAGAGACGGCTACATTTCCTTTTCCTCAACCTTCTCTTCTGGCTCAGCGAAAGGGACTGCAGAAATCGGTAAATCCTCAGCTTTTGGTGGTTCTCCATCTGACTTTATATTCTTAAGATCAGGAGATTCAACTTCCTTAACCTCAATCTTTTCTTCAGATTCAGACAAGGGAACTGCTGGAAGGACGGATTTGTCAACTTCTGAAACTTCTTGCACATCAGGCTCTTTTGTCTCTTCAATTTCAGGCACTTCACTTGGCCTATGCTTAGTGATTTCTTCTGGTTTTACTTCATCCCGATTTTTCACCCTTTTAGGGCGACTGTCACGACCCTAATATTAGGCACTATTTTAGCACTCGTTGAGCACGTGGGGTTGGGTTGGTAGTATTTCATTTATGTCTTTTATGCTTCTTGCTATGTTATGTGCTCATTTTATGTTTTGATGAATTATGTGAAGTTAGGATGAAAAGGAATTAATTTTAATGTTAAAGGGTCTAAATAGAATAAAATATAAAGTGTGTAGTGAATTTATAATATTTGAAATTTTAAAGTATTAAGTTTATAAAGGGTGAGGTGCTTTGTTGTTAAAGTTGATAGTTAGGATTGTTAGTTATAGGTTGTTTAAAGTTTGAGGAGCTTGAGTGGGAATTAGAATGACTATCCATGGAATTAGATAAAGGGAAAATCAGTTCATCATTATCCTCAGTATGTCTTCTTCTCTAAAAAGTCATGGATGCTTAAACCCTAACCTCCCTTCATAAATTCATAGAAAATCCAATTCCTTTTCGTTTCTCGATCTGTTCGCATATTATCGTTCATGGAGTAGAGGGGAGCGCATCTAGCCGAAGAAATATTTTCTTATTTTCCGAATTAAATTGTAAGTTATTATGATTTCTTTCCAATAATTGTGCATGAAATGTTTAAACTTGATTATGATGTTTTATAAAAGTTGTTTGGTAATTTGGAGTAATTTAATGAAATTGGAAATTTATTATGATGACCTAAGTTTTGGTTTTGTGGTTAATGGAAGTGTATGGGAGTAATTGGGTTGGTGTAAGTATGAAGGATGGAATAGTATACTTGTATGGTGTTATGAACCAAGTTCTTGCAATAAAATGGTTTTGATTGAAGTGGTAATGAATTGGGATGGATTGTAATGGTTGGTATAAGTTTTGGTTTTGTTTAGAGTCTGATTTGGTACCTTAAAACAAAGTATGTGGGTATATTGCATGGGGCTTTGTGGCTGCTGCTGTTGTTGCTGCTGATTTCTGGTTTCTGGGCAGAGGGCACGACTCGTGCCCTGTGGCACGAGTCGTCCATTGAGGTTTGGTCTAAGTCGTGCCTAAGGAAGGACGACTGTATCTGAGAGGTGTCATTGGGCACGAGTCGTGCTCTGTCTTGCAACCTCTGAAGCATTTTCCAAGCATTGTAAACCTAATCTACCTAGGATATAAATGAACCCTCTTTAACTAAGATTAAATTAGAACACTTTAGCCACACAATGATGTCCTAATATGTTAAAATGGAATTGTGGAAGGGTTTTAAATATTGTTCGGAAGATGCTTGGCAGCCTTGATTTGTAACTTAACCAAATTGAATCCAGCTTGGTAAATGGAACTTGGACCTTTATAGAGGTTATATATTATTGCATACTCCCTCCGTCCCATACCTACGTGCACACTTTCCATTTTGGGCGTCCCAAACCTACGTGCACATTTCCTAAAATGGAAAGGAATCTTTACTATTTTCTCCACTCATTCTCTCTCCTACATTATTTTAATACTCACAACACCATTATAATTTACTATTCCCTCCACTCATTATCTCTCCTATTTTATTTCACACTCACAACACTTTCAATATAATACTCCCTCCTTAATTTACGTGAAAAGTCAAACTAGGCACCAAGGTCCGGGACGGAGGGAGTATTGATCATGTAGGGCTGGTTTATGATAACTTGTTGCCTAACTTGAGTTCATATTCATTGGTTGGGATATACATAGTGTATGAAATGAATGTTGCACTATGATATTGATTGAACATGAGTATGCCTTACCATGTTGTTATATTCTTATCCCTTTAGTGGATTTCATTTCAATTAACTATTATGTGCTTGAACTTGTGTTAATCAGCTGATGTTTAGAGGTATAACGGAATATGATCAATTATGGAAAGTGTGACCTAATGTGATCGGATTACGTTATACCTGTGGCTGTCCCCTTCTGTGGTCACAGATTGGGGTTATAGCATCTGTATTGAGCCAAAAGCCTTATAGAGTTGCTAGTATCTTATATGGTTCCATGAAAAACGGGTCTTATAAGATGTGAATATGCTCAAGCAGTTCACAAATGAGTGGAGTTTTATCTCCCGTTGTTGTACGACTTATTGGTCAGACGGGAAAAGGTAAACCAAGGTAATGTAATGTGTTTACGGCTTTTCCAACGTGTTATATGCACCTTGTATGTGTTGCATCTTACTTGGCATATTGTTGCATTCATAATAACTTATTGAGATTTATTCTCACCCTTCTCCCTTTAATGTATTAGATCGGCCTGAGACAGGAGGACCCGGCCAGTGAGGACGGGAAGGAGATTGTACGAGTCTTTTGGTTTGTTGGGTATGTGGTTGTTCTAGACGGGTTGTATAGTTATATTTTGGTTTAACTCCTTGGTGGAGTTTGTATATATAAACACTTTGGTTTCAAACTTATAGTTGTGAACTATTGTAATATGTAAATAAAGTGAGTTAGTTTTCAAAGTTGTTTACCCTTTTCCTCCACGTGGAGATGACCCGAGTTAGTATTTGAATGTTAAGGTTAAAGTTTAGTTCTTTTCAAGTAAGTCAAATGTTTTAAAAATTTACAGGTGGTCTTTTCTTAGTTTGGACTCTCCGGCTCGGGACGCGTGTCAGGTTTCGGGTCGGGGTGCCCACAGCGATGAACCGGTTCAATCTCCCTGTCTCTTTCGCCCATACGATTTCGATTCGCATGAAGTTGTGACCTTGTTGAGCAGCCTCAAACGCAGCAATCTGTGTTGTCAACGCAGCAATAGCGGTGGCTAGTCCCTCGAATTCTGCTCTTGTTACTTATCCCCCATAACGAATCAGTGATGAAAGACATGATAAAGCCTGCTCTGATACCAACTGACACAGCACGGAAGTGATAGATTCGTGTTTAGCGCACTAAACACAAGAGTTCTCAAGCGAAGAACCCTAGAACACAATATACTGGAATCTACCAGTGATAATCTGGAATTCACCAGGAATTAAGAGAAAACTTTGCAAATTTATTAATCAAAAGCTAATTTTCAGATTACACCACTAGGCCTATTTTATAGTGCCCATAAAACTTGAAAAACAATCCTAAACCTTCTAGAATTACTCCTAACCTATATGGTAACTAAATAGGACTCAAAACTAGTAAATCTCCTCAAAATCTACACTAAAATCATCTCTAATCAACCTATTAAAATTAATGACGAAAATAAAAATATAATATAAACTAAAACAAATTAAGTCCTAAGATTGCAATCAAAATACAAAAATAATTGATATATTTGACTTCGTCGAATATCCTTCCTTGGTGCAGATTCCTACGTCGGTTCCTCCTACATCATATTTCCTAGTTGATATAGCTAAACTAGGTAGTTAGAAAAGATATGATAAGAGATTATTGTGAGATTATTGTAATTCCTTAAATTTAGGATTTGACTTGTTTTACAAGTCTAGTGTTTGTGTAATATGTATGTCCCGGTAATTTTTTGAGATGGAATAACAAAGAGTATTATTTTACTCTTCTCCACCTATTGCATCATGGTTTAACGGAGAAATGGGTGATTTCTATAGGATTTTGGCCAGATTGTTTGGTGGTGGTGGTCAGGGCCGGTCCTGTGATAAATGGGGCCCTAGGCTAAGTAGTCGGTTGGGCCCCTCATTTTTTTTATCCCCAATGGTAGATGGTCGATAACGTTTTAAAATCTCTATTCTCTGTCCCTTATTTTTGCCATATTGTTCTTTTTGGCCGATTCTTCAAGGTCTCTCTTTTCATCATTCCCTAGAGTTTAGATTTTGTTAATAAAATGATTGAGATTCTTGACTAGTGAAGATTGATAATTAGGTTGAGTTAACATTTTTTATTTGAGATAATTCTGAGTAATTTAAAGAAATATTGTAATAATATTAAGATGATAATTGAAGATAGAGAAAATTGTAAATAATTTAATATTCTAGAAGAGTACTAAAAATTTGACAAATATAAGAAAAGCGTAGAAGAGTACTAAAAATTA
Source organism: Adenophora triphylla var. japonica (assembly GCA_022495995.1). NCBI lineage: Eukaryota > Viridiplantae > Streptophyta > Magnoliopsida > Asterales > Campanulaceae > Adenophora > Adenophora triphylla. The sequence continues at coordinate 641,354 of JAFEMH010000151.1, read as the reverse complement.
GACAAATATAAGAAAAGCCGTAGAAGAGTACTAAAAATTTGACAAATATAAGAAAAGCCTGCTAACAAATACAAGGTATGCTGACACCATGAATCGAACATGGGCCAATTCAACTCTTGGCTGCCACCTATACCACTTGGCCACTTCATTACATATGTAAAATTTTGGGGCCCTATTATAAGTAGTATTTTTGGTGGCCCTAGGCAATGGCCTCACTTGCCTTGCACTAGGGCCGGGCCTGGTGGTGGTCGGAAGAAATGTTTGGTTATGGTGTTAATGTCGGTGGTGGTGGGTTCAAGATAGTTTGGAAGATGATGGGGTAGGTTGAAATGGGAGTGTTTTTTTTAATTGGTGTTAGATTTTTTTTAACAGTGATTGTATTTGATGTGTTTATATTTTTCTTCTTATATGGCGTGCTGACTAGGATGCCACGTCAGCAGTCTTGTTAACTTTTTTGCGTCGTTAGGGTTTAAAATTGTAACAAAATGATAAAGTACATTGGATGTCACTAAATAGTGCATTGCATTGATTGTAAAAAATATGAAAGTACGTTGCATATTTTAGTCATTCACCCCTTCTAAAAATATTCTAGCTTTGCCACTGATCATGTTGGAAATTCATGGGATGCGAGACAAACTTGGGTCATTTGCGGTCCAACCGCACAATAGTCGAATTTTGTATAAAATGTAAATCTTTCTAATAAAAAGTGAAACTCATTACACTTTTTGGGCGAATATAAATGCATACTATAAAATGTACTTCTTTCGTCCTGATTTAAGGTTCTTATTTTCATTTTTAATCTATTTCAGATTAAGGTTGTTAGTTTACTTAATTTCTAAAATGGACAACGGGGGCTATTTGCTACGCTCACAATAACAACAACTTACTATTTTTTATCAACTTTTTTTTCATACTTTACTTTTCATACTCACAACATTTATTTTTACTTAATATTCCTACAAAGTTACACTGAAAACATTAAATCGAGACGGAGATAGTAATTCTAATCACTATAAAATGTGACTCATCAAATATAAATATTCATTTTTTTTAAAGTCGAACTGAAGGCCAAATCCATGGAAGACAGAGCTGTGCGAATGAATGGAGAAAGATAAAAAGATGGTTTAGGACATAGGTATATGCGACAAGGATAACCACAAATGGCTTGACATATATTCATACTAGTACATATGCCCGTGTCCAAGGACACGGGTGTATTTTTTTATTTTTATTTTTTCAAATTAATTTTTTTTTAATTTAAAAAAAAATAAAAAAATCAGTTAATTAATTTAAGTAAACCCTCCTAAAGCCCACTCTTAGCCCAAACCCAAAGTCTTAGCCCAAACTCAAAGTCTTAGCACAAATTAAGGGCAAAATAGGAAACAGACTAAATAGTGAGGGCAAAATAGGGAAAAACCCCTCCGGAACTGTTCATAGAACTGTTCACGGAGGGGTTTAATTTATACTATAGATTACGATAAAACCTCCTTTCTACTTCACTTCACTTAATATCAATAATTTTTTCCAGCTGTCCCACTTCAATAAAATGGTAAAATTTTTACACTATTGCTCTCATTCATTCTCTCTTCTCTCACTCATTCTCTCTTCTATTTTAATTTCATACTTAATTACAATACTAATTAACTTACTATTCTTGTCTACTTTACTTTTTATACTAACACCACCTCATTTAACTAATTTTCTATCCTACTTTTTCATTAAATATTGTGCCCAAATCAGGGACTAACACAAGGCCATCTAAATGGGTGATAGTGATTAGTGGCGGATCCAGAATTTTTAAATCGGGTGGGCTTGGTATTCAAAATATTGTAAACAGTAACAACCATGAAAAATAACTTCATTTATCAAAAAAAAGAAGTTACATATAGTCGATAACTTAACGAGTTTCAAACATTACATACATGCATATAAAAGAGCATAAGCTAACTAAATCTAACTCTACGAGTCTCTAAAGCGTCAAACTCTTTAATCACCTCGTCGTTGCTAATATTTGCAGCATATTCTTTCTCGATATGAAGTACCATACAATCACCAAGTGTATGTGATTTAATGGTTAAGATATTGGGATTTTGAGTTGAAGTTCGAGTCTCGTATTAGGCGTTAATTTTTTCACACAAAGTAATACAAAAAAAAAACAAGATGGATATTTAAAAAAACTCTTTAATATTATGAAAAACTACTTTTTAAAAAAAATGCTTTTATCTGTCAAATAAATGATAAATGCATTTATCAGTAATTGTTTAAACCAAAAAACCAAGCACATAATACTCTTAAAAAAACTGATAAAAGAATTTATTAGTTATAAATAATTGATAAATACATTTATCAGTTATTTTAACTGAAAAGACAAAAAAATTAAAAATAAAAAAAAGAAAGTACTCATTCCGTTTCGATTTAAGGTTCTTACTTTTCTTTTTGGTCTGTTCCAATTTAATATTCTTAGTTGCTTTATTACCAAAAATTGACAATGGAACCCAATTGTCATTCTCACAACAAAAACTCCTTATCCACTTTCTCTCACTTTCTCTCTCTTTCTCTCTCATAGTAGTAAATCGCCCGTGCTTCGCACGGATTCATAAGTTCCAGAGGACTGAATAGGCATTTCAAATATATTTATACCTTTTACTGATTTTTTTCTTATGAGGAAGCGTTCATTTGATTTTATGCTTTTTTGCTTTAATGTATTTACACCATCCTCACCGCTCTGTCTTTATTCCTAGGGCAAGAAGTTGTCGGCCATATCTAGCAAATTCAGATCTGTTAAATCCTCCCAAATCGTCCACATTTGTTTATGTTTATCCTTCTCTCTAGGTTTGTGCTATTTGCTGGAGAATCGGTTGCTGCTATCATTTCGATTTCTTGTTTTTGGCGGCTTGAAGTCTTAAACTACAGGTATGTGTAATGGCTTTTATCTTTAATTTTGATTTGATTAGACTAATTGGCATGTGAATAAATAATGTGTCATTATCTGCCTTTTAATTGCAAGTATATGTAGAGCCACTACCCATAAGAACGAATAGTCACATCTTTTTTATTATAGGCGTCGGTTAGGCAGTAATGCTTTTAATTTGAAACCCCATATTCACTATAAATATGACGATTTTTATTTTGCATGAATTACACTTAAGCTAAAATTATAATGGCTTTCTCTTCTCCCTTCTTTCCTCCACCTCACTTTAATCTAGCCCCTAACCCTAATATCTATCTACTGAGGGGAGATTACGTTCTTTTTGATACGGCAGAGCTTCACACTGGCATTGCTAGATATCTTCTTGCTGATAGAAGATGTGATGAGGTCAATTTTGTCTTGCATCGTGGAATTGGGGAAGCGCTAGACACAGTAGAAATATTTTGTGCCCCTGACAATCTGTTTAACAACCACAATTTGCCTGTAGGCCAGAACTGGTGGTGTGCTGCTAATGCTTGGGCTCATCGTCCATACATTAATAACAGTCCTATGACTTTCATGTTCTTGTTTGAAGATGATGTTGTTGGGGAAGACATAGAGATAAAGTTCAATACTTATGTCGAGTTTATGGTGCCTGATGTTACTATAGTTAGTGAAGGGTTAAGGAGGATCAACTTTCATGCTTTGTTGATGACTCATTATGATGACTTTAGGATGTTGGAGCTTAGGAGTGGAAGTCAAAATGTTATGTGGTTCTATTATAAGAGAAACAAAATCTCAGTTGAAATTGTGACAAATGTGAATGTGAGTTTTGTGGATGTGAAGCGTGTGCGTTCGGCTCCTCTATTTCAAGTTGTGCCTTGGGGGAATGGATTTAGATGAAACATGTTAGGTTTGAGGGCTGCTTTTTTGTGTTTTTAGTTTATTATGGTTTGTTTATTTTGGATGTGTTATGGAGGTTTCCTCCAGTTGGCTTGTTTTTGGTCAGGGGAAATGTTTAATCCCCCGTTTTGTTATTTCTTTCCCTCTAATGTAATCCTCATTTTAATACCGCTGGCAATAGCAAAAATAATATCAAATAAAGTGTATTAATCTTAACTATAGTCATTAAGAATTTAAATTAGAAATACCTCTGGTCCTAAATGTCAACGTATTGCATAGAAACTTGTTTGAAATAACCGACTCTTTGGCCTATATCAGATAGGCCTACTACACAGCCAACAATATCTACACATAGAAAGAATAGTAATGCAAGTTAGTAAATTGTATTTTGTTAATTACAGAAAATTTAAGGATACTTACCACATAGATTCTTCTTATTGTCACTCAAAGTAAGGAGGCTATCAAATGGGGTAACTTTGAAGTAATGTCTTGGAATATTGGGCAGATTCTTAACAATCTCTTCTACATAGGTCGATGCATCTAGGAGAATGTAATTATCTCTGTGAATAACACGATACTCAGGCTTTGTGTTCTCGACAGTGAAATTATTAATTGTATAGATAGACCCCTTTTCAAATAAGCCCAAGAAATAAGGAATAAACTTGCTTCTAATGGAGCAGTGAATTGCATGAGCCTGAAATATATAATAAATCTCAGCGTAGTAAAAAATTTTAAATGAACATATTGAAAGTTCATAATAGTGCAGATCACTAACCTTCTCATCAATGGCAACAAAGTCCATACTCATGACTTCACATTCCTTTCTGGTATTATATGACTTTCATATGCGTGAGACAGATGCTATTAATCTCTTCTCACAACGGCCTCTTTGTAGTTGCTCAATGAGTACAGTTTGGGGAGCCATTAGGAGGTATTGTTCCTGCAAGATAGTATTTTAAATTAGACTTCAATAATAAGGTGAAAATAATTCATGCATATGTTGGAGCAAGTTGTTGATTCTCCATTTCTGTAACTGACAGAAATACATACATTTACAGGTCAAAAATTGGAATAGACACATGCGGCTAGGTGGAAAGTCAGGCAATTGGGGAGTTACAGTTGTTTGAAATTCTACACTCTTAGGTAAAGTGTTCTAGTTGTTAGACATACTGATGAATAAAAGTATATTCTAGACTGTAAAATCTTTCTTACCAGAACTAATGTGATCTTCCTTGCCATCAGAGCTAATATGAATAATACTCAGGAGTATGTATATTATGATAGAGTAGAAGTGATTCTTATAGACATTTGGATTTGATAACTTATCAAGTAGCAATTCATGTATTATTCATAATTCATTATGTATTCAGATGTAGAGTGTAGTACATATTATTGTTTGTAACTATTCTAATTTCAAATTAAATAGAGACAATGACAATTGTGATAAGAAGAGACACTATAGCTCTTTCTATATTCTTAGTTGTCCATTATCATTCCCAAATATATCATGTGATTTAATTAACCATATAACCAAAATTGGAAAGGCCAAAGGTTTAGATAACGCAGCTTGACGTGGGAGGCTAAGAGGCCAGCTTTGGCCTAGATATGATGAGGTGTCATGGCCTAGTTGGTTTTCGCTTACTTTAATATAACTATAAGTATGAATTTTACTTTTCATACTCACAACATTTACTAATTCACTACCTTCATTAATATATCTCCTCACTTAAATACCCTTAATCACTTCACTGTTATACAAAAGAGTATGCACATTCAAAACCAAAAAAAACACGAAAATTAGACAATATAAAAATAAAATAGTCCTTCACTTCACACCGTATTAGGTCACCCCTTCTTCAACCTCTACCCTTACTAGGGACCGAAGTCATCCGGAGCACAAGATGAAGAGTGGACTCCTTTTGGATGTTGTCATCAGTGAAGAGGGCACTGGACCCAGAGATGCAGAGTGTCCTCCTCTTCGATGTTGTAGTCAGCAAGGGTACGGCACCCCACAAGTCTCTTCCCTGAGAAGAGGAAACATAGATTATCCTGTGTAATGCCTATCCTGTCCGAAATCTTGGCCTTCACAAAGTCGATTGTGTCTGATGATTTGACATTTATTGTCAAAGTTTTTCCCACCGAGATCTTCACAAAGATCTGCATCTTTGCAGACGCTGCTGCAAGTGGTAAATATGGTCAATGGTGAAGCCATATAGAAGCCGAGGGAAAATTGTCATTTTACCCCACCTAAACTTTGGAAATATGCACAACAGTAAAAAAATTCTTATATAAAATGTAATTCTTTGAAAAAAAAAACTGCAACTCATTTTTATATTTTTTGGTCAAATGCATCACATATTATAAAATGTGATTCATAATACTATGAAAATGTAACTCATCTAAAATAATAGTTTGGCTGTATTCGAACTGCAGGCACTGAAACCGTGGGAGATCTAGGGGTGTGCGTGTGAATGAAGGGAGAAAGATATATAATACTATGAGGATGAAAATTTTTACTTTAGATACATAATACAACTAAAAATATTAAATGTCCAATTAAAAAGTGCAACTTCCTCTGTTGCTAATTAAATGTCTAAATTTCATTTCAACCACACTATAAAAAAGCGTAAAATCTAGGGAGAAACGCGTTTCTCCATAAGTTATGGAGAAACGGGTTACGGATATCCAGAACCTTTTGAAAGGATATCCAGAAACTTTTTGTATTGGCCATGACCTTGTCCTATGGTTACTTCTGGATATCAGTCTCAAAGGTTCTGGATATCCGAAACCGCTGAAAGGAAATCGAAGCTTATGAAAGTGATATCGAAACCTTCAAAATGATATCCAGAAACTTTCAAAATGTTTGGATATTCATTGATGGTTTACGGATATACATTTGAAGGTTCTGGATATCCGAGAAACCTTCAATAAGCAATTTCTGGTCTTGGCCTTGGATTTGGCTTCAAATCTATTTTTTCTGGATATCCGCCCAAAAGCTTCTGGATATCCGTTCCAAAGCTTCTGGATATCCAGAACCCTTTGAGACTGATATCCATAAATTTTCTTCTGGTTATCAAACGTATAGCTTCTGGCTATTAAAAACGCGTTTCTCCATAGTTATGGAGAAACGCGTTTCTCAGCAGACCTACTCATAAAAAAGTGTACTTTCAATACATTTTAATGACAAATTCAAAATACACTTTTTAATAATTTAAGTTTTACATTAGTAAAACGAACACCGAAATGATTTCGATAAAAGATTTTTATTAAAAAAATTCATTAATTCTCGTTGTCAGTCTACAATTTAACAACTGTTCAATAATGCTAAAAAAATTAAGAACAAGCGAAAATAAACACTTCCAATAGAAATAACAACATAAAAATGAAAAGACATAGCAAGAAATAGATGTTCGAGCATGTCACTGTATTGTGGCTCATTAAGGGAATTTAAAGACCCCAAATAAATTCCTTGTCGAGGACCCGAAATTTGACAGAACTTTTAAGAAATTGGCATACTCCTAAAAGGTCTGAAATATGAGTGCTCGGAGAGAATTATTATATAAATAGTCAATGCTAAGAAATAAAAGGTAATTTAGTGCAAGTTGAACAACCTGATTGATTATCCTCCTCGATATCTGACTCTTCCGTCTCTGAATCCTCCATCTTCGTCTCCCAAGTAATATTTGGGAGAATAACTTCAAAGGTATTTGGAGGGACTAAAAAGAAAACAAGATCCATCCCTCTCTCAAGTTTGTGAAGTTAAACAAATTTTGACCATCCTCTACTCAAATAGTACTTCCCTTGATATTCATCAATTTTCGACATTAAAGGTTTAGTACAATAAGCAGATTTCAACTTACAGTACCATCGAGACTTGCCATTGCTTTTACTAGCAAGCTCAGCCGGGATGTCCTACCAAAAACACAACAAAAAAAAAAAGTTAGTCGCAAAATGATTTGGAGTCTGCTAACGAAACAAAATATTATAGGCAAGATTTGGCCGTACGAATTCTAGTAACGGATAATTAGAAAATCATCTTACTAATCTGTATGTGAAATTGTCAGTCAATTTGACAATAAAGTGTTGACGATTGTTGGGATTAACTTCCATTGGCAACGAACACAAATTAACGGGAAGCAAGAGTTGAAAGAGATGAAGTAAAATGAAGAAGTTAAATATATATAGACACGGATGAATACGTAAAGACCCAACCCTTCATCTATCCTCTTAAATGAAGAAGTAATTTTCTTTTTTAACAATATAGCATTAATTATTTTTTGAGTCACTAAGTCAACAATTAAAAACTCAAAACCTTTCCCACAACAACGTTTTTCGACAACGGTAGAGTTTTTTTTTTTTTTTTTTCTAACATGGAAAATTGAAGAAAATTAATGCAAATGTTCATTAAAAGATCTTTTTAAGAGCTATATATCTATACTATATTAAAAGCAAGAAAATAACCAAAAAAAGGAAGTTTGGCGCTCAAAAACGTCAACATCAAGAGGCTGAATTTGGAAATTGTATTTGGCGTCGTTTTGCTGGCCAAAAAAACCTATGTCAAGGATAATTTAGTCATTTACATTCGTGGCATAATTGTAGATATTAGAGTTTTAAAGTCGACGTGGCGGGCTCTGATTGGGGAGTCATTTTTTTTAATTGTGACACTTGACTTCATTTTATTGGCTGCCTGGATTTCCGAAAAAAAAAATTCCCAAATTCTTTTACCTCAATTATTTTATAATAAATTAATTTTTAAAAATTTTTTTACACCAAAATTCATAATTTTTTTTCTCTACAAATAGAAACTATTTTCATTTTATTCGGACACAGGAAAAAAAAACCCTATATTTTAAATATAAATTTCATAATCAACTTTGTAAATTTTCCTTTTTAAATTTTCAATATACTTTAAGATAAAATTAATTAAGTGTGAAGTATTTTTTTAATTATAAATGATATTGATAGTAATAATAATAATTATACTAATCATAAAAATAAAGAATATAAATAAAATACAAGTGGTGGGGTCTAGGGTGATTAATATAAAACAAAAATAAATAATATAAAATAAAATAATTCTACTATCCGTCTGAAAAAATTTTGTATTTATAAAGACCAATATTGGGAAAGGTGGCCATCATTTTTAAAATTTTGACTGAAGTGCATGTCATTATTTTAAAAAATAAAGATAGTATGAATTTGTATTTTGAAAGAGGAAGAGGAATAAGTGGGTTGGGTTTGATGAGAGAGTGGGGTGTTTGGGAAAAAAAATTCATTTAACACAATTGTTAGATTTTTTAGAATTTTAAAATGAGAGAAAAGCTATTTTAGGTCTATTTTTAGGCTTACTTACCTTTAATCAATTTTTTTTAGTTTACTTTTAAATTATAAAATTATATTTTGATATAATTAGGCCATCTTCAATAGCCGCGCTAAACACCCCGGCATCGCCAGTTTAGTGCAAAACGGCTCTCCAATAAGTGAACCAAACCCGCCGCTATTTCGATGCCGAGCAAAGGATGCGCCAAATCTGGCGCAGCAAAGTTCTCCCTATCCCTTCTTTTTCATTTTTTTATTTTCTTTTTTGTTTTATTATATTGAAATTCCTATTTTATCCGTCACAGATGAATAATATTTAAAAAAATATAATTTGACTAATTTTGTAGTATATTTTTTTTCATTTAATATTTCTCATTGTATTATTGCATTTTTATTTTTATTTAAGATAAAATATTCTATTTGTATTAGTAATTATAAATTTTGTAGTATATTTTTTTAATTTAATATTTGATATGATTCAAATTACATTATAATATTTAATATAATATAATTTGAATCATATAATCAATAATTTATAAAATTAACAGAAAACATTTTAAATAAATGAATAATGAGGAATATTTTGAGTATATTATTATTTGATTCAATATTTAAGCGATGCTGGAGATGGTGAAAAATAATTGGTGCTAAAACCATTTTAAAGAACAAATGTGATATTTTTTTGAATATTCATTTTGGGCGAAGGGAGTACTTAACAATCTATTATACAGAGTAAAAATTATGTGTTTAATTTTTTTTAAAAAAAATAGGATATCGTCGTGTATCGTACGAGTGTACTGCTAATTTGTGCTAACTTGTATAAAGAGTTGCTCTTTGCTAAAGAGCTTTTTAAGTAGCTCCAAGATGGCAAAAAGCTAATGAAACTAAAAAAGCTCTCAAAAAGCTCCAATTATAGCACAAAATCTAGGGAGAAACGTGTTTCTCCATCATTTACGAAGAAACGGGTTTTTTTTTCTCACAACACACAGAGCTTCTCTCTCTCTAAACGGTTTTTTCCATCGCCAACTCTCCCAACTCTCCCACCGCTGACAGGTCCCATCAATCTTCAGCTTCTCTCTACAAATCCTTCTCTCCGTCGTCGTCATAATCACCGGCAGTCGTCGGAGATCCACCGGCGGTGATTGAATTTCTCGTGACCATGGTTTTGAATTCGGAATCAAACAATTTTTTAGATTTGGAGGAAAATGAAGGTGTGATGCGTCAACAGCTGAACATATATGCACAATCCAATCCAACAACGAATTCTATTTCGCAACAGATTATATTGAACATTGAATAAATAAAATATCAAAACCAGGAGAGGTAGATTACCATGATTGGGGTTGGCGATGAGGTTGGGAATGCCGGAAAATATCAGAACGCGGGGACGCCGGAGCGATGTCAGGGAAAAAATTTGTTTGTTGGGGGCTTTTTCCGGGACACCGCTGGAAGTCTGTAGTATTTTCTACGTTGGAAAAGTTGGGGGCTGTTGTCTTCTAGCTTGTTCCGGTGCTAGCTTCATCGTTTACGAAGAAATATGTTCCCGTCATTTTAAAAGTTTCTGGATATCCAGAACCTTTCAAAAGGATATCCAGAACCTTTTGAAAGGATATCCAGAAATTTATTAAATGTTTCTGGATATCATTTTGTAAGTTTACGGATATCCTTTCAAAAGGTTCTGGATATCCAGAACCTTTTGAAAGGATATCCAGAACCTTTTGAAAGGATATCCAGAAATTTATTAAATGTTTCTGGATATCATTTTGTAAGTTTCTGGGTATCATTTTGTAAGTTTCTGGATATCATTTTGTAATTTCTGGATATCATTTTGTAAGTTTCTGGATATCATTTTGTAAGTTTCTGGATATCATTTTGTAAGAGTCTGAATATCATTTTGTAAGTTTCTGAATATCCAGAACCTTTGAAACTGATATCCAGAACATTTAAAAAAACACGTTTCTCCATAACTTATGGAGAAACGCGTTTCTCTGCAGACCTACTCCAATTATAGATGCTCTTATTCCTATCCCGTATGTTAATTTATTTAAAACAAATACATGCATTATTTTTTCATTCGCACTTACCCTCTCCTCTTTTTTATTAACATTAAATTTAGATGCACAATATCAAAAATATAATTGTCAAATATGGAGAGCGCAAAATATATTATGTATTATTTTTTTCTCAAAGTTATATAAGCTAGAGTACTTATATTTATACACAAATTATATGAGTTCTAAGTATTAGAATTTTAACAATTCTTATTATTGTACTAGTAAATATAATTCGTATTGAAAATACTCCTTACTAAAATAATTAACTCTGCTAATTTGACACAATACCAAATTACTCCCTCCGTTCATTTACTTACTTCACACTTTCTATTTTGGGCGTCCAAATACATACTTCACACTTTGTTTTTTACCTAAAAAGGAAACTTTATATTATTAAAATATTAACCCTACCCCACTCATTCTCTCTCATATATTATTTTAATACTCACAACACCATTATAATTTACTATTTCCTCCACTCATTCTCTCTCCTATTTTACTTTCAGACCACCCACAATGGGGGGATAAAATGGGGGATGAAATCCCATTTCATCCGGCTCACCCACTACAATGAGTAAATGAACTTGGCTGTATTAATTAACGGGATGAAAGTTTTCATCCCGGTTGAAACCAATTTTTTTTTTTTAAATTTGCCACGTGTCAAGACCTTATTGGTCTTGACTTCATCACTTTTTCACCCAATTATTTAAACTCAATTATCTCATAATAAATAATTTAAAAATAAAAAGAAAAATTCACCAAAATTCATCATTTTTCCCTACAAATTGATATAAGTATCATTTGATTTGGACACAAAAAAAAACACTTAGTTTTCAATTTGAGCTGAATTATCACCTAGTAAATTAATTTTTTTTAAATTTTATTTTTCACCAAAATTCATCATTTTTTTTCCCTACAAATTGATATAAGTTTCATTTGATTTGGACACAAAAAAAAACACTTAGTTTTAATAATAAATAATAATAATTATTATTATTATTATTATTTTACTAATTATAAAAATAAAGAATATAAATAAAATAAAATAAAAGTAGTGGGGTATAGAATGATGAGTTGGAGGGAGTTGAAATTTAATTTAAGTTAGCCATTGGAGTGGGGGTAAATGAAATGGGTAGATGAAATATTAGGTGAATGAGAAAAAGTGTAAAAAGTGTTAGATGAAATGGGGGAGTGGGATGAAACCATTGTGGATAGTCTCACACTCACAACACTTTCAATATAATACTCCCTCCTTAATAACCGTGTAAACAGTAACTGTGAAGTATGTAAATGAACGAAAGGAGTATATAACTAAATACTTTCTTTTATTGAAAATATCTCTTAATATTATAACAAAAATACAAATGGATGGTGTCATCTTTTAAACAAAAAAATAATCATATTCGGGGTACATGGAGAATGGTGCAACAAAAAATTAATGGGTGCTACTGTTTGCACTTTTAAAAAAAAAAAAATTGTATAAACTGATAAAGATACCCATTCCGAATCCTAGTTATTGTTACAACCGTGTATATCTTTTATTTTTAGTTACATATCTTTTATTAATTGTTGTAATCTTTTATTCCTTTGTAATTATTCTTTCCTTTGTTTGTTACAATCATGTATATATAAACATACTGGGTATACATCAATAAAATAATTCTTCCAGCAATCTTCTCTTCATGGTATCAGAGCAAACACGATCCTAAGCCTCTTTTTCTGCCGCCTCCCCTTCTTCTTCCTTAACAGACTTCCTTCCTCTCTTCAATGGCCGGATTAGACCATCAGTTCCTAACCAATGCTGCCGATCCCAACACCCCTCTCATCATCGTCTCTCTGTCCCATATTCTCAAACTCACCCCTACTAACTACATCTCCTGGAAGGCCCAAATCGAGGCTACACTATTTGGCCTTGATCTCTACAAATTCATTGATGGCACACATCTTGCTCCGCCCAAAAATCTACCTCCCAAACCCGCAACCCAATCACCCGATGCCACCCCAGTCACACCACAATCTGGCTCCACCACTGATTCCTCCTCAAGCGACCAAGCCACCAACCCTGCCTACACATCTTGGTTCCGCCAGGACAAATTAATCTTAAGTGCTTTGGCTGGAACCCTCTTACCACCAATCGTCCCTCTCATCTCTCTCTGTTCTACCTCTCTAGATGCCTGGAAAACCCTCTCTAAAACCTATGCCAACCCTTCCAAAGGACACTTAAAACAACTCAAAGACCGCCTTCGAAACATCACCAAAGGACCCCGCTCGATCTCTGACTATATGCAAGAGATCAAAAAACTGCACTGATCAACTTGCTTCCTTGGGCCGCCCTCTTGAATCTGATGATATCATTGACCGTATCCTCGACCAACTCAATGACCCCGATTACGACAGTGTAATTTCTGCCGTCCAAAACCGTGAAAACCCCATCACCTTTGATGAACTCCATGAAAAGCTTATTACCAAGGAACTTGCCCTTAAACTCAAATCCAAATCCTCTCCCTCATTCCCTGTGTCTGTCAACTATGTTTCCAAAAACAATAACCGAAATTTCAACCCCAAACAACCCTCACCTGCTGCTGGAATCCTTCCCAATCCCACCACCAACACCAACTCTTCTCGGCCTCCCTTTAAGGGCCGCTGTCAGTGGTGCAAAACACCCGGCCACTATCTCTCCCAATGTCCTATATTCCGCCAGTTATACCCCCATGCCAATATCCCTAATCCTACCCCTTCCTATGGTTCCTCTCCAAACAACCACTCCAATCCCTCTCGCTCTAACTTCCGACCTCCCTCAGCCTCTCTACCTTCTGCTCACACAGCCACAGTCCACAATTCTTCTCCGCTGCCTTGGCTACTAGACAGTGGAGCCACCAACCATGCAACAAATGACCTTGACAACCTTGCGCTACACTCTCCATATAATGGTACCGAGGAACTGCTCATCGGTGATGGAACTGGCCTCAACATCTCTCATACTGGTTCTACTTCATTCTCCACCCCTTCCTCTACTTTTCATTTACATAATGTTCTTCATGTTCCTTCTATCTCTCGTAATATAATATCTGTTTCTCAACTTTGTCGTGACAACAATATTTCTGTCACTTTCTTACCCACTTGTTTTCTTGTGAAGGACATTCGTTCGGGCAAAATCCTTCACCAAGGTCCTCTTAAGTCTGGCATCTATGAGTGGAATCGTGCTTCTCCTTCTACTCACTCCGTCACCCTGACAACTACAAACTGGCATCACCGTCTTGGTCATCCGTCCTATCCAATTCTTAGGCATATTAGCAATAGTTTCAATTTAAATGTTCCTAGTTCTTCTTTATTCCATTGTAATTCTTGTGACTGTGTTAAAAGTCACAAACTACCTTTTTATGAGAATTCTATTACTTCCAATGGTCCCCTTGATGTTATATACAGTGATGTCTGGACTTCTCCTCTCTATTCTTTTGACAACTTTAAATACTACATCATCTTCGTTGACCATTACTCTAAATACATCTGGTTCTACCCTCTCAAAAATAAAAATGATGCCACTACCGTCTTTAATCACTTCAAACCTCTTGTTGAAAAATTTTTTAACCGCTCCATCAAAACTATCTTTAGCGATAATGGCGGTGAATATATTGGTCTTCGTTCTACCCTTGCTGCTCATGGCATTAATCACCTCACCTCTCCTCCTCACACTCCTGAGCATAATGGGTACTCCGAACGCCGCCATCGACACATTGTCGAAACTGGCTTGTCCCTTCTCACCTTCTCCTCCATGCCTTCTCACTATTGGCCTCTTGCCTTTAGCACAGCCTGCTACCTTATCAACCGTATGCCTACCCCAACACTAAATCTCAACTCTCCCTATCTTATACTCCACAAACAAATTCCAAACTACATGAAACTTCGCAGTTTTGGGTGTTTATGTTATCCTTGGTTACGCCCTTACACATCCGACAAACTAGAACCTCGGTCCTCCCCTTGTGTCTTCGTTGGTTACTCCGCCACACAGAGTGCCTATTATTGCCTTGATCCTTCCACCAACAAAATATATTGCTCCCGACACGTCAAATTTCTTGAACACCTTTTTCCATTTGCTACTGCTTCTGCTTCTAACCCACTGCCTACTACACCATCTGTTGATACATGGTGCTCTCACTCCCTTTCCATACTCCCTCCTCCATTAACCAATACACTGCCAACTCCTTCCCCACCAACGCCTCCCTCACAAACCCCATCTCCTCACTCCACCATAAAGCCTACTCCTACCGCCCCATCTTCTTCTTCCCCCATATCTACCTCTTCACCCTCCACATTATCTCCCTCTGTTGCTGTACCAAATTCTCCTCTTTTACCGCCTCCTCTCCCACCCTCTCGGCCTACCACCCGGCTTCAAAACAACATTCGCAAACCCATCAATAAATTGAACCTCCACATCTCTCTTCCCACCACCCATTCTGAGCCTACCACTGTTACCCAAGCTCTCAAAAGCCAAGTCTGGCGTGACGCCATGAATACCGAATACACAGCACTTCTTCAAAATCACACCTGGGACTTAGTTCCTCCTTCTCCCTCTCATAACCTTATTGGATGCAAATGGGTCTTTCGCACTAAATATAAACCCGATGGCTCTATCGATCGCTACAAAGCTCGCCTTGTTGCCAAGGGTTTCCATCAACGCCCTGGCATTGATTATTCTGAAACCTTCAGCCCTGTCATCAAACCCGCCACCGTTCGTCTTATTCTCTCTCTTGCCATCCAAAATGCCTGGCCTCTTCGTCAAATAGATATCAATAATGCTTTCCTCCAAGGTACTCTCACGGAGGATGTTTATATGGTCCAACCTCCTGGTTTTATTAGTCCCACTCACCCTTCTCATGTGTGCAAACTACGCCAAGCTCTTTATGGCCTCAAACAGGCTCCCCGGGCTTGGTATAATGAGCTCAAAACATATCTCCTCTCTCTTGGGTTCCGCAATTGCATCTCTGATTCCTCTCTATTCACCTTTCATCACTCTAATTCTCTTATTTACCTCCTAGTGTATGTGGATGATATTATTATTACAGGATCTAATCCCTCCATTGTCAATTCTTTTATCTCTACACTTTCCTCTCGCTTCTCTCTTAAAGATCTCGGTGATTTATCCTACTTTCTTGGTGTTGAGGTTATTCCCCATCCCGATGGCATCACTCTTAGCCAACACAAATATATCCAAGACCTCCTACTTCGTGCCAACATGCATAAAGCCAAGCCCGTTCCCACACCTATGACTCCTGACCCTCCTCTCCATCTTCATGCTGGCACACCTCTTCCTAATCCTACTGAATACCGTACTCTGATAGGTGGTCTACAATATCTCTCTCTCACCCGTCCTGATATCTCCTATGCTGTCAACAAACTATCTCAATTTCTTCACTGCCCTACTGATGTACATTGGGGTGCACTCAAGCGTGTACTCCGCTATCTTGTGGGCACCTCCTCCCACGGTCTTCTTTTACAACGTGACTCTCCTTTCAACCTTCATGCCTTCACCGATGCAGATTGGGCCGGTAATAAAGATGACTATACATCTACTACTGGCTTCATTGTTTACCTTGGCAAAAATCCTATTGCTTGGAGCTCCAAAAAGCAGCGCACCCTTGCTAGATCTTCCACAGAAGCCGAGTACCGCGCCATTGCTGCTACCACGGCTGAGGTTCTTTGGCTTCGTAACTTATTGCAGGAGCTCACTCTTCCTCTCTCTTCTCCACCGAGTATATATTGTGATAACATGGGGGCAACCTATGTCGCTGCCAATCCCCGCTTTCATTCTCGTATGAAGCACCTTGGCTTGGATTATCATTTTGTTCGAGAAAATGTTCAACAACAACTTCTGCGGGTAGTTCATATTTCTGGCAGTGACCAATTGGCAGACGCCCTGACTAAGCCCCTTCCTCGGACTCGTTTTTGTGATCTCATGGTCAAGATTGGCCTTACTTTCAGACCGTCCAACTTGAGGGGGCATGATAAAGATACCCATTCCAAATCCTAGTTATTGTTACAACCGTGTATATCTTTTATTTTTAGTTACATATCTTTTATTAATTGTTGTAATCTTTTATTCCTTTGTAATTATTCTTTCCTTTGTTTGTTACAATCATGTATATATAAACATACTGGGTATACATCAATAAAATAATTCTTCCAGCAATCTTCTCTTCATAAACAACCTAGAAAAACTAAACCAATAATGAGTTAGCCTTTTATCATTATTACTATACCTTCCTTTTTGGGTCACAGTGGAAATTTCAAAAATATAGCAGTGGAGCAAGCCGTGAAGCGCGTTGTCGCAAGGCCCTAAACTAAAACCGTCGTTGCCACGATAGGCAGCATGGCGGAGAACGAACGCATGATGGGAGGAGCCTATGAAGGCATATTTGCATCACGGAATGTGCACGACAAACGCGTTGAGGAGGGACCCGCTCATGATGACGAGAATATTCACGCTCGAGTGGAGGACATATCAGTGGAGCAAGCCGTGAAGCGCTCACTGCTCATGAGTCAACAATGTGCAAAATTGTGCAACATGTCGGAGTACAAGACACAATAGAGGTAGCCCATAAATACTTCTATGCAGTACAGAGTGTACGGGACAAATGCATTGAGATAAGGACCTATAGATGAGCAGAATACTGTGCAGCAGACAACAGAACCTTTGACTCGAGAAAAAAAAACATGTTTTTTCTATCAGTTTTAATTTTTATTCGGCAAGTTGGATATTTACGATGTAAATCCTCTAACTTGAGGGGGAGTTGAGATATTGTGAAGATATCACAATATCTTCACATCATATTTATATTTCCTAGTTGATATATCTAAATTAGATAGTTAGAAAAGATATGACAAGAGATTATTGTAATTTCTTAGATTTAGGATTTGACTTGTTCTACAAGTGTAGAGTTTGTGTTATTATAGGACTTATGTCCCAGTAATTTTCTGAGATGGAATAACAAAGAGTATTATTTTACTCTTCTCCACCTATTTCATCAAGGTTTAACGGAAAAATGGGTGATTTCTGTAGGATTTTGGCTAGATTGTTTGGTGGTGGTGGTAGTAAGAAATGTTTGGTTATGGTGTTAATGGCGATGGTGGTGGGCTCGAGATAGTTTGGAAGATGATGGGGTATGTTGAAATGGGAGTGTTTATTTAATTGGTGTTAGTTTTTTTTTTAACGGAAGTTACTGTATATGATGTATTTATATCTTTCTTCTTATATGGCGTGCTAACTAGGATGGCACGTCAGCATTCTTGTGTACTTTTTACGGCGTTAGGGTTTAAAATTGTAACAAAATGATAAAGTATATTGGATCATGATGTCACTAACTAATGAATTGTATTGATTGTAAAAAATGTGAAAATACGTTGCATATTTTAGTCATTCACCCCTTCTAAAAATATTCTAGCTTCGGATCATATTGGAGAATCATGGGATGTGAGACAAATTTGGGTCATTTGCAGTCACTGCACACGAATTTTGTAGAAAATGTAAATCTTTCTATTAAAAAGTGAAACTCATTACACTTTTTGGTCTAATATACATGCATACTATAAAATGTACTTCTTCAGTAACGATTTAAGGTTTTTATTTTAATTTTTAATATGTTTCAGATTAAGGCCGTTAGTTTACTTAATTTCTAAAATGGACAATTGGGGTCATTTGCTACACACACAATAACAAACACTTAGGGCATGTTTGATATCACTTATTTTAAAGTGTTTATGACTTATTACTTTTCGTAAGTCATTTTAGTATCGTTTGATTTCATTTTTTGTAAAATAAGTCATAAGTCATGTACAAGTCAATTAAAGCACAAATTCTTTATAAGTCATAAGCAATAGGAAAAGTGCTCAAGCCAGTGCTTAAGCCAAAAACAAAAACGCGTATGAACAGTAAAAAAATTAAAATTAAAAATAATAATAATAATAATAAATAACAATAATAACAATAATAAAATAATAATAATAATATACTATAATATTAATAATGAAAATAATAAAAATATAAATATAAATATAAATAAAAATAAAAATAAAAATAAAAATAAAAATAAAAATAAAAAAATAATAATAATAATAAAATAATAATAATAATATAATAATAATAATATAATAATATAATAATTAAAATTAAAATTAAAATATAAAAAAATATAAATATATAAAAATAAAAATAAATAATAATAATAAATAATAATAATAATAATAATAATAATAAAATAATAATTATTATTATTATATAATAAAAATAAAAAAATAATAATAAAAATAAAAAACAATAATAATAAAATAATAATAATATAATAATAATAATAATAATTATTATTATTATTATTATTATTATTATTATTATTATTATTATTATTATTATTGTTATTATTATTATTATTATTATTATTATTATTGTAATAATGATAATTATTATTATTGTTATTATTTTAGTCTTTATAATTACATTCTGCATTTTTTCAGCTTATTAATCAAACAGTCATACTTACTTATGACAGCTTATCAGCACTTCAAAAAAACTAAATCAAACAGCATTATTCATCAGCTCATTAGTCATAAGTTATCAGTCATAAGTAATAAGTCATCAGTACATATTAATAAGCTAAATCAAACGGGTCCTTACTGTTCTTTATCAACTTTTCTCTTATACTTTACTTTTTATAATTGCAACATTTATTTTTATTTAATATTCGTACAAAGTTACACTGAAAATATTAAATCGGGATGAAGATAGTAATTCTAATAACTATAAAATGTGACTCATCAAATATAAAAATTCAATTTTTTTAAAGTCGAACTGAATGCCAAATCCTTGGAAGACAGAGCTGTGCGAATGAATGAAGGGAGAAAGATAAAGATGGTTTAGGACACAGGTATATGGGACAAGGATAACCACAAATGGCTTGACTTTATATTCAAATTACAACAAAACCTCTGTTCTACTTTACTTCACTTGATATCAATTGCTTTTCTCGTCTGTCCCACTTCACAATTATAAAGATTTTACATTATTAGTTTATTACTTTCACTCACTTACTCGTTCTTTCTTTTATTTTACTAGTGTAACACCTGTACAATGCACGGACCGTTATTAATACATAAAAGACAAAATATAAAATAAAACAAAAAAAGCGAGATGTTTTTATATATTGTGAAAAAAATTCGTGAATACTATATTGTCAGTACAAATATTATAGCGGTCAGTATTATCATCATTACATATTAATATTTAAATTCATTTACATTTTAACTCTCTGGATGTAGCAACATATAATTGGTCATTGCAAAATTTTGAGTTCTTCAAAATAAAGACCAATTATTTGAATTTTTTTATAACTCATTTTGGGATGAAGGGAGCTATAAAATTATTTAAATTGCAAAGCAGATGAAACATTGATTAGTATAAAGAGCAAGTTTAGAGACAATATTTAATACGCAATATATTTTAAAATGAACGAATGACCTATTTTAAATATATAGATGGAAACTTAGAAAATTGGGACCAAGCTTTAAGTAAAATGAGTACATAAACCATTTCCTACTCACATAAAAAAAAAATTGAAATAATAATTTCTTAATCTTGAAATATTATATGAATATAGATATAAGCAGCAAAGCAGGCCTATCGAAAATACAAAGGTCCGTTCTTCTCCGTCTCACTTTAAAGTACAACATAAAAAAAATATGTATTAATAAATAAAACTAAATTGAAATACTATTTTTTCCATCGCAAATAAATATTTTTAAAAAATGAACTTCTATAAAAAAATTGATGTTCTTCATTTCAAAAATGAATATTACTTTCAATTCAAAATGAATAACCCAAAAATAATACTACATTTTTTATAAAAAAAAAAATGAGCATTATTCCGTCATCCCAATTAAGATTTTAAAAAATAATACAACTTCATTGGCCTCTGCAATTAATGTTTGAAATGTTAGTGCATTTGTCTGAAAATATGAAATTAATTTTTTAGAAGAATAAAGTAGTATTATTTTATGAAATGTTCATTGAGACGAAGGAAGCAATGTTTAGTATTTTTGGACATATAAAAAAATCTCCTTTTTAAGGAAAAAAATGTCCTTCATTTCAAAAATGAATATAAATTAATATAGTAGTACTATTACCTCTTTCCCAATATAATTGAATATATTATTTTTTATTATCATTTTGCCTAGAAAATTTAAATATTCATGCAATGCATAACGGAATAATTTGAAAGAGATACATATTTATTTACATTAACTCATTTAATTTTGAGAAGAGAAATCAAAATCCTAAAAATACTAACAATTGTGTCAAATGAAAAAAAAAATCTCCAAACCCTCCACTCCCTCATCAAACCCAACCCACTTCTTCGTCTCCCTCTTTTAAAATACTAATTTATGCTATTTATATTTCTTAAAATATTGATATGCACTTCAATCAAAATTTTAAAAATGATGGTCATCTTTCCCGATATTCGTCTTTATAAATACACAATTTTTTTAGACGGATAGGAAAATAAAAAAATTCATTAATACATTATTTACTATGCTTCAAATATTTTTTTAAATAAAATAAATAAATTATTTGATTTATCGAACTAAAATATAGTCAATAACCATATTACCCCTTCCAACTCATCATCCTATACCCCAATTATTATTATTATTATCATTTATAATTATAAAAAAATACTTCACACTTTAGAAATAAATAGGTCATATTTATTTACATTAACTCATCATGAATACAATTATGATATTTATTTTCAATTTAACTTATTTAATTTTGAGAAAAGAAATCAAAATCCTAAAAATACTAACAATTGTGTCAAATGAAAAAAAATCTCCAAGCCCTCCACTCGCTCATCAAACCCAACCCACTTCTTCGTCTCCCTCATTTAAAATACTAATTTATGCTATCTATATTTCTTAAAATATTGACATGCACTTCAATAAATATTTTAAACATGATGGTCATCTTTCCCGATATTCGTCTTTATAAATACAATTTTTTTTTGAGACAGATAGAAAAATAAAAAAATTTATTAATACATCATTAACATTCATAATTACTCTATACCATTTCTCCTTCAATCTTAGATCACCATTTTACAACTAAAATCATTTCAACCTTGATTAAACCATTTTAACCCAAATAACATTATTCCAAAAATACCCAAAATCCTTTTCTTTCAACAACATATTAAATAACACATAAAGTGAACAATTATTAGAAGGAAGTCATAATAACTTACTTAACAAATACGGGATGGATTAAGAATCTTCTTAGCTTGATAAATTTCCCTAGTTGTCCCAAACTCAAAAGTACACTTGGATTGGAAAATGGAGAAGAATTGCACTTGGTAGGAATTTGAAAGTAAGGCTTTCAATATGAAGCTTCCATGGATGATTTCTCTTGGAGAAGGAAGAAGAAGAAGAATGAGGAGAATGGAGGAGTATGGGAGGAGTATGGGGAAGGATAAAGGGAGTATGGGGAGGGTTGACAAAATGAAAGAAAAGGGTGAGGGAAATAAGGGGAGGGTATGGTCCCCCCATCCCTTCTTAAAAAAAATCTTTTCCATTTATACTTCCCTTACACAAAGAAGCCTAACTACCCACATCTTATTTATTTTATCCATTTCTATTTATACTTCCCCCAAGATGCTCTATTTAATTTCCTAATCATCTCATCCTATTTATAAGAAATCAAGGATATAGAATGAACACATATTATTAACAATAATATTAAAAGCACCTAAAGTCAACAATTAATATAAAAGGCATATAATATGATACTAAAATAGGTGTCTAGGGTTAGGGTCGTTACAATAACAGTCTGTTTAGAAGATTTCCATGATATAGCTGCACCTACTAATGTGAATACATATCAACTTGTAAACCTAGAGTATTTCATATCTGATATCCAGTTAGCATCAGTATATATTTCAATCATAGCTGGATCTAGTATAATGTAATCCATAATCACGAGTATATCTTAAGTACCCTAGTACTCTCACAATACCCTTCCAATGGTCTGTCCCAGGATTACTTATATACCAACTCAGTTTGCTCAAAATATATGGCCTTGTACAACTCATTTAAGTATATTAAACTTCCAATGATCCTTAAATACTCTAACTAAGACATAAGTTCACCTCTATACTTTGTTAAATGTAGGCTTGTGTCAATTGGAGTATTCACCGTTCTATTGTCATTCTTGTTAAATTTCTCTAGAAATTTATTCACATAATGTGATTGACTCAGTACAAGTCCATCAGATATTCTAGAAAATTTCACTCCAATGATCACATTCACTAAACCCATATCTTTCATGTCAAACATTGATTTCAACATATTCTTTGTGGATTTAATCATTTTATCAAAGCTTCCTATGATAAGCATGTCGTCTACATAAAGACACAAAATGACAGCCATTTTTCCGTATTTTTTATATAGACACATTTGTCACATTCATTGATTTTAAATCCACTTTCAATCATGGCTTGATCAAACTTTTGATGCCATTGTTTGGTGCTTGTTTGAGGTCATACAATGACTTCACTAACTTGCACACTTTATTTTCTTGCCCTGGAGCAGAAAAGCCCCCAGGTTGTTCCATGTAAATCTCCCCTTCTAAATCTCCATTTAGAAAGAAAGTTTTTACATCCATTTGATGTACTTCAAGATTTCGCAATGCGGCAATTGCAATTATAATCATAATAGACGTTATCCTCATAACAGGAGAATACGTGTCAAAGTAATCTAGGCCTTCCTTTTGTCTGTAACCTTTAATTACAAGTCTATCCTTATACTTATCAATTGTTTCATCCGCCTTCCTTTTCCTTTTGAAAATCCACCTATATCCTAGTGGTTTACTTCCCGGAGGAAGATACACTAGTTCCCAAGTGTGATTTTGCAAAATGGAATCAATTTCACTCTTAATAGCCTCTTTACACAAAGGTCCTTCGAAAGAGCTCACAGTTTATTTATAACTTTGTGGCTCACTTTCTAGCATGTAGGTTAGAAAATTCGGGCCAAAGGATTTTTCTACTCTGGCTCTTTTGCTACGTCGAGGTTCCATCTCCTCTTCTTCACTTCTATCTTGAATGTGTTCTAATTCTATTGAATATTGTACCCTAGTTGATGAGTTTGCCTCATTTCTTAACTTACATGGGAACTCATTCTCAAAGAAATACACATTTATAGATTTCATTATAGTATTCTTGTGTATATCTTGAATTTTTGATTCATATATACACACGAAATTTATAAGCACAACTATTGTGTGCTTATCCAATGAATATGCAATCAACAGTCTTTGGTCCAATTTTCACCTTTTTAGGTGGAGGTACGGTATCTTCACAAAATACCCCCACACTCGCAAGTATTTGTAACATGACGCTCTTCTATGGCATAATTTATATGGGCTCTTGTTTAGTTTCTTTTGCGATACCTTATTTAACACATAATTTGCCGACAACACGGCTTCTCCCCACATGTTAGAAGGTAATCCTGAACTTATCAACATGGCATTCATCGCTTCTTCTAATGTCCGATTTTTCCGTTCGGCAACACCGTTTTGTTGGGGTGTATAAGGTTTCATGGTTACATGTTTAATTCCATATTGAGCACAAATTGCCTCAATTTTAGAGATTCAAATTCCCCACCACGATCACTTCTTAGTGCCTTAATTTTATGGTTTAATTAATTCTCAACTTCATTTTTATAAAGAGTGAACTTCTCTATAGCTTTATCTTTACTTTTGATGAGGTACACATAGCAATATTTTGTGCTATCATTAACAAAAGTTGCAAAGTACTTATTACCACCACGTGATTGTGTTGATTTGAAGTCAAATATGTCCGTGTGAACTAACTCGAGTGGTTCACTATTTCTTGTTATTGGATGGAATGAAGGTTTTATAAATTTTGCTTCTACACAAGTTTCACATTTGTGTTTTTAATCAACTTTTAATTTGGGTATGCAATTAAAGTTAATTAATCTACGAATAGCATCATAATTAACATGTCCTAATATACCATGCCACAAATGGGAAGACTCAAGAAAGTAAACGGAAGAGTTATTCATTGCATTGATTTTTGGATTAATCGCCATTTCACCACCATTACACTTAAATTAAACAACCCATCATTCACATACCCTTTTCCTACAAACATTTCATTCTCGGATAAAGTGACAACATCAGATTCAAAACAATACGAAAACCATGCTTAATTAAAAGCGAGCCAGACACCAAGTTCTTCCGGATGTCGGGCACATACAGCACATTGTTGAGAGTCAATTCCTTTCTGGATGTCATCTTCAAAACCACCTTCCCTTGACCTTTGATGTCGAAAGTGGCTAAATTCCCCATAAAAACTTTTCGCCATTTTCCATACCTTCAAATGTACTAAACATGTCTTTGTTGGAGCACAAATGTTTAGTAGCACCGGTGTCAATCAACCACTTATTTGGATTCGATCCCACCATATTCACCTCGGAAACTACCGCCACAATACATATCAGACACATCTCTAGCTATGTCTTCCACTGATGGATGTGGTTTTACCCATCGAAAAGATATATTTCCTATCTTATTTGATGCTCAAACCCTCGGGAATTTAATGTGTTTTGTTAGTGTTTTGAATGTACAGGGGTTGAAGTGCAATTAAGCAGAAAATGGAGGATATAAGCTTATTTTGGAAGTTCAGGGACCAAATTGCAGTTATAAAAAATATGGGAGTAAGCTGGTTTTATAAAGTTCAAGGGCCAAAGTGAAAATCTGGGAAAAGAAGAAACCAAAGTGAAATTAGGTGAAAACAAGGAGAAAATTGGTTAAATGAAGTTTAGCGGCTAAATTGCAATACTGTGAAAGTGGAAGGTCTGTAGTGAAATGAGGAAAGCTGGCCGCACAACATGGGCCAAGGTTGAAGGGTGGTCGGCCACTTAAGGAAGCTGGCCGAGAAAACAAAGCTGGCCGAGCAGCATGGCCAAGAAGTAGGGGCCACAGGCGAGCGATCACGCAGCTGGCCGAGCGAACGCCCTGTTTGGGCAGTAACTTGGGGCGACCGCGCCATGGGTGGCTGAGAGACCGCACCCATAGCCGGCCAAGGCTTAACTTATACACTATTTTCTCACCTTTTCAAGAAAGTGAAACTAGGGAATGAATGGGAATTGTGGTTGACGTTTGGAAAATCAAGGGTGAAAAGTGGTCATGAAAAGAAAGAAAAGGGGTATGAATGTATTGAAAAGAGGGGCTTGAGCAAAATATTGAATGCATATTCTTCATAATATATATGTGCAAAGAAAAGAAAAAAAAAATAAACAGAAAAAAAATGAAAAGAAAAGTTGAAAAAAATCCTTGCCCTCTCTAATGTTGAAGTGGAAAGTGACAAAAAAAAAAAGTGATCAATCCCAAGTGTGAAAGTATACAAAATTATATGTTTGGGGTTGAATCAATGGATTGGCATGGAGCGGAGTAATAAATTTCAAAGTGAGGATGTATGATGAAGACTCTCTAGTTTCACTACTTGACTTTGTATGTCCTTACCTTTATTTGGAACCTTGAACCTAGCCCGCGATTTTCGCGATACATTACAAACCATAAAGCTATATTTGATCCCTAAAGAGTAGCCGGGTTGACAGTTGTGTTTAAACATGCATATGAGTGGCCTTGTGAAGAAATTTATCTTATCGTCATTGATTTAGATCATGACACAAGAGATCCTATAAAATATCTTATTTTGATAAACAATGATCTATATTTCATTCGTCTTTCCACTACAAGAAACAGTACTTTTAGGGTCGGCCCGTCACCGTCCCTAAAGACCAAATTGCCGTCCCTAAAGGTATTTGGGTCGGCAATAAGGACGGGACTTTGGGGTCCGAAATAAAGGGCGACTCTAAAACTTTAGGACCCCCGTCACCGTCCCCAATAATGTATTCAAGACGGCAATCATCGGTCCTAAAAATTAATTTAGCGGGTAATATATTTGGAGCCAATTTTTTTTGGGACGGGGTAATAGGGTCGGCAAAGCCGACCCTAATATTAATTTAGCGCCAATTTAATTTTTTCCCGGGAAATTATTAGGGACATGCGTCGCCGACCCTAATATTAATTTAGCGCCAATTTATTTTTTGTTCCGGGAAATTATTAAGGACGCACGTTGCCGACCCTAATGTAATTTTGCGCCAAAATATAATTTTGGAGGGAAAGATTTAAGGTCGGCTTTCAACGACCCAAACAAGCTTGTATCCCAAAATATAAATCTTTTATATATGCTAAATGAATTGTAATTACATAATAAAACCAAACCTAAAAATCAAAATTCAAACACACTTTGCAATAAAATTGCTATTATAGATCAAAAGACAACAATTTCATTAAGTAAAACTCAACAACCTAATTTGGTACTACTGTCTGTCTGCCAAGATCATAAGGACATCATAAATCTATAACACATCCATGCTTAGTTCAACCACTTAATATTTGAACAAAAAATGTCTGCCAAAACTCGGTAAAACTATGATAAACAAAATAAATGCATCAACGTTGATAGTGCTTAACTTGGTTGCTCAGCATCTACGATCTTTTTCCTTCACATATCTGCGATGAGGAAAAACGCAAACAATTAAGCAAAAAACTCTAAAATGTTACAGCTTCAACAAGGATAGAATGCCAAAGATACAAACCAAAGACGGATAAATAACCAGTGAACACAAATGGATGCATAAATGCATGATTTTCTATTTCCCCCTGTGATAAGAATACTCAGTATTATCAAAGACGACGGATTAACAAAAGCAGCTAACTACCTAGAAACTAACAAATTCTTAAAGTTAAAGCATTGCATTGCCAAATGAAGAACAAGTAAAAAAGAACACTATACTAGAGATAAACTAAAATGACCAAGAGTTGACTTTCTGTAAGGCCAAACCAGTTGGCCCCTCCTTACTCTCTGCAGAAACACTATAAATGGAAAACCTTGAAACAAATGTCTCTCCAAAGGTTGGTCCATTTCTAAGAAAATAATAATGGGGGTATAAATTATTGGGAGCATTTTCTTTATCCAGAACTCAAATGGTAGAAATTATTGGCTTGCTACTCGTATTTACAGAGTACAGTATTTCAGAAGGATAAAACAATCAAATGCAAATATAAATGTTTTTATCAGTCTAGGGTCGTCTGATCATCTATACACTGTGTCTAAGCTCTAGTATCCGTAGTCCAAATGCACCCAAAGCAATTCCCAAGCACTCTTATATTTAATTCTTGTCTCATCTACAGATTTGGAGCAATTAATAATAGTTATTCATTGGGACAGAGAGTAAGTTGATTCTTTCTGTAATATGGGAAGAAATAAATTCTGATTTTTGATTCAACTTTCTTCCCCCTTCATCAATTTCTTAATGCAAAATAAGAAT
The DNA here is from genome assembly GCA_022495995.1 of Adenophora triphylla var. japonica. Lineage (NCBI taxonomy): Eukaryota > Viridiplantae > Streptophyta > Magnoliopsida > Asterales > Campanulaceae > Adenophora > Adenophora triphylla. Next base: position 612,716 of record JAFEMH010000151.1, on the reverse strand, counting down.
CCATGTTCTCTTAAAGTGCTTGGAAGTTGAGTAAGCTAATTAGGGAAATCAACACAATGCAAACCCATGGTTACGTTGAGGTGGATGTGGGGCAAGCAAAAAAACAACAAAGCTGGAAGTCAAACTGATTAGGCATATAAATGAAAACTGATTTAAGTTCTCTTCACTTTCTCTATAATTACACAACAAGAGAAGTTCAAAACAAAAAAGTTAAGAGAGCTCAGCAATGCCTTTCATTATTCTGAAGATGACGAGCAACGGACCATTCCATTGCTGCAGCCTGCAAGGGCTATCCTCACTGCTCATTTGCACTAGCCGGTAATCTAACCCATTAGTGGGGGTGTGGAGCTGAATTAAATTGACTACGAATGGCCGGAGTTTCTATATGCACATTTATTTTCGATTGAAATAAAAATAAAAAAGACTCTAGTGTCCAAATGCACCCAAAAGCAACAAGCAATTCTGATTCCTGCGACTTCTTGTCTTGACTCTACTGATTTAGCAATTGGCTTCAGGTGTAAACAAAAAAAAAATACACCAAAAACGTGTGAAGAGCTCAGCATTGCCTATTTAGCAATTGGCTTCAGGTGTAAAAAAAAAACATAAAAAAAGTGTGAAGAGCTCAGCATTGCCTTACAATCATCCAAAGATGTCAAGCAATGGACCCTTCCATTGCAAATGGCTTATCAACACAGCTCAAAGAATGCAACAGCCAGGAATCGAACCCTACTTCCCAACCCACACTAGCACCACCTCACCCAACCCCCTCTTTTAAAAAATGAGAGAAAGGAAAGGAAAGAAAGTGGGAGGAAATCTTATAAATTTTCAACTCTAAGGCCCCACTAATTTTCAGATATTAGATCAACACAAGCATAATAAGGCCCCACTAATTTTCAGAAAACAAGACATATTTGAATATATTACAAATAACCAAATCATGGATCCATGAACTATTAAAACTAAATAGGATACACATAGAAGAGAAAGAGGACATGAACAACATTATAGAAGAGAAAGCATGTACCTCTATATCAACTGATTTCTGGTGTTTGACCCGCCACTTGAATTCCCGCGGATTGGAGTTGAACCATTTGAATTTATCCCTGCAGCATTCAATGCCTGAATAACTCGAGCCTCAGAATCCATTGCGATCGTTGAATAACTTGTAATAAAGCCTTCAACGAAGACATTTCACTCCTTATCTCCTCCTCATAACGGTCACGTGCTGCATCACGAAGATCACGCTCTAGATCACGCTCTGCAATACGACGATCACGTTCTGCAAGCTCTTCCCTTAATTTTGCAAGATCGGCCTCAAACTCCTGAATAGATGAAGGCGATGTCCCATCCAATGTTGCGCACGAGGTATACCCTAATCTAGTACCCACGCCACCACACGTAACTCGTCCGTGTCCATCATTTCCGATTATATCTACGAAAATTCTTTCCCTTTTCTCTGGATCATCTTTTTCCTCTTCTGGTAGCTCATCAAAGCGTCTTTCAAATTGTTCCTGTAACAGAATTCAAAACAAAAAAAAAATTGACTACAAAAATAGATATGAGGACAATAAACGTTAGAAATCGAGCATAATTCATGATATACATTTATGCCAGCAGCTCCATCATCTTCGGTGAATTTTCCTTTCTTGGCACGAGTTGCTCTCCATATGCTAATTCCATCTGTAGGCTCATTATTTTCTTTTCTCTAATAAGCCATTTGTCCGCACCAAAAATAATATAAGATAGTAGTTAGCTAAGTTATAAAATAATTCATTAAAATAAGTAAAATACTTTAGTAAACATAGCAACACTTACCTTATGGACAATATTTGGAATTGAATTCCTTCCAATTCGAGGATAGGCATTTAGGTTACCTCGATTGTCCATGTTTCGCATTGAAATTTCCTGTAAAAATCAATAACGTCATGTGAAAAATATGTTCACAAACAAATATATCGATTCATACGAACTCATGAATAATTACATACTTGTGTCGATTCCATACTCCAGTAGCTCACTAATTCTGACCATTGATCGGGTTGGACTTCTGGAAGTACAACAAAACAATGTTCAGGATCATCTTTAAAGGGTGTGAAGTACTTTTTCTTCGCCCGTACTTAAATGATTTCCAGGACTTGTTTAGTTTTTTGAAGCAAAGCTTCTTAAATCCATCAGTGCATTGGTGTTTGCACTCGCAAAACAAAGAGTTAATACGAGTAAAAACAAAAGGGGGTGGAGGAGGAGCATCAACAACGCTTGTTTTTAATGCGAGTAAAAACAAAAATTCTTTTTAATATTGCTCACCTTAACATCTTTCCAAATATTTTCAAGAGCTTCCTTTTTCATTCCATCCCATGAAGTCCAATCTAATGGGAACCAGTTGCCATTTCTTGCACATTTTCCAAGATGACTTGCTAACTTGGCACCATTTCCACCTAAATAATTATTATCTTTGTCCCATTCGATGATTTTCTTTGCATCTCCCCACCCGTCCCATAACTGTGCTCGGCCCCTACCTTTTCTTTTACTCGTAGAATCACCATCAGTTTCATCTATAAGACAAGAAATAGTCTATTACTAAAATTTCAACAAAGTTGACATATACCATATAAAAAATAAAATACTTGACAATTTAATTACGGTTTATCCATATATATATATATATATATATATATATATATATATATATATATATATATATATATATATGAAATAGACAAACTGGAATCAAACTTCAATGGAACACAAAAATTCTGGGAAACCATGACACTAAGAGAATTAGAAAGACTATTGTTACATCAAACAGAAGATAGACAGTGTGAATTATATGAAGGTAATGAATTTCACCAAGATTATAATCTATACAGAGGACCTTTTATTTGCCAACCCATGAGCCTGCAACGATGTCTGCTGGTCTATGTATGGGCCAAAACATCAGAAAATCCACAACCTATGCTTTAGAATGGAACGAGTTAGATTCCATGTTTATTCTTAACTCTGTCTGTTGACTACTACAACAGATAGGAGTCGGACTCATGTATATTCCCATGCTGGAAGGTTCATCGCCTGACCGATTATCTTTATATAACAAATGGTTGAAGTTCACTAGTGTAAAGTTTAATTCATCGACCATCTTCCCTCCCCGTGTGTTGACCCAATCACATTTGAATAACACAAATTTCAAACCATTCAGATACTGAATTTCAAGTATATCGGTTAATACCCCATAATACACAACATCCCCAGCACGAGGATTTGAATCTCTACTGCTGGAATAACTCATTTGAGTTGCCTTTAGAACAACACCACTATTTTGTGTTTTCCGACGCATATCTAGCTTTTTCGTTCGAAAGCGAAAGCCAGATATTATGTAAGACTTATAACGATATGCATTTTTTCGAGGACCCAGAGCCAAACTCCTTATTTCATCTGTGATCTGGTCATCATTAGCATTCTCACTTACCTACAATCAGTAAACAAAAAATAAGATAGTCATTTTCACCTAAATAATTATTATCTTTGACCATACACAAATCTTACATGATTGCGTAACCATAAATGAAACTCCTCATTATGTTTACGATTAACAAGATGCTTTTGCGAGTTGAGGGGGTACAATGCCTTGAGCTCAGAAATGTGTTTTCTGCCAATAAAATAGTCATTATTAGCAATTTATAACACAAGTCATATATACTTAAGTTTCAAGTTAAAATTAACTTACTCGATGAACGGTGTCAATGCCTCAAAGTTTCCGAGCACATATCGATGTGCTTGTTTGAATGTGATATCATCAAGCTCAACCTCTACCCTTTTCCCCAATCCTCGACCATATTGTTCACCTCTATCGTCATTTCTTGCAACCCGATTAGACCTTGTTTCCACATTATCATCAATATACCTTGTACAGAAAGTCATGCATTCCTGTAAAAGGACATTTTTAGCAATTGACGCCTCAGGCCGAGCTCGATTACGCATATAGAGCTTAAGCGTGTGGAGATATCTTTCCATTGGGTACATCCAACGATAAATTACTGCCCCTGCCAAACAAAGCTCATTTGCCAAATGTATAGGCAAATGCTCCATGACATCAAAGAAACTTGGGGGAAATATCTTTTCAAGACTACAGAGAGTAAGAGCCATGCGATCTTCAAATTTATCTAAATCAGCCAAAGTATTCACACTTGAGCATAACACTGCAAAACAATTACTCAACTCAATCAATGCTTGTACAATGTGCTTTGGTAGAACTCTTCTTGCAGCTATGGGAAGTAATTGTTGCATTAAAATATGATTGTCATGGCTCTTAAGTCCCCAAATAGTTCGTTCTTTAACATGCACACATCGTGAAATATTAGACGAGTAACCATCAGGGACTCTAACATCTCTTAACACTTTTAAGAATATTTCCTTCTCTCTGTTAGTCATTGTAAACTCTGCCGCCGGAATATAGTCTATATTTGCCCCTCGAGGATGAGGATGTAACTCATGCCTAATATTCATGTCTCTTAGGTCTTTCCTGGCTTTCGCGTGGTCCTTTGTTCTCCCCTTAACACCAAGCAATGTAAACAAGACATTATCACATACATTTTTCTCAATATGCATAACATCAAGATTATGGCGAATTGCATTGTGCTCCCAATATGGCAATTCCCAAAAGATGCTTTTCTTCTTCCAGTTATGTATTTTATCAGCCCCCTTCTCTCTTTGTTCCCTATTTCTCTTTCTGAGCACATCTTCTTTCTTGTACACAGTTTTCAATGTCATAGTCATTTAATTGTTGTAATAACTCAGATCCTGTGAGCTTACGAGGGGCTGGCCTAGTATTTACTTTGCCATCAAAAGCTATTTTTGATTCCTAAACCGGTGACGTGTAGGTAAAAACCTGCGATGACCCCAATAGCAAAATTTACGACAATGACTCAATTTTGTTGCCTGATTATCTATGTTGCAAACAGGACATGCAAATTCTCCCTTCGTACTCCAACCAGATAAGTTAGCATATGCAGGGAAATCATTAATTGTCCACAACAAGGATGCTTTCATTTGGAAGAATTCTTTGGTAGATACATCATATGTAGATACCCCAGCCTCCCATAATTCTTTCAACTCCTCTATGAGTGGCTGGAGATAGACATCAATATTATCCAAAGGCCCTTTCGGTCCATCAATGAGCACTGACAAGATGAAGTTTGACTCTTTCATACATAACCATGGGGGCAAGTTATAAGGTATGACAACAATAGGCCAAGTACTATGAGAGACGCTCATATTTGCAAAAGGATTAAAACCATCTGTTGCTAGTCCAAGCCTAATGTTTCGACTTTCACTAGCAAAAGATGGGTAACGGTGATCAAATCTTTTCCAGGCAACAGAATCCGCTGGATGCCTCATCACACCGTCCTCGATCCGTTCTTCCTTATGCCATTTCATAAGTGGAGCTGTACGAGAGCACCAAAAGAGTCTTTGCAATCTTGGCTTTAAAGGCCAATACCTAACTTGTTTTTCAGCTACTCTTTTAACCGGTGCACCATCACTTGTACCTTGATTTTCGCCCCCAATTCCACTTTGACTTTCAATACTGCTCTTATATCTAGATGCACCGCAAATTTCACAAATTTCTAGATTTTCTGCATCATTACGAAATAGCATACAACTATTTGGACATGCATCCCAAGTCTCATACTTGAACCCCAAGTCTGAAGTTAGCTTATTAGCCATATAATAAGATTTTGGAATTTTTGCTAAAGGGAAAATCTTTCTTAAGAACTTCAAGATTTGCGTGATAGCTTTATTTGTCATATTATTGACCTGCTTTATATTCAAGAGCTCGACAACAAATGAGAGTTCTGTTACTCCTTGAGGACAATTTTCATACAACTCGCTCTCGGCATCCTTTAAGCGTCTATAAAACTTTCTAGCATTTTCATTGGACCCCATAACATCATCAAAACCATCTTCAAAAGCATCATCATCATTATTTATGGGTTCATCATATGTTTGTTGTTCATCAGATATTGGTGGAACCCCCATCCCCTCTTGGACTAACGAGACCATATTGGAGGTTACATCAACAACCTCAACTCTTGTAGCAGCATCTAACATGTCCTCCTCTGAAATATGAGAATTTCTATTCAATTCATGTGAAAAGTTCTCCCCATGATGATCCCAATTTGTGTAATGTTTATCAAATCCATGCATCTCTATATGTATCTTTACCATCTCAAGGTTTCGGTAATAACGATTCCGACACTTGCTACACGGGCAGTAAATCACGTCTCTCGCGATATCTTTCTCCCTAAACGCAAAGCTTAGGAAAGCATCAACCCCATCTTTATATGACTTTGAAGTCCGATTTCGTAATGCAATCCAAGTCTTATCCATAACTACTTTAATGAACTGTTAACATATACAAACACATAATATTAATCACTCAGAAAATTATAAGTAAATCAAGTACTTTCTTAGTATATAACATGCCTACGCAAAACATACTTTGAATGGAAAAACTATAATATAATTGTTTAGATTGATTTAATTAACCTAAAAGTATTGCTCAAAATTTTACAATAAGCTTGGAACATGAAAGAACATCACAATAACAAACATGAATAGAACACAACATCTTTGAGTAAATACATCAAATTCTCATGCTTCTCAATCTTAATATATGCAGGCACCGCAAAACAAAATGTTTTAGAGGAAGATAAGCAATGCAGTAGCATTATTTTACTTTTATTTATTTTTCATTTAAAATGACCAAACTATTTGTGTTAGGAAGTTGGGAAATAATTGAAACCATGCATGGGAAATAAAATAAATTCTAATCTTGATCATTACGAATGCCAGTAGGACACTTATTAGCAGGATCGAGAGGTTTTCTTAGATTATTTTTCCCCAAATACTTTAGCTGTTAATGTAATATGGATAAGTTGGGGGAGTTGTAAAGTTTATAATATAAGTTTTAAATAGGACTTGAGGAAGGAAACTTGCCAAAATAAAATGTAGGAGTAAATTATGAAGACTTTTAGGAGTAAGCATGAAAATAAAGAAACTACTTGATGATCTGCTATTTTTTTATATCGCCCCCACATTTAAATTGAAATTAGGTTGCAATATCTGAATTAATTTGCTATAAAAATTTCCTTAATGGGAATTTTTACTCTTTAACTGGGCAGCCCAAAAAAGAATACTCACCTCTTATATTGAGACGGAGGGAGCACATCTTTAGAGCTTACTTGTAAGCATGGAAATGTAGGTAGTTGACAAGCAGAATGACCCTTATTGCCTTTTTTTATTTTTTAGAAACTCATGCTATAATATTTTAAAAGCTAAAGAAATGACAAGTGCTTATGTCTCTATGATGGATGACCAGATTTTATAAATGAATATTACAAACCAACTATAACTTGGGTTTCCCCTACTTGGGGAAAGAGAGAAAACCTTCACCTTCTTCACATGGAAACTAAAGAAGGATATAATGTCGAGTATCTACAAATTGAGTTAAGGAAGTTGGCAAAACAAACTATTTTTCATTAACAAGTTTTTTTTTAAGACCTTCATCAACAAAGTTAAACAAAGATTAATCTGCTCTAATTGTGTTGAAGTCGCTAATGTAACCCCATACTTATCTCCCCTAATAATTACTCCCTCCGTCCCAAAATGAATATCCATTTTTGTTGTTGATAAAGAACAAAAATGATCAATCACAACCTCATGACCATTATATTTCTAATGCAATTTTCATAATTATTTATCTTCTTTGGTCAAAGGAAACAAATATTAGCATAGCTTGCAGAATGCTTACAGTAAACTCGGGAATGGCAGAAAATTGAGGGATTCCACTTGAAATAAATCTTTCTTTGCAGAGGATGGATAACGTACAAGCTGCACACACAAAATGCACAAATCAGGATTTCAAATAAGTAGAGAGAAACCTTGATTTTCGTAATTCTTTGACGGACGATTAAGAACCAATTGCAGAAGCTATTAACAAAAAAAATTCATTACAAATAAGTAGAGAGAGAAAGTACCTTGACGATTGCAGAGAACGCGGATGAAATCGATTAGAGAGGGGCGAGAGAAACCTTGACGATTGCAGAGAATGGCTAATGAACAAGAAGAATCGAACAATAGATGGGATTATTACGGTTTACAGACGGCAAATCTAACAATAGAGGGAAACATTGACGACGATTGCAGAACAGAGGGATACCTTGACGGACGAATGCAGAAACCTTGTTGACGACGACGACGATTGCAGAAACCTTGAGAACGCCGATCGCAGAGAAGAGAACGGCAGGAGTGGAAGTTGGCGTGAGATTGAGGGTTTCGTGGGTTTACTTTGAAAATCCTTTTGATTATAGCATATTAAACTGACCTAGACTCTTTTAAAATTTTAGGAGACCCGCTCTGTTAGTCCTTAAAAATCAGTTTTGAGTCTTTAATATATAAACCAATTTTGTACGTGCTTAGCCGACTTATTAAGGAGACAATAGGGACTAGAGTATTTTCCCGACCCAAAAAATTCAGTCCCTAATAATGCCTTTTTTTGTAGTGTTCATTATGTGATGGAGAATTGTAAATTAGATGCATCCATGTAAATATAATCCCATGTTCATGATGATACTTGTAGATTATGTATGTTGTAAAGATCTAAGACTTGTTGTGCCAACAACCTATTATATGAATTGAACAAATTCCAAAAATATTTTCTTTGAATTTATTTAGTTTTTATTTTGTTTTAGTTTTGTTTTACTCGAGGATGAGCAAAAGATAAGTTTGGGGGTATTTGATGGATGTGGTTTTACCCATCCAAAAGATATATTTCCTAGCTTATTTGATGCTCAAAACCTCGGAAATTTAATGTGTTTTGTTAGTGTTTTGAATGTACAGGGGTTGAAGTGCAATTAAGCAGAAAATGAAAGATATAAGCTTATTTTGGAAGTTTAGAGACCAAATTGCGATTATGAAAAATATGGGAGTAAACTGGTTTTATAAAGTTCAAGGGCCATGATGGATAAAAATCCTCTTGTAATAAAAACCTTGCAAGTTTACAAGTTACCGAAGTAGCAATATACAAAAGTAAGGGTCGAACCACAGAGACTTGACTGAATTAACAAGTTGATTTAATTAATGCAGCAAGTAACAAAAAGGGGGGTTTTGATTTGATTGATTAAACTAGATTAACAAATAAATTAAACTAATGAAAATAAAACAGATATTGAAATCAATAATGACAAGGATTCACGGATTGGGTTTCACAACTATCTCCTTCCTATGCTAATTTTTAAAAACAATTACTAATCTTGTTCAAGAAATCGTTCACTTTAGTAAGAGTTGGGACGGTTAGATGGCCGGATTGCAACCCTATTCTTACTTCTATGTGTTGTGTTCCGCTAGGTCTACAAAACACACATGTAATGTATTAAAATTCAAGGAACAATTGATTTTAGATTTGTTTGATTTTCGCTAGGTCTTCAATTAAATCTATTCAATGGAATTTAGACAAATGTAAAAACTACCCACGCAAGTGTAGTAATTTAAACCCTAGTAATTTAAAGACCAACAATATCAATCAATATTGTTTGAAGTCTAAAAATAAATTAAGAAAATTTCATTGAACAAGAACAAGAAAAGTGTGAAAGAATTAAAATATTATTAGTATAAGAATTTGACAATTGTTACATCTAAACCACAAAATAAAAATTAGCTACTCATAATAAAAATTACAAAAATAAAATAAAGTAAAAACCTCAGTTCGAATCGTAATATTAAGACGGAGGAAAGAAATTGTTGTTCTTCCTCAACCTCAAATAGTGCCACGGCTGGAACCTAATTCCCCTTAAAAAAAAAAAAAAAAAAAAAAAAAACAATTGCTTCTTTATATACCTTAGGTTGAAAATAAATTGGGCCACAGCCATGCAAATAAGGCCCAACCGCAGGCCCAAACTAGCCAAGCCCACTCGTGACCACGAGTCGTATCACTCAGCCCAACTCGTTCTGATCCAAACAATTACTCCTCTTCCAAACGTGCTCAAGCCTCAGCCTTGGCTGCACCATTGGCCGGCCAGCAGCAGCAACACCTCGGCCTGACTGCCTTCATTCCTAGGTCATCCTTTTGCCTTGGCATCATTTGGCCTGCCATGTCTCTTGATTTTGTCCCATTTTGGTTTCGTCTCGCAACAATAGCAAAGTCGCATTTTAGTCACTATAAAAAATTCTTTTGCACCTTGGTCCTTGAAATTTTATATTTTCACTTTGGCCCATGAACTTTTTGCAACCAATTTTTCTCCTATTTTCCATAATTTCAGTTTGGTCCCTGAATTTTCAAGATTTATATTTTGGCCCTTGAACTTCATAATATCAGATTTGTCCCACATTTTTCAGAATTGCAATTTGGTCCCAACACTTCCAAAGTAGGCATAAATATTCTATTTTCAGCATTGTTGCACTTCAGCCCCTGAATTATAAAAACACTCAAATATACATTAAATTTTCAAGGTTTCGAACAGAAAATAAGCTTAGGAACATATCTTTTGGATGGGTAAAACCACATCCATCAAATACCCCCAAACTTACCTTTTGCTCGTCCTCGAGTAAAACAAAAGAACTAAACAAAACAAAACTACCCTAACAACTACAAACAATCAACAGAAAATATTTTTGATATGTTCTCACTACATACAAGGTTGCCGGCCAAACAAGTCTCAGATTCTCACTTAAATATGCTAAATAAGTGCCAAAAAGAATATGCAATTACAATTACAATAATGCATCTAACCCACAATTTTCCACCTCGGCCTGAATGATGAATAAAATATGGAAGATCATGGTCACTAAGATAAGATTGTTTATGGGTTCACTAAAACATGCCCTACATCACAGATGACAAACAATTCCATATACAAGGATACTCATATGCACGATTACGCACTTGTCAACCCGATTACTCAATATTGAACAAAAATATGGCTCAAAGTTAAATCCACAACAATTGTGGGGCTAGGTTCACGGGTACAAACGAAGGAATGGACATACAAACACAAGAATGTGAAATTAAAAGCCTTCCATTGGATAATACTCCTTCTGGAATTTCAGCTTTCCGCTCACCTTTGTTTCCCCAATACTTCAACCCCCAAACTAGACTTTGTCATACTTTATACACTTGGGGTTGAAAGCATTCCCTCTCTCAATAAATGTCACTTATCAAACATACTTCACAGAATTAGGGGGCAAACTTTTTCTTTTCTTTTGTTTTCTTTTTCTTTTTTTTTTTACTTGAACCTTTTTTTTTCTTGCCCCCTTTTTTACAGTACATACCCACTTTATAATTTTTTTACCTTTCTCACACATTCCCTTAAATTTCCTATGTAACCCTCAAACTTGAACTTTTCCAATTTCACATTCTTGCAAAGGTAGGATAAACCTATTTTAGGTGTCAAGGACTAGAGAGTAGGCATCAAATGAAGGCGAATGGTGGTCTAGATGTTCCATTCCACTACAAGAAAAAGAGGAATATGCGATGGCCTATTGCGATGGCAGTAAAGGCCGTCGCAGTAGATATGTTTAGGCGATGGCTAAGGCAATCACAAATAAAATGGTCACATTTTCGAGCGGCAGTCCAAAAAACCTTGAAAATTTTGGCGGCCCAATTTTGGCGGGAGAGACATTTCAATATGCGTCTGCATTAATAAATATGCGATGGACTTAGCCGTCTCATAAGCTATTCAATAATAAATCTATTTTCAAAGTAAATAAATAAATAAAATTTAATAATAATAATAAAAAGCCATCGCAAAAACAAGAAACAAAAGACGAAACCTAAGTTAAAAACAAATATTCTCTCTCCTCTCTCATTACGGTTTTTGCAATCATTCTCTCTAAAAATCACGCCACGCCGCTCGATTAGGTTAGGGCTCCTTCGTCTTCTCCGGCATCCTCCGTCTTCTCCAGCATCCTCCGTCATCCTCCTTCGTCTTCTCTCTCCTCTCTCATTACGGTTTGGAAATCTTTCTCTCTAAAAATCACGCCGCTCGGTTACGCTCGGGTTAGGGATCCTTCGTCTTCCTCTGTCATCCTCCGGCATCCTACGACAAACAACAGGTTCTCTCTCTCTATCTATCTACCTTTCTCAAGATTTCATGATCTCTCTCTGTTACAATGCTAAGAATCGTCGTCCGAGTCAATTAGGAACCCAGAAATTGCAAAATTGGGATTCCTTCTTTAGGAAATCGATTGTAAATAGGAAAATTGATTGTTGATGCAATCAATTTTTTATGTTTCTTCCTCTCTTATAAACAGAATGTTGATGCAATCTGACAGGGAAGCCGTAGAGCGCTAATTGGGAGACTATTCTCATGGTTTATGATTTCATTCGCACCACCATCTGTTTGGTAAGTATTTTGTACTTTTACCTGATCCATATCTTTCCATGTAATGCATATTTTCTTTCCCTGTAATGCATATTTTCTTTCCATGTCATGTGTGTGTTTTTAATTTAAGATTTCATATACCATTCTGTGTATCACTTGAAATCTTGTGGTCTGATTATTTTTGCGATATCAACTATAACAACTCAGAGCCGCTAGATCGGTGTGGTAAAGAGAGTGGTTAAAAAAAATAAGAATTTTGCTTTCGGACATTTGCAGAGATTTATGTATTGATTTAGATTTCTGACTTCATTTTCTCCAGATTTGGATAAAGACAAATTGATGAAGGAAGGTTGAGTTTTTCATTCCCTTGGTAGAAACATTGGAAATTATGATTCAAATATATGCCCTTAAATTGTTGGATCTATGGAAATGTCATGTTATGATAGCTCCATTAAATCTGGAATATGATTTGTTAGTTGCTTTCTCTTTTTCTATCTCCAATGATCAGTCTCTCTCTGTCTTTAAATCTCTCTCTCTCTCTCTCTCTCTCTCTCTCTCTGGTTGTGTGTAGAAATGTTATTTGATTAGTTCTTTTGGACTTGCATTTATCCCATTGTCATTTATGCACACGATAATCAACATATAAGTTTCTGATTCTGAAAATGAATATTTGTTTACTGATATTCTTATTATCTACTAGAAAACTCTATGTTAAAGTTTCATTTACGATTCAAATATATGTCAAGAGAAAACTCCACATGCATTTGAGATTTTACTCAATAACAAGCTTAAAGTCGTATATTGTAAAGAATGTTTTGACCTGTTGGCTTTGACTTACAGACTCACGAAACCAGGAATGCAAACAAAGGCAAGAGCTGTGCACAAAACTTTTGTGGCAAAAATGGAAGGAATTTTTTCAAGATGTACTACAGCAGGTATTAGCTTGAATAACAATGGAGTTGTCACCTGTGAAAAATTAAATAAGAAAATGATGTGGTCACTGCAAGACCAGCCCATGCAACACCAATAAGTCTAGTAGCTTAGTCAGTTAGTTTGTCAGTTAGTTTGTGTTATTTTATGTTATTCCTTTTGTTTAGGTAGGTAGTTCCCTCCTCAAAACAACTACCCAAGTAGTGGGGTTCGTGTGTTGGTGGGTGGTTATTTCAACTCCTTTTTAATGTTCTTGTTTCTTTTCGGTATGGATTATGAAGAAAATATTATCCCAATCTCCTGTCTTCTCTCTTCTCCTTCTTCTACTCTTTTTGTTCTTAACATTGGTATCAGAGCCTGGTTGCGATGGATACTCGTAACAAGTCTAATGCCGAATTTCGGAATGAGGTCAGTGAAGCGTTGGCTAGGCATGAGTCCACCTTCGACCAAATTCATTCCACTCTTCAAACGGTGTTGACGGAGTTGCAGAAGTTGCAAGTTTCTCGCACCAACCTTAATCCTGACATCAACCCTTTTGGTAACGCTGAAGAGGCTACCACATCGGTTGTGTGTAAAGGTAAGGAACCCGGTCACGATAATCTGAAGCTCCTGTTTCCGAAATTCAATGGAGAAGATCCTAACGGATGGATCTATAAAGCGGAGCAGTACTTCGAATTTAGGTCTATCGACCTGGAACAGCAGGTTCAGTTAGCTTCCTTTCATTTGGAGGGCACGGCTCTACAATGGCATCGTTGGTACATGAAGTTTCGGGGACCGCAGCGGTGGCACGAGTTTACCCGAGCAGTTCTTGCTCGTTTTGGTCCGACAGAGTATGAGGATCCGTCCGAGGCCCTGACCCGTTTACGACAGCTCACGACTGTCACAGTCTATCAAGAAGCCTTCGAAGCTTTGTCCCAGCGTGTTGATGGTTTGCCTGAGTCATTCCTTGTGGGTTGCTTCATTGCGGGGTTGAAGGATGAGGTTCGCTTGGATGTTAAAATCAAGCAACCCAAGACGTTGTCGGATGCCATTGGGGTTGCAAGATTGGTCGAAGAACGCAACCAACTGCAACGAAGTGCTCCTGTTCCTCAGCGTCTGCCTTCCTCGGGTAAAGTAGCATCCAACGTTTCTCCAGGACTACTGGGTCCGTCTCCAGCAGCACGTCAAAGTCCAGTCGCGGCATCCAGCTTCCGTCGGCTTTCTCCCCAGGAAGCACGTGAGAGGCGCAACAAAGGTTTGTGTTACTACTGCGATGAAAAGTTCGTCGTTGGCCATCGATGCCTCAAACCTCAATTATTTATGATGGAAGACACGACCTCAGTGGAGCTAGACCAGCCTCATGATCCGGTTGACAGTGAGGAAGTGGTGGAACAGTCCGAGCCTATGGAAGCCGCACCCGAGATTTCTTTTCATGCTATGACCGGGGCCTCTCACCCGCGAACTCTCCGTGTTCTAGGTCGACTACACAGCTCGTGGGTTACGGTTCTCATTGACGGGGGAAGTACACACAATTTCATCGATCAAGCCATTGTTAGGCGATTTGGGTTGATAATTAGCAAGGAAAAAAAATTTCAGGTGACCATAGCAAATGGGGAAAGGATTGAATGTTCTGGGCTTTGCAAGGGTCTCCAACTCAATATCCAAGGCACCTTAGTGACTGCCGATTATTATGTGCTCCCAGTAGCTGCTTGTCATGTTGTTCTTGGAGTCCAGTGGTTGCAAACACTAGGGCCAGTAGAGACAGATTACCATAAATTGACTATGTCATTTACAACTGGGGGAACCAAGCGACATTTTCAGGGACTTAAGCCGTCAACTGCTACGGAGTTGGGTGTGAAAGAGTTTCATGGAATGCAGGACCGAGCCTATCTCCTTTATATTTCCTCCCAGGAAAAGTCTCCTGCCACAACGCCAAGGTCCAAGGAACTTGAACAGCTGCTGGACGAATTCTCTGATATTTTTAAGACCAACTCGCAGCTTCCACCAAGGCGCGCTATTGATCATTGTATCCCATTACAGCCCCAAGCTGGTCCAGTTAGTGTGCGACCTTACCGGTATCCATATTACCACAAGTTGGAGATCGAACGTATGGTAGGCGAGCTGCTTGCTGCGGGACTGATTCGGCCTAGCCATAGTCCCTTCTCGTCCCCTGTGTTGTTGGTGAAGAAGGCGGATGGAAGCTGGAGGTTTTGTGTGGATTATCGGGCTTTGAATCTAATAACGATCAAAGATAAGTACCCAATACCGGTTATTGATGAACTTCTGGATGAATTGCATGGGGCGCGCTGGTTTTCCAAGCTCGACTTGACTGCCGGTTACCACCAAATTCGAGTCAAGGATGAAGACATGCACAAGACTGCTTTCCGCACCCATGACGGACACTATGAATTTCTGGTTATGCCCTTTGGCCTCACAAACGCTCCGGCAACCTTTCAAGGGCTCATGAACGACCTATTCCGTCCACATCTAAGAAGGTTTATTCTAGTCTTTTTTGATGATATTCTCATTTACTCAGTTACTTGGAACGATCAAATTGAGCACCTTCGCATTGCTTTTGCTATTTTGCGGGCTAACCAACTGTATGTCAAGGAAAAGAAATGCCGCTTTGGCGTGTCACAGGTTGATTATCTCGGACATATCATTTCTAACGAAGGAGTCGCAGTTGATCCAAGCAAAATAAAGTCCATTTGCGAGTGGCCTACTCCTAGTAATCAAAAGGAAGTCCGCGGGTTTCTTGGTCTAGCGGGTTACTACCGAAAATTTATTCAACACTTTGGGGGCTTAGCCGCACCCCTTAACCAACTGCTAGCTAAGGATGGATTCCACTGGGGAGAGGCAGCAGCGCATGCATTTAAGCAACTGAAGGAAGCCCTTAGTTCACCTCCAGTTTTGGTACTTCCTGACTTTACTCAGCCTTTTATCGTGGAGTGTGACGCTAGTGGTAAAGGGATAGGCGCTGTGTTGACACAAAATAAGCGACCGGTTGCTTATTTTAGTGAAGCCCTTAAGGGTTCGGCCATTCATTTGTCAGCCTACGAGAAGGAGATGCTTGCTATTGTCAAGGCTATTCGGAAATGGAGACCGTATTTGCTGGGGCGGAGATTTACTGTCCGCACTGACCAACGAAGCTTGAAATATTTGCTAGAACAGCGGATCACCACGCCAGCCCAAGCTCGATGGCTACCTAAGCTGATGGGGTACGATTACAACATTGAGTACAAAAAGGGGGTCGACAATCAAGCGGCGGACTCGTTATCCCGCCGAGTTGAGTTCCAATTTATTTCTATTTCGGCGCCAAGATCAGAATGGTGGCAGCAGCTACAAACCGAGACAGGAAGTGATCCTTTTTATCAGCGCTTAACTGGACAGCATTTTCAGCAACATGATGGAGTTTGGTTCTCTCACGGTCGAATATATTTGAGCCCTACCTCGGCTTTGATCCCACAAGTACTTGCAGACAGCCACTCAGCCCCAGTGGGAGGGCATTTCGGGTTCAAGAAGACTCTTAGTAGAGTCCGGGACAGCTTCCAATGGCCCAATCTGCGGCGTGATGTGAGGGATTTCTTGCGTCGGTGTGAAATATGTCAACGTTTCAAATTCGACACCATGAAGCCGGCCGGGTTATTGCAACCTCTTCCCATTCCCACCAAAATATGGACTGATGTTTCCATGGACTTCATCGAGGGGTTGCCACTGTCTCAAGGGTATTCGGTTATCATGGTGGTGGTTGATAGATTATCAAAGTATAGCCACTTTGTGGCCCTGAAGCACCCTTATTCTGCCCTCACAGTTGCCAAGTCTTTTATAGCTAATGTGGTTAGACTTCATGGTTTCCCAGCATCAATTGTTAGTGACCGAGATAAGGTATTTGTTAGTCACTTTTGGAAGGCATTATTCGAGTTGCAAGGCACCCAGTTACGCATGAGTTCTAGCTACCACCCAGAAACGGATGGGCAAACGGAGGTAATGAATCGCACACTTGAACAGTATCTTCGTTGCTTTGCCGGCGACCAACCAAAGAAGTGGGTAGACTGGCTTCCGTGGGCCGAGTTCAGCTACAATACTTCGGTTCACTCCGTCACAAAGCTGACTCCGTTCGAAGCTGTTTACGGGGCTCCTCCACCTCGCCTCCTTGACTATATTCCGGGTTCGTCCAACCTTCCAGCTGTGGATAACTTTCTGAGAGATCGCACCACTATACTCAGGACACTCCATCAAAATCTGACTACGGCAGCTCACCGTATGAAGACACAGGCTGATCAACATCGAAGGGAAGTTACGTTTGAAGTAGGGGATTATGTCTATCTTAAACTTCAACCCTATCGACAAACTAGTGTTGCCTTTCGGTCCTCCATGAAATTGGCACCTCGATTTTTTGGTCCCTATCGAATCGTCGCACGCATTGGTCCAGTGGCATATCGTTTAGAGTTGCCACCTTCCGCCCAGATTCACGATGTGTTCCACGTGAGCCTTTTGCGCAAGCACTTGGGCCCAGTTCACACTCTGCTGCCAGGACCATTGCCAGCTACCTCCGACGATGATGTCTTGCTGCCCCAACCCGAAGCCTTGCTAGGACGTCGCACTATTACTAAGGGTCGCTATCGGCCTAGACGTGAAGTTCTCATTAAGTGGCGGGGGGCCATGGAGGAAGATGCAACCTGGGAGAACGAGAGGCGTTTCGTCAGGTCCTACCCAGACTTCATCCTTGCGGACAAGGATGCTGCAAGTGGGGAGGAATGATGTGGTCACTGCAAGACCAGCCCATGCAACACCAATAAGTCTAGTAGCTTAGTCAGTTAGTTTGTCAGTTAGTTTGTGTTATTTTATGTTATTCCTTTTGTTTAGGTAGGTAGTTCCCTCCTCAAAACAACTACCCAAGTAGTGGGGTTCGTGTGTTGGTGGGTGGTTATTTCAACTCCTTTTTAATGTTCTTGTTTCTTTTCGGTATGGATTATGAAGAAAATATTATCCCAATCTCCTGTCTTCTCTCTTCTCCTTCTTCTACTCTTTTTGTTCTTAACAGAAAATTGTTGATGATTAATTAGCTATGCTTTATCAAAAATCATTCATCTGATAACACTTTGGAAAAGAATGATTCGAGAAATACTTGGAGTTTATTGGATACTCTTTCCAGTATCTTCTCACTTTAATCCTAGCAATTACAATATAACTTTAAAATCCTTGACATCCTCATAAAGCTTAACTAGGATCGCACCTGGGTGATGTAGGATTCAGGAGGTGTTTTGTATGAGTTCAAGAGGTGTCTCTAACCTGCTTTGGTACCATATCTAATGAACTGAGCTACTCATGCACCAGGCTCTGGCCCACTAGCACCAGGGTCATCTAGGCTCACCTAAACATCCATGGATGATATTGCTGCTTGCTTGTACTACGTAGACACTTATATGACAGACTCAACCACCACATCTATTTGATGTGGTCTTAGAGTATTACAATGTGTGTACACACACACAATCATGTTATGTCGATCTATAACCGACTTGGTAATTACTGCTCATAATGGAACCTATGTACTAGCTACCAATTTAGCTTTGCTAACAATCTTTGTAGTTAATGGCTCTCATTATATATTGTGGTTTACTTTTCTTGTGTTATAATCAGGACCGGAGGTTGGAGAAGAAGTCCTCTGATATATTTGTTCTTGATAATAGCACTGATGATGATGTAAGAAGTAGCAGCTCTACATCCGAGATGAATGTAGACGAAGAGGCACCTCTTATTCAATCATCAAGGGTTTCCCATATTGGACACTCATCGCTCAGTGGCTGAGATGAATAGTTATATGCATTAAATTGAGGTCAGTCACCTAATATTTTTAGGAGAATCGTGTATCATAAACGTGATTGAAAAAGCCAATAGAAATATATTGTATTCTGTTTTCTTTTATATGAAGCAAGCATATACCCTATTCTTTTTGGAGTGAGTAAATTCTTTAAGACTAACAACAGTGGTAGCTAGTTTTACTGTGGTCTAGATTTGATTAAGTAGCCATTATTTCCATTGTTATCTTGATTTGCCATTGCGATATCAATATTATCGGGGTTTGTTCATACCCCCTAGTTAAATAAGTTCAACTAGGTAAATGTAGGAGCCTTATTATTGTATTATTGTAAATAAACTTGTTATACATTAACATTGTTGATAGTCGTACTTTGAATGAAATTTTTACAGGAGGCTTATGCAAACAAATAACGTGAAGTTAATGGCCTGGAACCTACAACCCAAGTCAATGCTGTTTTGTGCCGAGGATGTGATGCTGTTTCTGACCCAGGAAGAGGTGGGATGCTCGCTCCTCCTTTGTTCAGTGACATTAGTTGTGCTACACCTAGTTCTGACGAGGCATCAAATATCCCAACAAATGCATCTCCTTTCAATGACCATGACATTATCTAGTTGATATATTTTTAGAGAATATTTTGTTTTAGAGTGACATGTGACTACTAGCCTATTATTATTTAGGACAAAGAATGGTAGTTTTTATTTTTTGAAACCTGGACAAAAAATGGTAGTTGGTTAGCAAGTTTAGGTACTTGGTATATATTTTGGACAATGACACCTTTAGGTACTTGGTATATATTTTGGACAAAAAATGGTTGTTGGTTACAAGTTTATATAAAACTTGTGTTTATGCATATGAGTATTTTATTTATATTTAGTTTTTATGAAAAAAGTAGCAATTGCGAAAATAGAATTTATATAAATTTTGGAAATTCTATAAATTCCGGGAAATGTTTATGTGATGGCTAGTGCCATCTCTAAAGAACATCTCAAAGATTTTTGGCAAATTATGTGATGGCGGTTGCTATCGTATAGAATGTAAAATATACGATTGCAATTGCAGTCACATAATCAGGTTTTATGCGATGGTGTAGTCCATCTAATTTGACGACTATATGCAATGGTGAAGTCCATCTAATTTGACAACTATATGCGACGGTTAAATCCATCTTTGTTGAAGAGCATATGCGATGGTTAAAACCATCTTTGTTGAAGACTATATACGATGGCATTTTATTTTTAAAATAATATTTTTATTGAAAATAATATTTATATTATAAGATTAGATTATCCATCGCATAAGGTGTTACGCATTACGCGATGGCCGCAGCTGTCGCATATACCTTTAGCGACAAGGCCTAAGGCGACGGCCATTTTAATGGATTTTGCAATCGCATAAAGAATATGTGACGGTTTATGGACATTATGCGATGGCCGAAAGCCATCGCAAAAAGTAACTTTTCTTGTAGTGTTCATTCTAAACAGGCTCAAAATGGGATCAAGTGACAATTCATATATATATATAGACAGTGACGAGAAAGTCGAAGGCTTACAAGAGGGTTGTCAAATAAATAAAAGCCATAAATATCAAGTAATCTATTGATTTGTTATTGACAAGCGTGCAACCATGTTCTAGGACCCCCGAGAATGTCAAAGTGAACCCATAAAGGACACCTAAATTAATGACCATGATCAAGAAAATATGATGGAAGTGAATGGTGGTGCAATTGTGTTTTACATGTATTAATGCAATTCTAATAAACAAATTCAAATTGGCACAAACTAGCAAATCTCAATCAAAAATCCTCAAATCATCACGGACGTTGGCCAACTTCCTAACATATAATGAGAACAAAATTTTTAATTTTTTCTATTTTTTTGGAAGGTGACACTATATACACTCCCCTGTAAATCCACAAACTCGGAGAGATATCTACCTCAAAACTCAAAACATGCTATGTTCTCATAGCAAATAGAACAAAAATATGCATCGGGTTCAAAGGAGATATGACACAACAAAGCAAATAAATAAAGCAAATAAAACATGCCTACTTGGGTTGCCTCCCAATTAGCGCATTTGGTTAAGGTCGTTAGCCCGACCGTTGCTCCCATTTGGACTTCACCTTCCGTCCTTTGGCCCACTTCATGGTTTCGCGGGTCTTTATGTTCAGTTCATGCCCCATGTAAATTCCTCGAGCTTTAATATTGTTTTGTGCCCAATGGAATTTTTGACGTTTCAACTTCTTGGGCTTCTTCTCTTTCAAACTCTCGCCACTTTCTTCTCCCACAAAAACAGGGGGAGGTACAAGAATGATTCCCAATTTTTCTTCATTTCCAAGGTGATGGATAGGATTTTCACTATGGCCACATTCATTAGCCTTATCAGATATGAGTGCACCACCTTGCATCAAATCATTGACCCACCCTTCACCACCATACAAAGCCAACTCAGGCTCCTCAATGGCTTGTTCATACCCTGTCTTCTCTAAATTCTCTACATCCTCCCTCTCTATACACCCACTTGCACTAACACAAAGTGATTCATCCTTAGAGTCATCATTGGGAATTTCATAGACAAAATTCCCCTTTGATTTCTTCGTGAGTTGCTTTTGTTCTAGTGGTGGTAAATGAAAAGCTGAATCATAAACACACTCTTCCCCATCATCATTCGTATACCAAACTAGGGTTGAAGGTGTCTCTTCAGAATAACAGCTAACAGCAGGAGTATGTACCAGATCGGTGTGAGAAGAAGAATGTACATCATAGCTTATGGAACTCTCATCTCGAAGCGTGGTGATTGACTCAACATGATCAGGCTGAATTAGACTTGAATCCGATTCTTGCTACCTCAATGCCTTTAATATTGTGTCAATGTGTCCATCTATCTTACTCAATACTGTTTCGGTCTGTTTCTCTTGTTCCATTCTCTGCTCATTCATCTCTTCCAATTGTTCCTCCCAATATTGCTTTTGAGGTGGCGGAGGTGATGGGTCATAGTACATTGGCTCTCGCTCATTCCACGTCATGTTTGAATAATTTTTCCACCCTTGGTTATATGAGTTGGGAGGAATACCATACGGAGGTTGCCATGACTGGAAAGAATTTTTTTTTCTTGTACCTGTGGATAATATTCAGAAAAATATGTCCTAGAGGGACAAGCATTAGTAGCATAAGAATAAGACCCACAATTTTGACCCGACTCATACATGCTATAATTATTCATTCTATGCATTCTTGAGTCCCCCAAAAAAATAACAATAAAAATAATAAACGAAAATTATGTACATTAAAAATAAATAAAAGAAATTATTTACACTACCTAAATTAACTTGTTAAATCACAACAAGTCTCCGGCAACGGCACCAAAAACTTGATGGATAAAAATCCTCTTGTAATAAAAATCTTGCAAGTGTACAAGTTATCGAAGTAGCAATATACAAAAGTAAGGGTCGAACCACAGAGACTTGAGTGAATTAACAAGTTGATTTAATTAATGCAGAAAGTAACAAAAAGGGGGGTTTTGATTTGATTGATTAAACTAGATTAACAAATAAATTAAACTAATGAAAATAAAACAGATATTGAAATCAAGAATGACAAGGATTCACGGATTGGGTTTCACAACTATCTCCTTCCTATGCTAATTTTTTAAAAAAATTACTAATCTTGTTCAAGAAATCGTTCACTTTAATAAGAGTTGGGACGGTTAGATGGCAGAATTGCAACCCTATTCTTACTTATATGTGTTGTGTTCCGCTAGGTCTACAAAATACACAAGTAATGCATTAAAATCCAAGAAATAATTGATTTTAGATTTGTTTGATTTTCGCTAGGTCTTCAATTAAATCTATTTAATGGAATTTAGGCCAATGTAAAACTACCCACGCAAGTGTAGTAATTTTTAAACCCTAGTAATTTAAAGACCAGCAATATCAATCAATATTGTTTGAAGTCTAAAAATAAATTAAGCAAATTCCATTGAACAAGAACAAGAAAAGTGTGAAAGAATTAAAATATTATTAGCATAAGAATTCGACAATTGTTACATCCAATCTGCAAAATAGAAATTAGCACTCATAATAAAAATTACAAAAATAAAATAAAATAAAAACCTCAATTCGAATCGTAATATTAAGACGGGGAAAGGAATTGTTGTTCTTCCTCAACCTCAAATAGTGCCACGGCTGGAACCTAATTCCCCTTAAAAAAAAAAACAATTGCTTCTTTATATACCTTAGGTTGAAAATAAATTGGGCCACAGCCATGCAAATAAGGCCCAACCGCAGGCCCAAACTAGCCAAGCCCACTCGTGACCACGAGTCGTATCACTCAGCCCAACTCGTTCTGATCCAAACAATTACTCCTCTTCCAAACGTGCTCAAGCCTCAGCCTTGGCTGCACCATTGGCCGGCCAGCAGCAGCAACTCCTCAGCCAGACTGCCTTCATTCCTAGGCCATCCTTTTGCCTTGGCATCATTTGGCCTGCCATGTCTCTTGATTTTGTTCCATTTTGGTTTCTTCTCGCAACAATAGCACAGTCGCATTTTAGTCACTATAAAAATTTCTTTTGCACCTTGGTCCTTGAAATTTTATATTTTCACTTTGGCCCATGAACTTTTTGCAACCAATTTTTCTCCTATTTTCCATAATTCCAGTTTGGTCCCTGAATTTTCAAGATTTATATTTTGGCCCTTGAACTTCATAATATCAGTTTTGTCCCACATTTTCCAGAATTGCAATTTGGTCCCAACACTTCCAAAGTAGGCATAAATATTCTATTTTCAGCATTGTTGCACTTCAGCCCCTGAATTATCAAAACACTCAAATATACATTAAATTTCTAAGGTTTCGAACAGAAAATAAGCTTAGGAACATATCTTTTGGATGGATAAAACCACATCCATCAGGCCAAATTGCAAATCTGGGAAAAGAAGAGACCAAAGTAAAATTAGGCGAAAACAAGGAGAAAAATTGGTTAAATGAACTTCAGGGGCTAAATTGCAATACTGTGAAAGTGGAAGGTTTGTAGTTAAATGAGGAAAGCTGGCCGCACAACATGGGCCAAGGTTGAAGGGTGGCCGGCCAATTAAGGAAGCTGTCCGAGAAAACAAAGTTGGCCGAGCAGCATGGGCGAGAAATAGGGGCCACAGGCGAGCGATCACGCAGTTGGCCGAACGAACGCCCTGTTAGGGTAGTAACTTGGGCGACCGCGCCATGGGTGACTGAGCGACCGTGCCCATAGCCGGCCAAGGCTTAGCGACGGAAATCTGTGATGAATTTCGTCCGTCACTGAATTAAAAGCAATCAGTAACAGAATCAGTAAAAGAATTTGTGACAGATTTCGACAGAATCCTAAATTTACTAGGAAATTGACCTATTTTGGTTGTAAATCAGGAATCCTACCTCCCTCCTCCTATATAAAGGATCCTAGACTAGGTTTTTGGATTCTCTCTCTATCTTTTCTTCCCCCTTATCATATATTACATTTGTTTCAAGGCTAAGTTATTTGATTCGTGGATTGAGGTGAGTAATAATTTGATCTTTATGTTAGGGTTTTAATTATTCCTATCTCTCTCTCGTTCTTGTTCTCTCAACATTCTTCAAGATCATTCAGGATTCAATTGTATGTTAAGATACCGTTGGCCTACGAATCTATTTGGGTATAAATCGTTTCAGTAATATGGATGATTTATACATTGACCATTGTTGAGAAGATAGATTTTATTGAGGACGTAACTGAAATCAATGAATCTAGGTTCTTATATTTTTGTGATTAAATTGAATATCTTGAATGTTTATATTGACTTAACGGAATATATAAACGAGATAGAGATATTAGGGTTTTAATGTTCTTAACGACGTAACTGAAGATATTAACATCTTAATTCTATTTTTTTGTGAACGAATTCAAGATGAGATTGAATCCTTTTCACATGAAATAAAAAGCATAAATTGATAATTGTTATAATCCCCAATCCATGAATCCCTTGTTTCTTGATTTCTTTGCTTGTTTTATTTTGCTTTCTTAGATTAATAATTCAAACGATCAAACCCTCTTCTTTTGGTTACTTTTATACACTAATAAAATACACTTGTTCTACTTTAGTCCCTGTAAATTCGATCCTTGCTTTGTGCATATTACTACATTGGTAACTAGTACACTTGCTAGGTAATTATAATAAGAGGGAGATTTTCTCCATCATCCATCATGTTCGCTTCACGAGCTTTCTTTGGCATCCTACAAGTCAAAGCCTAGTAGCCTTCACAACCACAATTGAAACAAGTTCCTGTGAACCTCTTCTTGGAAACCCCTACTTTAGGCTTCAAATTAAACGACCTCTTAGTTGTTCCAACTTTGGCTTTACCCTTGACTTTGCCTTTGGAGCTTTGGCCATGCTCCACCACATTTGCTTTGGCCATACTTGGGGTAAACCTTTTCTCGGCAACTCTATTGCCTTTCTCAATGCTAAGTCGAAGGATAAGCCCTTCAACATTAATCTCCTTTCGCTTATGCTTAAGGTAATTCTTGAAATCATTCCAAGCGGGAGGCAACTTTTCAATCATTGCAGCCACTTGAAAACTTTCACTTAACACCATACCCTCGACATGTATCTCGTGCAAAATCATTTGAAACTCATCCACTTGAGATTTTAAAGTTTTTGAGTCCACCATTTTAAAATCAAGGAAACGGGCAACAATGAACTTATTTGTTCCCGAACCCTCAATTTTTTACTTGTGGTCTAAGGACTCCCACAATTCCTTAGCATTCCTCTTCTCTCCAAACACATTATAGAGAGCATCGGACAATTCATTAAGAATATAGTTCTTGCAAAGGAATTCCCCATGTTTCCAAGTTTGAACCGCAACCAAGGTTGTTACATCGGTCTCATTTTCAGCCACATTTGGCATTTCTTCTTGCAAATACTTAGCCAAATTCAGAGTGGTCAAATAGAAAAGCATCTTTTGCTGCCACCTCTTGAAGTCGTGGCCAACAAACTTTTTTGGCTTTTTAGCATGGGGGGTTGAGATGTGCACAGTTTGAGGATTAGTCACAATAGTAGTGCCTTGAGAGCCATTTCCAGTTTGGGTCAAAATCACTGTTTCCTTTCCGGTCACATTCTGTTCAGTATCCATTGCTGAAACAGAGAAAACAATTTAATTAGTTAAATGTTTCTGTAAAACGTATCCCTTTTCAAGGAAATAAGTCTTAAGATTGTTGTCCAAAATGGTTAATGGATGGTTAAATCCACAAAGAATATGTTGAACTCAAAGTTTGACATGAAAGATATGGGTTTAGCGAATGTGATCCTTGGAGTGAAAAATTTTAGAATATCTGATGGACTTGTACTGAGTCAATCACATTATTTGGATAAAATTCTATAGAAATTTAACAAAGATGACAATAGAACCGTGAATACTCTAATTGACACAAGTATGCATTTAGCAAAGAATAGAGGCGAACCTGTGTCTCAGTTAGAGAATTCAAGGATCATTAGAAGTTTAATGTACTTAATGAGTTGTACAATGCCATATATTGCTTATGTTGTGAGCAAACTGAGTCGGTATACAGGTAATCCTGGGACAGACCATTGGAAGGGTATTGTGAGAGTACTAATGTACTTAAGATATACTCATGATTATGGATTACATTATACTAGACATTCGACTGTGATTGAAGGATATACTAATGCTAACTGGATATCAGATATCAAAGACTCTATGTACACAAGTGGTTATGTATTCATATTAGCAGGTGCAGCTATATCATGAAAATCTTCTAAACAGACTGTTATAGCCAGATCCACTATGAAATCAGAGTTTATAGCTTTTGATAAGTGTGGTGAAGAAGCCGAATAGCTATGCCAATTTCTATAAGATATTCCAAAATGGACGAATTTATATTAGTTATATCATTTTGACACCATTTAATTTGAAATTTCTAGTTCATAAGTACTATAATTTTTTTTTCTCAAACAATCTTGACCCCTTCAAAAGAGTAAATTACCAAACCATACTACTCTCTCCGTCTCATGATAATACACACATTTTTGCTTGGCACAAGAATTAAGGTAAAAGGTGAATTGGGTAGGAAAGAGAAAGTGGAGTAAGTGGGTAATTATTGTGAGTAGAGACAAGTGGATCCCATTTCCATTTTGGGATATTGCAGATTATTGTGGGACAACCAAAAGGTGTCTTTTTACGTATTATCATGAAACGGAGGGAGTATATCCTTAATTTCACAAAACATAATGCACTATCTTGACAAAATAATACAATGTACTTTTACAAATACTATAACTCGATTGAATGATGTTAAATCTTATTAACGGAATAATGACATAAACAATACTCCCTCCGTCCCAGGAAATGGTTCACCATTTTTGGCCCGGCACTCAAATTAAGGAAATAGATGGGAAGAAAAAATGTTGTGAGTGTAATTTGAAAATAGGAGAGAGAATTAGTGGAGGAAATAGTAAATTTAAAAAGTGTTGTGAGTGTAATAGTGAATTAGGAGAGAGAATGAGTGGAGAAAATAGTGAGTGGGTATAATAGAATATTAATAAAAATTTTCCATTTTAGAAAAGGTGAAGCTTCAAACGGGATGCCATTTTAGGTAAAAGGTGAAGCATTTTCTGGGAGGGAGGGAGTAATTGTTGTAATATGTTTAAATGACCAACTAACCCGTTAAAAATCTAACACCAATCATTTAATTAACAACCCACTGTTTTCTCCCATATTCTCTACACTTGGAACCTCTCCCAACCCCAAATAAACCCAACCTACGTCTCCCCTTTCTTTCCCAGTGTGGCCTCCCTCTACCCATTCCCTCGCCATCCTCCTCCTCTCCACCCTGCCCTCTTCCACCACAACTTCATTTTCACCACCGCATACGACACCACCAAATGTTGGGTCTGTAGGGGAATAGAGGGTCTTGGTCTTGATACTAAGGCCGGATATGTGATTGAATCGTGTATAATCCATTTTCCGAATAAAGTATTTCGACCCTTAATGCCTGGGTTACACAAAATCTTTATTGGGATAAGACAATCACGCAATTTGTTTCTAGGCAAAGAGAACAAATCTAAAACTTGAGAATTGTTTTACTTTCGTTATTGTTGTATCACTCTTGTGTTTTTCATATTGTTTAGAACTGAGATCAATCTCTGTATATATATATATATACAGATGGAAAGGTATCAGATAAAGGGTACAATCAAAGACATGACTTTAACCAAGCGATGTGTCTTTTCATTTTGAACTGGCACTTGTTCAGGAACTGCTCGGCCGAGTCAAGGGACTCGCTCGGCCGAGCAAAGATGTCCCAAGACATTTTGCCCAACTGCACGGCCGTGTCATATAAACATGCACGGCCGTGCTAATCATTCTGCTCGACCGAGCAAGGCATATGCCTCGGCCGAGCAAGGCTGTCCAGAAACTTGGACAATCTGCTATGCTCTGCTCGGCCGAGTCAAGGACTCTGCTCGGCCGAGCACATCAGCAAAATGTGCTACCCTTTAACTTTTACTTCTTTATCGAGGTTGATTTCGTTTTAGCTCAAACGAGTGTGTACTCCACACTTTTCCTTACTCGTATCTGAGTCTACTACGAATCACATTGATCTCTAGTAAATCACCATTACAATAAAATAGTTGATGACACTAAAATCACCAACAGGGTCTTCTCTCTCTCTCCGTTCCATCTTCTTCCTCATGTGATTTCCCCCATTCTTTCTCTTTCCCTCTCAGTATAAACATGGAATATGAAGGGCTGGGTAGTGAGCTAAATCAGATGTGTTTTTAGGTTTCAAATTTGAAAATTGAAACCCCAAATTCGTAAATCGGGATTTCAAATTTCAAAATTGGGTTTTCATTTTTTCGAATTTATGATTTCAATTTCTTAATTTTTTTCGAAACACCATTGTTGTGGATTTTTGTCCAGATTATCGTGTATGTGTGTGTATTTGTGTCCAAATTTCAATTTTTTTACAAGAAATCAAAGCTAAAATAAAGTGCGTCCGTGGAAGATATTATAAGGGAATGAGGTTAGTTGAGATATTGTAAAGATATCACAATATCTTCACATTATATTTGTATATATCTTTCCTAGTTGAAATATCTAAATTAGTTAGCTAGAAAAGATATGGTATGAGATTATTGTAATTCCTTAGATTTAGGATTTGACTTGTTTTACAAGTTTAGGATTTGTGTATAAATATAGGACTTATGTATCAGTAATTTCTTGAGACAGAATAACAAAGAATATTATTTTACTCCCCTCCACCTATTTCAACATGGTATTAGAGTGAAAGTTCTCGGGTTTGATTCCGCTTGTTTGCAGTATTACCCGAATTTAAATGTACAAAAAATTGCACTATGGGCATGCCCAAAATGTAGCATGTTTGAAATTTGGCATGCCCGATAATTTGGATTGTTTGTAATCTCTCCACGTGTGCAACTGGGTCACACGTGAGGGGGGGTTATGAAAGCTTGATATACATTGTTGAGACACGATCTAACAACTTAATCTTTTAGATCAATTGGTAACTCTAACATGGTATCAGAGTCATCAATTAGGTGGCATGGTTAACCAATACGCTTCTGCAACAAATTACCAAAACATAGGGTTTTGATTGATGCTTATTCCTATGAAAGATGGCCAAGGATGCCCCTTCGCGGCACTGATTGTGCGGAAAAAACGCGTTGTCTCAAGGCTCGGAACTGAAACCGTCATTGCCACGATTGGCAGCATGGCGGAGAACGAACGCATGATGGGAGGAGCCCATGAAGGCCTCTTTGTGTCACGGAATGTGCATGACAAACGCATTGAGGAGGGACCCGCTCATGATGACAAGAATATTCACGCTTCGAGTGGAGGACATATCAGTGGCGTAAAATCTAGGGAGAAACGCGTTTCTCCATAAGTTATGGAGAAACGGGTTACGGGTATCCAGAACCTTTTGAAAGGATATCCAGAAACTTTTTGTATTGGCCATGACCTTGTCCCATGGTTACTCGGATATCAGTCTCAAAGGTTACTGGATATCGTAACCCTTTGAAAGGATATCCAGAAGCTTATGAAAGTGATATCCAGAAACCTTCAAAATGATATCCGAAACTTTCAAAATGTTTCGGATATTCATTTGATGGTTTACGGATATACATTTGAAGGTTTCTGGATATCCAGAAACCTTCAATAAGCAATTTCTGGTCTTTGCCTTGAATTTGGCTTCAAATCTATTTTTTCTGGATATCCGCCCAAAGGCTTCTGGATATCCGTTCCAAAGCTTCTGGATATCCAGAACCCTTTGAGACTGATATCCAGAAATTTTCTTCTGGTTATCAAACGTATAGCTTCTGGCTATTAAAAACGCGTTTCTCCATAGTTATGGAGAAACGCATTTCTCAGCAGACCTACTCTATAGTGGAGCAAGCCGTGAAGCGCTCACTGCTCAAGTCAACAATGTGCAGGATTGTGCAACATGTCGGAGTACAAGACACAATAGAGGTAGCCCATAGATACTTCTTTACAGTACAGAGTGTACGGACCAAATGCATTGAGATAAGGACCTATCGATGTTGACAAGATTAAAAAAATGTGTTGCACTTGTGCAGCATATTGAAGAAGTAACAACTGGCGCTGCATGAAGAGCAGCATGCCGGAGGTTGAAAAAAAATGGTTGGGACACAAGACAGAATGAGTGATCAGTTCAATGAGCAGGACAATGATCAGACCAATGAGCAGAATACTGTGCAACAGATAGCAGAACCTTTGACTCGAGAAAAAAATATGTTTTTCTATCTGTTTTAATTTTTATTTGGCAAGTTGGATATTTACGATGTAAATCCTCCAATTTGAGGGGGGAGTTGAGATATTGTGAAGATATCACAATATATCTTCACATCATATTTGTGTATATATATATATATATATATATATATATATATATATATAGGAAGCTATTCAAATGAGAACCTTATTTAAATGAGAACCATAAGAACCATTTCCAGCCATTAGATTAAGATAATTGAGTGGTTCAGATTTTATTTGATTAAGTGGAGGACCGGTGGCAATTTTGTAATTATATTGAACATCAAGGGCAAAACGGTTTAAATATAAAGAGTTCGTGAAAGACGGGAGAGAGAGAGAGAGAGAGAGAGAGAGAAAGCTAGACGGCTATTGATCGCCGGCTTGTTTTCTCGCATTGTGATCTCGCCGGTTGTCGTTATTATCTCCGGCTGAAGTGAATTGGCCGGATTAATTACAAATTCTCGTCGGAAATTAATTTTTCTTTCTCAATCTCCGGCTGAAGTGAATTGTTTGAATTTATGGAGCAAAATCAAGCTAATAATTCAGGTATTTTTTGATCTAATTATTAATCCTGTTTAATAATTGTTTGAATAGTAGTTAAATTTGATGTTTGGAGTTGGATACAGTAGCTAATCTATTTTGTGTTTTGATTATAGCAGTTGTATACACTAGCTAGGTACAATATCTATTGTAACTTAGTGTACACTAGCTAGTTATCTAGTGTACACTGGCCAAAATGCTTAGGCAGGATAGGCCCTTGGCCAATTCCTTGTGTGCACTAGCTAGTTATCTAGTGTACACTAGCTAGTTGATTTCCTTTGGGATGTTTCTGTAGAATGCTTTGAAAGCTGTTTCTAGCTACGTTTCTTGGGAGATGCCTTCATATAAAAAACAATTAAGTGAATACTTTTTGAAGAGAGTACATTAGATAAAGTAGCTAGTGTACACTAAGTTACTATTTCATTAAACATTTCATTAAATAAAAGGGTACAATAGAAATAAACATCTAACAGTCATTAAATAATAACATTGTGCACTAGATAAAATAGCTGGTGCACACTAGCTAGTGTAACTTATTGTACATTAGCCAAATGGCTTAGGCAGCAGGACAAGGCCTTATGTTCACCATGCTGAGAACATTAGTCAAAGTAGCTAGTGTACCCAAGTTAATCTGTCCTATTTTATAAATTTGCTATTGTACATTAGATGAAGTAGCTAGTGTACACTAAGTTATTATTTCATTAAACATTTCATTAAATAAAAGGGTACACTAAATAATAACTGTGTGCACTAGATAAAATAGCTAGTGTACACTAGCTATTGTACACTAGCTAGTGCACACTAAATAAAAGGGTACACTAAATAATAACTGTGTGCACTAGATAAAATAGCTAGTGCACACTAGCTATTGTACACTAGCTAGTGCACACTAGCTAGTGTACACTAGCCAAATGGCTTAGGTAGCAGGACAAGGCCTTGTGTTCACCATGCTGAGAACATTAGACAAAGTAGCTAGTGTACCCAAGTTTATCTGTCCTATTTTATAAATTTGCTATTGTACATTAGATAAAGTAGCTAGTGTACACTAAGTTACAATTTCATTAAATAAAAGGGTACAATAGAAATAATCATCTAACAGTCATTTTATAATAACTGTGTGCACTAGATAAAATAGCTAGTGCATACTAGCCAAATTGCTTAGGCCTTGGCCAATACCTTGTGTTCACCATGCTGAGTACATTAGATAAAGTGGATACATTTTTATTTTTAACAAATGTTTCTATTTTGTCCCTTTTACATCCATATTGACCTACCTGATAATATTTGTTTGACAGTGTATTTATATACACTAGCTAGTTAGGTAGTGAGTGAAATGCAATTGGATACACTAGCTAGTTTAGCTTCTGTACCCAATAAATCATTTAAATAATAACTGTGTACATTAGATAAACTAGCTAGTGCACACTAGGTATTTATCTAGTGTTCACTAGCCAATTAAGATGCTACTTTACCTAAGTTTATTGAGTGTTTTAAAGTTGTATACACTAGCTGTGTTGCTACTGTAACTTAGTGTACGTAATTGCATTGTTTGTTTGTACTGTATCTTATTATGTTTTTTTTTTTTTTTTTTGTGTTTTACTTTGTAGGTGTTGGAAGTAATCATTCTAACTTTCCAAGTGTGAATCGTGTGGGATCATACTCGATGATAGTGATGATGCTTGTTCAAAGCTAATTATTACACCTAATTTCAAATTTAAATGGTTACCTAATTGTGATGATGCTCACAAGCCACATCTTGGTCAGTGGTTTGCAAGTTATGAGAATGCCTATGATTTTTATGAAGCATATGCTCGGATGTGTGGGTTTGTTGTTCGTCGTGGTACTAGTAAGAGTGGAAAGGGAGGAGGAGAAAAATATTGAAGTACTACTTATGTCACAGACAAGGGTTTGTCAATAATCAAATAGAAAAAGTGATTCTAATGAAGGTGATAGCAGAGACAAAGATCGGAAGAAAATGTTTTCAAGATGTGGCCGTAACGCTATGATTGCATTGAAGCGTGTGGGTAAGAATGAGAAGGAGGGAGTAGTTGTGTATAATTTTGTTGAGGCACACAATCACAAATTAGTTGGTGCAGAGGCGTGCAATTCTTGAAATCCAAAAGAGGGAAATGTCAATTGTGCATAAGACTTTTGCCTTTGACGCATCAAAGGTGAAGATAGGTCCATCTCAAGCTTATGGCTTGATGAAAGAGATTGTTGGGGGTTATGAAAATGTTGGTGCCACCGTCACATTTTAGGAACTGGAATAGGGATTTGAAAGATGGCATTGGGAAGAAAGATGCCCAGATTATACTGGACAAGTTTAAGGCAAAGAAGGAAGAAATTGGGGCTTTTTATTACGAATATGACACTGATTCATCGTGTCACTTGACCAAGCTGTTTTGGGCTGATCCAATAGGCCGCGAAATTATGAAGTATTTGGTGATGTTATATCATTTGATGCTACGTTTGGTACAAATAAGTAAGTGATATTCAATGTTTTAGATTATGCATCAATCATCATATATTTGCTATTACCGAGTGATTTTCTTTATATTTCTAATCATTAGGTACAATATGGTTTATGTACCATTCTCGTGGCGTTGATAACCACAGGAAATGTGTAACATTTGGCAGCAGACTTCTATCAAAGGAAGATATTCCTCATTACACATGGGTTTTCCAAATTTCCTTTCTACAAAGCTATGGGTCGTGAACCACTCTGTTTAATCACTGCACCAATGTCCCGCCATGAAACAGCAATACTGCCGTTTTCGATCGCAAGGCATCGTTGGTGCATGTGGCATATCATGAACAAACTACCAACAAAGGTGCATTTTCTTAAAAATCTTGAAAATTTTGTTTGACACTGTTCTCCTGGATACAATAGCTACTTTATCTATTTGTAACTCAGTGTACACTAGCTATTGTAACTTAGTGTACACTAGCTAGTTATCTTAGTGAACACTAGCTGTGTTGCTAGTGTAACCTAGTGTACACTAGCTAGTTATCTTAGTGAACACTAGCTGTGTTGCTAGTATAACCTAGTGTACACTAGCTAGCGTACACTAGCTATGTGTATCAGCATTGGCTAATGTAAACTAGCTAGTTTCACTTAGTGTATACTCGATTGTTATCTAGTTTACACTAGCCAAATGCCTTAGGCAGCAGGACAAGGTATTGGGCCAAGCACTTGTGTACACTAGCTGTTGTAACTTAATGTACACTAGCTAGTGATCTAGTGTACAATAGCTAGTTTTCTTAGTGTACACTAGCTGTGTACACTAAGAACACAATTCATTGTTATTAGGTACACTAGTTAGTTTATCTAATGCATTCAATATACTTATTACAATATTGACTTGCATTCTTATTGATTGTTATCATGTTTATCATTTGTGAAGGTTGGTCCACATTTGTGCAAGGAGTTGGATTTTATGTCCAAGATAAAAGAATATGTTTGGAATGAAAATATAGATGCATCGAATTTGAAGAGGGCTGGAAATCTTATGGAAGAATATGATTTAAACAATAATGAGTGGTTAAGAAGTATGTTTGAGAACAGGAGTTATTGGATTCCCGCATATTTCAGTGGATGATCCTTTGTTAGGTATACCGCGTACAACTTCATGGTCGAGAGTGCAAATGCATTTTTTGGCAAGTATAGCATGGAGAAGGACACGTTGACAGAGTTTTACGTCCGTTTTGAGACGGCAATGGAGAAGCAACAGTAACACCAACAAAAGATTAAATTATGAGTGTTTGACACAATTGCCAAAAGCGAGAGACTCCTCTGTTGATTGAGAAAGATGCCGCGGAGATTTACACGCGCGATATATTTTATTTGATTCAAGATGAAATTAAGGAAAGTTGTTATAATGTGGGGATGAAGTCTATGACCTCCGTTGACGATTCTTATAAGATTTTGATTTTGACAGATAGTAAATTGAAAGGAAAAGAATTTGAGGTATGTGATTTTTTTACCAAGTGTTGTTTCAAATAGCATTTGCGGTTTGTTTATAGTACATGCGTACTTATTAGTTACCGAATATTTATGCAGGTGAAGCACATGATAGGAACTAACCACATAGATTGTTCATGCAAGCTTTTTGAGAGAGTTGGGATTTTGTGCGGGCATGCTTTTTTTGCCTTAAAAGCTGGATAATGTAAACAAGATTCCTAGAGATCATGTACTTAATCGCCGGATGAAGAATGCCGAGCGTCGAGCATCATTAGTGACAGTGGGCCGGTGTATCGAGGACCGTGCAAAAATGGGTGCATTTGGTGACAAGTTGAATGATATTTGGTTAAATTTCAACGCAATCATGGGATTAGCAGTAAGGACATCAATGATATGGACCATGTTGAAAAGGTTTTGAAGGATTTGAAACATGAATTACGTGATCGGAGAGGAACAAATGTTGTTCCAAAGAATAAGGCCGTTATTGAGAGTTTAATTGGTGCAAAGTGATTCCGGATGATATCACAGCCAAGCCTCCCAATGAAGCTCGTAACAAAGGGTGTGGGAGGAAGAGGATTATGAGTGCCCGGAGAAGTCAATCATCGAAAAACAAAGAACTAAGAGATTATGCGGGTATTGTAACAAAATGGGTACTCATGACAAGCGTAATTGTCCGTAAAAGGATAAGAATTTTGATAATAATGTTGATAATAATGATGATGATGATAGTGAATAATTTGGTTATAATTTTTGTTATTGGATAATGATTTTTATGTCTTTTTTTCATTTAATTATAGATATTATATTCATTATTGAATATAAGAAAAAAGGTTTACCCGTTAATATTTGGTTGACAGTGTATTTATATACACTAGCTAGTTAGGGAGTGTGTGAAATGCAATTGGATACACTAGCTAGTTTAGCTTCGTACCCAATAAATCATTTAAATAATAACTGTGTACATTAGATAAAATAGCTAGTGCACACTAGCTAGTGTAACTTAGTATACACTATCCAAATGGCTTAGGCGGCAGGACAAGGCCTCGCCATTACCTCGTGTACACTTGCTTGTTATCTATTGTTAACTTGATGTGTTGTTAGTGTCAAGGCCAAGGCATTGGCCTTGGCTATGCCAAGGCATCAGCCATGGCATTGGCTATGCCAAGGCATCAACCTTCGCTAAGTACACTAGCTATATATATAGTGTACACTAGATATGTACATAATGTACACTAGTTATTTAGTTGGATCATGTCATTGTTTAGTTTACAATAGCATTTCTAACTTAGTGTACACTAGCTATTTGTAACTTAGTGTAAACTAACTGTGTGTAGATATATAGAGCACACTAGATATTTATCTAGTGTAACTTAGTGTACACTAGTTATACTAATACTTTATTTAATTTAGTTGTTGAAAACCTTTTATTGAAGTCTGTGTTTCTTTTTTTTTGTTGAAAACATTTAATT
Organism: Adenophora triphylla var. japonica; assembly: GCA_022495995.1. Taxonomy (NCBI): domain Eukaryota; kingdom Viridiplantae; phylum Streptophyta; class Magnoliopsida; order Asterales; family Campanulaceae; genus Adenophora; species Adenophora triphylla. The sequence continues at coordinate 575,838 of JAFEMH010000151.1, read as the reverse complement.
TGGTTCTCATTTGAGCAGCATCGTATGTGGGGTCATACTCTAATAATAACAGTCAACGTTCCATAAAATTTGGCAAAGAAGGTGACGCTTAAACCAACACACCGCTCATAGCGTTGTCCTTCACACACAAACACCAAAAACACACTAGGGCTTCAACAGAAAAATCCCTAGGGTTCCGACGAAATCAAAATCAACTGCGATGACAGAAACAAGACGCTCTAGTAGACTACCATTAGAAGCAATGCAAAAAAAAAGAAAACAAAGAGAAGCTGTATTAGATTCTAGGAATCTACTTGTTTGCGAACACTATCTTGAATCTGAATTTGGCAAAGAGGATGCCGCTGGTCCATCTTCTTCAATATCAAAGAAACTCCAACTCAAGGTACTTCTAGGAATTTCTAGCTTCTATGTAAAACTTGAGTACACTATATAATTGTACAGTGTAGAAGGGTGCATTTTCTTAAAAATCTTGAAAATTTTCTTAAAAATCTTGAAAATTTTGTTTGACACTGTTCTCCTGGATACAATAGCTACTTTATCTATTTGTAACTCAGTGTACACTAGCTATTGTAACTTAGTGTACACTAGCTAGTTATCTTAGTGAACACTAGCTGTGTTGCTAGTGTAACCTATTGTACACTAGTTAGTGTGCACTAGCTATATGTATCAGCATTTGCTAATGTAAAGTAGCTAATTAGATAAAGTAGCTATCAGACACTATCTAACTAGAAAAGTATACACTTCCAAGGCAAAGTCCAAAACAAGGCCTTGGCATGTCTAAGGTCATGGACAAGGCAAATTATACAGTGTTCAAAAATTCACTTATTACTAGTATCTATAGCAAATGTAAACAAGTTTGAATTTCAAGTTGCTTTGTAAAACTTGTGTACACTATCTAATTATACGCTTTATTCTTTCTTGATCCATAAGCCTTGCAATAAGAAGGAATCTCCCGACAAGAAAGAGAGGAAATCAAGAAAACCGTTTCAAAATATGACTACCAAAAATCAAGAATAAGAGGCAAATCACAAAGATTGGTTGAAGCCGTCAACGCATTATCTCCTCCTCAAATTCAAATGGTTAGAGTCTAACGGGCTAAAAGCACTTCTTCACTTCAAAATCACAAGTCTAACTCACGGAATAGGGTACTATGTCATCAAAAACTACAATCACAATGATGACGTAATAACCCTAAGCAACGGAGACAAGCTTTCGTGACAGAGGAGGAGGTAGAACGCATTTTGGGTCTACCAAGGGGGTGAGAGGAAAATAGAGTTTCCTTTTAAAGATAGAAAGCTTATAAATCATAAGGAGACAGAGTGGAAGGCACAGCTTTGCCAATGATGAAGAAGTGACCCACCATGGTTAATCCCCCCATTAGCATTGTGAAAAAATTAAGAGGAGCGAGGGTGCAAATGATTTGTTCAAGATGAATTTCATGATAATTATGTCAAATGTATTGATAGCACAACAAAGTGTGTAGCTTTGTTAATCAAGAATTGCTTGATTCCAATGTTGACTTCAATGAATGCGCACAATATAGCTGGTGTGCGTATGTCATTAATCAACTGAAGCTTGCAAGGCTTAGATGGAAAGAAAACAGCTATTTTATCGATCGCGGCATTTTTAATTGTAAGTGATTGACTTAAATTATATTATTTTTTATAGCTGCTCTCTTATTGAATCTAACATATGTTGATTGTTTTCTTTGTAGTTGCTTTACCTTGATCGTGTGGAGCAACAAGGTGCTCCAATTGTTAGAAGGACTTGCCCTGCATATCAAGCATGGACTACCGAACTGATGGCACAGAGAGAAAATTTTGAAATGGAAAAAGATTTGATAGGAAAGGGTAAAGTACAGGAGATTAACCTTAATCATAGCCAAGAAGACCAACAACAAGAATGTATTTCAAACAACAAGAGGTAAAATATTTACTCTTATATACATTAGCTACTTATCTACTGTGTATAAAGTCTATTGATCATTATTGACAAGTGAAATATTTTTCTGAGTAAATCTATTGAAATTTCATCCACAATTCTCTTAAATATTTCAGGACAATATCAAGAATCTTGAAATTTGTGCTGAAAACTTGAAGCATGGACTATCTGAATATATCAAAGCCCTTAATACTTGTCTTGCAACGGACCCAGAGGATAAGCGTATTGTCCATATTGACCTAGCAGTACGGGAGTTTGTTAGGAAGCAAGACAGCTGACAAATTGTAATATTATTTTGTTATGTTGGATACATTTTTATTTATAACAAATGTTTCTATTTTGTCCGTTTTACATCCATATTGACCCTCCTATTAATATTTGTTTGACAGTGTATTTATATACACTAGCTAGGTAGGTAGTGTGTGAAATGCAATTGGATACACTAGCTAGTTTAGCTTCTGTACCCAATAAATCATTTAAATAATAACTGTGTACATTAGATAAAATAGCTGGTGCACAGTAGCTAGTGTAACTTAGTGTACACTAGCCAAATGGCTTAGGCAGCAGGACAAGGCCTTGGCCAATACCTTGTGTACACTATCTTGTTATCTATTGTACAATTGATGTGTTGTTAGTGTCAAGGCCAAGGCATTGGCCTTGGCTACGCCAAGGCATCAGCCATGGCCTTGGCTATGCCAAGGCATTAACCTTCGCTAAGTACACTAGCTATATATATAGTGTACACTAGCTATTTACATAATGTACACTAGTTATTTAGTTTGATCATGTCATTGTTTAGTTTACAATAGCATTTCCAACTTAGTGTATAATAGCTATTGTAACTTAGTGTACCCAAGTTATTATGTCTTTTTTTTATAATTTAGCTAGTGTACACTAGATAAAGTAGCTAGTGTACCCAAGTTACTCTGTCCTATTTTATAAATTTGCTAGTGTACATTAGATAAAGTAGCTAGTGTACCCAAAGTTAATCTGTCCTATCTATTTTATAAATTTGCTATTGTACATTAGATAAAGTAGCTAGTGTACACTAAGTTACTACTTCATTAAACATTTCATTAAATAAAGGAGTACAATAGAAATCAACATCTAACAGTTTATGTTAAATAACCATCTGTATTCTCTATTAGATATTGACATACCTGTTAATATTTGTTTGACAGTGTATTTATATACACTAGCTAGTTAGGTAGTGTGTGAAATGCAATTGGATACACTAGCTAGTTTAGCTTCTGTACCTAATAAATCATTTAAATAATAACTGTGTACATTAGATAAAATAGCTAGTGCACAGTAGCTAGTGTAACTTAGTGTACACTATCCAAATGGCTTAGCAAAGCGGGACAAGGCCTTGGCCAATACCTTGTGTACACTATCTTGTTATCTATTGTACACTTGATGTGTTGTTAGTGTCAAGGCCAAGGCATTGGCCTTGGCTACGACAAGGCATCAGCCATGGCCTTGGCTATGCCAAGGCATCAACCTTCGCTAAGTACACTAGCTATATATATAGTGTACACTATATACATTGAATACCCAGAAACTTTAATTGGCCTTGAACTTGATTTTGGACAAGTGTTCCAAGTTAGGTGTTCCAAGTTGAGTAATAAAAAAACAAAAATAGTCACGGATTCAATAGTTATCCCAACTAGTACTGCTTCATTTTGTCCATAAGCAATAGTGCCAAATTTCAATCAAAATCAGTCACGGATTCAATAGTTAAATACATTTCAAAAAAAAAAAGTCATGGATTCAATAGTGCCTAATTTCAAACAAAAACAGTCACGGATTCAGTATAAATAAGTTAGATCTTCACTTCTTTTTTATTTCTAAATTTCATCTAAAAAGCAATCAATTTCTCGGTATGAGTACGAGTAGGTCAGTCAAGTCTAAGAAAAATGTTGAAGATTATGAAGAAGAAAGAGCTGCTAAAAAAATTTCAGGTTTCTTAGAAGATATTAAGGAGGGATATTATAGTTTGTGGAATGAAATTCGGATAAACTTCACTTGCCCATTCTGTGACAATAAGAACAGCAAGAAATCAACATGGATTGGGGATGCTCTTCGGGTACATGCCAAGGATCGTGGGGCAACTAAAGCTTATGGAGAGCATGATATGTTCCAGCACTCTGCACTCTATAAGTTTATGGAGAGCATGAATGAATAATTTGTTAAGTGTTGTGTGGTTTGTTTGTTTGTAGTTTTTTTTTTTTTTTTAATGAATAATATCTACTGTATAATATAATTTTCTTTAGATCTGAATTGCCAGTTAGTTTGGTTTGAAGTGCCAGTTTTAATTATACATTCACATACTTCTGGATATAATTGGCATTTCCAACTTAGTGTATAATAGCTATTGTAACTTAGTGTACCCAAGTTATTATGTCTTTTTTTATAATTTAGCTAGTGTACACTAGATAAAGTAGCTAGTGTACCCAAGTTACTCTGTCCTATTTTATAAATTTGCTAGTGTACATTAGACAAAGTAGCTAGTGTACCCAGGTTAATCTGTCCTATCTATTTTATAAATTTGCTATTGTACATTAGATAAAGTAGCTAGTGTACACTAAGTTACTACTTCATTAAACATTTCATTAAATAAAGGGGTACAATAGAAATCAACATCTAACAGTTTATGTTAAATAACCATCTGTATTCTCTATTAACTAATGTACACAAGATATCACTTCAATAACAACTGGGTACATTAGATAAATAGCTAGTGTACCCTATTGATTTTGGACGTCAAATGATAGGTAATTAACTTATTCAAGATGTGTAGTAGCTAGGTAGCATAGCGCACACTAGCTAGATGTCTTTGAACTTTGGCTTGTATCCGATAAAATGTGTTGGCCTTGGCCTTGTCATAGAGATTTTAGATGTCAAAGGATAGATAACCAAAAGAATATCAACGTAACTACCAAAATTTTATTTACACCCTCTAGTATCCAACATAACAAGATTCTAAAAGTAACATAAAATACAACATTGGAGAAAACTCTGTGTGTGTGTAAGCATTGCAAAGATGTATCTCTTTCAAATATAAAAAGAACTCTAATTTTTTTTTTATGATTTTTGTTTTTTCTTCGCCTGATCACAATGTGTTTTTGCTGAATTAACAACTCTTTCTCTATTTTCATTGGTTTGATATGTAAGCATTGCAAAGAGGTATCTCTTTCTTAACTTCAGAAGTTGCTTGTTTTGTTCAGCCTGGTAGAAAGGAAAATAGGAAAAAGATTAGAAGAAGTTGTTTGTTTTCTTCAGTTAAATAAATCTTTAAAGCAAAAATTTCTTACCCCTTCCTTTTTAAAACCAGCATTCAGCTTTTTGAGTCCACCACCTTTGTATGTCTCAAGGTGTCTCATTACGAATATTGCACAGTCAACATGATTTCTTTTTGTCCTCCACAACATTTCTAGTCGGCGAACATTAAATGACAGAATTGCGTCTGCTTTTAACTGGTTATGGGGTCTTAAATACTTACTAAAATGGTTTTTCTGCACAAAATAAAAATAAACATTAAGCTAATAGCAAAGTCGGGGTGCTTAGATTTGTGTAGGATAGGCAAATAAGTATTAAGAATTTAAAAATATGCATACCAGTTGTGTTAGAGGGCCCGAATACTTGTCAGAGTCCCCTAAGATACTGTTGTCAAGGATATCCAAAGAATTTGTCTTGAAATCAAAGACAACAACATAGAAGTGTGCATATGCAAGGACTGTAAACATTACTCGACATATTTATATAAACAAATATAATAAGCAAATGTGAAATTCCGAAATAACAAACACACTTATAAATATGTAGCTGCGTTGGTTTTATTACCAAATCATAGTCATTGATTGTTTTTGTTGGGTTATTCTTCATCAACGTATCCATCTCGAAAGCAAAATCTTCATACTTACCCTCAGGCCTGGTGGAATTATACATCTGTGATATGACATATACATAACAAATGAGTTATAGTGATATTGTAGTATACGTGAATGAATGTCACTAAGGTGATTTAGTTAAGCATATTACCATTACTTGCGGCCCACAGAAGAGACGCAGAGGGCTTTCAGGTGCCTTATACTTTTCAAAGTCGTTTAGGACATCACACCAAATACTTAACAATGAACATTCAACCTCTTTATCAGGAAGCATGGTCTGGAAACTTTCAAAAATACCATGCACATCATTTTTGGAACTATAAATGAAAATCCTGTAGAAAATAAGGTAATTAGCTACTGCTCCTTCTACTATGAACTCTAGGTACATTAGATGCACAGCTAGTGTGCACACTACAACCTCATGTTTTTGAAGGACAGGTTGCTTGAACTAAATAAATAGCTAGTGTACCCTAGCTATGTGTATCAGCCTTGGCTAAGTACAATAGCTAGTGTAACTTCGTGTACAACTGCTAGTGCCAAGGCCAGGGCATCAGCTTTGGCTACGCAAAGGCTTTGCCATGGCCTTGGCTTTGCCAAGGCCTCATCCTTGGTTAAGTAGCCAGTGTACACTAGATGTGTTACTAGTGTGCACTAGCCAGTTAACTAGTGTGCACTAGTTAGGCAGTGTGTGCACTAGCTATATATATAGTGTACACTAACTATATATATAGTGCACACTAGCTACTTTATCTATTGTACACTAGCTAGTTATCTAGTGTGCACACTAGCTTATGAATAGTAAAGTTAATTTGCTGGTGTGACTAACTTTATTATTACTATGATACTTACATATCATCGTCAGGTTGACCATCTTCAATCCACTTGAAGATCATGTTTTCATCAGTAGTTGGTCTTTCAAAAATATCAACTATTCTTTGTTTGAAAGGAGACTTCAAAAAAAACGATGGCTCTGAGACGCGTTTATCTTTATTTGGCCGTTCATTTTGTTGAGGTTGATTCTCTTGGCTCTGTGTTGAATCTTGAGTTGACAACATCAAATCGAAAGAAGGGGAAGTTACACCCCTTATCTTACGCTGGGGTTTCATTGTTGCTTCGTCAAGTACCTCTTCATTTTCTTGAGCTGTAGATTCAGCAGCAGCCATCTTTGCGATTGAAACCACATCAATTTCATCAATTGCATCGTCTGTTGAGATGCTTTTCTTCTCATTTGAAAGTTTGTCTTGAATGTAATTTTCAATACCAATGTCAATATCTCTGCAATCTTGGCTATTTAATTCCAAACTGTCAAAGTACGGTGTCTGTTGAGGCTCGGCGTCAATTGATGCTCCTTTTGTTGGAGATTTTTCAAAACAAGTCAACAACGAGGGATCTTCTATTGTTGTTTTCAACTGATTTGACAAGTCATCGCACTGTGAGTAAGTGAGGGAGTCATCAATGAAAGGTATTGATTCTGTCTCATTCTGACAGCTTGAGATTATTGGAGAAATTTGGACATTGGTGTTGAGGAGAGGTTGTGGTTGCAGCTCAAAAGATGTATCGAGGAGGTCTGGCTGTGATTGTTGGTTATCTTGTGTTGTGGTGAGTGGAGAATCTAAAGTTGGATCGAGGAGAGGTCGGTGTTGTGTCTGTTGGTCTGAATTTTGTTTCTGGGTTTGGCAAGGTGGTGTGAAAGGAGAGTCAACAGATTGAGCTTGAGCTTGAGATTGAGGAAACTGAGAACTGAAAAGCTGATTTATTTCATTGTTCAGTTTCTCCACACACTGCCTTTCTGAATCAATTGCAAAACATGTATTGTATGCTTGGGCATAGCGTGCCAGTGCCCCTTTCAGATCCTCAGCCGTAGCCAGAAGTTTTAACATTGGATCATTGTCCTGAAACATTTAACAGAATTGCATTTGACATTGGGTACACTAAATAACTTAGTGTTCACTAATTAGCTATGTGTATCACTAAGTTACAATAACTAGCTAGTGTACACTAGCTATGTGTATCAGCATTGGCTAATGCAAACTAGCTAGTTTAACTTAGTGTACACTCGATAGTGTTTGCAGCTAGTGTTCACTAACTGTGAACACTAGCTATGTGTATCAGCATTGGCTAATGTAAACTAAGTTACAATAACTAGCTAAGTTACAATAACTAGCTAGTGTACACTAGCTATGTGTACCAGCATTGGCTAATGTAAACTAGATAGTTTAACTTAGTGTACAACCCAGCTAGTGTTCACTAAGTTACAATAACTAGCTAGTGTACACTAGCTATGTGTATCAGCATTGGCTAATGTAAACTAGCTAGTTTAACTTAGTGTACACTCGATAGTTATCTAGTGTACACTAGCCAAATGCCTTAGGCAGCTAGTGTTCTCTAAGACAACACAGCTAGTGTTCACTAAGTTACAATAACTAGCCAGTGTATCAACATTGACTAAGTAAGCTAGCCAGTTACACTAAATATTTTTATCAAAACAAACAGGAAATATAAAATTTAAGAAAGAAAACAAACTAAGTAAATTATTATAAATACAATTACAAAAAAAAAACCAACAACAACAACAGGTTCCTAATTCCCATCATTAACTTATTTCATAGTTCAGAGTCCCCTAATTCCCATCATTGACTTCTGCCATATGCTGCTCTAGTGCCATGTGTTGTTCCTTGGATATTTCTCCATACGAAGAAATAGATCCACGATGAATAGCATGCGCAAAGAGTTGGTCCCAAGTCAATGTTCTTGTTGGAAAGCTAATCTGGGGGCAGAATGGGCATTGCAATTTATTTTCCCCATTATAGAGGGGAAAACGCCCATTTTGGATTGATCGCCTGTGACTTGCAACTTTTTGCTCCAGGGTCCATTCTCTTCTAACCCTAGGCGGAACCCTAGGCGGAACATCCACAATATCATCTACATATTCAACTTCCTCAGGCTGAAACCCTATATCAGAATCTGAACTTTCGTCCTGCTGAGCTTGGCTGTTGTTGTTATTATTCATTTTGAGAAATTTGATTTTTTTTTGTTGTGATGGTAAGAGTGGTGGTGTATGGTATTTATGTAGGCTGAGTACTATGAATTCAATGCATTTAATGCAGTCAAAAAGTTGAATTCAATTCAGCCAAAAAGTTGAATTCAATGAATTCAATGCATTTAATGCATTTAATGCATTCAATCAATTCAGTCAAATGGCTTGGGCAGTAGGACAAGCCCTTGTGTACACTAGTTGTTGTTTAGCTAATGTACCTAATAAGTTATTTCTAATAATAATTAGGCACAGATATCTTTCTTTGTCCTATTCAAAAAGGCATTTTTGTCTAGTGTACACTAGCTAGTTATCTTAGTGTACAATAGCTAGTTATCTTAGTGTACAATAGCTATTTTGCTAGTGTAACTTTGTGTACACATAAAGAGTGTACACTAGCTATGTGTATCAGCCTTGGCTAGTGTACACTAGCTAGTTATCTGGTGTACACTAGCTAGTTATCTAGTGTTCACTATCCAAATGGCTTAGGCAGTAGGACAAGCCCTTGTGTACACTAGTTGTTGTTTAGCTAATGTACCTAATAAGTTATTTCTAATAATAATTAGGCACACATGTAACGTATATTAGCCAGATGGTTTAGGGAGGACAATTGATTCTAAGTTTTACCTCTTCTTCTTGTTGGTATTGTTCAGCTTGTCCTCTATGATGCTGTTGTTGTTGTTCTTCTTCTTCTCCTTCTTTTTCTTCTTCTTTTTCTTCTTCTTCTTCTTCTTCTTCTTCTTCTTCTTCTTCTTCTTCTTCTTCTTCTTCTTGGATGGCAATTAAACGTGTTGTCCCCATCCCAATCAAGTTGTTCTCCATTTCAAATAATTCCCTTTCCTCCATCGTTTCTGTTGTCCAAGCTTTAAAAGCAGGGGAACATTTGAGAACAGCTACAGACCCCACTTGTTCCACACGATCAAGGTAAAGGAACTGTAAAGCAAACAATGCACATATGTTAAAATCAATAGAAGCATTTATATTGTTCTCTAGATTTAGTATAAAATGGATTGTGAACTTACTACTAAAAATGCCAACGATCCAAATGAAGAAGGCATCTTCTTTCCACTCTGACCTTGCCCTCTTCAGTTCTTTAATGAGATATGCACACCAATTATATTGTGCACACTCATTAAAATTGATATTTGACCTCAACAAATCCTGCCTCACAAAGCTTGTCGTTTGAGGAGCTATTAAAACATTCGTCATGAGGATGACGAAATTCATCGTGAAAAAATCATCCACCTCTGTGCTGTTGTTGATTTTTTGCGTGATGATTGTGGGGCTGACTTTCCATGGAAATTCAACTTCTTTATCGTTGTCAAACTGGGATCTCCAATTTTTCTCCCTATTGTGGGGCTGACTTTCATCATTTCCTTTCTTCTTCATTTTAGTGGGAATAATGATTTCCCTATCACCCCTTGGCAAACCAAGTATCCGCTGCACCTCTTCTTGATCAGGGAGCTCATCTCCATTTTCTAATGATACTATGTTATCATTTGCATTGTAGTTGTTGATAACATAGTATCCTATCCCTGTGCTAGATTGGTAAACTTGAAATGAGAAAGCTCTTCAAATGCGTTAAGCTTTAACCAATCTATTTTGAATTTAACTTGACGAGTGCTTCAAAGAGCCTTCTGCCTCTAATTTTTGACTTTTTATAGTCATATCGCCTTGATTTCCTGCGATGTTTCGGAGAATGCCGTGAAAAGTTTCTTGCTACGTTTCTTGGGAGATGCCCGCATATAAAAAAAAAAACTAAGTGAATACTTTTGAAGAGAGTACATTAGATATAGTAGCTAGTGTACACTAAGTTACTAATTCATTAAACATTTCATTAAATAAAGGGGTACAATAGAAATCAACATCTAAAAGTCATTAAATAATAGCTAGTGTACATTAGATAAAGTATCTAGTGTACACTAGCCAATTTATAAATTTCTTATTGTACATTAGATAAAGTAGCTAGTGTACACTAGCCAAATGGCTTAGGCAGCAGGACAAGGCCTTGGGCAATACCTTGTGTTCATCATGCTGAGTAAATTAGACAAAGTAGCTAGTGTACCCAAGTTAATCTTTGGCCCTATTTTATTTTATAAATTTGCTATTGTACATTAGATATAGTAGCTAGTGTACACTAAGTTACTAATTCATTAAACATTTCATTAAATAAAGGGGTACATTAGATAAAATAATAACTGTGTACATTAAATAAAATAGCTAGTGTACATTAGATAAAGTAGCTAGTGTACACTAAGTTACTAATTCATTAAACATTTCATTAAATAAAGGGGTACAATAGAAATCAACATCTAACAGTCATTAAATAATAACAGTGTACATTAGATAAAGTAGCTAGTGTACACTAGCCAAATGGCTTAGGCAGCAGGACAAGGCCTTGGCCAATACCTTGTGTTCATCATGCTGAGTAAATTAGACAAAGTAGCTAGTGTACCCAAGTTAATCTGTCCTATTTTATTTTATAAATTTGCTATTGTACATTAGATATAGTAGCTAGTGTACACTAAGTTACTAATTCATTAAACATTTCATTAAATAAAGGGGTACATTAGATAAAATAATAACGTGTACATTAAATAAAATAGCTAGTGTACATTAGATAAAGTAGCTAGTGTACACTAAGTTACTAATTCATTAAACATTTCATTAAATAAAGGGGTACATGTAAATCAACATCTAACGGTCATTAAATAATAACAAAGGTACATTAGATAAAGTAGCTAGTGTACACTAGCCAAATGGCTTAGGCAAAGCAGGACAAGGCCTTGGCCAATACCTTGTGTTCATCATGCTGAGTAAATTAGACAAAGTAGCTAGTGTACCCAAGTTAATCTGTCCTATTTTATTTTATAAATTTGCTATTGTACATTAGATATAGTAGCTAGTGTACACTAAGTTACTAATTCATTAAACATTTCATTAAATAAAGGGGTACATTAGATAAAATAATAGCGTGTACATTAAATAAAATAGCTAGTGTACATTAGATAAAGTAGCTAGTGTACACTAAGTTACTAATTCATTAAACATTTCATTAAATAAAGGGGTACAACAGAAATCAACATCTAACAGTCATTAAATAATAACAGTGTACATTAGATAAAGTAGCTAGTGTACACTAGCCAAATGGCTTAGAGCGTGAGGACAAGGCCTTGGCCAATACCTTGTGTTCATCATGCTGAGTAAATTAGACAAAGTAGCTAGTGTATCCAAGTTAATCTGTCCTATTTTATTTTATAAATTTGCTATTGTACATTAGATATAGTAGCTAGTGTACACTAAGTTACTAATTCATTAAACATTTCATTAAATAAAGGGGTACATTAGATAAAATAATAACTGTGTACATTAAATAAAATAGCTAGTGTACATTAGATAAAGTAGCTAGTGTACACTAAGTTACTAATTCATTAAACATTTCATTATATAAAGGGGTACAATAGAAATCAACATCTAATGACCATTAAATAATAACAGTGTACATTAGATAAAGTAGCTAGTGTACACTAGCCAAATGGCTTAGGCAGCAGGACAAGGCCTTGGCCAATACCTTGTGTTCACCTTGCTGAGTAAATTAGACAAAGTAGCTAGTGTACCCAAGTTAATCTGTCCTATTTTATTTTATAAATTTGCTATTGTACATTAGATATAGTAGCTAGTGTACACTAAGTTACTAATTCATTAAACATTTCATTAAATAAAGGGGTACATTAGATAAAATAATAACTGTGTACATTAAATAAAATAGCTAGTGTACATTAGATAAAGTAGCTAGTGTACACTAAGTTACTAATTCATTAAACATTTCATTATATAAAGGGGTACAATAGAAATCAACATCTAATGTACCATTAAATAATAACAGTGTACATTAGATAAAGTAGCTAGTGCACACTAGCCAAATGGCTTAGGCAGCAGGACAAGGCCTTGGCCAATACCTTGTGTTCACCTTGCTGAGTAAATTAGACAAAGTAGCTAGTGTACCCAAGTTAATCTGTCCTATTTTATTTTATAAATTTGCTATTGTACATTAGATATAGTAGCTAGTGTACACTAAGTTACTAATTCATTAAACATTTCATTAAATAAAGGGGTACATTAGATAAAATAATAACTGTGTACATTAAATAAAATAGCTAGTGTACATTAGATAAAGTAGCTAGTGTACACTAAGTTACTAATTCATTAAACATTTCATTATATAAAGGGGTACAATAGAAATCAACATCTAACAGCCATTAAATAATAACTGTGTACATTAGATAAAGTAGCTAGTGCACACTAGCCAAATGGCTTAGGCAGCAGGACAAGGCCTTGGCCAATACCTTGTGTTCACCTTGATGAGTACATTAGATAAAGTGGATATAAAAAATAATGAGTGTAAATGTACTCTATGGTTAATACCTCAGGTTGGAGATTTTTTGCAGTATGGTCACTTTTCTTTCGTTTGACACCAGCTTTCTTCTTTGAAGCTTTCAGATTTTTGATGGCTGAGTGAATTTTCTTCTTCAGTTGTCTTAACGTAGCATCTTCTGGCATTGATTCTATCAAACATTCTCCTGATTAAACACAAATAAGAGTTAGTAGGAGTCATTATAACAACAGGTACACTAGCTACACTAGCTAAATAGCTAGTGTTTAGAGCTATTATAAAACATACATTAGGGTGGCAGCCAATTTATGCAATTCAACCAAAGGAGTTACCTATTCTTATCGGTGTTCTTTGATGGAACGATTGATCTTTCTAAATTTACCACTGATTCAACACTCTTTCTTTTGTTGTTCCCATTTCTTCTGCTTGTGTTTCTGATGAAAGTTAATATAAAACACAAAAGAGTTGAAAATAAAATGAGAACCAAATTATGTAAACTAGCTAATTGTCTTAGTGAACAGTAGCTGTGTTGTCTTAGTGAACACTAGCTATGTATAAGATCAAAAGGAAACAAAATAGTCATTCACACAAATTAGGTACAAATATATGACAATTTAATAGCTATTGTAACTTAGTGTACACTAGCTATGTGTATCAGTATTGGCCAAATGCCTTAGGCAGCAGGACAAAATATTGGGCCAAGCCCTTGTGTACACTAGCTGTTGTAACATAGTGTACACTAGCTAGTTATCTAGTGTACAATAGCTATTTTTCTTAGTGTACACTAGCTGTTACAATAGCTAGTGTGCACAATTCAAAAATATCTGGTGTGCATTATTCTATTGGGTACACTAGCTAGGTTATCTAGTGACGAAGGAAGCTTTTCTTGTTAATGTGCTAGAGAGCAGAGGGGGCTAGGTACTTTGAGAAAACACATGTCTTATTAATATTTTGGAACTACTTCTACCAATTACAAGCACTTTGAGAAGCACAAAGAAATGGGCATTGAAGAAGATAATATAAGGAAGTACACTAACCCTGTACATTGAGCTCCGTCAATTGTGTTTTCATTGTTTGAGGATGCCATTGAAGATGATATTTCTAGAAATGGCGGTCGGAAATTGATTGGTTTTCGCCGGAAATTGAGAGATTGTGTAGACGGAGAGAGAAATAATCTTGTTAACCGTCGTCGTAGAAGGAAATTTCGGCGGAGAAATCTAGGGTTTTCACGTCGTCGTATACGGGAGAAGGAAGAAATTGAGTGTGTGTTTTGTGGTGTTTGTGTGTGCAACGGTTGAGAAGAATGATATTTATATGTTCGTAAAAAGATTTTACTATTTTGCCCTTTCTGTTTTCAATAATTTCAAAAATGCCACCGGTTGCCCAAAACCTACATTTAATCTGAAGCATTGATTTTGCTTTAATCCAAAGGCTGAAAATGGTTCTTATGGTTCTCACAAAATTTAGTTCTCATTATAATAAGACCCTATATATATATATACATACACACATATAAACATATATGCATTGGGCTAACACAAGATCATAAAATAAGGGCCAAAATATGTTTACACACCTAAAGTATACACCATTCCCACTTCGGACCCTCGCGCGAATTTTGTCCCAAGGTGTCACTTCAATTAATCATTAATCCCACTTTGCCCCATAACATCAAACGACATTAGGAATTTAACAAAAATGGTCATTTGCATGACACATGAGGGATGTTTTGGTCATTTTTCTTAAAATGAGAAGGATATGAATGTCAATTAATTATTGAGGGTGGCAATTATTTCTCCACCCAACTCCACCAGTCATTTCCACCACACCACCATTACTCCCAGACTTTGACCACCACCACCACCACCCAAATCCGGTCACCACCATCCAGATCCGACAATCACAACCACCATTTTTTCTAAAATCACCATTTTCAATAAATCAAAGAACAAAATTAACAAAAGAAATCAAAATATTTCTTTCCAAATCAAAACAATTTATCCCGAAATTTAAAAAAAAAAACCTTAACAAATCCAAATCTGGGAGGGTTTGAGAGAAAGGGACAGTCAAACAATTAGGAGGTAAGAACTGGGGGAAAGAAATGGCGGACATGGAGCGGGACCGAGAGAAAAGACAGAGAAGGGTGGTGTGTCAAGGAAGATGAGAAGGGGAGAGGGTGGTGACAGCAGGGTTGGCCCGGTTGCAAATGAGGCCCTAGGCCAAGTTTTTAGGTAGTTCTTCATTACAAAGCCCAAATAAAAAGAATTGGGTAAAAATATCAAAAGTAAGGATGCCATGGTTTGATCCCTGGTAGCCTGGCAGCTTAGAGGAGGACCTTAACCATTGGGAGAGGTACTGTTTTGTGACATTTTGTGGCCCTAATTATACTAGTATTTTTTGTGGCCCTAGGCTGGAGCCTCACACTCCTTGCCTCAGGGTCGGGCCTGGGTGACGGAATGATAAAGAGGGAATGTGAGGTGGGGTGGGGTCGTTGATCGGAGGAAGGGAACTAAAAGTGATGGGTTTTGCTTTTTTTGTTTTCTTCCTTCTTTTTGTTTTCGTCTTTTTCACTTTTTTTTTTCTTTATTTGTTTATACTTATTTAATTAGTACCTTTTTTTTATTTTATAGTTTTTCGAAAGAGATTAGTGTAAGTGTCCCAATCTGAACTGCCAATGTTCCTTCAGCCCAATTTAACGACTTCCACGTCAAATGGACAGTTAAGGGCATTTTAGTCATTTCCTAGGGCAATTTAAACAAAAAGGGCCTTAAAGAAATATCAAAAATAGGTCAAAAAACCGGATTGGAAGAGTCATTTCCAAGAAATTGACTTACTTTACATTAAATGAAAGCAGCCAAAACTGCTTTTTGCAGAGTCAGGCACGCCTACATTGCCATCCGCGCTGACAGGAATGAGGCTCACTCTCATCCACGCGGACATGTTCGTAACCTAAATTCTGCCTATTAATTAAATCATTCTCTCTCAGTTTAAAGAGACAACAGCTCAAACCCTTACTGTTATATTCGAAAAATACCCAGAAAACAGCCTCTACACCAAACAAAAAACACAAAATCCCAACACAAATCTTGATCAAATTCAAGCCCCAAACACAAATCCAAGGAAGATAGGGTACAACCATTGGTAAATCCTCCTTCTCCTTACCTTAATCTCCATCATCCATGCATACATCTCACATTTCAAAGATGTAACTTGCTTGTTCTTCATTTCTTGCCCTAGATCCAAGAGGATCTCCATGGATCTCATTTCCATGGATGATTCTCTATAAGGATCAACATTTCTTTTAACTTGTTGTCTCTCTTCTTACCTTAACTAGTTGTTACTTGATCTCTTGACCTAAAGTGTGGTCACCTTGGAGTTCATCTCCTTGGATGATCACACTAAATGGTCCATATTCTTAATCTCACTTTCTTTTTGTGTTAATGGTGCTTGTTTGACCTAAAATGTAGTCATCTTGGAATAAATTTCCATGGATGACCATTTTAAAAGGTCTAAATTGTCTTTACTTCTTTAAAAATGTTTTTCCTAACCTAAGATCTTTACCTTGGAACAATTTCCATGGATGAAGATCATTAAGGTTCTTAGGTTGTAAAAAGGGTGAAGTTGATACATTGAGTTCAAGGATTTCAAGGATGGTCATCTTAATGACCACCTTAGAAATCCACTCTAAAGTTGATACATCCTTAACCTAATATTAATTTTCATACATTAAATCTTTGTTTTATGTTAAATCTCCCTATCCCAAGCAAATGAAATGCTTTCAAGTCCTAATGTACCCTAAGGATGGCTTGATATAGTAGATCACCACTAATCATGTTTAGTGATCACTAATCAAAGCCTAAGGAAAGTGGGAACAAGCATGGATGCCAAATTCAAAAATGTTTTCTTATCATTTTCTGGTGCCAACTCCAGTTCTGATTCTGTAACTCCAGTTCACATTCTGGAATTTACAGAATCAGACTGGAAAGCTGCAAAAAAGAATATTTGCTGTCCCATCCGCGCGGACAAGAATGACTCTCGCTCTGATCCGCGCGGACCAGAATGTAAGGGACGGACATTTTGTTTTTTCAGTCATTTTTCACTTACAGAAGCACATTATTTTGGTAAATTTCAGTCCAGTCAAGTCAAAACTTCATTTCCAGAAAATTCCTTTTGCAAAACACACACACACACAAATGGTTTCAAATTAGGAAGACTCGTTTTACGAGGCATTCCGGGTGAACCCTAACGTTCTTCCCGGAATGTAACGTGACCTCCGAACCCATTTTCTCTAATTTTGGGCATTTTTCAAAGTTTTGGCCTTTAAAATAAAAACGGCGTGGCGACTCCGTTTGATTTTTCAAAAGAAATGGAAAATCGGACGCACATCATCACAGTGGCGACTCCGCTGGGGACAATAAAAAATGAGCTTTATCTTTTTAAAAAAAAATTAAAAAAAAAAAGGAAAAGCTTTCGTGGGTCAAACTTTCGTCCCGGTATTTGAAACCATTTGTACTGTGTGTGTGTGTTGGTTTTGCACATTTCATGTTGTTTTGACTGTCCCGGAAGAATCGATATCTTGACTGTCGGAATCATTTCCTTAACTGTTTGAATTTTGTGCTTATGTGATTATTTGCTTTCAAAAAAAAATTTTAAAAAAAAATTTTTCAAAAAAAATTAAAAAAAAAAAAAAATTCAATTTTTTTTTTCAAAATAAAAAAAAAATCAAATCATTTTCAAAAATTTTCATGCATCATACTCTTTAAGACACATGTGAATATTTCTATTTTACTCAGAAAAAGAAGATAGACTGCCGCACACTACGCGCACGTTGACCTTACACTGCACACTACGTTCTTAACCCGGGGAAATTCCTGTAGCAGCCCGTTTGGCCTTATTACGCCTCTCGGTGCGAGCACGGGACTACCCAAACATCCCTTGGAGCCTCGTGTCGACCATGCACTTGTCCGTGACACACTTTGTCCGAGACCCGATTGGTTTTTTAGTCTGGTCCGTGTCGTGCCCTGTCTGTGTATACACCTTGCCAGTCAAGTCTTAGTCGGCATGCCAAGTCAATATCTTTCGGGACCCTAATCGCCGAGGTCCCGCCGGTTTTCCGTCACGGACTTTGACCAGATCTTGACTGGCGCCTTGACCTTGACTTTGACTCGCACAACTTATGCACCGACCCCCGGCATGACACTGAGTCATCAAGGATTAACGATCATTCCATGTCTAATTACGACTTAACTGACGACGGGTCAAGGTCAGTTATGGAAATTTATCGGCCAAAACCATGCCGACTTTTCGTCGAGCCCTGGACACGATCTTGACCTTTGACGTCGCCTTTGTCCGTAATTTACATCGAATGCTCGTTAAGACTAGATTACCCGCCGTACTTTAGGATCATTTTCTTTTCGGTCGGTGGGACCCGCTTGCCCTACGAAACCCTTGTTCGGGTTACAGGTTGAGGGTCCGCAGCGTAGTGATGGGACCCACCGATCCAGAATCGAGTAGTTTGCGAAAAGAAGAGCAATCTTTTCCAACCGCTTAGGCTTTAATAAAACACGTTTTAAGTAAACAAGAACAAATAACCGCATGTTGCATGAGCCCTAAGCCCAAACACCTACCCTCCTTCACTCCCAAATATCTCGAACCCTCGTGTCTTTCCCCGCAGCCTCCCCACAAAGCTTAGTTTCGGCGCCGGCCACCGTTTGATCGCTTGGGAAGAGTCAAGCGCATCGTCGCTTCACCATTTGTTTCGACTCCGGGTTTCGTAATGTCCGCACGCCCGATAACGATGGGGACAACATCACTCCGCCTCCCGGACTCCTCAAATGTAATGAAGAAGGGAATCCGCTAGCGTAACGTATGAGATTGCGACAGAAGCACAGATTAATAGCCTTATGGAAGCCATCAGAGCCATGGTTTGGCCGCCGCCTCAATCCCGATGGCACCTTCACCGTGGAAGAAGAGGAGGACCCCAATCCCACTCTCAGCCGCCCGACTACTCCAGGATGCCACCACCAACCTCCTATGGTACTACTACCGTAACCCATGCTCCTCGGTCCTGGGTCGCCACCTCCAGCTACGTACTCACCGGACCCATGCAGCCCGACGTGACCAATCGCTCATAGCTTCCTCTGGGGGCAAACCAAGACGGAATGTCTTCTCATGGTTGGGGGTACCTTGGAATGCCACAGCAAATTGGGATCCCACCTCAGTTCGAAACCGATCAAGATGGACCTTCACAACAGCAGCTCAGAGTGCCGCAATGATAGCTTGGGATGCCACCACAGCTTCGGTTCGTGGCAACAGGGAGCCCCTCCTCGTAATGATGCTAGTTCACCGCTCCTAACACACTTTCCACAAACCCATTTCTCACTCAGTGGATCAATGGGCCACCAAGCCCCTAATCCAAGCTTTCATCGTAATCCCTGACCGCAATACCCTCTCTGCTACACACCCGCCACGCCCGGCATACAGCTTCAACAACCAGGGACACCACCTCGCACCTAGGCCTACTTATGAGCCTCACCCCGGAAACCCAAGCTACCCGGCTACATCGGGCCTCGCTCCGCCCTCTTTGCCGATTGAAAGTCAACAAAGAAGCCGCAAGGTTCTATCCCTCCGCCTGTGCTCCTACTCACACCCCCTGTGGTAATGCGGGCCAAGGATGTTTTACCTACGCCCCTGACCGGCCATTCCATCCACCTCGCCTACCGCCAGCTGTAACCCCTCTCCAGCTTCCGCCACCGGCTCAATGCCATGGCTCCACCACAAGACCCTCACCGGCCCGGTTCATGGAGCAACACAAGGAAATGAAAGCACATTGCCGAATTGACCGCTAAGAAATCTCGCTTCCGGCCTACGGACCCGACTCCATTGTTCCCCTGCCCACAAGTTTGTGATGCCTAATCTGGACCCTGTTTGATGGGACTGCATGCCCGAAAACTCATTTGGACACGTATACCTTGGCAATGAAGGCCAAAGGGTGCACCAATCAGCAGCTGGCTGACTATTTCAAATTTCTCTTTGAAATCCAGTGCTCTAAAATGGTTCTTCCGCTTAAAACCCGAGGCCAGGGCTACATGGGACCAGATCACCAGTGCTTTCACAGAGAAGTACAAAGCTAATTTGGAATGGGAAACAAATAGAGTTGATTTGCAGACAACCGTGCAGCGTCCCGATGAGAATGTCGGGGATTTTTACAAGCGGTGGAATCTGAAACTCAGTGAGATGGCCATCCCTCCCTCTGAAGAGGAACAGTTGGACATCTTCCAGTCATGCCTGAAACCGCATTTGAGAACCTCCTCGCCACTTCCCATACTCGGACTTACGTGCTATGGTTAACTCCGCGGCTAAGTTCGAAAAGGCTTACAATCAACAGCCGGCTGCTGCACCTGCATACAGATACAGAGCTCCTCCCTCTAACACCGTTCCTGCTCCTCCTAAAGGCAAAGAGGTGATCAATTATGCAGGGCAGGAATGTAATAATGCAACTCCTTTTGCTCTCAGGAAACCAGCTAAGCCCAAACCTCGGGTCATAAACCTCGAAAGCTTCGGAATGCCTCTGAATGACATCTTTTGAGGATTGGTGAAAGAAGGCTTGCTGCGGCCTTTAGAGAATTTCCAACCCAGGAATCCGAATGCTCCCGTGGATACTTCTAAGTTCTGCGCTTTTCATCAAACCCACAGACATCTGACAGATAACTGCTTTACTCTGAAAAAGGCAATCCAGGGGTTGATAGAACAAGGAAAGTTGGAAGGCCCCGAAGGGCCTAACACAGTCAAAAATCCCTTTCCAAGAAATCACAACCAGGTAAACATGATTGAAGCCGAAGAGCCTTCACACGCCAAGGAAGATGTGGAGACCGACAAAATACCTATGAACAATCTTGTCGAGGATCCTGAATTTGGAATCCCTTTCAGCCTCGAGAGTGATGAACAGACCAGTCCTCCCTGGTCCCATGTTACCCATTTCTTGCAAGAATACGAAGCTTGCTACTTCTCGGAGGAAGGGATAGCTGATAAAGAAGAGCTGGGGCTATTCAGATCAAATCATGAGAAAATCATTTACACAAGGTGGCTGGAGCAGTCAAGGAGGATTGGACAAGAAAGTTTTGTGCGGGCGCTCGTGCCGGGCTTATCAAAGAAAGAGGCCGAAGAGCACCCGGAGTTAATACACTTCGCAAGCCGGTTCCGGGAGAAGCCGAATACGATCCCGAGGACAAGAAGATGAAAATTCAGAAGAGGAGGATTGTTTCCATATCCTACCCGGGGTCAAATATGTGCCGCCCTCTCTCACTCTTCCCCGCTTCGGGAGGAGAAGCCGAGTCGCAATTGCCACTTCCAAAGAATGGGGGCATATGACAACTTCTGCGGTTGCACGCACCCATCCTCACCTAACAGATTTGATCGGCGTTCTCTCATAGCCGAAATCCCAATAGTATGGGATGATGATTCTGATGACAGTGATGACGATGATGACGACAAAAGCGAAGAGTCAACCGAGGCCCCGATCCGTAGTCGGCCGGAACAATCATGCCGGAAATGACATCTCGGTGCCGGCACAATGGATGGTTGTCACCAAATGACGATGAAGGGCCACCAGAAAATGCGGGTCAGATGCCGATGGGGATGGGCCCCCACGAAGTGTCACTCGTAAGATGTACTTGTGGTCAATGCCCGGATACTTCAGAGGATGAGGAACAGCAAAGCCCACTTGAAGAACCATATATATCTGAAATCCTAGAGCACAATGTTCCCTATAAGGACTTAGCGGGCGAATGGAGAAATTTTATTGAGGCATTGGTTGAAAAGGGAGGTTTTCAGCAACCGGCAGACGATGAATTCGTAAATGTCATCGGTTCCTTTTCTTCCTTCCCTAGAACAGACGGCATCACAACTGTAAGGGTCACGGCCGAGCCACTTGAACACACTGAGTGCATAGAATCACTGAAAAGAGTTATCGCCCTAAATGTCTCCCCAGTTGCCTTCATACCCATGGACCCACATGACGCCTTCTTAATTGCTCCTGCACCCGACAGTGGACCCCGGGTACTCCTCATTTGGACCCAGATATACCGAGCCGCTACGTCAAACTGTGGACAGGAACATTGTTTGTCCTTCACTTGTGGTTGCCCCATTTGCAAAGCCGAAAGGAAAAATATGTATGATGAAATGGAGGTTGACAGTCATAAGATTGAAGAAACTTTGGAGGACGACTACGAAACCGAGGACATGAAGGTCATGAATTTTCCTAGGGCCGAATACGTAGATGTCGTTGAATTCAACACTGCTTATCATGCTTTGGGGGAGGGATTCTCGAACGTCCGATCCAAGCAGATAGTTAAAAATCTGCTAGAGAATGGGAGACTGACTCCTATCCTCCCCGATGAGAAAGTAACCATGGTCAGATCAAATCCGCCCCGAGGCAAAGTGACAATCCTTGTCAGGATCACCCAAGAAGAGATCACCTTCCCCGAATGCATTTTGGCTCTGAGAGAAGTCTTGGACACTGGCATGATATCCGATGCACCCCCTGCACAGAGCGCCATAATCATTTCTAGCGCCGAGTATTACAAAAAGGAGCCAGATTGGCTGCACTATACCGGAGATGAAAAGGAAAAACCACCCAGCCCTGAGAGTAGCAGCTCTTGCTGTATGATAGCCATGGGCGGGGCAAGCTATGATTATGAGAACGAATCGGAAGATGCCTTAGTCCTGTGGGCCATCCGAGGAACAACGACACAACCACAGGTTCAAAAGCCTGTAACTTGGGAAGCGCTTCGAAGGCCGCCCAGAAGAAACCGGTGCGGCTCAAGCTCGCTCTCACCATCGCCATGCTCCGTCAGAACCAGTGGCCCATAGCCAAAAAGGCTCCTCCGTTGACCTTGGCAGCATTGAAAAAATCTAGCAAAGAAGCAACAGATTAGGAAGTCAACCTGTTGACCCGATCCGGGCAGATCTACTGTGGGAACCCAAAGGCGTATAAGAAGGTAGCAGATCAAGCACTGGGAGAACCGAAATCCCTATGCCAAGACAAACAAACTCCTGACCCAGAGAAGGAGGATCCCGTGCTCACTCGCTTGAAACAAACTCAAAGCCAACATCTCTTTATGGTCCCCGCTACCTCATCTTATCCCCACAAGCTAAAATTGGAAGAAAGCCTAGCCCGCACGCTGGTCCCTATTGATGCTACTCCTGATGACGTAGTGCAACTGATTGGGAACATTCACTACGGAAACATAATCACTTTCACGGACCTTGATCTCCCTCGCCGGAGCCGATCATAACGAGCCCCTCTTCATCACACCCACTGGATGAACGACGCCTCCCTCGAGTTTTGGTTGACAATGGGTCCGGATGAATATCCTCCCAGCCTAGGATCATGAGTCTCGCCGATATCAAGTCTACGTATCTAAAGCCTTCCTCCCTCACCAAAGCTTATGACTCGACATCTCGCACAAAGTGCTCGGGGTTGCTACTTTGGCCCTCCGGTTTGGCAAGAAGATGATACCCGTGGAATTTCAAGTTATCGATATCCCAATCACCTTTAATGCCCCGTTGGGAAGACCTTGGCCGCACCAAGTTAAGGGGGTTGCTTCGAGCCACCATCGTGTGTGAAGTTCATCTCTGATGGGGATTTGACAACCATTTATGGAGACCTAGTCACTTTGGAGGGCACGGACACGGGTGGAATACCTATTCTGGAAATCAAACATGATGAAGATGGCCTCATGCTAACAGGTTTCACAGTTTAACATCCTAACGCTCAAGTTTGTAACGTAGATCTGACGATCACTCAGACAAGATCCCTCCCGCCTTGAAGATGATGAGAAGGATGAGCTACTTGCCTCGGTCTCGGTCCGGGGAAGCATCGCAAGAAGGAACCCACAAAGTCATTGAGGTGAAGGAACAAAACTCGCCACGGCCTGGGATATGAGGCCACCTCTGGACACCGCGAAAGAGAAGGAAATTGCCCGGAAAAGGGGAGAAGCCGCCACAAGAAGGGTCCCGATCAACGGCCCTAAATCTCTCCCTTTCACCCTTATTTGGATGACTACTTTGTAAAAGGTCCTACACAGCAGGGTAGCGCCCCATTCAAAGAGCCTACTCCGGCAGAGGGATGGATGAAGCCACATCATGACCTTAACAAGCTCAGAGGAACCAAGGCAAATCCGGTCTGTAGAATGGATCTACCCAAGATATCTGGGGCTACCACTACCATGGAGAGCGAGTACACTTTCAAAGGCGTGCCAAGCCTAGTAGAGCAATTCGAGAAGCTTACCGCTGTGGTCCCGACTGCCCAAGAAGGCCCAAAGAGTGAGTTTGAGCTGACAATGCCGAAAGCCAAAGCCGCCATTCCCTTCGATGATTGGGACGGTCCCCGTCATGCAACAGCTTATTCGGGAAGAGGTCCAAAGCGCGCATTTGATCGACTTTGGTTCACCAAAGAAATGGTAGCAATGATCGAGGAAGGAGGACAGAAGCAATGCAATTCCCGAGTCATGAGGCCCCTGACAGCAATGCCACTGAAGAATTGGGAAATTCTCTCGGGTCCGGCCGCAACCAAGGAGGAAATGATCACCAAGCTTGGATTGGTCCCCCGTCCCCTTGTGTCAACCTATGTAAAGTCCTCCGAGTCTCTCATTGTCGAGTTCGAGTCTCTAGAGTCGTCCGATGGCCTTACGCCTGAAGACTACGAAGTTGTAGCCAATGTTGTATTCCCTTTCGTTCTTAATGAAATGATGGACCTTTCTGAGTATCCCCTGATTACCACTCTAACTAATGATAAATTAAATAATAACCTAAAAACAGTTAATAATAATTCATTAGATAAAGAAGCAGACACATTAAATGAACAATATATTAAAGAAATCTTTAAGGTGTTGTTCGGAAAGAGGAAAATCGAGCCCAAGCCGCCAAGAGGTTTTGACAAGTGTGAATTTGGGAACCGCGGAAGAGCCTAAAGAGACGCAGATTGGTAGTTTCTTCGAAGGAACCGAAAAGGATGCTCGATTGAGCCGCTAAGAGAATTTGTGGATGTGTTTGCATGGTCCTATAAGGATATGCCAGCCTCGACCCTTCCATAGTTGAACATCTGATACCGCTCGACCCGAAGTCAAGCCGCAAAGCAAAAGCCGAGAAGAATTAAGCCCGAATGGTCTCGCAGTGAAGGAGGAGATAGAAAAGATGCTCAGAGTGTGGTTCATCGTGGTCATTGAATATCCGACATGGCTTTCCAACATAGTGATGGTGACCAAGGCCAACGGGAAGATCCGATGCTGCGTGGACTTCAGAGATCTGAACAAGGCTAGTCCAAAAGACGATTTCCCCCTACCAAACATTGACATGCTGGTGGATACCACGGCCAATTATGAGGTCAAATCCTTCGTTGACGGTTTTGCCGGCTACAACCAAATCAAAATGGCAGAGGAAGACCAAGCCAAGACAGCCTTCACAACCCCTTGGAGCACGTACTGCTACACGGTTATGCCATTCGGACTGAAGAACGCCGAGGCTACTTACCAGAGGGCAGCTAAAGCTTTGTTCCATGACATGATCCACAAAGAAATTGAGGTCTATGTGGACGATATGATAATACATTCCAAAGGATCCAATGGCCAACACTTCGTTGATCTGAGAAAATTCTTCGGCCGCCTCCGAGACCACAGCATGAGACTCAATCCGGCCAAATGCACCTTCGGTGTAAGACGAGGCAAGGTGCTAGGATATATGGTGACGAAACGGGGAATTGAAGTAGATCCCCAAAAAATCAAGGCCATAGTCGAAATGAAGCCACCTCGGACGCTGACAGAAGTAAAATCCTTCATGGGAAGACTGCAATACATAAGCCGCTTTGTAAATCAGCTGACCTCGATCTCGCGAGCCGATCTTCAAGTTGATGAAGAAAAGTGTCTACACGTAATGGACTCTAGAATGCCACCGCTTTTGAAAAGATCAAGGCGTACCTTGTGAATCCCCGATTCTTTGCCCACCACATCGCAAAAAGCCACTATTGCTATATCTAACCTGTCACGGATACAAAGAATTGGGGCTATGTTAGCTCAAGAGAAGAAAGATTCCAAGGTCGAAAATGCCATCTATTTCGTGAGCGTAAAGCTTCAAGGGAGTGAACTCAATTCTCGCTTGTGAAAAGACTTGCGCAGCCCGGTCTCGGGTAGTGGGAAAGTTGAAACACTACATGCAAAGCCTCACCCGATACATCTGGTCTCGAAATTGGACCCCATCAAATATTTGTTCGACAAGCCTTCCATCTCCATGAGGTTGGCAAAGTGGTCGTTCTTTGTGGCTGAATACGACATCACTTATGTGACAAGAAAATCCGTGAAAGGGCAGAACAGTTGGCCGACTTCCCAAGTAATGAGTCTCGAGGACCTGAGCCCCAATTCCCCGATGACGGAATCTTTGCTCTAGAAGGAGAAAATCGTTGGCAGCTCTTCTTTGACGGGGCGTCAAACGAAAAGGGAAATGGGATAGGAATGCTTCTGGTCGACCCTGCCGATGAGCATACCCCCATAGCAGTAAAGTTGAATTTTGAGGTTACCAACAATGTCGCTGAATATGAAGCTTGCATAGCCGGATTAGAGGCCGATCTCGAAAGAAATATCAAAGAATTAGAAGTGTATGGTGACTCTTCCCTCATCATAAACCAGGTCTCTAACAGATGGAAGACCGTGGACCCGGGTCTACAGAAGTACCACACTTACATGGAAGAGCTAGTGACTCAGTTAAAGGAGATCAGCTTTCATTACCTGTCCAGGGATCGCAACAGATTCGCAGATGCTCTGGCAACACTAGCCTCTCTCGTTGAAATACCTGAAGGAAAGTCTGTCAAGCCATTTAGAGTCGGGAGAAGAGAAAACCCTGCTTATTGCTTTGAAATCGAAGTAGAGGCCGAACCGGCCAATGATCCCTGGTATACCCAAATTTATCAGTACTTGAAGAATGGCGAAGACTCTTTCAAAAATGAAGATGGGGAATACAAAGAGGGAATCAAAGCAAAAAACCTCTCACCCCTGAAATGACTCGCCTCCCACTATGTCCTTTTGGGAGATATGCTGTACAAAAAGCGTTACCAAGGCCCCCTCCTGAGGTGTATCAGCAAGCAAGAGGCTACCGAACTCATGAAAGAAATATATGGTGGTACCTGCGGCCCCCACATGAATGCTCGGGCTCTAATGCAAATTATACTGAGAATGGAGTACTTTTGGATCTCCATAGAAACTGACTGCATCCAGTTCGTCAGAAGCTGCGACAAATGCCAGCGGTACTCGAACCTCAACCACTTGCCTCCACACGAGCTCTACTGCATGACAACCCCTTGGCCTTTCGTCACTTGGGGAATTGATGTCATAGGCAAAATCACACCATCAGGTAGCAACGGCCACGAATTCGTCCTGGTAGCAGTGGACTATTTCACCAAATGGGTTGAAGCCAAATCCTACAAAGTCCTCAACTCAAAGAAAGTAGCCCTCTTCATCAAAGAGAACATCATATGCAGATACGGGTTGCCAGCCGAAATCATCTCAGATAATGGATCCCACTTAGAAGGGGAATGCGACAGGCTGCTGGCGGAGTTCAGAATAACCCGTCACAAGTCATCTCCCTATAGGCCCCAAACTAACGGAGCCGTCGAGGCAGCAAACAAGACCTTGGAAAACATCATTCGGAAAATGGCTGTCCGAGGCAGAGATTGGCCTGACAAGCTTCACCTTGCTCTCTGGGGATACAGAACATCCGTCAGAACTGCAACCGGGGAAACACCGTTTGCTCTCACCTATGGAATGGAAGCCGTACTCCCAATCGAGCTGGAAGTCCCCTCACTCCGTGTGCTGTTGGAAAGTCAGATCAACGAGGTCGAATGGCTCCAGAGTCGCCATGATGAATTGGCCCTGCTAGATGAACGCCGATTGAGAGCCATGGAACATATCCGAGCTTACCAAGGAAGAATGGCCAGAGCCTTCGATAAGAAAGTAAAACATCGGGAGATCAGGGAAGGTGACCTCGTTTTGAAAGAGAAGCCCCCAGTCCGCATCAACCCGCTTGGCAAATGGGATCCTGTCTGGGTCGGTCCATATGTTGTCCAGAAGATCTTCTCCGAAGGGGCCATGCAACTTGCAGACCTCGACGGAAACCCTTTTGTACACCCAGTGAATGGCGACAAGCTGCGCAGATACTACGCGTAAAACACTAAGAAAAAAAATAAAAAAAAGAGTGCTAAAAGAGTAATACCCAACTAGGTTGAAAACCCGAAGGGGGGGCCTAGGTAAAAGACAGGGTTGCACCGAAAAAAAAAACAAAAAAACAAAAAAAAGAAAAAAAGTGCTAAAGAGTAATATCCAACTAGGTTGAAAACCCGAAAGGGCGGCCTAGGTAAAAGACGGTGGTTGCACAAAAAAAAACAAAAAAATCAAAAAAAAAAAAGTGCTAAAAGAGTAATACCCAACTAGGTTGAAAACCCGAAAGGGCGGCCTAGGTAAAAGACAGTGGTTGCACAAAAAAAAAAAACAAAAAAAAAAAAAACAAAAAAAAAAAAAAAAAAAAAAAACAAAAAAAAAGAAAAAGTGCTAAAAGAGTAATACCCAACTAGGTTGAAAACCCGAAAGGGCGGCCTAGGTAAAAGACGAGGGTTGCACCAAAAAAAACAAAACAAAAAAAAAAAAAAAACAACAAAAAAAAATTATTAACCGAGTCGAACTACGGAGACCTGAGCCCTTTGGTCCAAGGGGAACGTAGGCAGCCGGAAACGGTTCGGTCTAAAACACAAATAAAAGCCATGCTTTGTCATC
Source organism: Adenophora triphylla var. japonica (assembly GCA_022495995.1). NCBI lineage: Eukaryota > Viridiplantae > Streptophyta > Magnoliopsida > Asterales > Campanulaceae > Adenophora > Adenophora triphylla. Next base: position 546,765 of record JAFEMH010000151.1, on the reverse strand, counting down.
AACACATCAAGCCATGAAGGCGTTTTGAAAAACTCTGAAGCAATTCTCATATTCATTACAGTTAAAAACTTTTTGATGAGTCTAAGCTCGATTCACTCCTACGACTTACAACCTGCTAAAAGAAACTAAAATATATTACAATTAATATGTCTGCTACGACAAGAAAGGGATACTCAGAAAACTCAAGGTCACTCCAAGCCACTTGTACTGGCTTCTCCTCTCTTCTTCCCTCCTCTTCGGGTCTTCTTCCTCTGCACAGGAAAAATATCAGTCTTCCTCCTCCCGAGCTCTGGTGTAAGGACAGGATCTATCAAGCCAGCGTCTGTCAGGGCCTTAGTAGCCCTAACCTCATCTCTCATCTCCTGTAACCGAGCCGGTAACATAGGAATCCTCCCCTCCTGTCTCTTGACATGAGCCTCGTAATCAGTCACGACATCTCCACTCTTATCATAAGGATTGGCTCTCGCCTCGGCCCTCCTCCTCTCAGAAACTGTCATGTCTTCCACACCAACAATGGCCTCACGCCGTCTCAAAATAGCCACCTGAGTCTCCCCCAAATGCCTCTCGTACCAATCCAAGTACCAAGTGGTCAGAAACATGTGCCCTGGACGCCTGAAGATAACCCTAGGAGGAAAGACGTCATACCTCCATGCTCGGGAAAGAAATGGGAACACTGAAGGATCATCCATCGAAGCAGAAGCAACCACCTTGGTAGCTATGTCCTCAAAACCCTCCAAAGGAGTCTGATCCAAACCAAACTGTCTCCGAACCAGAGCCGGAATATAAAAACTGGACTGAGAAAGCCCCGGAAGCATAACCACGTGAGACCCGTCCTAAAGCACTCTCCGAGTCTCTACCCGCCAATGAGGCACCAACCATCTGATATCCTCAGTACCGCGACAAGCCATCCGATACTCCCATGAGCCCTGATCATCAAGATCCACAGTAACCCCTCTCCTGCCAAAAGTCCAAGGTTTGACCGCATCAGAAGTTTGGCGAAGAACCCCCAGGCGCTCCATCAGCCACATAGTCAAAAGAAACGGGCTGCCCCCGTGCATATACCGTCTCCCGGTAGCCAACCTGTCAAGAGCATGAAGGGTCTCTCCCAGGATCAAGGGCACAACATCCCGGCCCGAACGGCAGTGTACAACCACATCCAGCAAAGCCCGATGACAAATCCCAAAGGAGTAAACCATAAACAAAGTCCCAAACATGCAGAGTGCAAAAGCATCCCAATATGCATCATAAATCAAGCCTAAACCCCTAAATCTATCAGGAAGACCGGAAACGTCAAAATGATCAGGACCACGGATCATACCTTGTGCTTCCTCCGGGGAAAGATGAAGAAGGTTGCACAACCTATCAACAAAGGAAGCTCCTCCGGGCAAAGGAATCGCGATATCTTTCACCTCGGGACCACCAAGCAAAGCTCGGAATTCTTCAACAGTCGGGACCACCTCATTGTAGGAGAAGCAAAAGACATGCCTTCTAGTATTCCAAAATGAAGCGGAGGCCCTCAAAAGCTCATAATCCGGAACCAATTCTTTGAGAGACCACAAGCATTTTATCTTGTACCTTTCTTCAAAAAATGACCTCCTCTCGTGCATAATCTCCCGGGACCAATCCTTGAATTTGTTGAAAAATGACATTTGGATTTCTTGCGACAATTTTGATGGAGTTTTTCTAAAATTTTCCATGGATTTTTCTCTCTTCCTCCCCGAAAATGCAGTTTGAACTAGTAGTTGGAATGGTTGTTTGAATTAAAAGTGGGGAAAACCAGATCCAAAGCAAAAATTAAATGCCAGTGTCAGACTTCAGTCTTATCCGCGCGGATAGGATTGAGCCTCATCCCAATCCGCGCGGACGAGAATGTCACCATCAGAAAAAAAATCTGCAGCAGTTTTTACTGCTGCACCGCGGAGGAATATTTCATCCCAGCCGCTCGAAACCTGCACAAAGCCTGTCCAAAACAGTTCATATACCAAACATTCGCACCCTTGCCAAAAGACCCGGGCTCATGCAACATCCACATCCATAATAAATAAATAAAAAAAAAAAGAAAGTAAGTAATCCTAGATTATTACATCCCAAAAAAAAAAAAGAGAAAAAAGTGTGCATAAAAAAATAAATTGTATTTGTCCCAAACAACCAAATCACTCATCAGAATCCTCGGAGGCTAGGGCCTTCCCTCGGTCCCTCTTGCGACTCATGCCTATATCCTCTGCAGTCATGAACATCCCGGGCTCGAGGTCGTCATCCTCGTCTCCAGAAAGAGGCTCATATGGACCAATGGGTACGCCACGGTAGGGCAAGCCGAGATCCGCAAAAAAGTCATATCCGAATGTGAACGCGTCGGATCCCTGGCCCTGTGAAGATGATCCGCCCTGGTGCCAGACGTGCCCCTGTCCTTGTAAATCCCCGAGAATGACATGATCTGGAGACAGCTCCATGCTAGGATCTAGGAAAGGAGAAGGGGGAGTGTCCGCGGAATGCTCAGAATGAATAGGGGAGGGCTCTCGCTCTACCGGCGCCGGCTGTGCTCGTCTATCCCTGCCCCGAGCGGCCCCACAAGTGACGAGCCACTTGAGGAACCTCTTGCCCTCGATCACCTGCCGCACCAGCTTCTCGACAACCGTGGCAGGGAACTGCACAGAAACAAGGGCATTAGAAGTGGTTGAAGCTAAAAAAAAAAGAGAGAAAAAGAAGAAGAGACAGAAGCGATAAAGAGACGTACCCTCATATCCGGGCGAGGCCGGAATGCTCGGGGGGCCCTCTCAGGGATAGGAATCTGCACTCTCAATCTCACCCCATCCTGTACATACGAAAAATCCGATCGAGGGTACCGTACGATCGGAATCCCCTCCCTCTCGAGCATCTGGGGCATCCTCAGCCTTTCCAGCATAAACGTCGGATACGGCACGTCCGTCACAAACCCGGAAAAGTGCTGGCCGCCCCGGTAGTAAGCCCAAGTCTCCGAGCCCTCGGTCGGACTCATCATGTCAGCAGGAGGCTCCATGGGTGCCAGCAAAGGTGCGCCGTCGCCATGCTGGCGAGTCACCCTGTCCCCCAGGTAATAGACGTCGCAAGACAACCCCCTCAAGATCCTCCGCTCCACAGTCCATCTCTCCGCGCCCTTAAGCTGCTCCACGCCAAAATGGCCCCAGGGGTAGAATCTCATCCTCTCATCTGTCTCCGCTCTCATAAGGGACCGACACTCCTTGTACTTGAGGGTCGTGCGCCCTCGAGCACCCCTCTTCTCCCGAGCCTGCCTAGTCCAGGAGAGCATGGCCGGATACGCCCCAATATGCTCCGCCGGCTGCCGCCACATCCTAATGTCAAATAACTCCAGAGCCCACACCTGCGAAAGGAAAAGATTTCATCAGCTAAGTTCGGAAAAAGAAACAGTACGTGCAAAAAAAGAAAAGAAAAAAGAAAAGCTTGTACCTCCAGCGGAAACTTAAAACACCAAAGAGAACTCACAGCCTTTCGGCTGTACCTGTCCAGAGAAAAGTAAAGCTCTGCTAGCTCGGCCTCCCCCCAGGCCACCTCTCCAGCTCTCTCCACATCTGTCAACGTCCTCAACAAAGCAAACACAGTCGTCCCCTCGGCATGTCCAAACAACGTACTCGAAAAGGCAAACCACAGAAAAGACCTAGCACCGCTTCAAGAAGAATCCTCTCATCACCAGCATCATACCTCGCCATGCTCTCCACAATCTTCCCTTGAATCACTGCATACTCCATCCCCATCCCCTTCTTGGGAATGGGGACAAAACCTAAAAGATCCTGCAACTCCCTGTCACTATACCCATCTCGCCACTCGATGCTACGTCCCTTAAAGGACAAACCCGTGATCGCAGATTAGTCAGAAGGCGTAACTGTAGCCTCGCCCCAAAAGAAATGGAAGGTATGGGTCACGTCCCACCAATGCTCCGCCAATGCAAAAGTCAAGCCCTTGCTCTTTGGCAACTTCACCAACCCCCTCAAGCACTCAATAAACTCGTACAACCCAGTCTCAATGATAATCTGCCTCGGACTCATCATCGTCCCTCTACCCAAGACCGGAAGCTGGTCCCACAGGGCTAATCACGGCCTAAACTGATCCGCGAGTCTTCAGCTTATTCAGTTGATCCCGCACAAACCGATCACCACCCTGCAAAAAAAAAGAAGAAGAAGATGTCAATAAACAATTGCATTTACATAAGCATAAAGTTTTGAAAGAAAATTTCGGCAGCATAACGGCATACAATGGACTCAACCCCATTTTTCTCGCATAAAAGAAAATGTTTTCAACAATCACCATTCATCATTCATTCATGCACAAAGGGACATGTCAATGACGAGGAATCAATAGAAGCAAAATTCCGTCCCGTTTTTCATAAAATAGCACACATAAACAATTTTTCACATTCATTCATTCATAAGGAGTCGACAGAAGCAAAACTCCGTCCCATCTTTCAAAAAAAAATAAAAAAATCCTATTTTCACAAAAAATGCACGCATGAATAATTCTTTACATTCATCTCATTCATAAAAGCATCATCTCATTGCAAAAATCCCACATGCTAAAGTCCGTCCCGGATTCGGGAAAATTTTCGTCACCTCATATTTCAAAAATGGAAAATCGCCCATTCTTTTTTCAAACAAAATGCATATTTGGGTTACCCATATACTCAATACAACATGCAAATCATCAAAGTCAAAATTCAAGGCCAAGAATGCATGATTTTCGAATTTTCAAAAAAAAAAAAAAAAAAAATCAATTTCAAAAAAAAAAATCATCAATCAACAAAAAACGAATGAAGAAATTCGAAGCATACCGTGTGAAGATCCGGATCAGTGGACCAATGCTGCCACATATCTGGATAGGGTTCCTCCGCAATCGATTGTGAGAGCGAATAATGCCTCCTCATCCTAACAAGCTCTAACCTCCTCTCCGCAATTGGACCGCGCCCTTGACCTTGGATAGCCGCTTCCCCGTGTTCCATGACTCGAAAATCGAAGAGAATCGAGAGATTTTGGAGCTTCTTTGGGCAACAATGGCAGAATTTCTCTCTCTTTCTCTCGTAATTGCGAACAGACTGTGAAGAGGAAGGAGAAGGGCTGCGGCCTTTTTAAAAACCAGTCTAAATGACACTCCTGTCCGTGCGGACAGGAGTGAGGGGTAAAATTCCCCTTTTGCCCTTTAAAAATCTCAAACTCTGCAGTTTGGTCCTGGACTTAACGGAGGATAACCAAAGTTAACCCAAGTTAACCCCCTTTCAAAAGAACTCCCCGGCAGTAAAACGTAAGTCCAATTTCTCTAACGAAAGCTAACGAAATCCCATTTCTTTCCTCATTTTCATCAACGGCAGTAAAACGTAAGTCCGATTTCTCTAACGAAAGTTAACGGAATCCCGTTCCTTTCCTCATTTTCAATTCCGGTAGTAAAACGTAAGTCCGATTTCTCTAACGAAAGTTAACGGAATCCCGTTTCTTTCCCCATTTTCATCTCCGACAGTAAAACGTAAGTCCGATTTCTCTAACGAAAGCTAACGGAATCCCGTTTCTTTCCTCATTATCATCCTCGGCAGTAAAACGTAAGTCCGATTTCTCCAACGAAAGTTAACGGAATCCCGTTTCTTTCCTCATTTTCATCCCCAGCAGCCTTCCGAACTACGTATGGGCTTGATTCCCCATTCGGGATATGTAGGTAGCCTACCATAGGTCCAGCCACTCGACCAATACGGTCATCCTTTTCCTCGGCAGCAAACGTAAGACCGATCCCTTCAAATGAAGTCCACCAAAGGACTATCTATCCCCTCAGAGTCTGTCCTCAACATAAGGACACGAACCATCAAAGGAAATCATTTAAAATCAAGGTCCGAGGCACCTAAAACGCCATCATCAAGGTTTGAGGCACCTAAAACGCCATCTTTAAGGTTCAAGGCACCTAAAACGCCATCTTCAAGGTCCGAGGCACCTAAAACGCCATCTTTAAGGTTTGAGGCACCTAAAATGCCATCTTCAAGGTTTGAGGTACCTAAAACGCCATCTTCAAGGTTCGAGGCACCTAAAACGCCATCTTCAAGGTTCGAGGCACCTAAAACGCCATCATCAAGGTTTGAGGCACCTAAAACGCCATCTTCAAGGTCTGAGGCACCTAAAACGCCATCTTCAAGGTCTGAGGCACCTAAAATGCCATCTTCAAGGTTCGAGGCACCTAAAACGCCATCTTCAAGGTTCGAGGCACCTAAAACGCCATCATCCAGGTTTGAGGCACCTAAAATGCCATCATCAAGGTTCGAGGCACCTAAAACGCCATCATTACTAGGATGACATCCTAAAACAGTCACTCTAGGGTCGACGTCTGAAGATAGTCGAAAGACCCGAACTACGACTGGCTTGATTCCTCTTAAGGATATGTAGGTAGCCTACCACTAGGTTTAGCCATCAGACCAAAATGGTCATTCCTTCCCCCCGCGGTGCGGATATACAACTCTAGCCATCAGACCAAAATGGTCATTTTCTATCCCAAAGAAGAGTTTCTTTCAAAGAACCGATTGCGTAACTCGCTCACCAGGTTGACATCCTAAAACAGTCACTCCAGGGTCAACATCGAAAGACCCGAACTACGACTGGCTTGATTCCTCTTAAGGATACGTAGGTAGCCTACCATTAGGTGCAGCCATCAAACCAAAATGGTCATTCCTTTCCCGAGCGATCCGACCAAAATGGTCACCCTCTTCTCCCCAGCAGATTGGGACCTCACTTTTATCGACGACCCCACTTCCTCCGAAAGTACCGTCGCCGAGGAGCTACTGTAAGTGTCCCAATCTGAACCGCCAATGTTCCTTCAGCCCAATTTAACGACTTCCACGTCAAATGGACAGTTAAGGGTATTTTGGTCATTTCCTAGGGCAATTTAAACAAAAAGGGCCTTAAAGAAATATCAAAAATAGGTCCAAAAACCGGATTGGAAGAGTCATTTCCAAGAAATTGACTTACTTTACATTAAATGCAAGCAGCCAAAACTGCTTTTTGCAGAGTCAGGCACGCCTACATTACCATCCGCGCGGACAGGAATGAGGCTCACTCTCGTCCGCGCGGACATGTTTGTAACCTAAAATCTGCCTATAAATTAAATCATTCTCTCTCAGTTTAACAAGACAAGAGCTCAAACCCTTACTGTTATATTCGTAAAATACTCAGAAAATAGCTTATACACCAAGCAAAAATACAAAATCCCAACACAAATCTTGATCAAATTCAAGCCCCAAACATAAATCCAAGGAAGATAGGGTACAACCATTGGTAAACCCTTCTTCTCCTTACCTTAATCTCCCACATCCATGCATACATCTCACATTTTAAAGATGTAACTTGCTTATTGTTTATTTCTTGCCCTAGATCCAAGAGGATCTCCATGGATCTCATTTCCATGGATGATTCTCTATAAGGATCAACATTTCTTTTAACTTGTTGTCTCTCTTCTTACCTTAACTAGTTGTTACTTGATCTCTTGACTTAAAGTGTGGTCACCTTGGAGTTCATCTCCTTGGATGATCACACTAAATGGTCCATATTCTTAATCTCACTTTCTTTTTGTGTTAATGGTGCTTGTTTGACCTAAAATGTAGTCATCTTGGAATAAATTTCCATGGATGACCATTTTAAAAGGTCTAGATTGTCTTTACTTCCTTAAAAATGTTTTTCCTAACCTAAGATCTTCACCTTGGAACAATTTCCATGGATGAAGATCATTAAGGTTCTTAGGTTATAAAAAGGGTGAAGTTGATACATTGAGTTCAAGGATTTCAAGGATGGTCATCTTAATGACCACCTTAGAAATCCACTCTAAAGTTGATACATCCTTAACCTAATATCAATTTTCATACATTAAATCTTTGTTTTATGTTAAATCTCCCTATCTCAAGCAAATGAAATGCTTTTAAGTCCTAATGTACCCTAACGATTGCTTGATATAGTAGATCACCACTAATCATGTTTAGTGATCACTAATCAAAACCTAAGGAAAGTGGGGACAAGCATGGATGCCAAATTCAAAAATGTTTTCTTATCATTTTGGGTGCCAACTCAGCTTCGATTACGTAACTCCAGTTTACATTACGAATTTACGTAATCGACCGAAAAGCTGCAAAAAAGAACATTTGCTGTCCCATCCGCGCGGACAGGATTGACCCTCGCTCCGATCCGCGCGGATAAGAATGTAAGGGACGGACATTTTGTTTTTTCAGTCACTTTTCACTCACAGAAGCACATTATTTTGGTGAATTTCAGTCCAGTCAAGTCAAAACTTCATTTCCAGAAAATTCCTTTTGCAAAACACACACACACACACAAATGGTTTTAAATTAGGAAGACTCGTTTTACGAGGCATTCTGGGTGAACCCTAACGTTCTTCCCGGAATGTAACGTGACCTCCGAACCCATTTTCTCTAATTTTGGGCATTTTTCAAAGTTTTGGCCTTTAAAACTAAAAACGGTGTGGCGACTCCGTTTGATTTTTCAAAAGAAAATGGAAAATCGGACGCACATCATCACATACTTGCAGAGAGAGAGTTTCAAAATTTCTAGGGTTTCGAAAGTTTAAAATGAAGCTTTTGATTTCCTTTTATAGGGAGAGAAAAAAGAGAAGATGAAAGGGTTTTGTACTGGGGAGTCCAAAATTTAAAAACGTTTCAACTGGTTTGCACAGATATCTAAATATTTTAAATATGGAGGTTGTTACCCAAATCCGGATTGTCAAAATCCGTTAAAAGTTAACCGGAATCCGTTAACTAGCCCTTTCCAAGTTAACCGGAACCCGTTAAGCTCCCCGTTCTCAAGTCAACGAGACATCCCGGGACTGCCCCGAGCATCCCAACGTCAAAAGCGTACTTAACACACGTTATCACATATAAAAGTACAACTTTCCCCGAAAAACGCACTTTCCAGGACTTTTCGGGGGCGTTTCAGACATTTTCCTGACAGTTATTTAAAAAACGGACAAAATCGGGAATAAAGGGACAAAAACCCTAGCCTAGGTGAGTCACAGGGGCATGTGGCACGCATGCCAAAGCCCACAAATCAACATCAATCAAATTACAAGGTGAAAAGACCAAAATGCCCCTGAAATTGAGTGAAGGTCCGGCCAGACTGTTTTGCTTGAAAAACCAGAATTGCCAACAAGTCCTCCAACTTTCAAAAATACCAAAAAACCTTCCCAAAATGAATAAGAGTCTGTCCGGACTGTTCTTCATTTTCACCCTATAAATACAAGGGTTGTCAAAACATTTAAAAGGAGGAAAAATATAAACACTCTTCACAAAACCCCACGGCATAAACTGATCTCCCCCCTCCCGAGCCCCATTTTATCTCGATTTGCGTGAAAACCCCATTTTCCGACCAAACACGAACCAAACAAACTCAAAACACCCTTTCAAACACCAAACCGTATCCCGTATATGCCAAACAAATCAAAGAGTCAACCCCTAGCCATAAGTAACACTCTGTCTCTCTAAACACTCGTTTCACCTCGATTTACGCGTCAAATGCCATAATCATTTCGGTCAAAGTTATTGAAATATAGACGTAACGCCGTCTATGGGGTTCGATACGTTTTACCCCAAAATCATCTTCTCTCCCATAAGAGAAGTAATTTCAGGTTAAAACGGCATTCCAGGCCCGTTTTTTACGTTATTTATAGTCCGGATCGTTTGATCCGTTGATTCGCATCTTTACAGTCCGAACCGTTTGGTTCGTGATAGTCATTTACAAAATCCGGATCGTTTGATCCGTCGATACTGTTATTTAATTTATGCACCTTTACAACTCCGAGCCGTTTGGCTTGTCGATCGCACCTTTACTGTCCGGATCGTTTGATTCCGTCTATATCGTACTTTAAATACTGTCATTTACCAGTCCGAGCCATTTGGATTGTGATAGTATTTATTTATCTAAGTCCGAGTCGCAAAATGACTCGTCGATCGCATGTCATTTAACGCCTTTTTTCATAAAATTGGTAACAATGTAATGCCCGGTTCAAGACCGGAGTTCGTCATTCGAACTCCTTTTCAAAACGCGCAAAAGTGACGTTTGGCATCCAAACGCTCATTTTCAACTCAAAAATTGACGTTTGACATTCAAACGCTCTTTTCCTTAAAATCAACGTTTGACACTCAAACTAAAGATTTAAACCCGTCCCTCACACCCTCTTCCTCAAAACCCTCAAAACCGACGTTTGTCATTCAAACGCTCGCTTTTTTATAAATCAACGTTTGACATTCAAACCAAGATTAAGCTTGTCATTCAAGCCCCTTTTCAAAAAATGCAACACACACACACACTATTTCGAGAAAGGTAGAAAGACGCGTCATACGAGGCATTTCGGGTGATCTCAATATACTCTTCCCGAAACGTAACGTGACCTCCGAACCTAACAATCTCTGGTCCTAAAATCCATTTCTAATGTTTGGGCTCATAATACAAAATGCCACATTTTCAAAGCCATTTCTAAAGTTTGGGCTCATAATACAAAACGTCACATTTTCAAAGCCATTTCTGAAGTTTGGTCTCATAATACAAAATATCACATTTTCAAAGCCATTCTCAATGTTTGGGCTCAAAATACAAAACCGCATGGTGACTCCTCTCTCTCTCTCCCAAAGCGAGGTCCCAAAGTTTCCGCTAAAGATAACCGCTCGCTACGCTTTCCGCGCGCGATCCGGGTAATTTCAGAGGCATAAAAATAGGTAAGTGTCTGCAGCAGTTAAACTAACACAATAATGAACAAAAAGATAATCTTTTGATAAATTGGAGTGATACAAAGATTACATTTTTGATCAAAATTTTAAAATTTTGATCAACCCAGAAAGGACGAGGTTGGCAACAGCTTACTGTAGTTGTCAGATAAATTCGGCTGAAAAGACGGATATGACAGCAGGTACAGAGACGAGCCGATTAAAACGGATTGGGAATTTGGATCCGACCGCAGTTCGTCGATTGAGCAATTTGAATGACCGATTGGACTAGCTGACCGGTTGAACGCAACTGCTTGAGGGCTTGACCGATTACTGGGTTAACCGGTTAGAATTATGACCGGTCAGGTGCAATAACCGGTTGAGAGAATTTGCCGTCGGTTGGGAGGAGCATCGTTTAGATACATCGGTTAGAGGATCAGCAAGGGTATAATGAGGGTAAACTTGGGACACTACCTTTTTGATCGGTTGATAGGTTACACAGGTAGCAAAGTTAGCACAGTTTTATCAACGAATATCAATCATGCCTAGTTCTTCTCTAAGGAATTCAAATCTTTTAATGTCTAAGGGTTTTGTTAAAATATCTTCTAACTGAAAATTAGTATGAACTTTTAAGAGAACAATATTACCCTTTTCAACATGATCCTTAAGGAAGTGGTATTTGATGTCTATGTGCTTTGTCTTGGAATGCTTCACAGGATTGTTGGAGACTGAGATGGCTGAGGTGTTATCACAGTAGATGGGACACACTTCTTGAGGAATTTCATAGTCCACTAGCTGTTGCTTCATCATAAGGATTTGTGAGCAGCAACTCTCAGCAGCTATGAACTCAACTTCAGTTGTAGAAGTGGAAATTGAAGCTTGCTTCTTGCACGACCAGGAAACCATTCGGTTAACTAGAAATTGATAAGTTCCACTAGTACTTTTCCTTGTGACCCTACAAGCTGCAAAATCAGCATCTGAATAGCCAATTAGTGTAAAGGATGAATCTTTTGGGTACCATAAACCTTAGTTAGCAGTTCCCACAAGATATCTAATAATTCTCTTAACAGCTTGAAGGTGTGATTCTCTAGGATCGGCTTGAAACCTAGCACATACACATACAGCAAACATGATATCTGGCCTACTAGAGGTTAAGTAAAGTAGAGATTTCATCATACCTCGGTAGAGTGTCATATCTACTTTCTTACCGGACTCATCTTTATCAAGGTGTACATTAGTGACCATTGGAGTGCTTTGAGGATGAGAAGAATCAAGACCAAATTTCTTGATGAGATCATTGGTATATTTGGCTTGATTGATGAAGATTCCTTCTTGAGTTTGCTTGACTTGGAGTCCAAGGAAAAAGGTTAGCTCTCCCATCATGCTCATCTCAAATTCGCTCTACATAAGTTTCTCAAATATCTTGCATAATTTTTTGTTAGTAGATCCAAAAATAATGTCATCAACATATATTTGAACTAACTATGAATGTCCATTATGCTTAGCAATAAATAAGGTGGTATCGATTTTACCTCGTTTGAACTTCTCACTAAGTAGGAATTTGGAGAGAGTTTCATACCATGCTCTAGGTGCTTGCTTGAGGCCATACAAAGCTTTGTTTAACCAGTAGACATGATTAGGCTTCTTGGAGTACTCAAATCCTGGGGGCTAATCTACATAGACAAGCTCTTGAAGTTCTCCATTAAGAAAGACACTTTTCACATCCATTTGGTATAACTTAAATTCTTTGAAGGCTGCATAGGCAAGAAATAACCTAAAGACTTCTAGTCTAGCTACGGGGGCAAAAGTCTCATCATAATCTATCTCTTCTTCTTGTCTGTAACCTTTTGCCACTAATCTTGCTTTGTTCCTTGTTATTTTTTCAGACTCATCCAATTTGTTTCTAAAAACCCATTTCGTTCCAATCACTGTCTGATCACTAGGTCTAGGCACTAATTCCCATACTTTGCATCTATCAAACTGGTTAAGCTCTTCTTGCATAGCTTCTACCCAGCTGGGATCATTCAGTGCTTCTTCATTCTTTGGTTCTATATTTGAGACTATGGCAGAGGAGAATAGATCATGTTGTTATTTCAAGTCATTCTTGGACTGAAGACATCACCAATCACATTTTCTATTGGGTGATCTCTAACTGATCTCACTTCCCCAGGGAGGTCTTGCCTGACCGATTCTTGTCTAAGAGTTTCTAAGGGAGGAGCAGAATCGGTTGAGGGAGGAAATACCGGATGGGGAGATCGGTTAGGGAGAGGTGAGGTTGACCAATCAGATTGAGGTGAAGGAAATGGTAAATGAATGTTTGAAACTGGTTCAAGTTCAGGAGGTGTAAAAGGAACAGTTGTAGATGGGCTAGGCGGTAGTAAATCGGTTAAGGGATTTATATCTGACCGATTGAGGGAAGAATGAGTCATCAACTAGCACTCTACTGATTACACTGCTTGAAACTGAATGCTGAGCTGGAGGTTGATTTGCATTATTGCTGGTGGTTTGATTAGAGTTGGGGTTGCTGGATTCACCTGTCTCAAAAACACCAGAATTATTAGTACTATTTGGAGCCTTGCCAGACTCTAGCAAATCAAATTCATCAAATATAACATGAACAGATTCAACAATTTTCAACAACCGTTTATTAAAAACTCGAAATGCCTTACTGTGCTTGGCATAACCAACAAAGATGCCTTCATCGGCTTTCTCATCAAATTTACCTCGACGCTCTTTACCATTGTAAAGAACGTAACACTTGCAGCCGAAAATCTTGAATTAACTGATGTTGGGAATTCTACCACGCCAAAGCTCATAAGGGGTCTTGTTGTGAAATTTGTTGACCAATGACCGATTCTGAGTGAAGCCTGCTGTATGGATAGCTTCAGCCCAAAAGTACTTGGGTAGCCTAGCTTCAGATATCATTGTTTTTCTAGCTTCGATCAATGTTCTGTTCTTTCTCTCAACAACACCATTTGATGTGGTGTTCCAGCGGCTGAGAAGTTGTGGTCGATTCCTGAAATTACCCGGGTCCGGCTCACGCGCGGGCCCCGGCATCTCGCATCGTCGGGAGGTGTCTCGCTGCGTTTTCACTTGTAGAGTTGCCACGCCATTTTGATTTAGCCCAAAACAATGAAAAAAGGCTTAGTTTAAAAACTATTATTGTGTGATGAGATTTTTGAGTTCGGAGGTCAGGTTACGCCTCGGGAAGAGAATAGCATAGCTCACCCAAGTTGCCTCGTAAAAACGAGTCTTTCGGTACCCCTTTTTCTTTAAAAGTTGTGTGTGTGTATGTGCTTTTTAAAAATGCATGATGCATATGATGTCTACATTGTATACTATGTATTGAAATGTATTGAAATAGTAATGGAAGGAAGCCTTATCAATGTTGGTTTGTGTCTGTCTTCTGCTTGAGAATAGTATTTGAGTGTGAATAGTGTTTCGGAACGGACCGGGATTTCTTCGCGGATGTACCGGTGTTTGCGGACAGAGCTTCGGCGTGCCTTGGGAGTGTCAGGTGTGTACTCGGGCAGAGTTTCGGCGTGCGTTGGGATTGTCGGGATTGTTGACTGGACTCGGGCAGAGGTTCGACGTGCCTCGGGATCATCGGTTGTGCTCGGACAGAGTTCCGACTTGCTTTGGAATGGATCGGGATTGTCTGGTAGGGCTTTGGGATGGACCATCAAGGCTTCAAAATGGACCGGCAGGGCTTCGGGATGCCTCGGAAGTGCCTCGGGGCAGCTCAGGAGCATCTCGGGAGTGCTCGGCAGGGCTTCGGAGTACTACGAGGGGCCTCAGAATGCCTCGAAGGGAACCGAAAGGGACCGGGATTGCCCCGAAGGGTCTTAGAAGGGGGCCTGAAGGCTGGGGGAGAGAGAGAAGAAAGGAGGTGTGTGAAAAATGAGAGTGGGAGCCCTCTAATTATAGGGGTTTGAATCTGGCAAACTATGTCGCGGGACACAAGCTGTCATTACCATTTTTTTGGTTTTCTTGGATTTAAGGGAATATCGTGGACTTTAAGGGGATTTTGTAATTATGATGTCTGGATGCAAAGTGGTCCGCACGGACTTGTCTTGCTTTTCCATATTTTCCAAAATTCCCAAAATGTCCTTTTTTCCTTTTTTATCCCAGAAAGTCCCGGCCACTCCTTAGTTTGGTTGGTGGTTTTAGGGATTTTTGAAGGTTACGGATGTTCAAGATCATGTTTATGTGAGTCTGCGGTGTTTCTCGTGCGTCGAAAGGGAGTGATTCGGATTTGGGTACTTACAGAAGCCCCTCGACGACGTCACTTACAGAGGAAGTGCGGTCATCGATAAGATAAGGGTCCTGAATCTGGATCGCTGGCTGGGAGAGAAGGTGACTGTGTAGGTCAGTTGTGAGGACGTGGTGGTGTCCTAAGGTGACCGCTTGGGTCGGCTGCGAGGATGTGGTGGTGTCCTAAGGTGACCACTTGGGTCGGCTGGCTAGATCCTTTGACAGGATTCCAACGTATCCTGAGTGGGAATCAAGCCTGATCGTAGCTCGTGTGTGGGGGAGTGCATTTTCGCGTATGAGGACGTGTGATGTTCTCTGACTAAGACTCTGTGCGTGAACGTGTCGGTGTCCTGTGGGTAACCGTTTAGGTCGGTTGGCTGGACCCTTTGATAGGATTCCTACGTATCTCGTTTGGGAATCAAGCCTGATCGTAGTTCAGAAGTCATGAGGTTATCGTGTATGCGGACGTGGTGGTGTCCTGAGGTGATGCGGACGTGTCGAAGTCCTTGGGTGACCGTTTAGGTCGGATGGCTGGACCCTTTGACAGGATTCCTACGTATCCCGCATGGGAATCAAGCCTGATTGTAGTTCAGAAGTCGTGAGTGCATTGTCGTGTATGAGGACGTGTGATGTCCTCTGACTAAGACTCTGTGCGTGGATGTGTCAGTGTCCTGGGATGACCATTTAGGTCAGATGGCTGGACCCTTTGACAGGATTCCTACGTATCCCGCATGAGAATCAAGCCTGATCGTAGTTCAGAAGTCTCGAGTGCATTGTCGTGTTTGAGGACGTGTGATGTCCTCTGACTAAGACTCTGTGTGTGGACGTGTCGGTGTCCTGATGTGAGTTGGTGAGTGGACGTGTCGGTGTTCATGAAGTGAAATGGTGAATGGACGTGTCGGTGTCCATGGTGGGCGGACGTGTCGGTGTCCTATGGTGAGGTGGACGTGTCGGTGTCCTGAAATGGAACTTTTACGGTCTTCCTAGCCGGGTAATTTAAAGCCTTTCGGGCTACGGATAGTGATTTGGGAAATTTATGTGGTCTTCTGGACCGGGTAGTTTAAAGCCTTCCGGGCTACGGGATAATGATTTGGGTAATTTATGCGGTCTTTCGGACCGGCTAGTTTAAAGCCTTTCGGCCTACGGATAATGGTTTGTGCCTAAGGACGTGTTATGTCCTCTAACTGAGGTTGTGTCGTGCATGAGGACGTGTTATGTCCTCTGACTGAAGTGATGTCGTGCATGAGGACGTGTTATGTCCTCTGACTGAAGTGATATCGTGCATGAGGACGTGTTATGTCATCTGACTGAGGTTTTGGGCGGGGATGTGTCGGTGTCCTCACCCGGGGATGAATGTGTTTGTTCTTTCGTTCATGAGCATGAACCTGGTGGGGCCTTTTGTGAGGCGTGCTTGCTTTGTACTTGATTTTGGGAGGCATGATTGCCTTGTGCTTTGTTTGTTGGGGAAAAGTTCGGGCTTACTTTGATGGCCGGCTTTTGTTTGCTGGGGATATGTACTTTCGTACGGTCTTACTTTGATGGCCGTTTGACTTTTTGTCCGCTGATGAAAGGGTTTGGGCTTACTTTGATGGCCGGTTTTTGTTTCGTGTTTTGTGTTTTGGAGGCATTTTGTGCCTTGAGATTTGTGCTTGAAGGCGTTTTGTGCCTTTTATGATTGTTTTGCCGTTTAGTGGGCGAGGTTCGGACTTAACGGCCGGGGTTTGTTTTACCATTTAGTAGGTGAGGTTCGGGCTTACGATAACGGTCGGTGTTTGTTTTGCCGTTTAGTGGGCGATGTTCGGGCTTACGATGACGGCCGGTGTTAATTTTACCGTTTAGTAGGGACGGACTTTTTGTAAAAATTTATGTACAATGGATGCCGTGTTTTCGTGACAGACTTTTTTGAAAAATTTCCGTGTAGAGACGGTCTTTGTTTGAAAATGTGACGTGTGTCGTGTTTTGTGACGGACTTTGTGTGGGGAAATTTATGTGCTATGGGTGCCGTGTTTTTGTGACGGACTTTTTTGAAAAATTGTCGTGTAGAGACGGACTTTGTGTTGTGAAATGTGTGCCGTGTAGGGACGGACTTTTGTAGAAAGTTGCCGTGTAGAGACGGTCTTTGTTTGAAAATGTGTCATGTGTGCCGCATTTTTGTGACGGACTTTTGAAAATGTGTCGTGTAGGGACGAACCCTCATTTGAGAAAATTGTGTAATGTGTGCCGTGTTTTCGTGATGAACTTTTGTTTTGAATAATTTGCCGTGTTGGAATGGACTTTTATGCTTTGCCATGTTGGGACGGACTTTTTATGTTTTGCCGTGTTGGGACGGACTTTTTTGCTTTACCGTGTTGGGACAGAATTTTGTAATTTGTATATTTTTTGTATATTCCCTTAAGTACTGTTATTGACGTACCTTTGTTGTGTTTACTTGCAGGATGAGGTGCCTTCGTGTGGGAAGGCGAAGAAGATGAAGTCACGGGGGTCCCTTGAGGCCGTGGTTGAGTTGTGGCGGAGCCTGCCTGATATTTCCCGAGATGGGAGGCCTAGTCCTCGGAGGCTAGTGATCGCTACTGGGCTGAACGTGTTCATGGAGAACCTTGTCGGGATAGCGGAGATGCATAAGAACAAGGGCATCTTCTTGGCTCTGTCTGAGTACTGGTGGGACACCACCCATACCTTCCACTTTAGCTGGGGAGAGGTGACGGTGACTCCTACCGATTTTGCGGCGATCACCGGGATTTCCTTTAAGGGAGAGTCGGTGAAGTGGCGGGACAGGATGTCCGATGGGGTGCTGGCTGAGCTGCTTGGGTTTGCGCCCTATCCCCGTAAGGGCTTGGGCATGGTGTACCACGATGTAGAGGCGCAGATCACGGCCAATAGCGGGCCTTATCCCCGGGGCACTGGGGTAGTGACGGCGGAGTAGCTGGCGCGCTCTTTTCTGTGGTTTGCCCTCTCCGAGACTTTGTTCTCGAATCACGCCTCTTCCCCTATTTTCCCTCTGCTGGAGAGTTTGGTGGACTTGGAGAGGATTGGTGAGATTGCTTGGGGCGAGGCGGGCTTGGCCGAGCTTTATTTTGCCATGGACCGATTCAGCCGGGGCGCGGCCAGTTCCCTAGGGTGTTTTGACTTTGCACTGGAGGTATGAGTTTATTGCTGTTGTAGTTTAGCATTTTGTCATTTCTCCATCTTTTTCTTTTTTCTCGTTCTGAGCACTATCTTCTTTTTGTTGCAGGCATGGTGCTATGAGATCTTCTGGTGCCATCTGTGGGACTGGGAAGATGAGGCCATGGTGGGCTATCCTGCCACGCTATCCTGGGCTCGCCCTTTGAGGAAGAGGAGGATGACTAGGGTAAAGGTTACTGTCACATATAAGGATGTGCAGGAGTACCTGGAGAGGGATAGTCCGGAGGGGTTTGAGCTATACCCTTGGACTCGATATGGTGATGATGAGTTGGAGGGTTCCCCCGGGGTAACACGATAGAGGAAGATGCTGCGAGGCCTTACTTGCGATGTCATGTATTTGGGGGAGAGGGTCTTCTGGCAGCATGGTGCAGGTATGCCTCCTATGGCTCTGAGGGATCTGCCCCTCGGTATGATGAGTCCTTTTGACATGGATGTGTTGGAGTATGAGAGGTACCATGATGGCGTGAGCGCCGAGGAGTTCATCCTGTATGGAGAGGAGTATGCGGCCTTTGTCAGGCGGAAGCTGAGGATGCCACAGGTGTTGGCGCGGGAGAGACAGGATGGTTTGCCATGTCCTCCAGATGTTTCGGTGCCTGGGCCGGACTTCTCATATGTTTGCGGGGACTATTCGAGGAGGAGGGTGACTGTTATCGTCCCTGAGCATAGTCCTACTGCTTATTGGGTTGACCCGGATGCTCCCGTGAATGTGCTTACTATTTTCCATCTTGGCATCTTTTCTGTATTTTTCTCTTTGGTTGAGTATGATTGTATCTCTTTTGCTGAGCATTTTTTTGGTTGTTTGCTTGCGCAGGTCTCGGGAAGATCCTTTGACACGCTGACCCGTCGGTATGTGGGGTTGAGGTCTTTCGCGAAGAAGCTCTTGGGGAAGATGTCTTGTAGGCCTTCACGGAGCGCGGCGGCGTTTGAGCCGATGCCTTCGAGGCGGTCTGTGGATACTCCTTCTTTGAGGGCTGAGCCAGGGCCACAACCGGAGGTGCCGGTTCAGGAGCGGCAGAGTTTTGATGTGGGGACGTCTTCGGGGGATCAGAGGCTGCATACCCTTTATCAGTTTCTTCCTCCGTCGGGCGCACAGGGTGAGGGTTCGTCCTCGCATCCCTTCTTTGATCCTTTCATCGAGTTTGATCCTTCGGAGTACTTCTAGTACTCGCACGAGGAGGAAATAAGAGTTAAAGAAAGTCTGGTTTTCTCCCATTTCCCATTTGCAATCCCTTCGAGCCTCCTTCCCCATTTTCTCTAGAAACCTCCATTTTTGCCATGGATTCTTCGTTTGTTCTGAGAGTTTTGCCAAGGCTTTCGAAGGAGAGGCGAGCATACTTCCTCGAGCGGCTCAAAACGTGGATGAGGCACCATATAAGGCACAATAAACGAGCTTTCGAGGTGAGATTTTGACTCTGCTCGGTTTGGTCCCTTAAGGAGTTAGTTCTTGATTGGGAATTGTTGCGGGCTACTGCAAAGTTCTGGGATGTTAGGAGGCACGTGTATAGCTTCTCCTACAATGAGGTCACGCCCACCTTTGAGGATTTTTGGGCTTTGATTGGAGGACCAGAGGTGGAGGCCATCTCGCTTCCTTTGATTGGCGGTGCGGCCGTGAGCGTGAAGCTCGCATGCTTTCTTCGGACTTCGTTGGAAGAAGTGAAAGGTATAACTTTTGGTTCTGGTCATATTGACATTTTTGCACTGTTGGAGCGGTTTATGAGTGATGAAGAGAGTGACATCTCGTGGGATGCATTTGCTTTGTGCGTGATAGCGACGCTTTTCATGGTCAGCTCCCTTGGGGTATGTGATGGCACTTTGCTGGATGTGGTAGGGCACTGTCGAGCCGGGGAGAATATTGCTCCGCTGGTGCTGAGGGAAACCATTCACGGCATTGATCGCCTGGCGACTGGGGATAGGTTCATAAGAGGGGGAAGCCCCGTTTTGCTCACCTTGTGGTTGCGAGAGAGGCTTCAAGCCATGCTCGAGTCTCCGGTGTTTTTTAGTTCATGGACGTTTGCTCAACGGCCTCTTGTATTGGATATGGATCAGTCCGCCTGGGAGAGATGGATGGCGCAGCTTGGTACGCATCAGATCCGTTGGTGGGTTCCTCACTGGGGGATTGAGACTAGGAGGGCCTTTCAGGAATGTTCCTATGTTGTCAGAGTTCCAGGTTTGTCTTGGTCCTCCTTCTATATTCTGTCGCTCGTTTCCCGTCAGTTCGGGATGAGGCAAGAGCCTTTGTTGGGCTGGGATGACATTGCCACTGTGGAGGTAGCTTCTCTTTGCATGGCAGCTTCAGTTGCTCTTCTGTATTTTCTGAGGGTATGGAAGTATTCCACTTTCCCTCCTGTTGTGCTCCTTCGACGTCGGGAGAGTGTTGTGTTGACCACCGAGTACCTGGATTGGTACGAGCAGCATGTCGGGCAGTCCCAAGTGGTTTTGGGAAGCAGGCGTGAAGCAATTCTGGGGAAAGGTTGTCGTCTCAGCTATAGCCTTATAAGTGCTGAAGCCTGGTCTAACCCTCAGAATGTGACGGGAGACACATTGTTTGACTACGAGGCCAGAGTTGATCGACTGACGG
The DNA here is from genome assembly GCA_022495995.1 of Adenophora triphylla var. japonica. NCBI lineage: Eukaryota > Viridiplantae > Streptophyta > Magnoliopsida > Asterales > Campanulaceae > Adenophora > Adenophora triphylla. The sequence goes on along the minus strand of JAFEMH010000151.1, from coordinate 526,030 downwards.
AGAGAGGTCCCCTTTTGCAGACTCGCAGGGAGGAGATCTGGGCTAAGGCACGGACGAATGAAGCTCTGCGAGCTGGTGGATTGTTTGACTTTACGGGGAGGACCCCTAATCTCGGAATGAGAGAGACAGAGTTGGCTCGCGTGGAGCGAAAGAAGACTCGTCGGGGACGAGGGAAGAAAGGGAAGAATGGCGAGGGGACAAGCGCAGGTGGCGCGAAATGACCTCCTAATTATCCATCCATTTCATTGCAGACACATTATTTGTTGAATGTATTAAGCTGTCTTTTAGCTTGTTGTGAACTTGAGAGTAGACCGTGCTTGTACTCATCAAGAAATGTTGTAACCGTTAGTGATTTGTGATTTACTTTTGAAGCTTTGTCGAGACGCAAGATCTCTTGTTCACTTTTTGTTTCTTTTGTGAGCCTTGGCGGCGTCCAGCTTTGGACCTTTCTGTTGTATTTGTGGACTGAAGCAGTCTGAGCCTTGATGGCATCCATTTTTTTTAGATTTTGTGTTTGGATGGGAAGGTTGGATGGTGAGGCACGGGCCTCGAGGTGATTTCTTGACAAGTCATTTTCGACGGCCTTTTCAATGATTCCATTGCTTCCTGGTTGTTGGCGCTGGGCCCTTGTCCTCATTTTTTTGTGAAGCTTTTGCTTGAGCTTTTTTGTTTTTTTTTTTCGAAGCTTCTGCTTAAGCTTTTTTTTTTGAAGCGCACGAGGGCGAAGGCAAAGCCCCTAGTTTGTTGTTGACATGGGTCAATCTTTTAATGCTGAGTGACCTTTCATTGTCCTTTGATGTTGCCGCCATCGTTGACTTGGTCAAGGTGATGATGGGGACATGTTTGGTATAGTTGGATGGAGGCCTTGATTGTCATCCAAATTTTTGTTTTTTGTGTGTTTTTAAAATGAACCAATTAAGGCTGCTTACGTTCCCCCCGGACTGAAGGGCTCAGGTCTGCATAGTTCGACACTACAATGAGTGACAGGAGATGCAAAGTTGATCTTCTTTAGGCGAAGTATCTGCGAAGTTTGCTTCCATTGACTGGATTCATGAAGGGATTGTCGTCTAGGTCTGTCAGCTTTATGGCACCTCCGGAGAAGATCTATTGGACCACGAAAGGGCCGATCCATGTTGGTTCCCATTTTCCAAGCGGGTTGGTTCGGGTGGGAGTCTTTTCTTTGAGTACCAGATCGCCTTCCCTGATGTCTCGGGACTTGACTTTCTTGTCGAAAGCTCTAGCCATTCTGCTTTGGTAGGCTCGGATGTGCTCCATGGCCTTTAGTCGGCGCTCGTCTAGCAGAGCCAGTTCGTCGTGTCGGCTTCGGAGCCATTCAACTTCGTTGATCTTGTTTTCCAGCAACACTCGAAGTGAGGGAATTTCCAATTCAACGGGCAGTACTGCTTCCATCCAGTATGTCAGGGCAAATGGAGTTTCTCCCGTGGCTATTCTGACTGATGTTCGGTAGCCCCAAAGTGCCAGGTGCAGCTTTTCGGGCCAATCTCGTCCTTGTGTGGTCATTTTTTGGATGATCCTTTTGAGGGTCTTGTTTGATGCTTCTACTGCACCGTTAATTTGCGGCCTGTAGGGAGAGGACTTGTGGCGTGTGATCTTGAATTCGGCCAGCAGTCTGTCGCATTCTCCTTCGAAGTGGGACCCGTTGTCTAATATGACCTCGTTCGGAATGCCGTATCGGCATATGATGTTTTCCTTGAGGAAATGTGCGACCTTCTTGGAAGTTAGCACTTTGTATGACTTGGCTTCGACCCATTTTGTGAAGTAGTCGATGGCGACCAAGACGAATTCGTTGGCCGTAACTTTTGGGCGGAGCGATTTTCCCGATGACGTCGATTCCCCAAGTGGAGAAGGGCCAGGGATTAGTCATGCAGTAAAGATCATGAGGAGGAAGATGATTGAGGTTGGAGAACACAGCTTCGGATAAAGTGGATGTAGTCTGCCTCCATGGAGATCCAGTAGTAACCCATTTGAAGAATGATCTGCATTAGGGCTCTAGCGTTCATGTGGGGGCCGCAAGCCCCATTGTGGACTTCGTTCATGAGCTCGTTTGCATTTTCCTGGCTGATGTAGCGTAGGAGTAGTCATTGCCCGTCCCTTGATTGACTTCTGGTTCATGGACTGTGCTGGTGAAGAGGCTTCCGATTTGCGTCTCTTAGACTCTTCAGCAGTTCCCAAATTCACTGTGATTAAAACCTTCTCGGTAGCTTGGGCCAGGTGTTTCTCTCACTTGACAACATGCTTAAAGATGCGTTTAATGTATTGTTCATTTAATGTGTCTGCTTCTTTATTAGATGAATTGTTATTAACTATTTGTGTTTTAGTTAATTCATCATTTTGTTAAAGATGCAATGGAAGGATATCTAGAAAGGTCGGACCTTTTATTGAAAGCGTAGAGAAGATACATTGTTGATTATGGACTCACAATCTTCCAGCTAGAGCCATCAGATGACTCGAAAGACTTGAATTCACAGACAACATGACTCAAAGCTAGACACTAGGTGACGAGGGATTGGACCAGGCTTCATTGCTCTTTGCAGGCTGTAGGTCTAGAGAGGGTGGCGATGGATTTGGTGGCCACTCTTCAATCGATGCCGTTCTCGGAAGATGACTTGCTTTTAGTTCGACTTCAAACCAGATCGCGGAGGTTTTAGGCTGCTCCTTTGACGGTGTCCCTCCATTAGTGTTGCTACCAGATCTTAAGGGCTCTTGGCCATAGAATTCATGGAGAGCTTCTTCCAGGAGGGAGAAGCATTCGCTCATTCGGAGTTGATTCTTGCTGATGTTGAATATCTTCATAGAATTTGCTTCCTTATCTGAGATCTTTGCTTGGATGACATTCACGATATCTGAATCGAGGGGGCATGCTATTTTTCCTTCTCTGATTAGGCTTTGGAGGAAGTTGCGCCATTGTTCTTCCAGGTCAGATATCGGGATGTTGAATTGGACTATGCTATGGTGGCTGTCCCCGTGAGATCTGAGTGTGTCAGCATGGGGGTTGTCCTGTTCCATCGTGTTGGTGATGGGCCAGCTTTCCTCAGGAGGATTTTTGGCGAAGTATGAGTCTACTTCTTGGTCAAGTTCTATCTGGGCGTCCATCTCTTGATCTTCTTTCATGCATTCTTCGCAGTCGCATATTTCAGAGTTGTCATCTTGGCCTATGAGTTCTTCGATCTCTAGCTCGTCACGGCTTAGTGCGTGGATATAGGGATCTCTTTCGTAACGAATCATGACTGGAGACTCGTCTGTAGAGGAATATTCGATCATGTCGGGACCTTCTTCTGGGTCATAGCTTGCTGGCCAAGCGCTTTCCATCGTGCTGCTTCCGCGAATTACTTCGAGGTTTCCGTTGGCGCTGATGAATTTCACACATTGGTGAAGAGTTGATGATACTGCTTTCATCTGGTGTAGCCAAGGTCGTCCCAGTAGGGCGGAGTAAGTGGAGTTGATTTCCACGACTTGGAATTCTACCGACTCCATTTGTTCGTCGAATTGGATCCTCAGATCGATTACTCCCAAGACAGGGCACGGAGTTGAGTTGTAAGCTCAGATTATTTGAGGCAAAGGTCTCATCAGGGAGCGGTCGACACGAAGTCATTTTATTGTGCGCAAGGTAATGATGTTGACTGCGGAGCCATTGTCGACCAAGACGTTTGGGAGGTAGAACCTCTCTATCTTTATGAGGATGAGGAGGGCCTCGTTGTGTCTGTTTTCACATATCGGTAAGCCTGCGTCTGTGAAGGTTAGACCGCTTCCGGCGCTGCTGTTTGCTTCAGTCTCCTCCGGGGAGTGTTCGATCCATCCATGGGTGTGTCTCGATCGTGGCAGGGATCGTAGGGAGACAGTCATTCTCGGATGTTCCTGTCTGGATTCCCGGTCACGGGAGCGTTTGACTCTGGTTTCGCATTCCCAGTCGTAGCGGGATAGCATGTTGACAATCTCGGAGATTGCAGGGGACCTGCTCTCTCACGGAGTCTCGCTGAAGGCTATCATGTTCACCCTGTCATTTCGGGGGAATGGATTTCCGACTGTGTTGGAGCCACAGGGGCGTTCCAACTTTCCCTCTTCGATTAGCCCCTGGACCACTTGCTTCAGCACGAAGCAATTGTCGGTGGTATGACCGGGGTAGTTGTGGAAGGCGCAGTGCTTGCTCATATCCATGTTAGGTTTGGGAGTCTTTGGCTGGAAATTCTCAAGAGGTTTGAGGAGATTCCGCTTTACCAACGCTTCGAACACTTGGCCCAGGGGAATTTCGAGGATGTCAAAATGCTAGAAATGTTGTAGGCAAGGAGGATTGTTGTTCCTCGGGGGTGCTTGATCGCGGTTTACTTGAGCTCCATTCTGGATGTAGTGGATTGTTCCGGCTACTTTCTTTCCTTTGTTTGGGACAGGTGCTGGATTCGACAGGTTTGTCCGATAGCGTTAGGACGAAGCAGGAGTTGCTGTTGTCTTCTGGAGGCTCAAGGTCTTTTCGAACTTGGTTTCGGCGTTGACCATGGCACAGAGGTCGGTATAAAAGGGATGGCTGATCAAGGTCCTCAGAGATGGTTTGAGGCAGGAATGGAAGATGTCCATTTGCTTTTCTTTGGAAAGCGGATCCATTATCTCACTTAGCTTCCAGTTTCATCTTTTGTAGAACTCGCCTACCGGATCATCATCCTTTTGTTCGGTGGCTTGCAGATCATGGCAGTTTGTTTCCCACTCAAGGTTGGCGCGGTACTTCTCCAGGTAGAGTCGCCATGTCGTTTTGATTTAGCCCAAAACATTGAAAAAAGGCTTAGTTTAAAAACTGTTGTTGTGTGATGAGATATTTGAGTTCGGAGGTCAGGTTACGCCTCGGGAAGAGAATAGCAGAGCTCACCCGAGTCGCCTCGTAAAAATGAGTCTTTTGGTACCCCTTTATCTTTAAAAGTTGTGTGTGTGTGTATGTGCTTTTTAAAAATGCATGTTGTATATGATGTCTACATTGTATACTATCTATTGAAATGTATTGAAATAGTAATGGAAGGAAGCCTTACCAATGTTGGTTCGTATCTGTCTTCCATTTGGGAATAGTGTTTGAGTGTGAATAGTATTTTCGGACGGATCGGGATTGCTTCGGGGATTTACCGGTGTCTGCGGACAGAGCTTCGGCGTGCCTCGGGAGTGTCAGGTGTGTACTCGAGCAGAGTTTCGGCGTGCATTGGGATTGTCGAGATTGTTGACTGGACTCGGGCAGAGGTTCGGCGTGCCTCGGGAACGTCGGTTGTGCTCGGGCAGAGTTTCGGCTTGCTTTGGAATGGATCGAGATTGTTCGGCACGGCTTCGGGATGGACCTGGATGCCTCAGGATGGACTGGCAAGGCTTCGGGATGGACCGGCAGGGCTTCGGGATGCCTCGAGAGTGCCTCAGGGCAGCTCGGGAGCATCTCGGGAGCGCTCGGCAGGGCTTCGGAGTACCACGAGGGACCTTGGAATGCCTCGGAGGGAGCCGAAAGGGACCGGGATTGCCCCGAAGGGTCTTAGAAGGGGGCCTGAAGGCTGGGGGAGAGAGAGAAGAAAAGAGGTGTGTGAAAAATGAGAGGGGGAGCCCTCTATTTATAGGGGTCAGAATCTGGCAAACTGTGTCGCGGGACACAAGCTGCCATTACCATTTTTTTGGTTTTCCTGGATTTAAGGGAATATCGTGGACTTTAAGGGGATTTTGTAATTATGATGTCTAGATGCAAAGTGGTCCGCACGGACTTGTCTTGCTTTTCCATATTTTCCAAAATCCCAAAAAGTCATTTTGCCCTTTTTTATCCCAGAAAGGCCCCTCCTTGGTTTGGTTGGTGGTTTTAGGGGTTTTTGAAGGATACGGGTGTTCGAGATCACGTTTGTATGAGTCTGCGGTGTTTCCCGTGCGTCGAAAGGGAGTGGTCTGGATTTGAGTACTTACAATTCCGTGATCATAATACTGAGCAACACCATTATTCTTGAACTCCGTTCCATTGTCGGATCTCATACTGATGATGTCACTCTCCTTTTGAGTTTGAAGTAGACGAAACAGCTTGGTGGCAACATCATAAGTGTCATCTTTGGAGGCAAAGGTTTCCACCCAAGTATATCTTGAATAGTCATCTACAACAACCAAGGCATATCTGCTTCCCCCTAAACTAGCAGTTGTTGTGGGGCCAAATAGATCCATATGTAGCAGCTGAAGGCACTTAGAAGTGGACATGCAGGGCTTGCTATGGAATGATTCTTTATGTTTCTTTCCTAACTGGCAGGCTCTGCATTTCCTTCCATGATCAGCAGACACTTGAGGTAAGCCGGCAACCAGATTTGCATTTGCCAGCTTGGATAGGTATTTGAAGTTCAAGTGACTGAGTCTCTTGTGCCATAACCAAGAATTCTCACTGATGTTCTTTGCTACAAAACAAACATTATTAATACTAAAAACAGTATTTAAATCTATAGCATAAATGTTACCTTTTCTTTGTCCAGTGAGTAAGGTTTCTCTGGTAGCAATATCTTTCACATAACAGTTGGAAGAATTGAAAATACAATGCATACTTTTATCACAAAATTGTGATATGGAGAGAAGGTTGTGTTTCAGACCGTCCACCAAAGATACCTTCTGTACAGTAACTGTACCTCTTTTGATGGATCCACGACCGAGAATTTTACCCTTTACGCTGTCACCAAAGACAATTGGAGGACCAGATGCTTCTTCAAGTTCGGTAAGGAGATCAGCAAGGCCAGTCATATGCCGTGAGCATCCACTGTCCGAAATCCAAACATCTTTACTTGAATCAGTTGAGGCCATAAAGCATTCCTGAAATAAGACAATAAGCTTATGGTCCCCCTTATTCTTTTGGGTCCAAAGAGTTAGTTTCTCTTTGGCAGCCATACCTGGCCACCACTTGAGTTTTGAGACTCAGTGGGTCCAGATAGGTGCTTCAAGAGGCACTCATAAGCCTTGTGACCGATAAATCTACAATTTAAACATTTATTTGAAGAAGGTTGTGAAGGTTTGGATGAGTTGATATTCAATCTGCATAATGCTTCAGAAGGATCAAAAGTTTGAGCAAGAACAAAAACAAAAACCTTCGGTATAAAGGTGTTGGATTTACCTTTGTTGGCCGGTTGCATGGATTTGGAAGTCCCTTTACCGGTTGAGGAACTCTTACTGGTTGGAGCAGTGTTGCAGCCGGTCACATATGTCTGACCGGTTGCTCCTTGATCGATTAAGGTTGCCTTACCGGTTGGGGTTTCCAAACCTACAGCTTGACCAGTAATTTTAATTCCAACTTTGCTGTCACCATCACTAAGTGGGACATAGGGTCCCAACTTAGGATTAGCTACCTTAGCCCATTGGGTTTTGTTCTTGTCCACCTTCTTGACCTTGGTCTGTTCCTTCACCTTAGGATAGGTGAGTGGGACAACACCAAAAGTATGAGGAATACTTTTCTTTGGCAGGTCAGGTTGAGTATCATCAAACTTATCCATCAGATTCTCAGTGACAGACTCAATAGCTGGCTTGTCTTTGCTGTCATTACTGCTGGAGTTAAATCCTATACCAGATAGATCTCTAGAAGACATTTGGTCTTGTAGGATAGTCTCAACAGCAGCTCTAGTTTTAGAATAAGAATCAATTGTCTTGGTGAGAGAATTGTTTCTTGAAACTAAATCAGCAATTTGACAAAGACAGATGTTCAGTCTTTCAGTCTTTCAGTGAGTTCTTGATTTTCCTTTCTTAACTGATCAGACTCTTGCTTACTCTCTTTCAAAACTTTTATTTCAGCTTTCAAAGAGTCATTCTCAGTTGTGATTCTTTTAAGATCAACAGCCATAACTTTATGAACATCATTTAATTTTTCAAAATCAGTGAAGAGTTCATTCATCACCTTTACCATTTCAGACTTTGACATATTAGGCATTGGGTCAATAGTAGACTGAGAGGTTGAGGATGATGGTTCAAAGTTAGGATCGAAATTTGGCAAAGAGGAGGTCGGTTGAAGACATATGTCGTTTAGGGTTTTCTTGAATTGGATCGGTCGGGCTTCAAACACAGGTTGATGAATAGAGATCGGTTGAGCCTGAGTTTGGTAGGTCTGTTGTGTCGGTTGCATCAGAGGTCTGAGAGTGGGAGTGGTTTTGCATTGACCGTAGAGAGCTCCACCTATACTCTGAATTTTGAAGTTGTAGGGGTTATCTACCCTAGGTATAGGTTCATCAAAATATGACAAGGGAGATCTCACCGGTATGGTTGTGTCATTGTGTGTTGACTGTTCAATGGAGTTTGGGTGTTCTAAAGATTGGTGAATGTAAAGAGATATGTCCATCATCGGTTCCATCAATAGCAACAAAACTAACATCAGCATCTTCATCTGAGTCAGCATTCTCATTTTCAGAGTCAGTCTCAAACCAAACTAGCATAGCCTTTTCTGTCCCTTCCTCAGCTACTAAGTTTTAGGATCTTGGGTTTTTCCTAAAGGGTTTCTTCCTCAAAAATTCATATTTAGGTTGAGGACACTTAGAGGCGAAATTGCCAGGTTTCCTACAGTTGTAGCAAACAAGCTCACCTTGAGCATTTTTGCCATCGGTTGAGGTTGAGGTTTGGCCAGATATTTGGAAGGATGAGGATTTGGGGTGGAATGATTTGCTGTGAGGTTGTTGGGATCTCTTAAAGTCCTTGAATTTTCTTTAATTCCTAGCAAAGACAGCAAATTTATCTTCCTCAATAGTAGGCTTGCTAGGGTTAACATTGGTTTGGTTTATATGAGGCTGAGAGATTGTGGGAGAGTCATTGGCAGATTGGTTGTTAAACATAGAAGAGCCCGGGAAGATCTTAGTCTGAGCTAGCAGAGATAAATTTTTAAATTGTTTTTGAACTCCACCCAGCCTATTGAGTTCTTCCTCATACAAAAATAAAGTTGACACAATATTTTGAATGTGAGTCTTCTCCAAATCTCGGCATTCTTTTAAAATAGCGACCTTGACATGCCACAAATCTCCAAGAGAATTGAGGAACCTCATGTTAAGGTCTTTCATTGTATAGATTCTTCCTAAAGAAGCGCAAGAGTTGCTTACCTCACAGAAACGGTCGTACGTATCTTTAAGAGTCTCACTTGGGTTCTTCTTGAAGGACTCAAACTCAGCAACACTTTTGTAGAGCCGGTTGTCCTTAGCCACCTGATCTCCTTCAAAATATCTGAGAAGAATTTGCCACACATGTTGAGAAGTCTCATAGCTTTGTACTTGTTTGTACATTCTATCATCTAGATCGGAGGTTAGAATGTGCATAGCCTTTTTATCCATGGATGCACAAATCTTATCCTCCTCAGTCCATTCTTCTCGGGGCTTTGGAACATAAGTTTCATAAACCTCGAAATCTTGTTCTGAAGATCTATCTACGTGATCCATGAGAGGAGTTTTGGGTGCTCTAGGTGTGGTGTTGATTTTAATGGGTATCATAGGACCATCTCTGATTACAGTCATTAGTCTATCATCAATTGAATCCATATACCGCATCATTCTGTTTTTCCACACAGGAAAAATTTGTTTTCGTTTAACATGGGAATAGTCACCATGTTCCACGTTTGCATGAGTTTTCCTGCCATTTTGGAATCGGCAATTCAAGCTATTTAGCTTGAAAAAATATTTTTCAAAAATTGAAAGCTCTGATACCAATTGTTAGGCCCAATCGGTAGGAAAAGAGGCTAAAGGGGGTAGAGGAGGTGAATAGCCTGATTAAAAACTTTTCTTAAAACCCTTTGAAATGCCAAGTAACTTATCAAAGGCCTAACCGATGAAACCGGTTTACACAACGGATAAAATGTTACCGGTTTGACTCACACAAAGTGATCGGTTAGTGGAAAGGTATTTCAGAAAGACTAAGTTAAAATATCATGCAGTAGTATTTTCCAATGAAGAAACAAACAGGCAGTAAATAGAGTCAAAAGATTGTGACCGGTTGAGATATTGTCAACCGGTTACAACAACACAAATAAAAAGCAAGCAAACAAAGGAAATGGCACAATTGTTTGAAGAGGTTCACAGTGTTAAATAAATGCTACGTCCTCTACCAAGTTTGATCAAAACTTGGATTTGTGAAAGTGCACTATTAATGATACCTAACTATTACAAATTGCAAGCCTTATGATTGAAGGCTGCTAAAAGTAAAGTGAACACTAATGGATCGTGCTACAAGATTGACCAGGTGTTTTCTAGAGATGTGTTCACAATGTTGAACTGATTTCTCTAGGGTGTGTGTGTGATTCAATCAATGTGTTCCAATCATAGTCTTGTTTGGGAACACTACAAGTATTGATTGATGGTGCTTAGTGTTTATCCTAACAGAGATAGTCTAGTGAATATGAGGGACTTGAATGCCTTGAACTTGAATGCTTGAATTCAGGTAGTTCTTGGCAACTCACTCTCAAAGATCATTAACGCACCAACCTTCTTCAATGCTCTGGAGAGGGTAGTTATAGTGAACTTCAAAATAGAGCTGTTGTCTCTGAAGAGGTTGAAAAGATGACTTGGACTGACAGGCATTCAATAAGTATATTTTGCATTAAATGTCTGAGATTTGATGAAGATATTTTCCATTGATTAGATGAAGTGCTGTGAGTACTGGTAACTTTGACATTTAATGAGTATCTTTTGCATTAAAACGTTAAAAGGTAATGTCTTCTAGGCTATTTTGAGATTACGTTGTTCAATACAGTTTCATATAAATTTCATAATACTATATCACATCATCACGCCAGAGGGTCTTAGCTGGAGACCAACCCGGCTAGTCGTTTATTCGTGGTTTCAGGTTATATTTGCTAGGGATTAACCTATTGCTGGAATAAGGCTGATCTGGATCGTTCCCTGCGTCATTAGTTTGGTTCTATTGCCGGGAAACGATAACGTTAGATCTCGAAACCTCACTCAACCATTAACATGGTATCTGACGGACACACTGCTACTTCCTCCAGTGAGCCTATGTGCGAGGATATGGGAAACAAGGATGCAGGTGCCGGAAATCACACTGCAAACTTATCTCCTCCTCCACAAGGGCATCACACAAGAAGGACCACTCGTTCAAACAGCGTGGCCGACGGTATGGGTCTACAAGATGGGAGAAGACAGAAAAGGCATATGCTTAACAAAGGGGTAAGCCAGCAAGCAAAGCGGGTCCAAACAGGTCAAACAATTGCAGGCGACATTGCAGGTCCCTCAGCTTCTCACCTTAGTAGGAAAGATATTTTGTTGGAGCGGGCTAGGTTGTTGCAGAGCTTGATCGAAGTGCAGAATGAGTTACTCGAGCTACCCGAGTCTCCTAAAAAGGACGACAGAAGATCGCAAAGGGTAGCTCCATCTCTCACCTCTCACAGACACGCTAACGGAGGTCCTAGACCGTCTGGTGAAGAAAGAAGGAATAATATGCCATCCCCTCCCATATTTTCATAGATCAAACTGGCAACCTAAGGGATAGGCTCAACCAGAAAAGGGAACAGGAAGCCAACTCAGCTCAGAAGAGGCAGCTCAAAGCTGACAGGGTTCAGCGTAGGTCGCCACAAAGGGGAGAAAGGTCATTTCCCCGATGGGAAAGGAGAGAAGTAACTCTCCCAAGGAATGAGAGACTAAGGACCCTCTCTAGGAGGGAACCCCATCATACGTAGAGATAAAAGTCTAACTCAGTCTCCCACCAATGGAGCGACCTAGATGTTAGGAAGCTCCTCAACTTAAAACGAAGATTGGATGACATGGAGGCAGATAGGACAGCCACCATCGGGAAGGTCGAATGAAATGACTGTACTCTTTGACCTTTAGCCAAGGATATGCTTGACAAAGGACCTCATGTAGGTTTCAAGCTGCCCATGTTGGAAAAGTACTTAGGGGCGACCAATGCCTTAAATCACATGCAGCACTTTGAGGCCACAATGTGTTTGGTATCTTCTGAGGATGACGTGTTATGTAAGGCTTTAACCAGTACCTTAACAGGTGCAGCACTGACTTGGTTTCGTGGTCTAACCACTGGCTGCATCACGTCATGGAGCTATATGAGAAGGAAGTTTCTCGAAAGGTTCTCTACAGCTAGAGCTCGTAAGAAAACAGTCTCTGATCTGAACAACATGACTCAGGGCACGACCGATAGTACTATGAACTACTTTACCATGTTCAAAGAGTTGGTCGACCAAATTGAGGAAGACCTCACAGATAGGGAGGTCATCAACTGCTTTAGAAATGGAGTATCCTCTCCCGATCTGGATTACGAGCTTCAGGTTAGGAGGGCGACCACGAGGAAGGAGCTGTTTGAGAGGGCCTATGATGTGGTCGTGGCCGAAGAACGGAAAGAGAGAAAGAAAGACAAAGGCTCAAAACATTCCAAAGTTAGTGAGTCGATAAAGGGGGGACAGGTAATAAACAACGACAATAAGGGGAAAAACATAAGTAGGGTGATGGAAAGAGACCCTAAAAGCTTCACCCCACTCACAGTTAGTCGGACTGAGATCATGAACACAATCGACATAGTTCCTCCTGCCCCAATGAATGCTCAAAATAAATTCAGAAGGAATAACAGTAGGTACTATGAGTATCACAAGGACACCAGGCATACAACGGAGAAATGTATGTGTCTAGATAGGATCATCCAAAAGTGGGTGAATGAAGGAAGGTTGGATAGGTTTGTGAAGGGAGATCGTCCTGCAGGAGGAGATCAACCTAACAGAGGTGTGCCTGAACCAAGTCAACCTAGATTGACGTTAGGGGTGATAGCTGAGGAGATGAGAAACACTGAGCTTAAACACAAGATCTTCTAGTTAAACAAAGCTCCCTATGTACCCCAGAAGTTGTGTCCAAGAGGAGATAATAAGTTTCTACCCCTATGAACTGGATGCAAGCATGACTGCAAGGGAGCAGATTTTGGTGATTCCAGGGCTCATTGATGACTGCACATCGAGTAGAATTTTGGTCGACACGGGGGCCTGCAAGGACATTCTCTGTTATAGAACCTTCCTAGACATGGGGTTTACAGACACCAGATTGTCACCATATTCAGGTCGACTAAAGGGTTTCACACATCACAGGGTTGATGCTAAAGGACATATAAAGTTGGAAGTCGACATCGAACAGCATCCCTTAAGGACAACAGCTAAGGTAACATTTATAGTCATTGATGTTATTAGTGATTACCACGCTATACTGGGTATACCTGGACAGGTCGCTCTAGGGATGGTGCCTTCAATTCCCCATCAAAGAATCAAGTTTCACACCATGTTAGGATAGGGGTGCATCCTAAGCACGGCTAGAGAATATTTAGATCATGTCCTTCGATCCAAGAAGTAGAAAGAATTGGAAATTGACACTCCAGAGGCAAGCTGGAAATTCTCCAAGTCCGTCACCACTACTTCCATATTATCCATGATACAGTGTATAGAGGAGGCGACCTATTCCTCACATGACCACTTCATTACAGAGCCAAAACGTCCCTCTGAAAACAGTTGGGTCACAGTTGATACAATTTTGGTCGACCGGATCATCATTGGCGACCTATGCATCCAAATCAACCAAAACTCAGGGGCCTACAACGGGGAAATAGTTGTTGAGCTAGATGGCATGATCGAAGAAGAAGCCCCACACTTAGGAGCTAAAGAAATAAAAAGGGTCAGAGAAATCATCATTAAGACTATGCAGTTCAGAGACGGCACATAACTGAAACCAGTAGACGAGCTGGAAAATTAGAAGTCAACTCATCTCACCCCAAGCAAAAAATCAGGATAGGAAGACAATTGTCACCAGAAGAAAGGGTGGAAAATAGTTGACCTGTTAAAATAAAGTGCTTATGTCTTTGCTTGGAAGGTAGAGGACATGAGGGGTGTCAAAGAGGAGGTCGTTGTGCATCGTTTGGAGGTCGAACCCACCGTGAAGTTCAAAAGCCAAAGACTAATGGTTTTTGCTGCATACAAAGAAACTGCAATCAAACAAGAGCTAAATAAACTCCTTAGTTCAGGTATAATCAAGGAGGCATTCTACACTTCTTGGCTGGCAAATGTGTCAAAAAGGCTAATGGAAAGTGGAGGATGTGCGTTGACTTCACCGATCTAAATCTAGCATGCCCAAAGTACAGCTACCCGCTCCCACGGATGGACAAATTGGTCAACTCAATAGCTGGACATGCCACCCTCAGTTTCCTCGACGCTTATTCAGGATATCACCAGATCAGAATGCACGAAGATGACATTGAAAATACGGCTTTCCAAGCTTCTGGGGAATATGTCGTTACACCAAGATGCCATTCGAATTGAAGAATACTGGAGCTACCTACCATAGGTTGGTGAATAGAGTCTTTGCTAATCAGATTGGCCGAAACATGAAGGCCTACATCGACGACATGGTCATCAAAACCAAGACTGGTCATCATGTGGTCGACCTAAGGGAAACGTTCGCCAATCTACGAGCAAACGACATAAAGCTGAATCCGAGCAAATGTGTTTTTGTGGTAGCGGCTGGCAAGTTTCTGAGATTCATGATATCACAAAGAGGCATTGAAGCTAATCCAGAAAAGATAAAGCCTTGGTTAAGATGGAAGAGCCTACGTGCATCAAGGAGGTCCAACGATTGAATGGTAGGGTCGCAGCTCTAGGTCGCTTCATAGCAAAATCTGCGGAGAGATCTCTCCCCTTCTTCAAACCTTTGAGGGGGACAAAAAACTTTGAATGGATGGCCGAATGTTCCTCGTCATTCCAACAGCTCAAAGAATACCTCGCCTCTCCACCATTGCTGAGCAGCCCAATCCAAGGAGAGAATTTATACGTGTACCTATCATCTGGAGATCGAGCAGTGGCCGCAGTTCTGGTAAGAGAGGAAAATGGCCTTCAGAAACTGATCTACTATGTAAGCAAGGCCCTATATGACGTAGAAGGGAGGTACTTCAATGCTGAAAAAGTAGCCAATGCCTTGGTAGTGGCGGCCAGAAAGCTACGAGCATACTTCTCTGCTCACCCCATTGTCGTGCTGACCAACGCTCCTCTAAGGAAGATATTACATAAGTCAAAAATTTCAGGTCGACTGCTCAACTGGTCCATAGAGTTGACAGAGTTTGATATTGAATACAGGCCCCGAAAAGCTTTGCAAGCTCAACCTTTGGCAGACTTCTTGGTCGATCTTACGTTCACCAATGAAGATAGTAGGGAGAGCACCCCAAGAGAAAGCTTGAAGGGGAAGGAACAATCACACCAACAGGTAGTCAGTTTACCCGACGATAGCTGGAAGGTTTACTCGGATGGGTCTGCCACTAAGAACGTTAGTGGAGCTGGAATTGTGTTAATCGAGCCATAGATGGGTAAATCTTTTGAAGAAGCTCTAAGATTCAAGTTCCAAGCCTCCAACAACCAGGCCGAATATGAAGCCTTGATTGCAGCGATTGAATATGTTAAATACTTTATGGCGACCAAGATCATAGCTTATTGTGACTCCCAACTGATCATGAATTAAATCAAAGGAGAATAAAAGGTGGTCAATCCCATTTTTATCAAGTACTGCGAGCTAGTGAAAAGGATGGTTCAAGACTTGGAGTTTTGGGAGATACAGAGGGTAGGATGGGAGGAAAATGAGTTGGCCGACCTACTCACCAAACTAGCTACTTTAGACGAGCAACATGAAGAACCAATCGCCTACTTAGAGCATCCAGAATACGAAAGAGTGCAGGTTCTATGCTCGGTCTACGGCTCTAAGTGTTGGATTGATGAGATGAAGGCCTACATCGAAACAGGCGAGCTACCAGCTGACGAGCGAAAGGCAAGAGCAATAAAGAAGAAGTCCCCTAGGTTCGCTATACATGGAGATGCATTATTCAAGAGATTGTTTGTGAAGCCATTGTTGAGATGTGTTCACCCCATGGAAGTTCCCCAACTATTACTCGAAGTACACAGTGGAGTGTGTGGTGGACACCCGGGGGTTAGAACTTTGGCGAACAAGATACTCACCTTAGGGTACTATTGGCCTCACCTAAGGTAGGATGCTTGTGAGCTCGTGCAAAAATGTGACAAGTGTAAGAGATATGCTGACCTACCAAGGCTCCTTACAACTGAACAAACACCCGTGGTCGCAGCTTATCTGTTTGACATGCGGGGGGTAGACTTAATTGGACCCTTCCCACCCGCCCGTGGAAATTGTAAATATGTGATTGTGGCCATCGATTATTTCACGAAATGGATTGAAGGAAAGCCTCTAGCAAAGATAATAGAGGAAAACACCATCAACTTCATCCACGATTACATTTGGTTCCGCTTTGGGGTGCCACATTCAATTGTTTCAGACAACGGACTACAGTTTTCCACAGCTTTTGAAACATAAATGAATAGGTTGGGAGTTAAATACTGAAAGTCATCGGTCCCATATCCTCAAGGTAACGGGCAAGCTGAAGCAGCGAACAAACTGGTATTGACAGCACTAAGTAAGGACCTAATTGGTCGAGTTGGCAGATGGTTGGACGAACTACCCCTTGCTCTTTGGGCAGTCCGCACAACCACCCGGGGGCCTACAGGGGAAACCCCATTCGCCCTTACTTTTGGGTCAGAGGCCATGGCACCCGCCCAGCTACAAATTCCTACAACTGGGGTGGCCTTATTTGATCAAAACAAGAATAATTCCAACAGGTTGCTCGACTTGGATTTACTAGATGAGAAAAGGATGACTGCTCAACTTAGAATGGTAAATTAAAAGCAAAAAACTAAGGGTTATCACGACAAAAAGGTCAAAAAGAGATCGTTCAACGTTGGGGATTATGTGCTAAGGAAGATCGAGGTAACTGGAAGAAAAGCTGAACAGAATAAGTTATCTCCGAACTGGGAGGGACCTTACATCGTCACCAGAATTATCAAGGAGGGGACCTACATGATTGGCCAGCCGGGTGGTGACGAGCTGAAACATACTTGGCTTGCTAGCCACTTAGTTAGATATTATTTCTGATTAAAACTTCTATGTAACGATCTACTTCATCAATCAAATGGGGTTACCCCCAAAATGTTCTATCCACAAACTGTGTTTACTCCTATACTTTATTCAACTTAGGTCCGACTCTTAGTCGATCTCGACATATTAAACAGACTCGACTAAAGTTATAAGTCAACCTCGTTTTTAAACAGGTTTGATTGAATACTTATGTCAGTCTCGTTCCTGTAAGAACCCAAATCCGGATCGCTCCCTTTAAATGCACGGGAAACACCGCAGACTCACACAAACGTGATCTCGAACACCCGTGGCCTTCAAAAACCCAAAAAACCACCAACGAACCCAAGGAGGGGCCTTTCTGGGATAAAAAAGGGCAAAAGGACTTTTAGGAATTTTGGAAAATATTGAGACTGCAGACAGGTCCATGCGGACAACTTTGCATCCAGACATCATAATTACAAAATCCGCTTAAAGTCCACAATATTCCCTTAAATCCAGGAAAATCAAAAAAATGGTAATGGCAACTTGTGTCCTGCGACATAGTTTGCCAGATTTAGACCCCTATAAATAGAGGGCTCCCCCTCTCATTTTTCTCACACCTCCTTTCTTCTCTCTCTCCCCCCAGCCTTCAGGTCCCCTTCTAAGACCCTTCGGGGCAATCCCGGTCCCGTTCGATTCCCTCCGGGGCATTTTGAGGCCCCTTGTGGTACTCCGAAGTCCTGTTGAGCACTCCCGAGATGCTCCCGAGCTGCCCCGAGGCACTCCCGAGGCATCCCGAAGCCCTGTCGGTCCATCTCGAAGCCCTGTCGGTCCATCTCGAAGCCTTACCGATCCATCCCAAGGCATTCTGGTCCATTCCGAGGCATCTCGGTCCATCCCGAAGCCCTGTCGGACAATCACGGTCCATTCCGAAGCAAGCCGGAACTCTGCCCGAGCACAATCGACGATCCCGAGGCATGCCGAACCTCTGCCCGAGTCCAGTCAAAAATCCCGACGATCCCGACGCACGCCGAACCTCTGCCCGAGAACATACCCGACACTCTTGAGGCACGCCGAAGCTCTGTCCGCAGACACCGGTACATCCCCGAAGCAATCCCGGTCCGTCCCGGAGCACTATTCACACTCAAACACTATTCTCAAGCGGAAGACAGACACAAACCAACATTGTTAAGGCTTCCTTCCATTACTATTTCAATTATTTCAATACATAGCATACAATGTAGACATCATATACAGCATGCATTTTTAAAAGCACATACACACACACACACACAACTTTTAAAGAAAGAGCGGTACCGAAAGACTCATTTTTACGAGGCGACTCGAGTGAGCTCTGCTATTCTCTTCCCGAGGCGTAACCTGACCTCCAAACTCAAAATCTCATCACACAACAACAGTTTTTAAACTAAGCCTTTTTTCAATGTTTTGGGCTAAATCAAAACGGCGTGGCGACTCTACAAACGAAATGCAGCGAGATACCTCCTGACTAACGCGAGATGCCGGGGCCTGCGTGCGAGCCGTATACGGGAAATTACAGTTGGCGACTCCGCTGGGGACTATTTTGTTTTGAAAACTTTAAAACAAAAAAAAATATTTTTAAAACAATGATGAGGGTCAAACTTTCATTTTACCCCTTCTTTAACAGTTGTGTGTGTGTGCATGTGCTTTAAATTTTTATTCAAAAAAATAAAAATACAAAAAAATGCATCATAATACATCTGTGTACACATATAAAAAATTCTGCAAAAATTTTTGTTTTACTCAAAAAAAGAATTTAGTGACCGCACACTACTTGCACTGCTGCCTCGATACACCGCACGCTACGCGCACTTGCTGCCTCGGTACACTGCACGCTACAACTCTCAACCCGGAGTAGTCTCAGTTGCAGTTCGATTGGTCTTCTTGACGCCTTTCGGACGCGCACGGGATCATTCCAAACATCCCATCCTAGCCAGTGTCAACCATGCACGCTTGTGTCACACTCTGTCCAGACTCAGTTGGTTTTTACCCAGTCCGTGTCATACAGCCTGGATACATATCCCATGCTGGCCATTTTCTGAGTCGAAGCTCGGAACTCAAGATCCCTTGCGCAAGCAAGATGATGAAAGGTCATGCTAAAATCTTGACCCGATCTTGATTTCCAAAGCTACACCCGGACAATGCTCCGTCCCGGATATACATCCATGCCCACATGACACCATGTCATCAAGCCTTTAATACGTTAGCCATGACAATATGACCTAGCCAACGCCTAACGTCACAGATCCCTTGCGCAAGCAAGGTAAAGAGAGGTCATGCCTAACTCTCGACTCGATCTTGACTTAGGTGCCGGTTCTGCTCACTATTCACATGGCCAACGCATTAAAACGAACATGACAGGCTCGGTCCTTAGGTTCGGATTTTTCTTTTAGGCCGGTGGAAACCGCTTGCCCTATAGGACCCTCACCCGGGGCTGTCCACCCCGGGATGTCGAAATACAGGTGCAAAACGAGGGGCTTATAGTCGCACAGATGGTCTCCATTGGCTCAGGATCTAGCATAGTTGCGAAAAATAAGAGCAATCTTTTCCAACAAACTTAGGATTCTGAGAAAACACGTTTTAAGTAAATTAAAACAACAATAAAAAAAAGCAGCGGAAACTGCATGTCATATGAGCTTCCCCCCTTTATCCAAAAAAGGCCTTCCCATGTCTAAACTTTACCCGTCACCCCCTCCAGCGAACCTAGAGTGGTTGAGAGTACCAGAGAACTGTTCTTCTAGTGTCAAAGCCGCAAGGTCTCACATCCTTCCCAGTACAGCCACCAGGGCAGTCCATCAACTCCCGATGGCCAGGTCGGTAGATAACAACGAGGAAAATGGGATCTTACCCTCGAGAAATTTCCCTACAATGGAGGAAGTTTGGCAAGCTGTCATAGCCCTCGAAAAATGGCAAGGCGAGAAACAGGCCTGGATCGAAGGTGCCATGCATCATTTCTGAACATTAGCCACCCCCCAACCACCTGGGGCTCCCAAGGACATACCCGCTCCCGCAGCTCCCAGCGTCTCTCATTGTCTCCCGGGATGCAATCCTTTGCCTTTGTACGAGCCCCACAGCTCCGACATAAAGCCACAAGACCCCCAGGGAAAGACATGCCCAGTCAATGCCCCGAGGTTCTAAGACTGCCACAAAATGGTGAACACATCTGGTGGGACGTCTGCGATTGCCCCACTTGTCTGGAAAGGGACTTCCAAGACGAAATAAACGAGGATCGCCCTCCAAGAAAGAAGAAACTATATTCTCAACAAAAACTAAAAAAGAGATACGAAGCTGGCGATCCCACGGTCGGAACCCTAGGCGAACCATCAAGAAAGTTTGACTACTACATCATCTACTCCAGCAAATCTCCTCAGCCTAACTCTACGCAAGGCCACGGTAATTTCTGCTCCATGATTAGCTGGAACGAGCTCCGCACAGCCACCAATGGCCCAAGGGTCCTAACACCCCAACCCCTATCTTGGGAAGACATCAAGGCCACCGTTGACGCTCCAACAAAAGATATAACGGTGAACGAGCTGAAATGCCCATGCCAACCAAGGCCCTCCCATGACAGAAATGGGAGAAACAAGCAAAGGAGTGAAGCCCGAAGTGAACGTACTGACGCGTTCCGGCCAAATCCCGGTGAATCCTCCAAGGACAGACAGAAGGCCAGCCGTATTTGAGCCTTGAACCGAAAAGGGCCCCTACACCAAAGAAGCTAAAGCATTTAAACCAAAGGCTGAAGATCCAATCTTAACTCAGCTCAAGCGCACTCAGGCCAACATATCCCTTTGGTCCTTACTCACTTCCTCCTATCCGCACAAGCTCAAGCTGGAGAAAAGCATGGCTCAGACCATGGTACCCATCAACGTGACACCAGAAGAAGCGATCCAAATGATCGGCAATGTTCACTACAGTAACATTATCACTTTCACGGAGCTCGATCTCCCAAAATTTGGGGCTGACCACAACGAGCCTCTCTACATAACAGTCCAACTTGACGAGCGTCGCCTCCCTCGGGTCTTGGTAGATGGGGGATCAGCCATGAACGTCCTCCTATCCAAAATGATGGATTTGCTAGGGATCAAGCCGACTGATCTAAAGCCTTCAACTCAGACGATCAAAGCATACGACTAAACATCTCGCTCAGTCTTGGGGATAGCCACTCTGAACCTGTGGTTCGAAAAGCAGACGATCTCGACAGACTTCCAGGTCATCGACATCCCGATCACCTTCACTGCCATCTTGGGATGCCCTTGGCTACAACAGATCAATGGGGTAGCATCCACCCTACACCAGTGCGTAAAGTTCGTCCAAGGAACGGATCTCACCATCATCTATGGGGACAGCATAACTACTGAGGGGACCAACACAGATGGCATCCCAGTACTAGAAATCAAGCACGACAACAATGACATGATGCTGACAGGGTTCACAGTCGAAAGCCTGAAGGCCCAAGTATGCCACATAGACCTTCCCCTGACTTGGGACCGGATCCCTCCTACCATGAAGATGATGAAGCTCATGAACTACATCCCGGGGCTTGGTTTGGGAAAATGCCATCAAGGTACCCAACAGATTATCGAGGTCAAAGAACAAAATACCCGCCATGGCCTAGGGTACGTCCCTACTCCCAAAGACGTTGCGGAAGACAGAAAAGTTGTGCGGAAATGCTCCGATACTGACAAAAGAGGCTTGCACGCAATCTTCAACCTCCGCCCTTACAACTTCGACATGGCCCGATACTTCACAAAGAAAGCTGACAGCTTGACCGAAGACACAGAAAAAGGGACAAAGGTGCTTAACGCCAAACAAAACTGGTCGGCAACAATGGACAAGCTCCAACAAAGCCTTGAAAGGTTCAGAGGCCTCGAGCCAAACCCCGTCAGAAGAGCGTTCCTTGGCACGCCAACTCTACCGGGACCCACCACCACCACTATTCATAATGAATTTTGGTTTGGGAAAACCCCCTCTCTGGCGGAAGAACCCAAAAAACTCTCTGTCAACACCCCTGCCACAAACAAGCGGGATGAGTCAGCATTCGAACTAACAATGCCCAAGACAAGAACGGAATACTCTGCAGACAATGCCTGGAACGAGCCACTGCTACAACAACTCTTCAGTGAAGAAATTGAGGTGCCAGACCTAATCGATTTTGTCTCTGATAGCTCTACGGTAGCCATGATTGGGGACAGCAGCGCGAAGCCTTTCGACCCTCGCCTCCTTTCAAGTTCATCAACATTGCCACTCAAGAACTGGGCCACCTTCTCCGGACCTGTCGCCAGCAAGAAGGAAATGATCGAACAACTTGGTCTAACCCCTCGCGTCCTAGAGTCCAGAGTCGAAACACATTCTGAATCCATTATCTTTGAATTTGAGTCTCTCGAGTCATCTGATGGCCTTACGTCGGAAGATTACAAACTCATAGCCAATAATGTATTCCCATATGCTCTTAATAAAAGTTTCGACCTTTCCGAGTATCCTCTCATTGCATCTTTAACAACTGATAAATTAACTAAATCACAAACAGTTAATAACGATTCACTTGATAAAGAAGCAGACACATTAAACGAACAATACATTGAACACATATTTAAGCATGTTGTCAAACGAGCGGAAAAATGGGTCCAAGCTGCCGAGGAGGTTTTAACCAAGGTGAATTTGGGGAGTGCTGAAGAGCCAAAAGAGACGCAAATCAGAAGCTTCTTCACCGGCACTGAACAAAATGCATTGACTGCACTGCTCAAAGAATTCGTGGACGTGTTCGCTTGGTCCTACCAAGACATGCCCGGCTTAGATCCAGCCATAGTGGAACATCGGATTCCCCTGAATCCCGAGGCTAAGCCCATCAAGCAAAAGCTACGCCGAATCAAGCCAAAATGGTCTTTACAAGTCAAAGAAGAGATCGAAAAGATGCTCCGCGTCGGCTTCATAAGGGTGATCGAATACCCGACATGGCTCTCCAACATAGTCACGGTCACCAAGACCAACAGAAAAGTATGCTGATGCGTGGACTTTCGAGATCTCAACAAAGCAAGTCCCAAGGACGACTTTCCACTACCAAACATAGACATGTTGGTAGACACTACGGCCAATTTCGAGGTTAAGTCCTTCGTGGACGGGTTCGCCGGCTACAATCAAATCAAGATGCCCGAAGAAGACAAAGAGAAAACAGCCTTCACAGCCTCCTGGGGGACCTACTGCTACACAGTGATGCCGTTCGGACTAATGAACGCTGGGGCTACCTACCAACAGGCTGCAATCGCCCTCTTCTACGACATGATCCACAAAGAGATCGAAGTGTGCGTCGACGACATGATCATCCACTCAAAGGGATCAGATGGATAACACCTCATTGACCTGAGAAAGTTCTTCAATCGCCTCCGGAAACACTCAATGAGGTTAAACCCGGCCAAATGCACATTTGGAGTCATCCGAGGCAAAGTCTTGGGATATATGGTCACTGAGCAAGGCATCAAAGTTGATCCTCAAAAGATCAAGGCCATAATCGAAATGAGACCACCGCAAACCCAAACAGAGGTAAAAAGCTTCATGGGTCGCCTGAAGGACATCAGTCGCTTCGTCAATCAGTTGACCTCCATGTGCGAGCCAATATTCCGACTAATGAAGAAAAATGCAAACATCTAATGGAACCCAGAATGCCAAGACGCCTTCGAAAAGATAGAGGCGTACTTTGTGAGTCCTCCGATCCTCTGTCCTCCCCATGAGGAGAAGCCACTTTTGCTATACCTAACTGTGATCGACACCGCAGTTGGAGCCATGCTCTGTCAAGAAAAGAGGGAATCACGAGTCGAGAACGCCATCTACTTCGTCAGTCGAAAGTTCCAAGGCAGCGAACTCAACTACTCATCCCTCAAGAAAACTTGCGCAGCTCTAGTATGGGTTGTCAAAAAATTATGACACTACATGCAGTCGCACACAGTGCACCTGGTCTCCAAAATGGACCCCGTCAAATACATCTTCGACAAACCATCACTGTCATTGAGGCTGGCCAAATGGTCTTTCTTCCTGGCGGAGTTTGACATCAAATACTTGAACCAGAAGTCAATCAAGGGATGGGTAATGGCCGAACAACAGGCCGACTTCCCAACCAACGAGGCCCAAGGTCCCGAACCACAATTTCCAGATGAAGGAATCTTCACAGTTGAAGGTGATAACCGATGGCAGTTGTTCTTCGATGGAGTAGCCAACAAAAGAGGAAATGGCATTGGTATGCTCTTGGTTGACCCAAAGGATGAGCACACCCCAATTGCCATAAAGCAGAATTTCGAGGTAACCAACAATGCCACCGAATATGAAGCCTGCCCCGCCGGACTAGAAGCCGCACTCGAAAGGAACGTCCAGAAGCTAGAGTTCTACGGGGACTCAGCCTTGATCATCAATCAAGTTTCCAACAAATGGAAAACAATAGACCCAGGCTTGCAAAAATACCACGCCTGCATGGAAGACCTCATCACGCAATTCAAAGAGGTGACCTTCCACTATTTGCCAAGAGACCGGAATTGGTTTGCAGATGCCCTAGCCACCTTGGCTTCACTCGTGGAAATCCCCTAAGGGACGGCAATCAAGCCATTCAAAGTGGGGAGAAAAGAAATTCATGCCTACTGCTGTGAGATTGAACCAGAACCCGAGCCCATTAATGAGTCGTGGTACAACCAGATCTTCCAATACCTCAAGAACGGGGAAACCACCTTCATGAACGAGGAAGGCCAATGCAAAGAAGGAATCAAAGCCAATAGCATTGTGGCCCTAAAATTCCTTGCCTCTCACTTTGTCATCCTTGGAGATATGCTATACAAAAAATGCTACCAAGGACCGCTCCTACGCTGCATCAGTCAGAAAAAAGTTATGAGCTCATGAACAAAGTCCACAATGGGGCTTGCGGCCCCCACATGAACGCCAGAGCCCTAATGCAGATCATTCTTCGAATGGGCTACTACTGGATCTCCATGGAGGCAGATTGCATCCACTTTGTCCGAAGCTGCGACAAGTGCCAACGGTTCTACAACCTCAATCATCTTCCTCCTCATGATCTTTACTGCATGACTACTCCCTGGCCCTTTGCCACTTGGGGAATCGACGTCATCGAGAAAATCGCTCCGCCCGGAAGCAATGGCCACGAGATCGTCTTGGTCGCCATCGACTACTTCACAAAATGGGTTGAAGCCAAGTCATACAAAGTGCTAACTTCCAAGAAGGTCGCACATTTCCTCAAGGAAAACATCATATGCCGATACGGCATCCCGAACGAGGTCATATCAGATAATGGGTCCCACTTCAAAGGAGAATGCGATAGATTGCTGGTCGAATTCAAGATCACATGCCACAAGTCCTCTCCCTACAGGCTGCAAACTAACGGCATGGTAGAAGCAGCAAACAAGACCCTCAAAAGGATCATCCGAAAAATGACCACACGAGGACGAGATTGGCCCGAGGAGCTGCAACTGGCACTTTGGGCCTACCGAACATTAGTCAGAACAGCCACGAGAGAAACTCCCTTCGCCCTGACATACGGAATGGAAGTGATACTGCCCATTGAATTGGAAATTCCCTCACTCCGAGCATTGCTAGAAAATGAGATCAACGAAGTCAAATGGCTCCGAAGCCAACACGACGAACTGGCTCTGCTAGACGAGCGCCGACTAAAGGCCATGGAGCACATCCGAGCCTACCAAAGTAGAATGGCTAGAGCTTTCAAAAAGAAAGTTAAATCCCAAGACATCAGGGAAGGCGATCTGGTACTCAAAGAAAAGCCTCTCACTCGAACCAATTCGCTTGGAAAATGGGAACCAACAGGGATCGGCCCTTTCGTGGTCCAAAAGATCTTCTCCGGAGGTGCCATGAAGCTGACAGACCTAGACGGCAATCCCTTCATGAATCCAGTCAACGGAAGCAAACTTCGCAGATACTTCGCCTAAAGAAGATCAACTCTACATCTCCCGTCACTCGTTGTAGTGTCGAACTACGCAGACCTGAGCCCTCCAGTCCGGGGGGAATGTAGGCAGCCTTAATTGGTTCAGTCAAAAAACAAACAAAAAACAAAAATTTGGATGCCGCCAAGGCCTCCATCAAACTATACACTTTCCAAAATATGTCCCCACCATCACCTTGACCAAGTTAACGACGACGGCAACATCAAAGGACAACAAAAGGTCACTCAGCATCAAAAGATTGACCTATGTCAACAACAAGCTAGGGGCTTGCCTTCGCCCTCGTGCGCTTCAAAAAGCTCAAGCAGAAGCTTCAAAAAAAAAAAAAGCTCGAGCAGAAGCTTTCAAAAAAACAAAAAAAAAGCTCAAGCAGAAGCTTCACAAAAAAAAATGAGGACAAGGACCCAGCGCCAACAACCAGGAAGCAATGGAATCATTGAAAAGGCCATCGAAAACGACTTGTCAAGGAATAACCTCGAGGCCCGTGCCTCACCATCCAAGCTTCCCATCCAAACACAAAATCCAAAAAAAGATGGATGCCGTCAAGGCCCAGACTGCTTCAGTCCACAAACTACAAACAGAATGGTCCAAAGCTGGATGCCGCCAAGGCTCACAAAAGAAACAGAAAGCGAACAAGAGATCTTGCGTTTCGAAAAAGATTTAAAAGTAAATCACAAATCACTAACGGTTACAACATTTCTTGATAAGTACAAGCACGGTCTACTCTCAAGTTCACAATATGCTAAAAGACAGCTTAATACATTTAACAAATAATGTGTCTACAATGTAATGAATGGATACTTAGGAGGTAATTCCGCGCCACCCGCGCTTGTCCCCTCGCCATTCTTCCCTTTCTTCCCTTATCCCCGGCGAGTCTTCTTTCGCTCCACGCGAGCCAACTCTGTCTCTCTCATATTAGATTAAGGGTCCTCCCCGTAGAGTCAAACAATCCAGCAGCTCGCAGAGCTTCATTCGTCCGTGCCTCGGCCCGGATCTCCTCCCTGCGAGTCTACAAAAGGGGACCTCTCTCCGCCAGGATCAACTCTGGTCTCGTAGTCAAACAAAGCATCTCCCGTCACATTCTGAGGGTTAGACCAGGCTTTGGCACTTCTAAGGCTATAGCTGAGACGGCAACCCTGCCCCAGAATCGCTTCACGCCTGCTTCCCAAAACCACTTGGGACTACCCGACATGCTGCTCGTACCAATCCAGGTACTCGGTGGTCAACACAACACTCTCCCGACGTTGAAGGAGCACCACAGGAGGGAAAGCGAAATACTTCGATACCCTCAGAAAATACAGAAAGATGCCTGAATCTACCATGCAGAGAGAAGCTACCTCCACAGCGGCAATGTCATCCCAGCCCAGTAAAGGCTCCTACCTCATCCCGAACTGACGAGAAACGAGCGACGAAATATAGAAGGAGGACCAAGACAAACCTGGAACTCTGACAACATAGGAACCTTCCTGAAAGGCCCTCCTAGTCTCAATCCCCCAATGAGGAACCCACCTACGAATCTGATGCGTACCAAGCTGTGCCATCCATCTCTCCCAGGCAAACTGATCCATATCCAATACAAGAGGCCGCTGAGCAAATGTCCACGGGCTAAAAGACACCGGAGACTCGGGCATGGCTTGAAGCCTCTCTCGCAACCACAAGGTGAGCAAAATGGGGCTTCCCCTTCTCATGAACCTATCCCCAGTTGCCAGGTGATCAATGCCATGAAGGGATTCCCCCAGCACCAACGGAACAATATCCTCCCCGGCTCGGTAGTGCCCTACTACATCCAGCAAAGCACCGTCACATACCCCAAGGGAGTTGATCATGAAAAGGGTCTCTATCACGCACAAAGCAAATGCATCCCACAAGACGCACTCTCGTCATCACTCATAAACCGCTCCAGCAGCGCAGAAATGTCAATATGAACAGAATCAAAAGTCATACCATGCACTTCTTCCAACGAAGTCCGAAGAAAGCATGCGAGCTTCACGCTCACGGCCGTACCGCCAATCAAAGGAAGTAAGATGGCCTCCACCTCCGGTCCTCCAATCAAAGCCCGAAAATCCTCAAAGGTGGGTGTGACCTCATTATAGGAGAAGATATACACGTGCCTCCTAACATCCCAGAACTTCTCAGCAGCCCACAACAATTCCCAATCAGGAACTAACTCCTTAAGTGACCAAACCGAGCGGAGTCGAAATCTCATCTTCAAAGCCCATTTATTGTGCCTCATATGGTGCCTCATCCACGTTTTGAGCCGCTCAAGGAAGTATGCTTGCCTCTACTTCAAAAGCCTCGGCAAAACTCTCGGAACAAATGAAGAATCCAAGGCAAAAATGGAGGTTTCTAGAGAAAATGGGAAAGAAGACTCGAAGGGATTACAAATGGGAAATGGGAGAAAACCAGACTTTCTGTAACTCTTATTTCCTTCCCAAAAGCAAGGCAAGCCCGCACGGACCACTTTGCATGTTGGATGTGTCCGTGCGGACCACTTTGCAGCCTGACCCCACATTTTCATCAAACTGCAAAACAGCTACTGCTCTCGGCGGAACCTTACCCCAACCGCTCAAAAGCCTGGCCAAAGCCATTTCCGGCCACCATACACTAACCACAAATACATTCCCAGCTCATGCGACATGCACAAAATAAAAAATAAACTTGCAACAATTCCTAGGTCAATCCCGGGAATCACAAATACGTCATTACATCTTAAAATAAAATACTTTGTTGTGCAAAATACAAGTGTTTTATTACAGATACCAGATGTCTGTTGCTCTACAAAAAAAATGGAAAGAGGGAAAGCAAAAGAGCCCTAATCCGAATCATCATCATCATCCTCCACAAATGAGAAATCTGGCATCCCGGAAATCTCGCCAGTCACATCCTCATCATCAGAATACTGGACCCCCTCCTGGTGCGAGTACTTGAAGTACTCCGAAGGATCAAACCCGATGAAAGGATCAAAGAAGGGATGCGAGGACGAACCCTCACCTTGTGCGCCCGATGGAGGAAGGAACTGATAAAAGGTATGCGGCCTCTGAGCCCCCAAAGACGTCCCCGCATCAAAGCTCTGCCGCTCCCGAACCGGCACCTCCGATTGTTGCCCTGGCTCAGCCCTCAAAGAAGGAGTATCCACAGACCGCCTCGAAGGCATCGGCTCGAACGCCGCCGCGCTCCGCGAAGGCCTACAAGACATCTTCCCCAAGAGCTTCTTCACGAAAGACCTCAACCCCACGTACTAACGGGTCAGCGTGTCAAAGGATCGCCCCGAGACCTGCACAAGCAAACAACCAAAGAAACGCTCAGCAAAATAGATACAATCATACTCGACAAAGGAGAAAAATACAGAAAAGATTCCAAGATGGAAAAGAGTAAGCACACTCACCAGAGCATCCGTGTCAACCCGAAAAGCAGCAGGACCATGCTCAGGGACGGTCACAGTCACCCTCCTCCTCGAAGAGTCCCTGCGAACATATGAGAAGTCCGGCCCAGGCACCAGAACATCTGGAGGACGTGGTGGGCCATCCTGCCTCTCCCGCGCCAACACCTGTGGCGTCCTCAGCTTCTGCCTGACAAAGGCCGTATACTCTTCGCCATCCAAGATGAACTCCTCGGTGCTCACGCCATCCCAGTACCTCCTATGCTTTAGCACGTCCATGTCAAGAGGACTCATCATACCGAGGGGCGGATCCCTCGGAGCCATAGGAGGCATACCTGCGCCATGCTGCCAGAAGACCCTCTCCCCAAGATACATGACATCGCAAGTAAGGCCCTGCAGTATCTTCCTCTGTCGTGTCACCCGGGGGCACCCTCCAACTCATCATCGCCATACCGAGTCCAAGGGTACAGCTCAAACCCCTCCGGACTATCCTTCTCCAGGTACTCTTGCACATCCTTATATGTGATAGTGACCTTTCCCCTGGTCGTCCTCCTCTTCCTCAAAAGGCGGGCCCAGTACAGCATGGCGCGATAGCCTACCATGGCCTCATCTTCCCAGTCCCACGGCTGGCACCGAAAGATCTCATAGCACCACGCCTGCAACAAAAAAAGAGCAGATAGTGCTCAAAACAAGAAAAGAAAAAGAAAAAGACCGAGAAATGACTAAATGCTAAACTACAACATCAATAAACTCATACCTCCAGTGCAAAGTCAAAGCATCCCAGGGAACTGGCCCCGCCCCGGCTGAATCGGTCCATGGAGAAATAAAGCTCGGCTAAGCCCGCCTCGCCCAAAGCAATCTCGCAAACCCTCTCCAAATCCACCAAACTCTTCGGCAGAGGGAAAAGAGCGGAAGAGGCGTGATTCAAGAACAAAGTCTCCGAGAGGGCAAACCACAGAAAAGAAACCGCCAGCTGCTCCGCCGTCACTACCCCGGTGCCCCGGCGATATGCCCCGATGTTGGTCGTGATCTGCGCCTCTACGTTGTGGTACACCATGCCCAAGCCCTTACGGGGATAGGGTGCAAACCCAAGCAGCTCAGCCAGCACCCCATCGAACATCCTGTCCCGCCACTTTACCTACTCCCCCTTAAAGGAAAGTCTGGTGATCGCCGCAAAATCAGTAGGAGTCACCGTCACCTCTCCCCAGCTAAAGTGGAAGGTATGCGTGGTGTCCCACCCGTACTCAGACAAATCCATGAAGACGCCCTTAATCTTCTGCCTCTCCGCTATCTCGGCAAGGTTCTCTACGAACACGTTCAGCCTAGTAGCGATCACTAGCCTTCGAGGACTAAGCCTCCCATCTCGGGAAATGTCGGGCAGGCTCCGCCACAACTCAACCACGGCCTCAAGGGACCACCGTGACTTCATCTTCTTTGCCTTCCCAGATGAAGGCACCTCATCCTGTAGGTAAACACAGCAAAGGTACGTCAATAACAGTACTTAGCAAATATACAAAAAAAAAATATACAAATTACATAAGTCCGTCCCAACACGGCAAAGCACAAAAGTCCATCCCAACACGGCAAAACATAAAAAGTCCGTCCCAACACGGCAAAGCATAAAAGTCCATCCCAACACGGCACACATGACACATTTCACAACGCAAAGTCCATCTCTACACGGCAATTTTTCAAAAATCTGTCACAAAAACGCGGCACACGTCACATTTTCAAACAAAGACCATCTCTACACGGCAATTTTTTCAAAAAGTCCGTCACAAAAACACGGTACATGACACATTTTCAACAAAGTCCGTCACAAAAACACGGCACCCACGGCACACGTTTTCAATTAAAAGTTCATCACGAAAACACGGCATCCATTGTACATAAATTTTTACACAAAGTCCGTCCCTACACGGCAATTTTTTCACAATGTACATACGGAAATAGCATAAGGTACAAGTTACTGAAGCATGCATTTCAAAAGAGAGGCATTTTATTTTCACAAATAAGAGCTAAACTACACATTTTTGCACAAAAATCACATACCCACAATTCTTACATGCTCAATTTCAACAATTCATCGTAAATTTCACAAAGTGAGCATGGCAACAACAAAACAAACACCGGCCGTCATCGTAAGTCCGAACCTTGCCCACTAAATGGCAAAACAAACACCGGCCGTCATCGTATGTCCGAACCTCGCCCACTAAATGGCAAAACAAACACCGGTCGTCATCGTAAGCCCGAACCTTGCCCACTAAATGGCAAAACAAACCCCGCCCATCATAGTAAGCCCGAACATCGCCCACTAAACGGCAAAACAAACACCGGCCGTCATCGTAAGCCCGAACCTTGCCCACTAAATGGCAAAACAAACACCGGCCATCATCGTGAGTCTGGACCTTGCCCACTAAACGGTAAAATTAACACCGGCCATCAAAGTATGCCCAAACCCCCTTCCCCAGCAGACAAAAGGTCAAACGGGAATTCTTGCAAACCCGTACAAGACCACACATCCCCAGCCTATGAAACAATGGCCATCAAAGTAAGCTCGAACTTTTCCTCAGCGGACAAAGCACAAGCCAATCACGCCTCCCAAAATTGAGCACAAAGAAAGCACACCTCACAAAAGGCCCCACCAGGTTCATGCTCATGAACCAAAGAACAAACACTTTCATCCCCAGTCAGAGGACATAACATGTCCTCATAACGACATCACTTCAGTCAGAGGAAACAACACGTCCTCATGAACGACATCAATTCAGTCAGAGGACACAACATGTCCTCATGCACGACATCAACTCAGTCAGAGGACATAACACGTCCTCATGCACGACATCACTTCAGTCAGAGGACATAACACGTCCTCATACACGACATCACTCCGATCAGAGGACATAACACATCCTCATGCACGATATCACTTCAGTCAGAGGACATAACACGTCCTCAGGCACAGATCATTATCCGTAGCCCGGAAGGATTTAAATTCCCCGGTCCAGAAGATCGTATAAATTACCCACATTATTATCCGTAGCTCGGAAGGCTTTAAATTCCCTGGTCCGAAAGACCGCATAAATTACCCACATCATTATCCGTAGCCCAGAAGGCTTTAAATTCCCCGGTCCGGAAGACCGTATAAATTACCTAAATCATTATCCGTAGCCCGAAAGGCTTTAAATTCTCCGATCCGGAAGACCGCATAAATTACCCAAATAATTATTTGTAGCCCGAAAGACTTTAAATTCCCCGGTCCGGAAGACCGCATAAATTACCCAAATCATTATCCGTAGTCCGGAAGGCTTTAAATTACCCAGTTAGAAAGACCGTAAAATTTCCATTTCAGGACACCGACACGTCTGCACCACCATCGAACACCGACACGTCCACCCACCATAGAAACCGACATGTCCATTCACCATTTCACTTCATGGACACTGACACGTCCACTCACCAACTCACATCAGGACACCGACACGTCCACGCACAGAGTCTTAGTCAGAGAACATCACACATCCTCATACATGACAATGAACTCACGATCTCTGAACTACGATAAGGCTTGATTCCCATGTGGGATACGTAGGAATCCTGTCAAAGGGTCCAGCCATCCGACCTAAATGGTTACCCCAAGACACCGACACGTCCACATCACCCCAGGAAACTGACACGTCCACATCACCCCAGGACACCGACACGTCTGCATCACGTCAGGACACCACCACGTCTGCATACACGATAACCTCACGATTTTTGAACTATGATCAGGCTTGATTCCCATACGGGATACGTAGGAATCCTATCAAAGGGTTCGACCATCAGACCTAAATGGTCACCCACAGGACACCGACACGTCCACGCACAGAGTCTTAGTCATAGGACATAACACGTCCTCATACACGACAACGCACTCCCCCCACACACGAACTACGATCAGGCTTGATTCCCATGCGGGATATGTAGGAATCCTGTCAAAGGGTCCAGTCAGCCGACCCAAGCGGTCACCTTAGGACACCACCACGTCCTTATAGCCGACCCAAGCGGTCACCTTAGGACACCACCACGTCCTTACAGCCAACCCAGGCGGTTACTTTAGGACACTACCATGTCCTCACGAACCGACCTACGCGGCCACCTTCTCTCCCAACAAGCGATCCTGATTCAGGACCCTTATCTTATCGACGACCCCACTTCCTCCGTAAGTGACGTCGTCGAGGGGCTTCTGTAAGTACCCAATGTTCACCATTTTTATTTTTTTCTTTTTCTCCTATTTTTTGTAAACCTATAAAACCAAGTTAGCACAATAATAATAATGATGATAAAAATGAAATAAAATAAGGTAAAATATAAAGAAAATAAAATAAAACAAAACAAAAAGTAATCCATCGGTTACCATCCCGATGATGCTTGTTTTAGGTCTTTAGCTTGACCCCTTTCCGATAGTAGGAGATGTGTGATATTTAGATGGCCTTTTGTCATTGACAATTTGCCTGTGCATCCCTTCCGAAGTAATCAATATTTTCTGCGGTAGACATTTTTTCCATCCCGACTTCTTTGGTAGAACAAGTGACCTATAGTCTTTGCACTTTCGAAAATTCGAAGTGACCTCCTTCTTTGTTCTTTTTTATTTTTCCACTGCATTGTTAGTTTTGGGACAAGCAGAAATATCTATTGTATCAATATTATCATTGCAAATCAAAGGTTCAATATTTATGGGATCATTTTCTATTTCTTCCTTTGATTGCGATTCCTCACCCATCTCATATTCTTCACTTGGGGTGTAGGTCTCAAAATAGGGATCCTATACTAAATTCGACTTTTTATTTCCCCATATTTAGAGAAAAGGTGCCATTTTTTACATCTATAATTGCCCCCGCAGTGGCAAGAAATGGCCTTCCTAGAATGACGAGAATTTGATGATCTTCCGCCATATCAAGGATCACAAAGTCGACAGGGATGATCAAATTCCCTACCCGACATGGCATGTTTTCCATAATACCAACAGGGTATTGAACGGAACGGTCTGCCAATTGGAGAGTTATGGTAGTGGGTTTGAGTTCCCCTATATCAAGTCTCTCACTAACCGATAATGGCATCAAACTTATGCTAGCTCCTAAGTCAAGCACAGCGTTATCGATATTGATTATGCTAACGCAACAAGGAATTGTAAATGTACCCGGATCCTTTAATTTTGGAGGATTTTTATTTTGCAAGACAGCGCTCACTTCCTTCGCCAACGTAACATTTTCATATTCTTCTAGCCTTTCTTTTTCAAAAATTAATTTTTTCAAAGGTTTAACGGCTAAAGGCATATCTTCAAGTTTTTTGAAATACGGAATGTTGACATTAATGGCATCTAGGTTTTCAAGGAGTTCATCATAATCCTTGTCTTCTTTCCTAGGGGATTTCGTCCCTAAATTAGTCTCAATCATCTGTGGGATTGGACTATAATCAATATTTCTAGGGCATTCATCTAGTTTTTCTTGCTCATCCCTAGTTTTTACCATGTTTACATGCTCATTTGGCCTTTGAGGTTGACCGGAAAGACTCCCTTGTGGACTACTCGTTGGGATAGCCTGTTGAGCTTGTTGAGTTTCTAGCATCTTATTATGCGCTGCTAAGTTATCAAACC
Source organism: Adenophora triphylla var. japonica (assembly GCA_022495995.1). NCBI lineage: Eukaryota > Viridiplantae > Streptophyta > Magnoliopsida > Asterales > Campanulaceae > Adenophora > Adenophora triphylla. The sequence continues at coordinate 491,125 of JAFEMH010000151.1, read as the reverse complement.
TAGCATTTAGAAATTTAAAGCATTCCCTAAATTCATTATTGACCTTTTCTTGAGAATTTTTATTTTCCACTACGAAATCCATTAAAAGATCCAATTTTGATTTAGGGGGGAAGGTACTTGCATTGTTATTGAAATTCTTAGGTGCAAATCCTGGAGGTTGTGTAGATGGTTGCGGGTTTAGAACGTTGTTATTCTTATAGGAGAAGTTGGGGTGATTCCTCCATTCAGGATTGTATGTATTAGAATACATCCCCCCCTTCTGTCCAAAAGAATTAACAAAGTTCACTTGATCATTAGAACTAATGTCAAGTAACTCGCAATTATCCGTACTATGTGAGTTAGACCCACATAGTTCACATAAAACATTTACATTAGCCACGGGATTGACATTAAGATTTTCAAAAGCATGTCAACCTTAGAAGAGAAAGAGTAACTGCATCAACATTATATTTACCAGGCGTACCTTGTTGCTGCTCCCTCTCATTTGACCATTGGTAATGGTTCAACGCAATATTTTCGATAAGGTCATATGCCTCATCGACTCCTTTATTCATCAACGCTCCTCCTGCAGCGGCATCAATGGTCTTTCTTGTCTTGAATATGAGACCGTTGTAGAAGGTGTGAACAATCAACCACTTTTTGAGCCCGTGGTGGGGGCACATTCTGAGAAGTTCCTTGAACCGCTCCCATGCATCATACAAAGTTTCACTATCTGTTTGGCAGAAGTTAGTGATCTTTTTGCTGATTTGGGCTGTTTTACTTGGTGGGAAAAAACGACCAAGGAATGCTTCTTGAATTTGGTCCCATGTTGTCAACGAATTTTGGGGGACCGAATTTAACCATTGCTTCGCCTTATCCTTAAGAGAGAAAGGAAAAAGGCGCATCCGAATTGCTTCCGGGGAAACATTCTGAATACGTGTGGTATCATAGTATTCCAAGAATGTTTGGATGTGGAGATGAGGATCTTCGAAAGCGGTGCCGCTATATTGGTTATTCATAACCATATGCAAAAGTTACGGCTTTATCTCAAAGTGTGCCGCTCCGGCATTCGGCACAACTAAAGGGGATCTAGTTCCCGGGGTACTTGGATTCACAAAGTCCCGTAGGGTCCTAGCTGGTGTTTGTGGCTCTCCTTCCGCCATATGCTTGCTTAGTGTCTCTTTGTATTTTCTTAATCTTTCGTGAAAGCTTCGTTCGGGTTCTGGATCAAAATTGTCAAAGAACGTCCGAGCCCGTTTCATACACTATATAAAAAAATACTCGAAGAGAGGTTAAACGTATCGGAAGTAAAGACAAAACAAAATGAAAACAAAATAAAACAAAAAACTTATGTAGTAAAGACAAAAACTAAAAGTAAATTGTTGTCCCCGGCAACGGCGCCAAAAACTTGGTGGGTGTCGAAACCTGACGTTTTTTTTAAATTCCGCAAGCGCACGGGCTATTGCAATATAGCGGGTGCAAGTACGGGTCGATCCCATAGAGACAGGGTTTACTTAGGAATTATTTTCGTCTTTATTAAAATTATAGAATAGATTGGGGGAGATAAAGATTGGTTTTGGAAATAGAAAGAAACATATACAGAAAATACTTTAAATAAAACTTTATATAACGAAGCATTCTCGGGATTGGAAATCATACACATAATTTGTTCATCAAATAGTCATTGTCTTAGGAAATAAAGGTTTTCATAAAAATCAAGGATGGTATGTTAGGCTTACACTACTTCGGGTTAAGACAGTAGCGTTTGTATTCTTCACTAATTATGTCCTAACTGTTTGAGATGTCCGTTTATGGTACTCCCGCCCTGTCACAAACGGGCATTCCGGCTTATCTCTAGCTGACCATAATTAGTAAGAATCCGTTAAGAACGAGAGTCAACATACTTTCCATTAAAGGAACATCCCTAGGCCGTTGAACTACTTTCGTGATCAATGGAACCCAGTTTCTTTATATGGTTCCGTCAATCGAGATTCTCCGCTAGGTCCTTCTCTCAATTGACTGAATCATACAAGTTGGACGTCTCCAAAATGTAAGTCATTTAGAGATTGATATAAAGAAATTGTTTAGATGAAGATAGAAGACAAGACTTTCATATTTTAAGATGATGAACAGTTTATGCTTTGAGTTTCCAATCCCAAGAACAAGGGGGATTACTCACTAGCCATGTAAAATAGATAAGCAATAATATAAAGAATAGAGTAAGAGAAACTTATGATGAAATAAGAGATGAATGGCTGGAATAATGCTTCACTATATTGCTTCTTTTCCAAAGGAACTTCAAGAACAAATGTAGACTTGAATCTTCAAAAGATCTTTGGAAATCAATGTAATAAGTACTTGTATCTAATCTCTAACAATTTATGATGAAAATTCTATATAAATTCGGTCTCTAAGACTGAGTACAATGGGTCTTTTTATAATGAGAAGGGAACTCTTCAAGAAGGTGCCTTCAAAAGGTGCCTTTTAATTCTGCAGACGCGACTTGCACGGCCGAGTCAAGGATTTTGCACGGCCGTGCTCCCTTGGCGCCAATTTTGGATTTTTGAAAAGGCCAAGTGCACGGCCGCTCCACTTCTGCTGCACGGCCGCTCTGAAGACTAACACGGCCGATCACTTTTCAAGACACAGCCACTCTGCGTTTTGGGGCCAAAAATGGCCTGAAAATGGTCAAGTGCACGGCCACTCCACGTTGGCTGCACGGCCGCTCTGACTGAATTTTGGCTTGTGTGTTTGATTTGTTTGTTGCTCCTCCATGCCTTTGCACCAAGATGTCCAAGCATCCTATTTGATTATAATAGACTCCAAAAACCTGTCTAAAATGCATAGAGTATACCAAAAAGCGTAAAATCTAATAAATATGAAAAAGGAACTAAAAGTATACGAAAATGAGATGAAAATGGTAATTTAACTAAGTAAAAGTATATAAAAACTTAGGATAAATGACTATATAATAGTCACTTATCAAACTCCCCCACACTTGGCTCTTGCTTGTCCCCAAGCAAGTTTAGGATGAAAACACATAGAGGGAGAAAAGAAAAGAAAAAAAAATGAGATTGATCCCTCAAAATTATAGTAGCAAGCCCTAATTGCCTTTTGGATATTGCCTTCATCTTTCTAGTCATATTTTGCATACCTTTAAAAATTATTAGAAAGAAGCATTTTTGGGATACTTTAAAGAAATAATTTTTAAGACAATAACCTAATATAGTATATATAGAATTTGATCAAGTAAAGCATGCTAGAAGGATAAATCTTAGATCATTTACTTGGTAAAAGAGAAGCTTTCACTTTTTAGAGTGATTTTTGAGAAGATGAATTTATTATTTTAAAATGTACAAAGGAAAGTATAAATACTTATTCACAAACTAGAAGTTTTCATAGAATTGTATTGCATTTTTGAATCACAAGGGTGAAAAATGGATGATGATAGTGGAAAAATCTTATCAAGGCTTCAACAATTTCATCTTATTTTTGCACGTGTTAAATTTTTGCAAAAGACCTTAGTTATTTTTTATCCTTTCAAGTAGGAGACATTGTGGCTGCGAACCCCATGTTCCTAATACTTAGATCAAGAATACTTTGGATATTACTTTCATTTGGCAAGGAAGCATCGCCGCAGCGAACGTCGTGCCCCGAGTTACTTTAGAAGTAATAGGTTTCTTTTTGATTTTAATATTTGGTGACTAAGTCACTCTTTTAGCAATAAGATAAAATGCCTAACCTTGATTCGATTAGTGGAAATGGAAAGATGAGATTTTGATGAAGAGGTGTGATTCAAGGGATGCAAAACAAAGTGGATGCTTCTAATAAGGGAATAAACATTTAATAAAATTTAAAATGTACAATTTTAAAGAAATATTTTCAAAATTTTTCATAAGAACAACCAAGTGTATAAAGATGATCAATAAGGATTCCATTTAATCAAATGATTTTTCTTGATAAAACCATATATTTTGCTATACTAACTTATGAGGCTTTTAATTTATTTCCTAAAAATATCCCTATATTTTTCTTCTTATTAATTTCTAAGTTTATAGAAAATATGAGAGGAAAGACAAAGGCATTATTCTTGGGCAAATATCAAGCATAAGGAATAATAATATGGATCATCATAGAGATTATATATTTTATTTTTTATTTTTTTTATATACTATACATGCATAAAAAGAAATGAAAATGCAACTAAGTTAAAAAAGAAAAATTACACTAGAAATCAAGTAAATTTTAAAACTAAAAAGCAAGTAAATAAAGATAGATATACCCCCCCCCACACTTGGAATGAACATTGTCCTCAATGTTTCAAGGAACAACGTCAATCTTGGGAGAGTAAAGAGAAACTCACTGAAATGGTGGCGGTGGTGGAAAGTTGTCCCAGTGGCTTGTCCCATAATTATAAACGTCGTCAATTCTTCCATGAACATGTTGAATACGAACATCCATTTGGCCGAGTTGTTGAAGAATTTGAGCATTTTGTTCATGAAGTTGGCCTTGTTGGACAAACAATTGGTCAAACTTTTGGTAGAAATCGGGTGGCATTGGGGCTTGCATATCTTCTTCTTCTTCTTCTTCTCCTTCTTTTTGGATAGCATTTGGAAATATCCAAGTCTCGGGCTCTCTTATTCAGACGGTGGGAAGATTGTTGTTTGGGAGCACAATGTAGGGCATTTTTCTCACCCCTGCTAACCAGTTATACTCATTATTTCCCCTTTCCGAAATCAACTGCATAGTCCGAAGAGTTGAAATATCCAATTTTGTTGACCCTCTCACCTTAACCCAATCATTTGGAATCTCAAAATTAAAGGGCTTGGCAAACAAAGTAATTATTCCTCCAATATGAATTTCTCCATTAAAGGTTGGAGAAACGATGTCACCAATCAACTCGAAGAGGAAGTTGCAAATGTTCATCCTCCTACGCCTTTGAACAAATCCCTATAACAAGAACAACTCCTTTCTATTCACCGTTCCCTTATCCTCCCTAGAAAAGATTGTACAAGCGAAGATTCTATGTATAAGGCGGAGGGTTGGGTGAATAATGGAGGAGGCTTTGGCACTTCGGGATTTAAAAGATGGAAGGCCAGTTATTTGATTCCAAAAGACATTCTCATTATACTCAACGGGCATGTCGGGAAAAGTTTTGGTGTCAAAAGATAATCCCAAAATTCTACTAACTTCAGCCCCGGTTAAATGAAGCTCTCTTCCGCAAATGCAAAAGTCAATATGGAACTGATTAAAAGTTCTTCCCGTTAATCTACAAGTATCCTCCTCAATCTTCATCTTTACTGTGCTAAAAAATTCTAGAGTAAGAACCTCATAGGTTTTCTCATGTTTCTGAAGAATTCCCTCGGACCTTAACCCCATATGCAAATCTAGATCATCCCCATAAATTCCTAATGATATTAGGGCAGGTCTGTCAGGAAATTGGGTTGGCCTAATCCTTTTAGAACTTAGGCCAATGAAACGTGTCGTTTCCCTTGGGCTTCTAAAATCAATCCCCAAGGTATTGAGGGTTGGATTAAAGCTAGAGGAAGAGGCTTGCTCCTTTCGAGACCTTTTTGTTACCCTTTATGTAGCCTTTCCTTTCCCTTTGGTAGACATTATATCAAAAACCCAAGAAAGTTGAAAGACAAGAGAAGTGAGAAAATTTTTACCCGAAGAATATTGATGAAATGAACCTCGAAATCCTTGTTGCCCAGCCACAAGATGTCCAAAAGCTTCCTTCTTGTACCTTGAATCCGGAGTAATCGCTTCAAACTTTTGAAATGGGTGGTAATTTTGGGATTTTCGGATTTTGGCGTTTTAGGAGGGTTTTGGGATGATTTTGATGGTGGAGAGGTGTTTGAATGATGGACTTGTGGAGGATTGAGGATGAATTTGGGGGTTAAAATGGTGGAGAAGTAGGTATTTAAGGTGGGTGGGGCGGAGATATTGAGAGAGAATTGAAGAAGATGAAGTGAATGAGGGAGGAGAGGGAGAGAGGCGTGTCTTTTGACTGAACCGACGCAGCTCCCCAGGCATTTTGCACGGCCGTGGGAGTTGCACGGCCGCTCCCCTTTGCTGAGTTGACTCATTCTGGACTAGATATGAACTACACGGCCGCTCCATGTCATAATAGCACTGCCGTGCTAACCACTGTTCACCATTTTTTATTTTTTCTTTTTCTCTTATTTTTTGTATACCTATAAAACCAAGTTAGCACAATAATAATAATGATAAAAATGAAATAAAATAAAGTAAAATATAAAGAAAATAAAATAAAATAAATAATAAGTAATCCATCGGTTACCATCCCGATGATGCTTGTTTTAGGTCTTTAGCTTGACCCCTTTCCGGTAGTAGGAGATGTGTGATATTTTGATGGCCTGTTGTCATTGACAATTTGCCAGTGCATTCCTTCCGAAGTAATCAATATTTTCTGCAGTAGACATTTTTCCATCCCGACTTCTTTGGTAGAACAAGTGACCTATAGTCTTTGCACTTTCGAAAATTTGAAGTGACCTCCTTCTTTGTTCTTTTTTATTTTTCCACTGCATTGTTAGTTTCGGGACAAGCAGAAATATATATTGTATCAATATTATCATTACAAATCAAAGGTTCAATATTTATGGGATCATTTTCTATTTCTTCCTTTAATTGCGATTCCTCACCCATCTCATATTCTTCACTTGGGGTGTAGGTCTCAAAATATGGGTCCTCAAGATCTGATCTATTCATATTAAATTCGACTTTTTCTTTCCCCATATTTAGGGAAAAGGTGCCATTTTTCACATCTATAATTGCCCCCGCAGTGGCAAGAAATGGCCTTCCTAGAATGACGGGAATTTGATGATCTTCCGCCATATCAAGGATCACAAAGTCGACAGGGATGATCAAATTCCCTACCCGACATGGCATGTTTTCCATAATACCAACAGGGTATTGAACGGAACGGTCTGCCAATTGGAGAGTTATGGTAGAGGGTTTCCCCTATACCAAGTCTCTCACTAACCGATAATGGCATCAAACTTACGCTAGCTCCTAAGTCAAACACAGCGTTATCGATATTGATTCTGCTAACGCAACAAGGAATTGTAATTGTACCCGAATCCTTTAATTTTGGAGGATTTTTATTTTGCAAGACAGCGCTCACTTCCTCCGCCAACATAACATTTTCATATTCTTCTAGCCTTTCTTTTTCAAAAATTAATTTTTTCAAAGGTTTAACGGCTAAAGGCATGTCTTCAATTTTTTTGAAATATGGAATGTTGACATTAATGGCATCTAGGTTTTCAAGGAGTTCATCATAATCCTTGTCTTCTTTCCTAGGGGATTCCGTCCCTAAATTAGTCTCAATCATCGGTGGGATTGGACTATAATCAATATTTCTAGGGCATTCATCTAGTTTTTCTTGCTCATCCCTAGTTTTTACCACGTTTACATGCTCATTTGGCCTTTGAGGTTGACCGGGAAGACTCCCTTGTGGACTACTCGTTGGGATAGCCTGTTGAGCTTGTTGAGTTTCTAGCATCTTATTATGCGCTGCTAAGTTATCAAACCTAGCATTTAGAAGTTTAAAGCATTCCCTAAATTCATTATTGACCTTTTCTTTAGAATTTTTATTTTCCACTACGAAATCCATTAAAAGATCCAATTTTGATTTAGGGGGGAAGGTACTTGCATTGTTATTGAAATTCTTAGGTGCAAATCCCGGAGGTTGTGTAGATGGTTGCGAGTTTAGAACGTTGTTATTCTTATAGGAGAAGTTGGGGTGATTCCTCCATTCGGGATTGTATGTATTAGAATACATCCCCCCCTTCTGTCCAAAAGAATTAACAAAGTTCACTTGATCATTAGAACTAATGTCAAGTAACTCGCAATTATCTGTACTATGTGAGTTAGACCCACATAGTTCACATAAAACATTTACATTAGCCACGGGATTGACATTAAGATTTTCAATTTTTTTCAAAAGCATGTCAACCTTAGAAGAGAGAAGAGTAACTGCATCAACATTATATTTACCAGGCGTGCCTTGTTGCTGCTCCCTCTCATTTGACCATTGGTAATGGTTCAACGCAATATTTTCGATAAGGTCATATGCCTCATCGACTCCTTTGTTCATCAACGCTCCTCCTGCAGCAGCATCAATGGTCTCTCTTGTCTTGAACATGAGACCGTTGTAGAAGGTGTGAACAATCAACCACTTTTCGAGCCCGTGGTGGGGGCACATTCTGAGAAGTTCCTTGAATCGCTCCCATGCATCATACAAAGTTTTACCATCTGTTTGGCAGAAGTTAGTGATCTTTGTGCGGATTTAGGCTGTTTTACTTGGTGGGAAAAAACGACCAAGGAATGCTTCTTGAATTTGGTCCCATGTTGTCAACGAATTTTGGAGGATTGAATTTAACCATTGCTTCGCCTTATCCTTATGAGAGAAAGGAAAAAGGCGCATCCGAATTGCTTCCGGGGTAACATTCTGAATACGTGTGGTATCACAGTATTCCAAGAATGTTTGGATGTGGAGATGAAGATCTTCGAAAGCGGTGCCGCTATATTGGTTATTCATAACCATATGCAAAAGTTGCGGCTTTATCTCAAAGTGTGCCGCTCCGGCATTCGACACAACTATAGGGGATCTAGTTCCCGGGGTACTTGGATTCACAATGTCCCGTAGGGTCCTAGCTAGTGTTTGTGGCTCTCCTTCCGCCATATGCTTGCTTAGTGTCTCTTTGAATTTTCTTAATCTTTCGTGAAAGCTTCGTTCGGGTTCTGGATCAAAATTGTCAAAGAACGTCCGAGCCCGTTTCATATACTATATAAAAAACACTCAAAGAGAGATTAAACGTAACAATTTATCAGAGGTAAAGACAAAACAAAATGAAAACAAAATAAAACAAAAAACTTATGTAGTAAAGACAAAAACTAAAAGTAAACCGTTGTCCCCGGCAACGGCGCCAAAAACTTGTTGGGTGTCGAAACCTAACGGTTTATTTAAATTCCGCAAGCGCACGGGCTATTGCAATATAGCGGGTGGAAGTACGGTTCGATCCTACAGAGACAGGGTTTTCTTAGGAATTATTTTCGTCTTTATTAAAATTAGATTGGGGGAGATAAAGATTGGTTTTGGAAATAGAAAGAAACATATACAGAAAATACTTTAAATAAAACTTTATATAACGAAGCATTCTCGGGATTGGAAATCATACACATAATTTGTTCATCAAATAGTCATTTTCTTAGGAAATAAAGGTTTTCATAAAAATCAAGGATGGTATGTTAGGCTTACACTACTTCGGGTTAAGACAGTAGCGTTTGTATTCTTCACTAATTATGTCCTAACTGTTTGAGATGTCCGTTTATGGTACAACCGCCCTGTCACAAACGGGCATTCCGGCTTATCTCTAGCTGACCATAATTAGTAAGAATCCGTTAAGAATGAGAGTCAACATACTTTCCATTAAAAGAACATCCCTAGGCCGTTGAACTACCTTCGTGATCAATGGAACCCAGTTTCTTTATATGGTTCCGTCAATCGAGATTCTCCGCTAGGTCCTTCTCTCAATTGACTGAATCATACAAGTTGGATGTCTCCAAAATGTAAGTCATTTAGAGATTGATATAAAGAAATTGTTTAGATGAAGATAGAAGACAAGACTTTCATATTTTAAGATGATGAACAGTTTATGCTTTGAGTTTCCAATCCCAAGAACAAGGGGGATTACTCACTAGCCATGTAAAATAGATAAGCAATAATATAAAGAATAGAGTAAGAAAAACTTATGATGAAATAAGAGATGAATGGCTGGAATAATGCTTCACTTTATTGCTTCTTTTCCAAAGGAACTTCAAGAACAAATGTAGACTTGAATCTTCAAAAGATCTTTGGAAATCAATGTAATAAGTACTTGTATCTAATCTCTAACAATTTCTGATGAAAATTCTATGAAAATTCGGTCTCTAAGACTGAGTACAATGGGTCTTTTTATAATGGGAAGGGAACTCTTCAAGAAGGTGCCTTCAAAAGGTGCCTTTTAATTCTGCAGACGCGACTTGCACGGCCGAGTCAAGGATTTTGCACGGCCGTGCTCCCTTGGTGCCAAATTTGGATTTTTGAACAGGCCTAGTGCACGGCCGCTCCACTTTTGCTGCACGGCCGCTCTGAAGACTAACACGACCGATCACTTTTCAAGACACGGCCACTCTGCGTGTTAGGGCCAAAAATGGCCTGAAAATGGCCAAGTGCACGGCCGCTCCACGTTAGCTGCACGGCCGCTCTGACTGAATTTTGGCTTGTGTGTTTGATTTGTTTGTTGCTCCTCCATGCCTTTGCACCAAGATGTCCAAGCATCCTATTTGATTATAATAGACTCCAAAAACCTGTCTAAAATGCATAGAGTATACCAAAAAGCGTAAAATCTAATAAATATGAAAAAGGAACTAAAAGTATACTAAAATGAGATGAAAATGGTAATTTAACTAAGTAAAAGTATATAAAAACTTAGGATAAATGACTATATAATAGTCACTTATCAGTACCCCAGCTAAGGCCAAGACCCCCCAAGTTGTTCATTAACTTGCATGACAAGGTGTCGGGGTACAATAGTCATATGATCTTGGCTGAGAGTAGGAAGGGATGGGAGTTCCCTTTGCTTGAGGAAGACTCTGAATCCATGAAGGAGGAGGATTACTGGGTCCTGTATTGGAGTGATGAGCTAACACGGAGGTTGACCTTGGTAGCTCGAAGAAGCACTATTAGTTGGGTCACTCTGGTACAAATCATTAGGAGTCTTAGGTACCCAGATTGGGTGATCCATGAGAGGGAGAGATTCGAGACCCAATGTCATTATTGTAAAAAGAAGTCGGGTTATTGCAGGGGTCTCTTCCACTATAACGGTTAAGTATTTGTCCTTTTTGTAATGTTATAACTCTTTGCTCGCTTATCTGAATGCTAACTTTCTTTCTTTTGTTGGTCGTGTAGTTCTCACCGTCGAGCAAGAAGCCCAGATGGATAGGATTGTCGATCTAAGTGATATGAGAATGAGTAGGAAAGAATGTGGTAGGGCCAATGCTCGGGCCAGAAGGGAGAAGGAGGTCATGGACATAAACGAGTTACTACCCAAAGTGGGAGTGGGGATGGTCCCCATTGATGGAACTGGGCAGGTGGAGCCCATAGAGCAACCGATCTAGGTTCAAACTTTTAGGGGAGAGTGAGAGTGAGAGGCAAATGGAGCAGAAGTCATGCTATAGGCCAAGACAAGGATCAAAGGGGCTGAATCCCCATAATATTGTTGACCTATATATCAAGGGCAAGGAGCTAGAGGAGGTCGAAGACAACCCAGCACTTGGTCGTCTTAGGAAGAGATCACGCGCCAAGCAGGCCTCCGATCATGTTGGTACTTCTAGGGCTGCTAGCTCTACTTCTAGCCATACTTCCCAACAAATTCCCCCCACCAAGAGCACGGATGAAGTGCAGGCTATGGTGGAGAAGCTCAGTGACATCCCTCCCTTCTTAGGCATCAACCCATTAAGCCGCCAGTATCCAGAAATGGGATTGGATTAGGTTATCGTGAGGAGGGCGACTGACAGGGATCTGCTAGCCTGACTTGGGGAAGAGGGGCTTACCCCTGAAGAGTTCAATGAGCAGTCTGGTCTTCTGGCCTCTGAGGTACCACTTATACTCTTCTCATACTTTTACATTTATTTTGATCACTATTGTTTTGATCATCTTATTTTTATCTTGCAGTCTCTAGCCTTGACTGAGCAGGCTAAGTGCAGCTGGAGGGATGCATTTGAGAAGGAGTAGATCGCCTCTACCAATTACTCAAGGAAGTCTAGGGAGGCTGCTGAGCTCTGACAGAAGCTAAGGGATGCTGACTCCCAATGCCAAGCTCTCCAAGTAGGTCACTTCAATGTTAAAGGGAGAAGAATGAAGCTTTAGCTGCACTGAAGATTGCTAAGGAGCAGCTCGCTCCTCTTAAGGCCTAGGTGGATTCATGGGTTTCTACCAAAGCTGCCTTGGAGGGGGTGGTCACTTTGGCCCAGTGAGAGAAGGTTAAGCTAGAGGGGCAGTTGGGGCAATTATCTGAGTTGGTTCAGGATCGCAATAATCGAATGATAAAGATGAGCGATGACCATCGAGCTGCCCGGATCAAGTGGGAGGAGGAGGCCCAGTCCAGGGAGAGGGCTGTCGTTGATCAGTCTAAAAACAGTGATGAATGCTACAACATCATTGTGTCCCGAGATAGGGACTTCTTTGATGTTGGACGCCAACATATGGCTCGACGATCCCTGGTCGATCCTTCAATCGACTAACCATTGACAAGTTGGCCCAATGGGCTTATGCAAATTGATATGATGAGGTAGCTTGTACTGGCCACTCCCTTATTCCTTATAATGCCAACGATGTGGCCGTCGTTGCCAAGCAAGATGCTGAGTGTGGGCTAGAGTCTTGGGTTGCCCCTGCTGTAGAGCCAAGGAACTTTAACTCCATATTGCAAGAGCTAAATGATGCTGATGAAGATGAAGAGGTCACTCAGGACCGGGTGTTTGAAGAGGCCGAGCATCTAGAGTAGCAGCAGCCAGAGCAAGGGTAGGAGCAGTAAAATGACGACCTACAAGATTGATCCTTTTGTTTTTGGTTTTTGTAATGAACAAGTTTAAACATTTTTTTATCTTATTGTTTAATTACCATGCCTTAGCCCGGTTCTGGAGGCAGTTTATTTTATAACACTTCGTATTTGGGTTAGTCATAGCCTGATTTTGGGGGACTAGCTACTTGATGATAGCTGACCTTGAATCATTTTTGTTTGATCCAATTGTTTTTACTTTATCGTCGAACTAGCATGTAAAAGAGATCGATTGGAGGCTTAGTCGGATCATCTTTAAATTAACGAGATTGACCAAGGCTTTGGTTGAGCCTATTTAAGAACGATGTTAACTAAGGTTTTAGTCAAACATGTTTGAGAACGAGGTTAACTAAGGTTTTAGTTGAACTAAAGAAAACAAGCAAACAATTAACAAGGGTTTAATCAGATTAAAAGAATTCACGGATTGGATTTCGTAGTTGTCTCCTTTTTATGCTAGGGTTTAAAAAATGACAATCTCGTTCAAAGATTCTTTCACTTGACTAAGGGCTGGGACGTTTGATGTTCAAATTGCAACCCTAATATTTCTATCGTATTGTAAATTCCGCTAGGTCAAAACAATACTCAAGAAATTCATTAAGCAATTAAGAAATAAATGAATCTAGGTTTTCTTGAATTCCGCTAGGTCAACAATCAAACCTAATTAATGAAATAGTGAGCTTTAGATAAATTGTCCACGCTAGTGCAACAATCTAAACCAAATAAATTGAATGATAATTATTTCATCAAATATGAACGAGAAAGTTTGGAAGAATTAAAATTGTTTTAGCATAGAAATTTAACAACTACTACATCCAATCCATGAAATAGAAAAATTAGCTACTCATATTCATGATTGAAATCACAAAATATGAATAGCAATACATCAAACCTGAACCAATGATGAAAACTGAAGTTCATCAAATCCCGATTACAACCTTGAAAATAATAAAGAATAAAGCATAAAAATAAAAGTCTTCTGCAGTTTCTATATAACCTAGGGCAAGAAAGGGTGTAAATTAGGAAGGAGCATGGAATCCTCCTTAGATTAGGAAACTGAAATTCTGAAAAACGGGCCATGGGCGATCGCCCACCTTGATTCTGAGCGGCCTCCCACATGTACAGCGGCTGCATTGCTTTGTGAAACTCCAGCTTGGGCGGTCGCCCATATTACCCTCGGCGGTCGCCCCTCGCAACAGACGTTTGTTGAGCTTTTTCATCTTTTTGAATTTCTCCAAAATTACTCCCAGGTCCTCCTCTTTCCTTGGCCAGTTTGCTTCACCACCTTCTCTAAATCCCTGAACAGTCCTCAAACTCTCGGTTCACTTTGGTCTTCAATGATGATTGATGAAACTTTGACACTAATTTCCCTAAACTCTTACACTAGGCAAATAAATATTAAAAATGCCTCTAAATCACAATAAAATCACTAAACTCTCAAACTCACTAAAGTTCTCTAAATTACATCAAAATTATTCTAAATACATTAAAATGGATGTAAAATATCCGAAAACATAGGTAAATAACATATACAAAATCCAACTCATCAAATTCCCCCACACTTAGACCATTACTCGTTCCTGAGTAATATCCTAACTCCAATCTAAAATCGGTCTAAAACAGATGTGTGAAAGAAAATGATTCCTAGTCTCCTCTACTCGCCAACACAAGTCAATCAATAATGAACTACCGGAGTATACAAAACTCCGTCTTCATAAGACTCCAAAAAGAAAGATAAATGACCCCTAGCTTGATATCAACTTCGATGATAAAAATGATCATCCAAACTAGGGCCCACACAAGGAAGTGGGGGGAAACTAAAATGTCCTAAAAACTCCCCCACACTAGCTCCCACTACAACCGTACAACTCCCTCAACAAAAGTCATTGTTAGGTTAAGGGTCCTCAACAAATACTTACCTCGTGATATTCACCAACACCCCTTATTACTCCAAAGTAGACGAGGGTTTCTAACCTAGCACCACTAACCCAAACCTCCATCTCCAAAGGTGATCCTACCCGAGCTCCAAACTCCCCCTTATGTCTCCACGCCGGTGTTTCAAAAAAATGTATTCATTCAATTCTCACACCTCTCCTTTTGCCATAGGCGCCCTTTCGGGTTTTCACCTAGCCTCTCAATTTTATTTTATTTTTCTTATTATTTTTTTTATTTTTTTTTATTTTTTATTTATTTATTTTTTATTTTTTTTTTGAAATAAAGAAACGTATATACACATGGCGATGAAACAGCACAAACCAAATAATATGCACACCACCCCCCAAACAAAAAGTTGCATTGTCCCAAATGCAAGCACAACATAAAATAAGGGGATAGAGGTACCTCCAACCAAGATCACTGATAATGGTCCCAAGGACCAAACGAGCCACTCCTGCTCGAGTCAGAACTGTGCTGCTGCTGCAAGGACGGCGGTTGCGCATCCCATGATGGCCAACCCATCAACTCCTGCGGGTCCTGGTACTGCGATGGATGGTATGGAATATGCTACGGCGATGGAAGGGGTGGAATTCTGTCCCTTATCTCGCGAAAGATTGCCGTCTGCTCATCCTCCATTCGCTGCCTCCACATACTCGCAGCGAAAAGGCCCTCAGTAACCTGAGACTGTACCTGTCTCTGACTCTCCTCCATGCTTGACAGTCTCTGATCAAAACTATCATACTGACCTCGCAGTTGCCCAATCTCACTCACCAATGACTCCACATGACCGGCCATATAATAGGCTGCCTCCGTAGGGGTGAACTGCTGCTTATCCATCTCCTCCTCTATAGCTCTCTCTCTCTCTCTCTCCTCCCTTTTGAGGAACCTTCTCCTTGCTGCAGAGCATGTCCTTTATTTGTGAGGGTCTTTTTGCTCACAGCAGTCCCAAATGAAACAATATCCCTCACAATCTGCTGGCGCGTGAAATTAACCCCAGCCCGCTCAATCAACCTAGAAATCAGTAAAGGAAAGTTGAAATTGCACCTGCCCATAGCCTTATATGTGTTCACAATCTCCATGGATATTATACGTCCGGTATTGAAGTTTTGCCCGGTCAACTACGTTCATCAATAACGCCCGCCTCCAATGTACGTCATTAAAATGAGATGTGGGCATAATTCGCTCACATATGAACCGATGAAGAGCTCTCAACTCTAAACTCATATCTCTCGCCTTCTTCACAAACCCATTCCTTAACATCGACATATCAACATCCACAATAGTCGGATTCAACCTGTGGAGATTACCCTGCACATCCCTTTCCATTATTTGGGCATTATCATAATAGGCACATGAACCGATCGCCCACCCGGGAGACCTCATCCCATAATAGCCATTAATATCGTCATCAGTATAACCCACATATTTGCCCCTCACAAATGCAATCTTCCTCTCATCCCCTGCCTTAAAAGCATTCGCATAAAATTCCTTTACTAACAATTTGGATCCCACATTAGCCGACCGACTAGCTAAGTTACCCCAACCATATCTTTGAACGATCTCATCCAACCCAAGCTCCTCGAACTTAAACTCATTCTCAATTGTAAAACCTTTATTTTCATATTTATCAAAAAATAAAAAACTTTGGCCTTACTTCCCACAAATTTGGTTGAATCAAAATCAATCTCCGGGACAGGGACATTCTTCTTTCTTGACATTATCTCACAACCACAATTAAAATAGGCACTAAAAGGTGAAGTTGAAAGCTTACTTGCCCGGAAAATTTGTCGGAGCAGTCACCGGAGTTTGCCGGAATTTTGACGGAAGTTTTGAAGATGATCGGAGAAGAAGGTTCACGCCTTGGACAAAGATTCCCACAACAATCCCTCACGTTTGAGCTTCAAAATTCCCACCTTTCAAGCTTATCCTTCTCTTGTCAATTTCTCAAAATTTCTGCCCAACAATGGTGAATTGGGTGTTAAGTTTGCGGTTTAGAGGTGTAAAGATGGTGGGGGAGGCGATTTAGAAGGCAAAGATTGAAGCTTTTGGGAGTTTAGGCAAAGAATTTTAGAGAGAGGAAGAGAATGGGGTGGAATTTTAAGAGAGAGAAAGAGGAAGCAATTGGAATTTTAAGAGAGAGGAAGGGAAGGGGCTGCTTAGGGTTAAAAATCACACGCCAGAAATTTGTTATGGGCGGTCGCCCACATCACCTTGGGCGGTCGCCCATCTATACAGAAAGTTTTGCTCCTTACAACTTATGAACATGAGCGGTCGCCCAACCCCTCTGCGCGGTCGCCCATCTATACAGCAGGTTTAACCTCATTTCAATTCAGCCCTGGGCGGTCCCCCATATCACTTGAGCGGTCGCCCACCTATACAGAATGTTTGCCCATTTACAGATTATGAACCTGAGCGGTCGCCCACAACATATGAGCGGTCGCCCATCAATACAGCAGACTCCACAAATTTTTCAAAACATCCTGGGCGGTCGCCCAACTCATCCTAGGCGGTCGCCCACTTCAACAGTGGAATTGATTTCACTTTTTGGATGGTTCCCCATCTGCACATCACCACGAAACAAACACAAAGCATAATATCTATTGATACACTAAAATTGACTCACATTTTGATCGCACTTTCGTTGCCTACGTCCCAATTAATGTGGGCGGACTACCCACAAGAATAGGCTAAGATCACCGTAGTTCGACACGTTCACGAAATAAAAGATACATAAAAGCGAAAGACCCAAATTTTATATTTTTTTTTTATATATAAATACCACCACCCCCACACTTAAAGAATGCTATGTCCTCATGGCATACACCAAGAAAAACACAACACAACTTAAATGCAAAGATGATAATAACTGAAAGGAAAATACCGAAAGCAGTAAATGTTACCTACGTTGGGTTGCCTCCCAATCAGCTCTTTGGTTATAGTCGTTAAGCTCGACGTCATGCCCCAAAGGAATTAGGTGGCCTCCTCCGGGTCCACCAACTCGATCACATCAATCTCCTTGATATCTTCCAAAATGGACACCCCTTTAAAATACGGTTTCACCCGGTGACCATTCACTTTAAATATTGTGCCATCTTTTAAATCTTTGAGCTCAACCGCTCCATGCGAATACACACGCACCACATCATATGGACCTGACCATCTAGAACTCAACTTGCCCGAAAAGAGCTTTAGGCGAGAGTTAAAGAGAAGAACCTTCATACCCGGCCTTATGAACTTGGGTTTCAAATTTTTGTCATGATATCGTTTGGTCCTCTCTTTATACAACTTTGCACTCTCATAACTGTCTTGCCGAAGCTCTTCAAGCTCATTCAAATCAAGCAACCTCTTTTCTCCCGCTAGAGCCAAATCCATGTTGAGCTCTTTGGTTGCCCAATAAGCTCTATATTCCAATTCAACCGGGAGATGGCACTCCTTTCCATAAACAATACGATACGGACTCATGCCAATAGGGGTCTTGTATGCTGTTTATGCCCATAATGCATCACACAATTTCCGAGACCAATCCTTGCGGTTCGGGCGCACTATTTTCTCAAGCACCACTTTGATTTGGCAATTTCTCACCTCTACTTGGCCCGAAGTTTGAGGATGATAGGTCGTAGCTAATTTGTGAACTACCCCATTCTTTTTCAACAACCGATTGAACATTCGGTTCATGAAATGCGTCCCTTGATCACTAATGATTGCTCGTGGCATGCCATACCTGCTGAAAATATTCTCACAAACAAACTTGCAAACAACATTAGCATCATTTATGCGGGCAGGAATTGCCTACACCCACTTTGACACATAATCAACAGCCACAAGTATATATAGATAACTATGGGACGGGGGAAATGGGCCCATAAAATCAATGCCTCAAACATCAAAAATATCAACTATCAAATTATGTTGTAAAGGCATCTCATCTCTCTTTCCTATGTTCCCGGACCGTTGACATCTATCGCACCTAATGCAAAACTCTTGAGCATCTTTGAACAAAGTGGGCCAATAAAGACCCGATTGAAGCACTTTCCTAGCGGTCTTTTGGCCACTAAAATGACCCCCACATTGGAGTTCATGACACAATCTCAACACACTACTTTGATCATGGTCCGGGACACATCTCCTCACAATTTTGTCCGGGCAAATTTTCCACAATTAAGGATCATCCCAAATATAGTGTTTCACATCAGACCTAAACTTACGCTTTTGGTCATATGTGAAATCTGGCGGAATCATATTAGACACCAAATAATTAACAAAATCAGCATACCAAGGCTCTTGGACATGTACAGCAAGAAGTTAATCATCCGGAAAATTTTCATTAACCGGAATCATACTCTCTTCGACATTAAGATACGAATAGTCCTCAAGCCTCGATAAATGATCCGCCACCACATTTTCAGTCCCCTTTTTATCCTGAATCTCAACATCAAATTCCTGTAACAACAACATCCACCTCAACACACGAGGCTTAGCATCCTTCTTATTAAGCAAATATCTCAAAGTAGCATGATCAGAATAAATAATTACCTTCGACCCAAGCAAGTATGAACAAAATTTTTCCAAAGCAAACAGAATAGCCAAAAACTCTTTTTCAGTGGTGGTGTAATTCAGCTGTGCATCATTTAAGGTTCTACTTGCATAATGGATGACGGAAGGTAATTTATCTATCCTTTGTCCTAAAACAGCCCCAATAGCAAAGTCTGAGGCATCACACATGATCTCAAAAGGGTGAGACCAATTGGGACTAGAAAGAATGGAAGCACAAGTCAACTTCTCTTTAAGCAAATTAAACGCATCCACACACTCTTGATCAAAGATGAACTCCATATCCTTGGCAAGCAGATTACATAAAGGCTTACAAATTTTTGAAAAGTCTTTTATGAATCGCCTATAGAAACCCGCATGCCCAAGAAAACTTCGCACACCCTTTACCGAACTAGGAGGAGGTAATTAGCAATCACATCAATTTTTGCTCTATCAACCTCAATCCCCTTACTCGACACAATGTGCCCCAACACAATACCATGTTGTACAAGAAAATGACATTTTTCCCAACTGAAAGTCAAGTTGGTTTCACAACACCTTTTCAAAACAGATGCCAAATTCTTTAAACAACCCTCGAAACTATCCCCAACAACAGAAAAGTCATCCATGAATACCTCAACACACCTCTCAATCATATAAGAAAAAATGGAGGTCATACACCTTTGAAATGTCGCAGGCGTATTACAAAGCCCAAAAGGCATCCTCCTAAATGCATACGTGCCATAAGGACATGTGAAGGTGGTTTTGGATTGGTCTTCAGGGGCTATGGTAATCTAATTGTACCCCGAAAAACCATCAAGAAAACAGTAGTAAGAATGACCCGCCAACCTCTCTAATATCTGATCAATAAAAGGCAATGGAAAGTGATGTTTCTTGGTTGCAGCATTTAATTTTCTCAAATCAATGCGCATCCTAAGACCGGTCACTTCCCTAATTGGTACATCCTCACCTTTCTCATTTTGAACAACAGTAATGCTCGATATTTTTGGCACAACTTGTACCGGGCTTACCCATTCACTCTCAGCCACCGGGTATATGTTCCCCGCATCTAACAACTTAAGGACCTCTTTTCTCACAGCTTCCTCCATGTGAGGATTTAACCTTCTCTGTCTCTCTCTAGACGGCTTTGCACCATCCAAGAGATGAATTTTGTGCATGCACATCGAGGGACTGATTCCCTTAATGTCCTTTAATGTCCACCCAATGGCCTCTCTATACTCACACAAAACAGCAATCAACTGGGCCTCTTGTTCTGTGGTCAAATCAAATGCACTTATAACAGGCAAAGTCTCTCCCTCTCCTAAGAATGCATATTTTAAATTTGCAGGGAGATTTTTCAGCTCAAGGACCGGGGGAATAAAAATAGAGGGCGCCAACTCATTGAAGTGGCCTAGGGGGTGAAACGGGTCATCACTAGGATGGTGCTCGTCGACCTTATCCACAGCCGTCAGTTGAGCATCCGCATTATCCCTAAGTTTCTCACCGCCCATTGACATCAAAGACTCTAACTCCTCACAATCTCTCTCATGCCATGAAACCTCACTCACACATTCCTCAACAATATCCAACTCATTTATAAGCATACAAGACTCATTATGATCCACCAGATTTTTCATTATGTCAAAAACATTTATTTCAATCCTTTCATTTGCCACGGTCATGGAAAGAGTGCCATTACCAACATTTATCACGGTGTTGGTCATTGCCATGAACGGTCGCCCAAGCAATATGGGTGAGTCATGGCGACTACCTTCACCGCGAGGCATCTCTAGAACCACGAAATCGACTAGAATAATCAATGAACCAACCTGAACTAAAACATCCTCTACGATGCCCAAGGGTCTTTTAATGGACCGATCGGCAAGTTGTAGGGCCATCATAGTGGGTTTTAGCTCAGGTAAACCCAACTCAAGATACATGTAATAGGGCAACAAATTAATGCTGGCCCCGAGATCAAGCATAGCCTTTACCGTGTTAGAATCCCCCAAAGTAATGGAAATTAGAAAACTCCCGGGGTCTTTCATTTTTGGCAGAAGACTATGTTTGACCACAGCGCTAGCACATTCACCCAACAACAATTTATCAACTTTCCCGTACTGAATTTTCCTGGAATTTATTTCTTTAAAGAATTTTGCATAAGCAGGAACATTCTTTATCACATTCAAAAGAGGCAAATTTATATTTACTTTCGAAAACATGTCAATCAACTCTTTCATTTGATGATCCAGTTTATTTCTCAAAAATCTTCCAGGAAAAGGAACTGGCGGTTCATATGGCTTGGGGATGGGAGCATCAACAGTCACATCTTTCCCCAATCCATTTGTACCCTCATCATAAGACACAACATCCTCCACAACCACATTTTCAACATTGGGGGATTCCATAACAGGCCACTCAACAACAGGGGGTTTAGGGGGAGAAGAAGGAGAAGCTACCTGATTGTCTACCTGTTTGCCACCCCATAAGGTGATGATGGCCTTAGCTTGCTCCCCTTGGCTAGGGAATGTACCCGGCTGTCGTCCCTGTAATGCTTCAGCCAATTGACCCAGTTGGGTCTCCAACTTTTTCATTACAGCAGCTTGGTTGTTACTTGCTTGCTGCTGCTCTGCCCTTGCTTGATGTTGCTCCGCTCTCATCTGATCCATGGCCTCTTCCCAGGGCTCTTTCTTCCTCTCATAGGGCCCCTAAGGTGGTTGGGGATGGAGAGTTTTATTCTATTGATTTCCACCCCATGACAAATTGGGATGTCTCGGCCCTGCTTGCCATCTTGGATTGTATGTATTCCCGTACTGATTATTGCTTGGTGGGACCTCTGACCAAATCCTTGCATTGCCTGTACCTGCTCAGTGTCATAGCTATAGGGACTAGTAGTGGGACATGAGTTATAATCATGAGATTTAGATCCACATGTAACACAACTATCATAAACAAGATGAGCAGTAGAAGGCACAGAAGAAGAAGAAGAAGAAGAAGAAGAAGAAGAAGAAGAAGAAGAAGAAGAAGAAGAAGAAGAAGAAGAAGAAGAAGAAGCATTTTGCAAAGCTAATTTATCAAATCTTTGGTTCAGTAATGCAAACTGCTTAGCAATCTCGTTGCTTAGCCCTACCTCATTCACTCCCCTTGTTGTCCCCCTTGATCCCTTTTGTTGAGAATTAGCACTCAACATTTCAAACAATTCCTGGCACTGTTGGACAGTCTTGCTTCCCAAACTACCTCCTGCTTCATTATCTACCATTGATTGGTATTCAGGGGATAAAGCCCCATAAAAAGTTTGATGCAACATAGAAGTAGGGAAGTTATGGTGGGGACACTGAATTTGTAACATCTTAAACCTATCCCATGCCTCGTGAAAGGCTTCCCCCGATTCCTGAGCAAATCCCATAATTTTCACCCTAAAATTTGTCAATGCATCATAAGGGTAAAATTTAGTAAGAAACGCATCATGTAAAGCATCCCAAGTAGTGATGCTACTAGGAGGAAGTAAAAGTAGCCAAGTTTTGGCTTTATCTTTCAGTGCATACAAAAAACACTTCAGTCGCAAGTTTTCTGAAGTAACCCCCTCCTTTATAGGGAACCCACTCACAGTAGACATGAATTCTCTCAAAAACGCAAGTGTATCCTCACCAGCTAAGCCATGAAAATTAGGGAGCATGTTAAAATATTGGCCTTTTATTTCATAAGTCAGTGCTGCATCGGGCAACACTATGCACGACACCGATGTGTCGACTCTCGGCCTGGCAAAAGCATTCATGATTTGGTCTGCCATCACACAATTAAATTCTTCTTCTTCCTCGGTGGAAGAAGTTTCCAACTCACTTAATTCAAAAACTGTCTCGGTGACAGAAGTTTCAGACTCAGTGTCTGGTTCTCTTATAGGGGGAATGCCCCTACCAACTCTGTCGATAAAATCGTTTGCAGGAACTATCGGGAACTTCAGCGAACGTCTACCAAACATGCACCAATTAAATAAACTTGTTAAAAATCACAACAAGTCCCCGGCAACGGCGCCAAAAACTTGATGGATGATATTTCCACTATGTAATAAAAACCTTGCAAGTACAAGTTACCGAAGTAGCAGTACAAGTAAGGGTCGAACCACAGAGACTTGCGTGTTCAACAAGTTGATTTAATTAGTGCAAACAAAACAATGGGGGATTTTTGATTTGATTTATTAATTAAACTACTAAAACAATAAACTAGAAGAATTATTGAACTAAAGGAAGCAAGCAAACAATTAACAAGGGTTTAATCAGATTAAAAGAATTCACGGATTGGATTTCGTAGTTGTCTCCTTTCTATGCTAGGGTTTTAAAATAATGACAATCTCGTTCAAAGATTCTTTCACTTGACTAAGGGTTGGGACGTTTGATGTTCGAATTGCAACCTTAATATTTCTATTGTATTGTAAATTCCGCTAGGTCAAAACAATACTCAAGAAATTCAATAAGCAATTAAGAAATAAATGAATCTAGGTTTTCTTGAATTCCTCTAGGTCAACAATCAAACCTAATTAATGAAATAGTGAGCTTTAGATAAATTTTCCACGCTAGTGCAACAAGCTAAACCAAATAAATCGAATGATAATTATTTCATCAAATATGAACGAGAAAGTTTGGAAGAATTAAAATTGTTTTAGCATAGAAATTTAACAACTACTACATCCAATCCACGAAATAGAAAAATTAGCTACTCATATTCATGATTGAAATCACAAAATATAAATAGCAATACATCAAACCTGAACCAACGATGAAAATTGAAGTTCTTCAAATCCCGATTACAACCTTGAAAATAATAGAGAATAAAGCATAAAAATAAAAGTCTTCTGCAGTTTCTATATAACCTAGGGCAAGAAAGTGTATAAATTAGGAAGGAGCATAGAATCCTTCTTAGATTAGGAAACTGAAATTCTGAAAAATGGGCCATGGGCGGTCGCCCACCTTGATTCCGAGCGGCCGCCCACATGTACAGCGACTGCATTGCTTTGTGAAATTCCAGCTTGAGCGGTCACCCATATTACCCTCGGCGGTCGCCCATCGCAATAGACGTTTGTTGAGCTTTTTCATCTTTCTAAATTTCTCCTAAATTACTCCCAGGTTCTCCTCTTTCCTTGGCCAGTTTGCTTCACCACCTTCTTGAATGTGCGCTAGCCCGAAAATTTCGGTTTAATTACGAAATGAATGAAAGTAAAGGAGTTGCCACGCCGTTTTAAGAGTAAACATTGAAAACCTTTTTAGACAGAGAAAACACGGGTTCGGAGGTCAGGTTACGTGTTGGGAAGAATCGAGAGTTCACCCAACACGCCTCGTCTGTAGACGAGTCTTTCAATTAAACATCCAAGCAAAATCCAAAGTGTGTGCAAGTGTTGACAATGAATAAATGTAGTAATCATGCATCTTATTAATATGAATTAAGATTTACAACTTGTGAACCCATTATTGAGGGAGGCCACACCCCTGCTACAACAATCTAAAACAGATTACAATTGAAAAAGGTTCCTGTAAATGGGTCACGATATGTCGCATGACATATGATTCCAGTGACCACATATGTCGTGTGACACAGGATCACCTCGGAATGATATGTCGCGTGACATACATAGGCCATCTGTAGAAACTTACATAACAAACACCAGAATCAACAATATCTAATACAGATCCAATTGATTAATCAAATTATGTACGAAATACAGAAATAACAACAAATCGACCCCGGGAGTGTGGATATGAGTAGATCCACACCCCCTTTGGGGTTTGAACACCAATTCAAGCAACTATTCAACAAAAGCAATTCAAATACATAGATCCAACAAATTAAACAGAGAGATTGCGATTGGGATTCAATAATCCAGATAGCTAGGGTCTGATTATTGAATCCTAACAAAAGTAAATGAGAGAATTATGAATAATTGAATGAGAGGGAGAGAGAAGAGGGGGTTTAGATTTCGTTACCCTTGATGCTTCCTCGAATCCTGTATCAAGTTAGATACAAGACCCTTCAAATGGTTGCTTCTGGCCTTGAGATCCTGAGGGAATTGATGCAAGGGGTTCAAGTGAGTTGGTTGAAGAAATGGGTTTAGGTGAGAGAGAATTAGGTAGGTTGAAGGTAGGAGAGAGAGAGAAGTGTGTTTGGGGGGCTTTGTTACGATGCAATTTGCGCAGAGTAACAGTAGGCTGAAGTTGGGATCCATTTATGAGAGGGGTAGGGTCTTATTTATAGGCTGCAGTTAGTGGCCTCAAGGTGTCGCACGACCTTACGCATCCACTTTCCATGCCTCGAGTTGTCGCGTGACACAAGGTGGCCATAACCGTTTTTGGTGCCAAAACCAGTTTTTGGAACATTTCGGGAAAATACCCAAAAAGTCCAATAGGTTTTATTCCCAACAAGTCCCTTTGCATGAGTAAGGTACCAAAAGGTACTTCCTTCACGGGAAACTTATGAAATGTTTCCGAAAGTCTCGGGATTGGCCGGGAATTTACCAAAATGCCCTTTAATGCAATTTTATTACATTAAAATGCATCTAAAAAGGTTGCGAATTGGATTGGTGTACTTACAGAGCCCCTCGGCAACGTCACTTTTCGAAAAAAGTGGGGTTGTTGATAAAATAAGACCCAATCCCAATGAGCATAGAGGGATAAGGTAATGGGCTAGAAGGGCAAATCGGGGAGTCTAATGGCTGGACCTTTCTGAGAAAGGATTCCTACGTATCCCTTTAAGAAGGGAATTAAGCCAAATCGTAGTTCGGAAATTACTAACTACAAGCAAGAAAGGGGTAGAAATGTGTCTTCATACCTTTGTTGTGCTTACCTGTGACTTCTTGCGGGGTTTGTGCTACTGCGGTTGGCCAGTAGCTGTCTTTCACGCCAGGTTGTAGCTGTCGGAGGGTCTCATGCTGCAACTGGTATTTGCGAGTAGCTGCCGGATGGTCTCATGCTATCGCTGTTGACGAGTTGTAGCTGTCGGAGGGTCTCATGCTGCAACTGGTCTCTCGTGGATGCCGGAGGGTCTCATACCACTTCTTTTGGTGCAGGGTAGTTGCCGGAGGGTCTCACACTACTGCTGCTGACGAGTTGTAGCTGCCGGAGGGTCTCATGCTGCAACTGGTATCTCGTGGATGCCGGAGGGTCTCATACCACTTCTTTTGGTGCAGGGTAGTTGTCGGAGGGTCTCACACTTTGCTGGCGATGAGTTGTAGGCTAGGAGGGTCTCATGCTGCAACTGGTCTCTCGTGGATGCCGGAGGGTCTCATACCACTTCGCCTTCTGATCTGCTGGGGATAGGTGTAGCTGCCAGGGGTCTCACGCTACTTCTTTCGTTCAGTTCCTTGTTGTTCTTTTGTCGGTCTTGTTGCTGGATTGTCCTTGCTGATTGTTCGTCTTTTCTTCTGTGCCCTTAGCTTTGCTTGGGAAGCTGGGGACTCCGCTCTTGTCTGGTGAGATAACTTCTTCCTCGCTTGGTTCGGTACGCCGGGGACTCTGCATTTCTGAGGAGTCGGCTTTCTTTCTTCCTCTTTTGGGCTGTGGACTCTGCATTTCTGGGGAGTCAGCTTCCTTCTTCTTCTTTTGGGTTGTGGACTCTGCATTTCTGGGGAGTCAGCTTCCTTCTTCTTGGTGTGCTCTGCTTGGGAGGCTGTTACAGATACGGGCTTTTTGTTTTTTTCTCCTTTTGGTGTGCTCTGCTTTGGGAGGCTATCCTTTTTATTTCTTTTTTTTTTTTGGTGCTCTGCTTTGGGAGGCTGTTCTTTCTCTTTCTCTTTTGGGGTGCTCTGCTTTGGGAGGCTATCACAGATACGGGCTCTTTGTTCTTTCTCCTTTTTTTTTTCTTTTTCAGTTTGGCTTGAGGGCCAGTCTTTGGGGTTTTGTGAGGCTCGGTTGGTCATTGTACCTGCAAGGGAATCTACAGAATAGGCCGTAAGGGTCAACATTGCAGATCATCAAATTACATGGGCATTTTTGAAAATTGGGCCATGGGGAACGTTCTGTCGTGCGGCTATTTAAAGCCAGTGAACAGTCCCTTATAAAGGCGAACAGGCTTCATTTTGAAACATATTGTTGGAGGGAGGCGGACGGTCTTGCGAGGAGGAAGCATCCCCTTGTCCAATTTCCAGTGCAATCGATCGATTCTTAGGGCTTGATTTGGCCTTTTGGTTCTTCAATATGCCTCCTAGACAACGACCCACGAAGAAGGGTCCTTCCCAAGCTCAACTAGCTGCCCGGAGAAAGAATGCTCTGAGGAACCAAAGGCCTTTCGTCCCTCAAACTGTGAGAGGGGACTTTTATCCTCATCTTAAAGAGCATACTTCGTCGCCGGAGAAGAAAAAGAAGGTAATTTTGTAACCCTTACAGTGAAAAAATCGGATGTTGTGCCAAGATGATCGGATTCCTTTTCTCTGTTGAACTCATGAATTTATTGCATGATTTTGAGCCATATGGAATTATGAATGCATGCTTGAATGATCGAACCCTATTTCTGCTTGGAAAGTTGAAATGTGCAATTGGTTTATTGAAATGCTTTTATTTGAAAAGAATTTTGGGATATTCATACCTGCGCTGTGTTTACCTGCAGGAGCTACGTACTCGGGGCTCTCCAGAGGTCATCGGTCGGTTGTGGGACCTGTTGCCTGGTAGTCAGGAGCTTGACCGTTCGCCGAAAGGTTTAGTGTATGCTACCGGGTTGGGGCAATTCTTTGAGATGGCGAAGGTTGTTGGAGGTACCCAGAGGAGTGTCGGACTTGTGAAGGCATTCAGGGAGTTCTGGTGGGAGACTACCCATTCCTTCCATTTTTCTTGGGGTGAGGCGACGGTCACGCCTTATGATTTCGCTGTTATTACCGGCCTTCCATTCACTGATCAGCCTTTATATATGGAGGAGCCCGCTTTGGATGATGACCCACAGCCCCCTACCGAGGCCTATTTCATGGAGCTGATCGGCTTTGTACCTCAGGACAAGAAAGGGAATGGGTATGAGCTCGGGGATCTTCATGGCCAGATGGTAGAGCAGAGTACCGGTTATCCAGCTGAGGTGGCGGACACTGAGGAGGACAGGTTGAGAGCTCTGAGGTTAGCTAGGGCTTTTGTTTGGGTTGGCTTTTCGGATATGCTGTTCATCAATGCCACATCCACTGCTTTGATCTCTTTGCTGGAGCTGTTGCGGGATTGGGATGCTGTTGGGACCCTGTCTTGGGGAGAGGCCGGATTGGCCGAGTTATATCTGGCTCTTGATGATGTCAGCCGGGGGAGTGCTAAGTCCTTCAACTGCTGTCACTTGGATTTTGAGGTACTTCGTGGTCTGATCTTTTTTCCGAATACCGCTTCTCTCTGATTCCTCCTTTTCTTATCAGTCTGTCTTTGTTTTGTCCTTTCTTTTCTCAGGTCTGGGCTTATGAGGTTATTGGTTGCTATGCTTGGCGAGTAGGGGAGGCGTATCCGACCGCTACATTTCCTGCTATGAGACGCTGGGTGAAGGATGCACGACAGAAAATTCGGACAGCAGATACCAAGGGATGGGTGACTGCTTCTTATGAGGATACCATTATCTGCTTGCGGAGGACTCCCGGGAGCCTGGCTCTATTTCCCTGGGCCGGCCGATATGCTGGGGTTCATCTGGAGCATGCTCTTCATCTGACTGAGTGTCGTAAAATGTTGGTGGGTTTATCTGGAGATGCTTTGTACTTGGGTGAGCGGGTTTATAGACAGCACGGCCCCGGGAGCGTTGCTAGAGTCCCATATGATCCTCCTGCTGAGATGTGGTTCCCTAGGAAGCTAGATGACGTGGCCGCTTTGATCCAGGGAGAGCCCGCTTTTAATTATACTGTTGATGATGGGGATTATGGGGTTTATGTAGCTACGAAGTTGAGGTCACCGCAGGTGGTTGCGAGACGTGGTGCTCAGGCTGCTGATCCTTCTACCGGACATGTTGTGGATGCTCCTTTACCTCCTCCCTTTGTTGACTTTCAGGACGGGGATCACATGAGGCGGGCCACTCTTGATACCAGCCGGGTTTATCCATACTTTCATCTCCCCGAGGGCACTCGATCTGTAAGTAACTGACTTTCTTTCGTTGTTTTGAACTGTTTGCATCTTTGTCCTCTATTCTGGCTTGATTTCTGATTCTTCTTTTGCTGGGTTGTGTCAGGTATCTTCTGATATTTACTGGGGCTTCGCTCGTCATTATACCGGGGCCATGGATATGATTGATCAGTTGATGAGGAGCAATCAGTATTTGAGGGAGAGGCTCTCGGTTCAGCGTTCTGATGATAGTGATTCCACACTCAGCTTGCCCGGCAGGAAGAGGGCTCGTACTGACATGTCTGCTGAGGATACACATTTGCCCCGGACCAAAACTGCTCGTCGTCGTCCGCCTAGCCCTTCCAGTTCTGATAGCGATTCCTCCAGAGATCCTCATGAGCTTGAGACTTCTACCATTCCTGTTATGCATGAGCTCTTTCGGGATGATCCTGTTGTGTACCATGCTCCTGTTGCTGACCCGGATCTTGAGGAGGGAGATGCAGGTGGAGAGAGTAGCGAGGACGCTGATGGCGATGATGGTAGCTCTGACGATGAGGGTAGTGGTTCTTACAGTTCTGGAGATGATGGCTCGGAGTAATTCCTTGGATTGATTTGTGGCCCTTTTGATTATTGTACCCTGTTTTGGCAAGAAGAACAGACAAAACACTCTTTTTTTTTCTTTATTTACATTGCACCTAGTATATTATTAGTTATTAGTTGTTTGTGCGAGTCCACTTTTTGGAAGAATAGGGGTGAATGGCTTTTGGATGGTTATTGCATGAGTATGGATGGTTTGCGTGTTTTGGTTTGTGTATATATATGGGTGGTGAATATGTATGTTATCTTGAACGAAATTCCCTCTCCCATGATGCTTGTAGGGTGTCTCTGTTGCCTTGCAGTTTGAAACAAGTCGGGGCGTGCCCTGGTACTGATCAGATTGCAGCTTGCTGATGTTTGGTGTTGGACTTATTATGACGCACGACTCAGGATAGCCAAGGAACATTCTGTCGCGTGACATGATAAGTCAGGTTGACAAGCTTTCAGAAAGGGACCTCTTTACTGTCTCTAAACCTCATTCTCTTGCCCAGGATGTGGAATTCAATAGCTCCATCATGAAGTAGGATTCTTGTAACAAATTCCATTCTCAACTGCTTGATATCATAGGAACAGCCCCGGGAACCGCACATATCAACTTCTGACCAAGCCCCAGTCTGCCACACAGTCTTTTGTAGCCCCAGGGTGAGATTGTTCTTCAGGTTTTAGTCAGTCAGACGGCGGACAAGACTCAAGAGTTTTTACATGCAGGGGCACACTTTTCGAAGGTGAGAATGAAACCTGATTTTCTGTATGACACTCTTGCTTATGGGTTTGACTCTTTTGGGAGAGTATAAGCGTTACAAAGTGTGGAGAGTGTATGGAAGCCCCTGCTTGACAGAAATACAGTGTTTAGCTCTATATTCCTAATAAAGTGGAGAGGAAGACTTTCCGAGACACTTGAAAACTTGTTTTATTCGTGATGATCACAAAGCTGCTTAAAACCCTTTATTGATGCTCGGGTTATTCAACCACCAACGCTGATATGAGCCAATATTTTCATCAATCCTGAGGAGAAAATCCACTGATATCGAGATCGAATTTGGAAGGATGGACAGTGTATGGGCATGGTCCTTGAGAAGACCGGATTTTCTGAGATTTGTTGGCGATTTCGACCGAACCAGTTAAGGTTGCCTACGTTCCCCTTTTTGGGAGGAGCTCAGGTCGCCGTAGTTCGGGTTTATTCCGAATGAAAAGAATGAAGTTCGGGGACGTTGAGGACTTTTGAGAATTTAGAGCATCGAAAGAACGTGTCCTCTTGGAGTGTCGATGGGAGACACAGATGCGAAGCCCCAGTGGGACATCCACGGCAAGTGTTTGCGGAGGAGGAATGAAGTATGCTCACACGAAACGTCGAATGAACGGATGGAATTTGTACAATCTTCGCTTGACGGTCCTTTGAGCCGGAATGGATTTAGCTCCTCTTTAAGCAATAACCTGTTTTAGATCTCGACGATATTGGACTGAAATTGCTACCCGGTAGGAACTGCGACTGGGTATCGGGATTTCGATCGGTCTTCGGATGATTTAGGATATCATGACCTCTTAAAACGAGAGATCGGCTAGGCCTTTTGCTGGCTGATCCTCTAAAGATGAGAGGTTGGCTCTCGGGTATGTGTTTGGGATTTCTAAGGTGAGGGAAATCTGTGATTACATCTTCAATGCCTCTAAGAATGAGAGGTCAATCTTGGCTTTGGCTAAGAGAAAAGGTAACGGTAAGGGTAATGGTAATGGGACTGTCCTCTAAAATCGAGAGGACGACTTGGGATTGGTTAGAGGTAATAGTGAGGGGACATCCGTGCTGTCTTTTATTCACTCTGAAACTTTTCTTTGAGTAATGACCGGATCTTTTGACTTTTGCCTTTTGAGAGAATCGCTGGGGACTAGGCTCTCTTTCTTTTCTTTCTTTTATTTTTTTTTTGTATCTTCTCTTTTTTGTATTTTTGTCTCCCTTTTTTTTCGAGAGGAGAATTTCAGCTAGTCCCCAGGATGGATCATTGCCTTCCGCAGTTCTTGAGCTTGGAGACGGTCGATGCTTCTTTTGACTCACGGGAGTCTCAAGGATAGTCCCTTCTTCTTTTTGGTGATGGCTGAATGGGTTTCAAAGCGTGCCGATCTTGAAATGAAGGGGTATTATTTAGTGAGGGTGAGGTAATGGCTTTCCTATGGGTGAAAGTTTCAACCGCAGCCCCTACTGGATAGTCCGAACGAGATTGAGTCTTCATTGCTTGCTTAAGCTTACTTCGAGGAAGATCCGTGCAAATTCATCGAGTCAACAAAAGTGGTGAGGACGTGTGAGCACAAGAGATGCAAGCTGGGGATTTGACAAGCCCCAATTAGAGAGTGATATCGGTTGATTTTCCCGCTCCGATTAATTCAAATATTAGTCATTTCAAAACATTAGTCGGTGAGCAGCATGAGTGATTATGTAGAATAAAACCATTTCAAATTAAGTATAATGTGGGTAAGCAAATAATGTCTCGAGTCTAGCAAGAATAGAAAAAAACATTTTATTTATTGAAATAAAAGACTCATAACAAAGATGTAATAAACTCAAGACCTAAGAATGAAATCTGCTAGCTAGATAAACAATCTAAGATCCTACGATGCCTGCCTGACTGACTTCTTCATATGAGAAATCTTTAGAGCTGTGGAAAAGGATTATTGGCCACCTTAGGAGAAGCTTTTTCAATTCTTCCTTCGTCAACCAATTTCTGAATGAGCATCTTTAGAACGGAACAATCATTGATTGAATGCCCAGGGTACTGATGATAGTAACAGTATTTACCACGATCCAAATTCGGATTAGGTCTGGTGGGATGATAGTTATCCAGTGGCTTTATCATTCCTCTTCTCATCAATCCATTGAAATCTTCTTCAGTTGATATCCCGAGGTTATCAAATTCTCGCTTCTTGCGAGGAGGGAATTGACGAATATCCCAAATATTGCCTCCTTCATGGGAATTCAGCTCGATCTTCCCCTCATCAATGAGTCCTTGAATGATTATTATTAACTGAAAGCATGCATGGGTGGTATGTCTTGGATATTGATGATAATCGCAATATTTGCTTGGATCCAGGTCTTTACTGTGATGAAGAGGGGTATAATCGATCAGTGGTTGAACTAAACCTCCACTTACCAGAACCCTGAGAAATTGATTCATATGCATCCCTACCTTTCCCCAATACGCTTTCTTCTTCGCTTTCGGGACTTTCTCTGGAGGGGACTAAGGTATCATCATAGGGCTCGCAGCTGGAATAAAGGACATCTGATTCACAGTTACGTAGGAGGTTGGTCCTGAGCGCTGGTCTTGCGGGGATGATAAGCTGAAACCATATGAACCCATTGGTGATTGTGGAACACTTCCTTGCAGGGGAGCTTGGTCGGGATGAAATAGCAGTGATCCTTCCTGAGTGACATAATGACATGACCCTTGGGAATCTGGTTGGTACGGGCTCTTCACATCAGGTTGATTAGGAACATTGAAAACCTCGGGGATTGGCTGCTCATCTTCAATCTGGGCCTGGACCACATGAGGTGCTAGGGAAAGAATCTTGTCCTGCCTATCTTCACTCACCCCTTTCATTACATTTCCATCTCCATACTCAACACCGCTGGCCTTGATGATTTCTTCGTATGATCCATCTTCATGATGAATTATCGTAACCCCTCGGATGCGCATTGCTTCAATAAATCGAGAGTGAGCCTCTTCCTCTCGGGCTTTGGCGACTTGGGCAAGTAATTGAGCTTTGCATTCACGAACCATGGCAGCTTCAAGAGCAGCCCGCAACTCTGCTGCACTGCGACGGGTCATTCATGTCCAGCGGCCGAAGTGAGAGGAAATCCAGGACTTAGCTTGAGATGGCATATCTCTTGCACCGAGACATCTTTGAATAGTAGAATGGATGAGGACTTCGGAGGAAATTGCAAATATTTCGAGAGAGACGGGTGGCCCGATCACTCCTTGCAGCAGAGCACGCGCCCGAACTTGTCACTACTACAAAAGGGTAGATTATAAGGCACTGGAAGGAAATTTCGAGGAACGGGAGAGGGAAAGGAACGGAATGGACTCGCACAAATGAACTTATTCATCTTCAAGTATAAATTAGTGTTTTAAATCCTACGTACGGTTGGAAAAGGGAAAGCCTTTATTCATGCTAACTATACCTTGGGGAAGCCTAAGTGGACGCAATGTTCAAATTACACTAAATGCCTTGCTTTGAAATATATAATAGGTAATGATACCTAACCAAATCCTAACATCATTATGGAACGGATAGATTGTCCAAATTTCTGGGGAAATTTGGGCAGCATAACGGGTCTTTTCGAAGAATTTCGAAAAAAAATCCGGCATGACCTCTCGTCGGTGCACGTTGACAATGCGGCA
Source organism: Adenophora triphylla var. japonica (assembly GCA_022495995.1). Lineage (NCBI taxonomy): Eukaryota > Viridiplantae > Streptophyta > Magnoliopsida > Asterales > Campanulaceae > Adenophora > Adenophora triphylla. The sequence goes on along the minus strand of JAFEMH010000151.1, from coordinate 457,051 downwards.
TGATCTCTCGTTTAGAACATGCCACGGGAGTGACATGTCCTTACATGAAATCATGTTGCATTGGCAACATGCCCACAAGATGCGAGGTTTTGGGGGAAGGTATAAGGACCTACGACATTTTTCAAAACAATTCATTTTATTGTAATAAAAACATTGTATCAAAAACCAACCGTGGGTAAGTTTAAATGTGTGGCGCCACCTATATCGCACTAGGGGGTTAGGTTTGATTTCAGGCGCTCAAGCGTAGGCAAATTTTATGGCCGTCCGCGATGCCGTCAATCGCACCCGAGGGTTCTAAGTCTAAGTGAAGTAGTGTGCGGATGACTATATTCGTTTATTTACAAAAAAAACAAGATTTTTTTATTGTTTTATTTTATTTTGAAAAGAAAAGAAAACACACACACCCTTACAGGAAAACAGGGAACAGCAATCAACCGAGCCACATTCGATTCAAGGGACTGCCCTCAAACCGGACCTCTGAGTATCTGTCCAGTGGCCACCATTTGTCGCGTGACACAGGACATCAAGAGACAAATGTGTCGCACGACCTTGGTGGTCACTGAACCAGAACTCTACAATCATCAAATCAGCCCCTGTATCTTCAAAGCAAGAACAAAGCAAAAACAAATAATGCATAACACAAGGTATACAAAGCACAAAAGGGGTCCACAAGTCTCATATTCACAAAATGCATGAACCACAAATGATTGTCAAAAATGCACACAAAATGGATGTATTGGATGTCTAATTTAACGAAAGCTTGACCCACTTAACATTTGAAAAACAGGTTTTCAAAGTCAATTGATCCCCAGCGGAGTCGCCACTGAATGTGCGCTCGCCCGAAAATTTCGGTTTAATTACGAAATGAATGAAAGTAAAGGAGTCGCCACGCCGTTTTAAGAGGAAACATTGAAAACCTTTTTAGACAGAGAAAACACGGGTTCGGAGGTCAGGTTACGTGTTGGGAAGAACCGAGAGTTCACCCAACACGCCTCGTCCGTAGACGAGTCTTTCAATTAAACATCCAAGCAAAATCCAAAGTGTGTGCAAGTGTTGACAATGAACAAATGTAGTAATCATGCATCTTATTAATATGAATTAAGATTTACAACTTGTGAACCCATTATTGAGGGAGGCCACACCCCTGCTACAACAATCTAAAACAGATTACAATTGAAAAAGGTTCCTGCAAATGGGTCACGATATGTCGCATGACATATGATTCCAGTGACCACATATGTCGCGTGACACAGGATCACCTCGGAATGATATGTCGCGTGACATACATAGGCCATCTGCAGAAACTTACATAACAAACACCAGAATCAACAATATCTAATACAGATCCAATTGATTAATCAAATTATGTAAGAAATATAGAAATAACAACAACTCGACCCCGGGAGTGTGGATATGGGTAGATCCACACCCCCTTTGGGGTTTGAACACCAATTCAAGCAACTATTCAACAAAAGCAATTCAAATACACAGATCCAACAAATTAAACAGAGAGATTGCGATTGGGATTCAATAATCCAGACAGCTAGGGTCTGATTATTGAATCCTAACAAAAGTAAATGAGAGAATTATGAATAATTGAATGAGAGGGAGAGAGAAGAGGGGGTTTAGATTTTGTTACCCTTGATGCTTCCTCGAATCCTGTATCAAGTTAGATACAAGACCCTTCAAATGGTTGCTTCTGGCCTTGAGATCCTGAGGGAATTGATGTAAGGGGTTCAAGTGAGTTGGTTGAAGAAATGGGTTTAGGTGAGAGAGAATTGGGTAGGTTGAAGGTAGGAGAGAGAGAGAAGTGTGTTTGGGGGGCTTTGTTACGATGCAATTTGCGCAGAGTAACAGTAGGCTGAAGTTGGGATCCATTTATGAGAGGGGTAGGGTCTTATTTATAGGCTGCAGTTAGTGGCCTCAAGGTGTTGCACGACCTTACGCATCCACTTTCCATGCCTCGAGTTGTCACGTGACACAAGGTGGCCATAACCGTTTTTGGCGCCAAAACCAGTTTTTGGAACATTCCGGGAAAATACCCAAAAAGTCCAACAGGTTTTATTCCCAACAAGTCCCTTTGCATGAGTAAGGTACCAAAAGGTACTTCCTTCACGGGAAACTTATGAAATGTTTCCGGAAGTCTCGGGATTGGCCGGTAATTTACCAAAATGCCCTTTAATGCAATTTTATTACATTAAAATGCATCTAAAAAGGTTGCGAATTGGATTGGCGTACTTACACTTCTCTAAATCCCTGAACAGTCCTCAAACTCTCGGTTCACTTCGGTCTTCAATGTTGATTGATGAAACTTTGACACTAATTTCCCTAAACTCTTACATTAGGCAAATAAATATTAAAAATGCCTCTAAATCACAATAAAATCACTAAACTCTCAAACTCACTAAAGTTCTCTAAATTACATCAAAACTATTCTAAATACATTAAAATGGATGTAAAATATCCGGAAACATAGGTAAATAACATATACAAAATCCAACTCATCAATAATGTAAGGACCTTCCCAGTTTGGAGACTGTTTGTTTTGCTCGCCTTTACGCCCTGCTACTTTAGTTTCCTCAAGACATAATCTACAACATTGAACGACCTCTTTTTGACCTTCTTGTCGTGATACCCATTGGTTTTCTGCTTGTAGTTGACCATTCTGAGTTTGGCAGTCATCCATTTTTCCTCTATCAAATCCAAGTCGATCAACCTGTTGGAGTCATTCTGATTCTGATCAAACAATGCAACCCTTGTTGTAGGAATTTGTAGCTCGGCCAGCGCCATGGCCTCCGACCCAAAATTAAGAGAAAATGGGGTTTCCCTATTAGGCCCCCGAGTTGTGCGGACTACCCATAGAGCAAGGGGAAGTTCGTCCAACCATCTGCCTGTCGCCCATCTAGGTTCTTACTTAGGGCTGTTAAAACTATCTTGTTGGCTGCTTCCACTTGCCTGTTACCTTGTGGATGGGCGATCGACAATTCCAGTGTTTAACTCCCAACCTGTTCATTTTTGTCTCGAAGGCTGTTGAGAACTCTAGTCCTTTGTCAGATACGATCGAATGTGGCACCCCAAAGCGACACCAAATGTAATTATTGATAAAGTTGATGACGTTTTCCTCTGTTATTTTGGCCAAAGGCTTTGCTTCAATCCACTTGGTGAAGTAGTCAATAGCCACGATCACATACTTGCAATTTCCACAGGCGGGTGGAAAGGGTCCGATCAAATCTACCCCCCACATGTCGAACGACCAAGTAGCAACTACAGGAGTTTGCTCATTGGTTGGCAGCTTTGGTAGGTTGGCATATCTTTGGCACTTGTCACACTTCTGTACAAACTCACGAGCGTCTTCCCTTAAGTGAGGCCAATAATATCCCAACGTTATAATCTTGTCTACCATTGTCAGGGTCCCCCAGGTGTCCTCCATATATCCCATTGTGTAACTCGAACAAAAGATGAGGGACTTCTAGGGATAGACACATCTCAGCAATGGCTTGATGAAGGACCTTCTGAACAAAGTTCCCCGTGTATAATGAACATGGGGGATTTGTTCCTTATCACTCTAGCGTTTTGCTAGTCTTCTGGTAGCTCACCTGTCTCAATATAGGCCTTTATTTCATCAATGCAACACTTTAGGCTATTTACAGATCAAAGAACATGCACTCTTTCGTATGTTGGTTGCTCTAAGTATGAGATTGGTTGGCCATGTTGCTCATCCAAGGTAGCCAATTTTGAAAGTAGATCGGCCAACTCATTATCTTCACGGCCTACCCTCTAAATTTTCCAGAATTCTTAGTCCGGGATTAATCTCTTTACCAGCTCACACTATTTGACCAGAACTGGATTAAGTACCTCGTACTCTCCTTTTAATTGATGTACAATCAATTGTGAGTCACAGTAGGGAACTATCTTGGTTTCCCTAAAGCATTTGTCATATTCTATAGCTGCGATCAAGGCTTCATACTCGGCCTAGTTGTTGGAGGCTTAAAACTTGAACCTCAATGCTTCCTCGAACACTCTATCACTCTCCGGTTCAATCAAGACGATACCAGCCTCACTAACATTCTTTGTGGCCAATCCATATGAGTAAACATTCCAGCAGTTGTCGGGCAAACTAAATGACTGCTTCCTTCCCTTTTGAGACCTTCCTTTGAGGTTCCTCTGCATTATCTACTTTGGTGAACGTTAGCTCGACCAAAAAGTCGATCAGAGGTTGTGCTTGCAGTGTTTTTCGAGGTTTATACTCTGATGACGCAGGGAACGATCCAGATCAACCTTAGTCCAGCAATAGGTTGATCCCTAGCAAATATGACCTGAAACCACGAACAAACGACTAGCTGGGTTGGTCTCCGGCTAAGACCCTCCGGCGTGATGATGAGATATAGTATTATGAGCTTTATATGAAACTGTATTGAACGACGTAATCTCAAAATAGCCAATAAGACATTACCTTTTAACGTGGTATGTTGTCTGGTATATATAGTGGTGTTATGGGATCACTGTGAATCCCTAAAATCAAGGATATGTTGTGGGCGTAACTGTCTCCGTGAATGTAGGAGGCGGTTACAAATAACGACGTAGACGGGCGTACGTACGTGTTGGTAGGTCGAGGTCGCTTTAGTATTCGAAGTCGACCTGACTTTGTGCCTTGGCTTGATAGAAATTGTATAAGTAGATTATCGTAGGTCAGACGAAGCTAGGTCGGGACCAATGATGGTCGGACGATGAGCTAGGTCGACTGATCTTTGTCATTGGGCCTTTGGTATGTTAGCAAATGAATTGGCCTATTTCATGGTATTGTCTTTGTAATGTCTGAAATGTTGGGCTTCATTCGTTGTGTCTGGACCGTCACTTTTATTCCGTTCAATATGAATCTTTGAAATTTAATTGTATAATATATAATTATTTTCAGAGTGTCTCTAAAATTTTACACATTCAATTAGGTGAGGAGGGAGTATATTACGACTTTTTTCCAAAATTTAATAGGTCACTTCCATAGGTCCCCTCAACCTAAGAATAATACCATAAAATAATCAACTATTTCTGAAATTTCATGAAAACCCTTCAACATTTCAGTGATATGCATACTCTTCACAACATAATCGCTCTCTCACTCGCTCATTTTTTGTCTAAATTCTAGTATGCTCTTATAGTTGAGATATACGACTTGTTTTTTATAGCTGAACTATAGAATTGACTCTGATGGCTCATTTATCATACTAAATTCAAAGAACATTATTAATGTTTTATTAAGATTGATTATGATTGTTCATTTATCATAATTTAATTATTATACTCAATTTAATCTGATAATTCAACTATAAAACTCATACATATATATATCTTTTCCACATTTTTTTTCAAAAAAAAATCAAAGAAAATAGGTGATGTTTTATTAAGATCGATCGTGATGGTTCATTTATCACACTAAATTATACTATGATAGTTCAGTTATCATACCTACTAGTGGTAAGCCCGTGCTATGCACGGATTGCATTTTACCTTTTATTTTTTATTTCGATTAATAAATTAAAGTTATTTAATTAAAATTTTAAAGTTAAAAAAATATTTTTTATTTATTGTATTTAGTTTGAAATAAACTAATAAACTATTAATGTTTTTTTTCCATAATGTTATCTACCTTATAGTTTTTCTACATGCAAAAAAGCGTCAAGTACTCTCGATCAAATGGATATTGTATGTAGATTTCTTATTTAATTTGAGCTAGTAGTATTGAATTATATAATTTTTTTTTTTAAGGTGGCAAATTTAATATTTAAAAAATAATACTCAAACAAAGAAAGAAATTAAATATAACATAATATATCATTTTATTGTTAACCCAATTTCAAATGACCCAATGACTAAATATTTCAAATTCTTTATTTATATGCATTCTATATATAGACTTAAAATAATATTTTGTGATGCTGCAAGAATCGTGCTTATCAATCTCCGTCCAGCCGCAAGATTGATCACCTGGCTTCTTTGACCTGAAAACAGAACCCACGACTAGCCGGAATGGTCTCCGGCGAAGACCCTCGGGCGTGAGAGTAAGTATTGAGTATTTGAGAGCTTATAAAATATACTGAACAATGTATTCAGAATATTAAATAGCAATTACCTTGGAACGGTTGATGTTGTCAAGTATTTATAGTTGTTGATGAGAGTTAAATTTGTAATAGGATTGTATGTAATCCCTTGAATCACGGATCAGATTTGTACAAGAGATCGTGTCCATGTATAACTCCTTATTTGTAGGGAGGCTGTTATGGAAAGAATTGTATACTCGCCTGGATTTTGTAGGTCGACATATTCTTCGATAGGTCGAGGTCGACTATTGGATCTAGGTCGACCTGACTGAATGATAGGGGTCGGATGATACCCGAATAGAATCTGGATCATATGTCGGACGATAGCTAGGTCGGGACCACGTAGGTTAGACAATGAGCTAGGTCGACTGATCTTTGACGATGGGCTTTGGGCCTTGCAATGATTGGGCCTTGCCCACTGAGAATGTGGTGGCAAAAATACATAAACAGCTGGGCTCGCTCGCTGGGCCTAGCCCGTCACTTTTATTCCGTTCAGTGGCCCCCAACTTTCTGAGTTGACTTTGTCAACTAGGAAGTTATAAGAATTTTTTGCTGAAGATTTGAGTAGGTCGCAGGTAGATGCTCGAGCTAATTGTTGGTCGACTAATGGTGACGTGGCTTAATCCTAGTCATTAAAATGTTGACGGTCAGATCTGTAGGAGCGCCGGAATTTCGTAATCATTGCCTAGTTTGACGCTTGGACAACCGCCTTGGGAACCATTTTCTGCATTAATGACAAAATTAACCGTTTGAAGCCCAAAACCTTCCCAATTCAGGAAATAATTGGCAGGAGTATATAAGGAAAATCCTTTTCCTTTTTGGCTTTTTACAAATTCTCAAATTTTAAGCAACTGGTGAGAACAAAGGCAAGCACAAATCTTCATCATCCCTGGTTTCCTCGAGCTTTTCTGATCCTTTTCTGAAGATGTCTTCTTTGTTTTAAGTAAGGTACCCCTCTATTTCTTCACATTAGGGTTTTAATTTTTGCTTTTCCCCTTTGATTCTGCCATGGCTTGGACCTTCAGCTGTGAACCTGGTGCTTGGTATGGCTATTACACTGTCAATTGTAGGGTATACAAGCACTTAGGTGGAGTATGGAAGGAGATAAGCGTTGATGAGTGTATTTCCATCTTGACCAGGTGGGATTTATGCTTTGGCGAGCTAGATCTGCCCGTAGGAGAAACCGTAGGCGATTTAGAAACCAACGACCAAAGAGTTGTGTCCTTTCACCTTTTTCATGAATTGCTTGACCATATAATCTTGTTTTACATTAGAGGTCCCAACAAACCTTCCTTTCTTAGAAATAGAAAAGGATTTCCGGGGGAATCTAGGTCGCCCACTGATAGGTCCCATAGGTCCCTTGAGTCTGTATATAGAACTGATTCCCCTGTTTCCCCTTATTGTTCTTCAGATATGTCGACTCAAGAAAGGGCGACGAGCTCTGCCACAACGAGCTCTCCCTCTACCAACATGAGAGAGGTTATGTGGCCCCCAAGCCCAAGATTGGGAGAAAGGGCTCGGAAGATAGGCTCAGAATACTGTACGATCATTGTGGGGTCGACAGAGAAGAGTTCAGGCTCTCACATATGACGGCCAAACAATTTGACACCCTTAGCTGGGAAGACAAGTTTATGGACCCTACTAGAGTGGCCTTTTTCTATGGCCAATTTGAAGCCGGGATACGCCTTCCCTTAGACCTGTTTATATGTGAGCTCCTCGAGTGCTTGGGAGCTATCCCCATGCAGTTGGGAGCTAACACCTGTAGAGTGCTCATCTGCTTTGCCATAGTGTGTAGATTCTTGGGATATGAGCCATGCATGCACGTCTTTAAGGAGTTTTTTAAGATCGCCTATGACAAGAGGACTCGTGGGTTTGGTACCCCTGCCAGAAGGAATGCCCCAAAGCTTTTTATTAATTTGCCCGACGAAGTAGCAGGATGGAACTCCCATGTAATACTGGTGGAGAGTAGAAAAGGGTGGGAGTTCCCTTTGCCTGATAATAATTCCGAGATGATGAAGGAAGAGGATTACTGGTCCCTGCTTGAAGTAAAGAGTTGGTTGATAGGCTGAGGTTGGTGGCTCAGAGGGGTAACATAAATTGGGTCGCCCTTCAAATGGAAAAGGATAGCTTTATACAGGCTGGAATGATGCAGGGAGGAGATGATGATGTAGCTCCTTTGGCCTTGGTAGTAAGGGGCCCTACCTATCCAGATTGGGTGACCCATGCCTTGGGTAGGTTCGAGGATAAATGCCAATTTTGCCAAAAATGCCCAATTACTGTAGAGTCCATGGGGAGCATGTTGGTGGTAAACTGTCATCTTACTTCTCCTTTTATTTGCACTTTTTGTCTACTCGTCATTGTTTTAGCTCGATCACATTTTGCTAATTGTTTCTTTTCTTTGTCTATGTAGTACTTACTCCCAAGTAACAGGAGAACATGAACCGTATTGCAGGCCTAGCTGATCAGGGAAGGAGCAAGAAGGACCATGGGAAGGCGAATGCTCGAGCACAGAGGGAAAAGGAGGCCGTTGATCGGCAAAAGCTACTCCCTAAGGTTGGTACTGGGACGATCCCTGTGGATGGGTCAGAGCCATTCAAGCTGCTTGACGAGCCTGACGTTGATCATACAGAGGATGCGGAGGTCAAAATATCCTCAGAGAAAACCTCGGAGTCCAGCCCTATACGCGACCTAGCTGGCTCCAAACCCACTAATTTAATCGACTTGGACCTGGGAGATGACGAGCAGACTGATGATGCCGTTCCACTCAAAACGACAAGGAAGAGGTCAAAGCTCGGCCAAAGCTTAGATGGAGCTGGTACTTCGAACAATCCTCCCTCTCAAGCTCCCCCTGTGGTTAGCCCAAAATTTGTTCTTGCTGAAATGGCAAAGCTTAGTGATGTGCTTGCCCTTACTGTGATTGATTGTATGAGCCGTCGTTATCCCGAGCTGGGGTATGGGCCATTTGTCATTCGGCAGTGTGGATCCCAACCTGCAATCTTATTTTGATAAGGAGGGGCTATCTCCTGAGGAATTCGCTGATAGGTCCGGCCTATCTCATTGCGAGGTACTACTAGTTATCTCTTTGATTTCTCTCCTCTATTACTTTTAGTCGCCATATTTGTTAATCTCTTTTGACTGTAATTATTTGTCGAGCTAACCGGTTACTATTTGTGGATGCAGTCTTTGACTCTTGTCGAGCAGGTCAAGAGTGGTTGGAGGGCGGCCATCGAGCGGGAGAAGATAGCTACAGCTGCCTATGCCCGGAAAGTCAAGGAGATTGATGATCTGAAGGAGAATTATGCCGATCTGGATTCAGCATATGATGCCATGAAGATGTCGAGAGATACTGCTGATGCTGATAGAGACAAGGCCTTGGCAGCACTTAAAGAAGCTAAGAAGAAGAATGATTTGATGAAGGGGGAGGTCGCTGCTGTTAAGGCCGACAAGTCCATACTGGAGAAAGATAACGAGGAGCTGGCCAAGAAACTCAAGGAAAGTAATGAACATATTTTGAAAATGACTGAGGACCATTTATCAGCTCGAAAGACCTAGAAGGAGGCTGTTTTTGAAGCTTTCAAGGAGAGTGACAACTGTTATAATATTATTATTGCTAAGGAAAGGGACTTCTTTGATACAGGTCGTCATCATATGGCTCGTCGGGCTGTAGTTAATCTGACAACTGACATATCCTTAGAACAGCTGGCTCGATGGGTGACTGAAGAGCAGTATGACACTGCAGCTCGAGGTGGCCACTCTGTAGTTCCTCATACCGACAATGAATTAGCCTTCATTGCCCAGCAGGATCAAGAGGATGGCTGTGAGCCGTGGGTTACTCCTCCCCTGGCTAAAAGAAACTTCAATGTTCTTTTTCAAGAAATCCAGGATGCTGAAGATATGGAGGAAGATGAAGATGAGGAGGTCGACAAGGACCAACAGGATCTAGCTACCGACGGACCAGCCATTTAGATTTTTGATGTAATGGACATGTTTCAAAACAATTCTCTTTTTTGCTTTAAGTAATCTATGCCTTGGCCCAATTTTTGGGAGGCATTTTAACTTGTCATATTTTGATCATTCAAGTTCTGGCCCACTTTGGGGGACTTGCTTCTATTTAATCATAGTTGACTCTTTTCCTGAATCAATTTTGCTTTGATCCAGCTATTTGTTTGTATGTCGAACTAGATTTGATAGGACAAACGAGATCGTCACGAGACTTTGGTCGGACTATTTTGTAGGAACCAAAGTCGACCTAATACTTCTTTGCTTTTTGAGGAGGAGGCTGACTACGAGTCAAACCTATTAGAATGAGGTTGTCTAAGAGTCGGACCTGCTGGAGGAACGAGACTGATTAAGAATCGAGTCTGTTAGAACAAAGTTGACTATGAGTCGGACTTGTTTAATGAACGAGGCTGACTAAGATTCAAGCCTATTAGGACGAAGTCGACTATGAGTCGAACTTGTGTAATGAACGAGGCTGACTAAGAGTCGAGCCTGTTAGGATGAAGTCGACTGTGAGTCGGACTTGTCAAAGGAACGAGGCTGACTAAGAGTCGAGCCTGTTAGAACGAAGTTGACTATGAGTCGGACTTGTTAAAGGAACGAGGCTGACTAAGAGTCGAGCCTGTTAGAACGAAGTCGACTATGAGTCGGACTTGTTAAAGGAACGAGGCTGACTAAGAGTCGATCCTGTTAGAACGAAGTCGACTATGAGTCGGACTTGTTAAAGGAACGAGGCTGACTATGAGTCGAGCATGTTAGATTGATGCATAGTCATAACACAACTTTGGTTGAATAGAACTGCAACTTTATTGAAGTAGTAGAACAATTACACAGAAAATGGAAGCTAGTACTTAGAACTAAACTCGAACTGAAAACTGAAACTAAAACAGAAACTGAACTTAAAAGTAATATTTGATAAGGTGGCTAGCATAACACGGATGCTTCAATTCTATCCCATCTGAATCAGAGATCATATAAGTTCCTTCCTTGATCACTCGAGTAATGACGAAGGGACCTTCCCAGTTGGGAGATAACTTATTCTGCTGAGCCTTCTGTCCAGTTACCTTGATATTCCTTAACACATAGTCACCTACTTGGAACGACCTTCTCTTAACTTTCTTGTCGTGGTAACTCTTGGTTTTCTCCTTATAATTGACCATCCGTAACTGAGTTGTATCTCGCTTTTCGTCGAGCAAATCTAAATCGATCAACCTGATGACATTGTTCTGCTCTTGATCGAAGAAAACTACCCTGGCCATCAGGATTTGTAGCTCGGCCGGTGCCATGGCCTCTGATCTATATGCAAGAGCGAATGGGGTTTCCCCCGTGGGCCCCCGAATGGTTGTGCAGACTGCCCAGAGAGCAATGGGGAGTTCGTCCAACCAGTTGCTTTGCCGGCCAACTAAACCCGTCTTAAGTGCAGAGAGGACCAATTTGTTCGCTGCTTCAGCTTGCCCGTTACCTTGAGGATAGGCGACTGACGACTTCCAATATTTGACTCCTACGTTGTTCATTTCTTCCTCGAAAGTTTTGGAAAACTGTAGCCCGTTATCCGATACTATAGCTCAAGGGATCCCATCGGCACCAAATGAAGTCATGAATGAAATTGATGGCATTTTCCTCTGTAATCCTGGCTAACGGCTTGGCCTCGACCCACTTGGTAAAGTAATCAATGGCAACGATCACATACTTGAAATTTCCTCAAGTGGGCGGGAAGGGACCAATCAGATCAACCCCCCACATATCGAAAGGCCAAGTTGCGACCACTGGTGTTTGCTCGGTTGTAGGTGGTCGAGGTAGGTCGGCAAATCTTTGGCACTGGTCGCACCCTTGAACGAAGTTGTGAGCGTCTGCTTTCATGTGTGGCTAATAATAACCCAACGTGATCAATTTATCCGCCAAAGTTCTGGCCCCCGGGTGTCCACCATAAACCCCACTATGCACCTCGTACATCAGCTGAGTAACTTCTTGAGGGTGAACACATCTTAATAGAGGTTTAGTAAAGGACCTCCTGAACAAAGCATCTCCGTGAATGACGTACCTCGACACTTTTTTCTTGATAGCTCGAGCTGCCTTCTCGTCATCAGGTAGCTCGCCTGTCTCTAGATAAGCTCGCATTTCTTCGATCTAACACTTGGTGTAAACCCATTCTCTAGTAGTATCCTCCAGGCATTGAATCTGAACCCTTTCATAAGCTGGATGCTCAAGGTAAGAGATAGGCTCCCCATGCTGCTCGTCTGATGTAGCTAATTTTGAGAGTAGGTTGGCCAATTTATTATCATCTCGACCAACCCTCTGTATCTCCCAGAATTCCAAGTCTTTGATCAGCTCTTCCACCAGGTCGCAGTACTTGACCAAGGTGGGATTTAGGACCTCATATTCTCCTCTAACTTGATTTACTATCAACTGCGAGTCACAGTAAGCCACGATTTTGGTCGCCCCAAAACATTTTACGTATTCGATAGCTGCGACTAAAGCTTCATACTCGGCCTGGTTGCTAGAAGCTTCAAACTTGAATCTCAGTACTTCCTCGTAAACTGTCCCTGATTCTGGCTCGATCAATACTATTCCAGCCCCACTAACGCTCTTTGTTGCCGACCCATCAGAGTAGACTTTCCAACAATCGTCGGTCAAATTAACAGCGGGCTGAGTTGTAGGCTCCTTTCCCTTGGTATTTTTCTTTTGAGCTCTCCCTTCGCTATCTTCCTTGGTGAACGTAAGCTCGACCAAGAAATCTTCCAAAGCTTGAGCTTTCAACGCCTTTCGAGGCCTATACTCGATGTCGAATTCTGTGAGAGCAATTGACCAATTAAGTAATCGGCCTGAACTTTCTGGCTTATGCGGGATCTTCCTCAGAGGTGCATTAGTTAGCACGACAATAGGGTGAGCCAGAAAATAGGCTCGCAACTTCCTGGAAGCTACGACCAAGTCGTAGGCCACCTTCTCTGCATTATAATATATGCCCTCTACATCGAACAGGGCCTTGCTCACATAATACACGGGCTTCTGAAGCCCTCCTTCTTCTCGAACTAGAATAGCGGCCACAGCTTGGTCGCCAACAAATAGATAGACGAACAAGGTTTCTCCCACAATTGGGTTGCTCAATAACGGCGGAGAGGCGAGATACTCCTTAAGCTGCTGGAACGATGAAGAACATTCGGCCGTCCACTCAAAAAAATTTGTCCCCCTCAAAGATTTAAAGAAGGGGAGAGATCTCTCTGCCGACTTAGCAATAAAGCGACATAGGGATGCCACCCTACCGTTGAGTCACTGCATCTCCTTAATACAGGTTGGCTCCTTCATGTCGACCAGAGCCTTGATATTCTCTGGATTAGCTTCGATACCCCGCTGAGAGACCATAAAACCAAGAAATTTTCCAGCTGCTACCCCAAATACACACTTGCTTGGATTATGCTTCATGTCGTTTGCCCGCAAATTGGCGAACTTTTCCCTTAGGTCGACCACGTGATGTCCGACCTTTGTTTTGATGACCATATCGTCGACGTAGGCCTCCATGTTTTGGCCAATTTGTGAGGCAAAGACCTTATTGACCATCCTCTGGTAGGTCGCTCCTGCATTCTTCAGGCCAAATGGCATCATGTTGTAACAGTAGACACCCCCAGGAGCTTGGAAGGCGGTCTTCACTATGTCATCCTTATGTATCTTGATTTGATGGTAGCCAGAATAAGCGTCAAGGAAGCTCAATGTAGTATGCCCAGCTATAGAATCTACGAGCTTGTCGATCCGCGACTGAGGGTAGCTATCCTTTGGGCAGGCTAGATTAAGGTTGGTGAAGTCGACACACATACACCATTTACCGTTAGATTTCTTCACCATCACCACATATGCTAGCCAGGTGGTATGAGTAGCCTCCTTGATGATACCCGCTCTTAAAAGTTTTTGTACCTCAATTTTGATCGCCTCCTCTTTGTCACGAGCAAAACTTCGTAGTTTTTGCTCCTTATACTTCATGGTCGGATTAACTTCCAATCTGTGAACAGCGACCTTCTCCTTGATCCCTTTCATGTCTTCTACATGCCACGAAAAAACATCACTAATTTCCTTCAGTAGCTCGGCAATATCTGCTCTTTCCTCGGCTGACAATTGTCTCCCAATTTGAATTTTTTGATCGGGATAGGAGGGATTGGTGACCACTGCTTCTAGCTCGTCCACAGCTTCTAGCTCCGGACCATCTCTAAATTGTAGGGTCTCGATAACGATCCCATGAACTCTCTGTCTTTCTTCGACCCTAAGTGGGGAGCTTCTTCAACAATCATACCATCAAGCTCAGCTGCAATCTCATCGCTGGTGGCCCCCGAGTTTTGGTCGATCTGTAGGCATAACTCGCCTATGATGACTTGGTCGACCATAACTGCATCTGAATCGACCATAGTGTTTTGGGAGGGATGTGTCGGCTCAGTCATGACATGGTCATGTGAGTGATAGGTCGCCTCTTCTACACAGGTGATTGTAGATAGTCGTGAAGTTGTGGTGACAGATTTTGAGAGCTTCAAGTATCCTTTCGGAGTATCAACTTCTAGCTCCCTCTTCTTCCTTGTTCGAAGGACGTGATCAAGATAGGCTCGAGCTGTAATTTGTACGCAACCTACTCCAGCTAACGTAGGGAACTTAACTCGCTGATGGGGGATAGAGGCCACCATTCCAAGTGCGACCTGGCCAGGGATACCCAAAATAGCAGCATAATCACTATTTACATCAATAACAATAAATGTTACCTTAGCGACGACCCTGAAAGGATGTTGGCCTATTTCGACGTCCAGTTCAATCTGCCCCTTAGCGTCTACCCTATAATTGGTGAAGCCTTCAAGTCGACCATCATAGGGTGACAACTATTCCTTTGTGAGTCCCATCTCTTTGAACGTCCTATAGAAGAGGATATCCTTGCAGGCCCCCGTGTCTATCAAGTGTCTGCTCATCGTACACCCATCGATCAACCCTGAGATAACGAGAACTTGCTCTCTAGCCGCCATGTTAGTAGCTAGCTCGTCAGGATAGAAACTGATAACCTCGTCCCCTATATAGCTTCTAGGTGGCACATAAGGAGCTTTGTTGAGCTGAAAAATCTTGTGTTTCAAAGCTGTGTTGCTTGCTTGCTCGGTGATAACTCTCAAATTTAACCGAGGCTGCCTTGGCTGAGCTACACCTTCTGCAGTTCGCTCGCCCCTAGTAGGTCGAGTCCCCTTCACATACATGTCGAGCCTTCCACTGTCGACCCACTTCTGAATAATACACTTCAAACTAAAACACTCTTCTGTAGTATGTCCCGTATCCTTGTGGTAATCACAATATTTACTGTTGTACCTTCCGAACTTATTTCTTGGGTTCATCGGGGCAGGTGGGCCTAGCTCGACAGAATTCATTATCTCAGTTTAACTAACGGTCAATGGGGTGAAATTCTCGGGCACTCTCTCAGTTGCCCTTGTTCTGTTCTTCCCGTTCTTGTTGTTGCTTCCATTCTTAGCTTTTGCTCCTTCTTATCAAATTCTCCAGCCTTGGACTCGGAACCCTTTTATTTCTTCTTTTGTTTCATTTCCTCAGCCATGGCCACATCATAGGCCCTCTCAAATAGTTCCTGCTTGGTGTTTACTTTCCTGACCTGCAACTCATACTCTAGATCAGGAGAGGACACCTCATTCCTAAAGCAGTTTATTACCTCCCTGTCTGTTAGGTCCTCCTCGATCTGGTTGACCATCTCCTTGAACTTAGTGAAATAGCTCATGGAGCTCTGAGTTTTGCTCTGCATCAGATTGTTCAAGTCAGTGACCGTCTTCTTTCTGGCTCCAACTGTCGAGAAGTGATCTAGGAACTTCCTCCTCATGTACTCCCATAAAGTGTTACAGCCCGGTGTCAATCCACGAAACCAAGTCAGTGTTGCACCTGTGAGGGTGCTGGTTTGTGCCTTGCACAGCACATCATCCTCGGAAGAGACCAAGCACATGGTGGCCTCCAAATGTTGCATGTGGTTCAGGGCGTTTGTCGCACCTGAATATTTTTCAAGATTGGGCATCTTGAAGCCCGCAGGAGGTCTTCGCTAGAGCAATTCTCTGGACAAGGGTTGAAGAGTATGATCATTTCGTTCGCCCTTTCCATTGTCCTCCTTTCTGTCGGCCTCCATCTTCTCCAACCTCTTCTTCATACTTAGCCACTCCTTTGCATCCGAACGGTCGTTCCTTGAAGATGAGACATAGTTGGATCTCTGTCGCTCCTCACGATGGGGCTCCCCCCTAGAGTAGGCCCTATGCCTTTCACTCTTAGGAGGAGAAATTTCTCTACCCCGTCTATCCCTGTGGGAGTATGACCTGATTGATCTCACAGGCGACCTGGCTGGTCTGACTGGCGACCTTCTGAATGTGCGCTCGCCGAAAAAAATAAATAGGAGTCGCCACACCATTTTAAAGGAAACATTGAAAACCTTTGAAAGAGAAAATGGGTTCGGGGGTCAGGTTACGTGTTGGGAAGAACCGAGAGTTCACCCAACACGCCTCGTCCGTAGACGAGTCTTTCTATCTTCAACATTCAAAACATCCAAATGTGTGTGCAAAATGTGTGTGACAAGATATGTAAATGAAATGCATGAAAGTGCTTTATTTTATTGCTCAACAAAGGGAAAATACATCTTGTGAACCATTTGCCATGGGAGGCCACATCCCATTTACAACTAAGAAGAACAAAACTTACAACTGAAACTGAACCTGTTGCAGAGGGATTGTTGTGTCGCGTGACACAGGACCTGATGGGTCAGTTGTGTCGCGTGACACTACAAGACACTTTGCAGAGGTTTTACAAAACTCAAACTACAACAACATCAAATGATCATGAACACAGAGATCAACACAGTCACATCAAATGAGTGTGAACATTGAGGATTCACACTCTATTCTGAGCAACAAGTGACCTGAATAATCAACTTACAACTGAAAGGGGACTCTCTGCACAAGGCTCGTTATGTCGCGCTACACCGGACGGATGAAACCTATAGTGTCGCGTGACATAACCTTACCATCTGCAGAGACTTTACAAATCGAGAAACAGATTCCACAGATATCAAACCAGATCAAATTATCATAACAACCAACTCAGAATAACACGAATCAATAACAGATCGACCAAAGGAGTGTGGATACGGAAGGATCCACCCTCCCTTGACAATCAAGAAATGAATAAAATTCGAATCACATCATGAATATCAATTACACCAAACCAAGCTAATTAAACAGAGAGATTGCAGTTGGGACTTGATAATTGAAGGCGGATGGAGCCTAATTATCAAGTCCAAGGAACAGATTGTAATGAAACAAACACAATGGCAAATATGAGAGAGATATGGAGGGAAGAGATTCGTTACCCTTGTAGTCCACACTCTCTATACCACGTCGGTATAGAGAGACTTCAAATCAGCTTCGAAACGAGCTCGGATCTCAGACCAAGTAGCTTTGCAGTTTCAAATACGCTTGCGGACTATATGAGAAACATAGAGAGGATTGAGAGATGATTTGAACGCTGGTCCTTACTTCGTTGTGAACTGGGCGGAGTGACACTAGGGACTAGAATAGGGCTGGAGGTAATAGGTGAGTGTGGCCAGAAATTGGAGGTAGAGCGGTGGTGATGAACGGCTTAGGGCTCTTAGAAACAGGGGGACGGCTTTAACGGTTGGAGAGAGGAAGAGAGCCGATGAGGAAACGATTGTTGTTGGGTTCGGCGTTGTTGGAGAGGGGCACCGATGAAGCAGGAGATTAGAGAGAATTGGGTGAGGTCTCCAGTGAGGTCTCCATTCAATCGGGGTTGAGAGAGAGAGCGGTCGTTGTTTAGTTGAGAGGGAAATTGGGAGAAAGTAGATCGGTGCGGAATGTAATTGAGGTAGAGGGAGGCAATTTAGGGAGAGGAAATTGGTGAGGATCGATTGCTTTGGCCGTAGATAGATGGGTGAAGGTGAGGAAGATGATCGTTGTTGGAGGGGAAGCTGGTGTTTGCGTCTAGTGAGAGAGAGAGGAGAGAGAGAGAGAGAGCTTTGCATTTTGAGAGAGAAAGTGAGAGACTGCGAGTAGAGAGAGAATGAGCGTGGTCAGTCCCTTTTGCAAATGAACGAATTCCTTTATTTAAATGCTGATTGGAATTGGATTATTATGTCGCATGACCCAATGCTTCGCTTTTCCATGCTTCGAGATGTCGCACGACTGGTCACGCTCGTAACTGTTTCTGGCGCCAAAACCTGCTTCTGGAACATTCCGAGTTAATTATTTAAAAGCCCAAAGCAGTTAATTCCCTGTAGGTCCTTTTGTCCGAGAAAAATACTAAAAAATACTTCCTTCGCGAGAAACTCATAAAATGTTTCCGGAAGTCTCGAAACGGATCAGGAATTTACCAAAACTCCCCTTAGTGCGATTTTATCGCATTAAAATGCATCGAAAAGGGTAGCGAATTGGATTGGCATACTTACAGAGCCCCTCGGCAACGTCACTTTTGGAAGAAGTGAGGTTATTGATAAAATAAGACCCAATTCCAATTAGCGGCAAGGGATAAGGCAGAGGGATGGACAATGATCTGGGGAGATCGGATGGCTGGACCTTTGGAGAAAGGATTCCTACGTATCCCTGGAGGGAATCAAGTCGGTCGTAGTTCAGACTATTCGGAGGTGTCTGACCCAAAGAGACTATTAGGAGGTGCCTGAACCCGGTGAAAGACTGTTGGGAGGCGTCTGAACCCGTTGAAAGACTGTTGGGAGGTTTCTGAACCCGATGGAAGACTGTTAGGAGGCATCTGAACCCGTTAAAAGACTGTTAGGAGGTGTCTGAACCCGGTGGAAGACTGTTAGGAGGCGTCTGAACCCGGTGGAAGACTATTGGGAGGCGTCTGAACCCATTGGAAGACTGTTGGGAGGCGTCTGATCCTGGTGGAAGACTGTTAGGAGGCGTCTGAACCCGGTGGAAGACTGTTAGGAGGCGTCTGAACCCGATGGAAGACTGTTAGGAGGCGTCTGAACCCGGTGGAAGACTATTAGGAGGCTTCTGAACCCGTTTGTGTGAGATGACCTGTAGCTGCCGGAGGGACTGATGCTACGGCTGATGGTTGTGGAAGGTTGTAGCTGCCGGAGGGACTGATGCTACTGTTGATGGTGAATGGTAGCTGCCAAGGGGCTCACGCTACCGCTTGATGGGAGGTTGTAGCTGCCGGAGGGTCTCATGCTACTGTTGATGGTAAATGGTAGCTGCCAGGGGACTCACGCTACCGCTTGATGGGAGGTTGTAGCTGTCGGAGGGTCTCATGCTGCAACTGATGGTGAAGAGTAGCTGCCGGAGGGACTCATGCTACCGGCTGGCGAGGGTTGTGGATGCCGGGAGGGACTTATACCTATTTGGGTGTTGGTGAAGAGGTAGGCTTTGCCGGGGGACTCACTGCTTGTTGGTTTCTTTGAGGATAGGTGTAGTTGCCGGAGGGTCTCATGCTACTATTCGGCTGGCAGCGGTGGCGGGCGCGGAGGGACTTAGACCACTTATCGTTGATGCATTTCCACTTTGCTGTGCGAGGGACGATCTTTGTTGGTTGACTTTGGAGTCATGGGCTTTGCTTGGTAGGACAGGGACTTTGCTTGCTAGGGAGCGGATTTTTTGCTGGTGCTTTGGCGGCGGGGCCGATAATACTGATGAACGTTGCATATGGGGTAGGTGTAGCTGCCGGAGGGACTGATACTACGACTTGATGATTGCGGAGGGGTTGTAGCGGCCAGAGGGTCTTAAGCTACACCTGCTGATGATTGTGGCTGTCGGAGGGTCTTATACCATTGCTTATTCTGAATTGGGCAGTTTTAGGTGCCAGGGATGGTCTTCGCTGAAGAGTCGTTGAAGTGTCAGTGCATACAGGCCTTGATGAAGGTGTGCTCATGGGAACGGGCATTGGATGATAACTCGCTGTGCGGAACATGCCTTAATGTCGCTGAGGCTGGTGAGCATCATTGCTTGGATACTGGGGCAGCTGGAGCTCCTTTTTTTTTTGGCAAGCATTACTTGGAGACTAGGCAGCTGGAGCTCTTCTCGACGGTTTTGATGAGTTCGAAAGTAAAGGGCCTGGTGAAGATGGTAAAGGCGGGATCCGCCACCTGCAAGGTTTGGAATCCTTGTCCAAACTGTGATTCGAGGGGCAGTCCTCATGATTAAATTATGATCACTTGATTATTGTACCCTGCGGGGGGAAAACACAACACTCAAGGCACTTTGCATTTTATTTTATTATGCGTTATTGATCTTTTGTTGCACAAGTCCATCTCAGCTGGGAATGGAAATGGAGTGGGGATTTTGCACGGCTTGACGAGAAGATATGTATGTAGCCATTATGCTATGAGGGATCATGTATGGAACGAAAGTGTTTATAATGGGGTGGAACCTCTCCCATGAGGTGGGAAAATGTATGAGTGATGGGTGATACGGTGCAGCTTAGGCAAGTCGGGGACGCTCCCGGGAGTACTGGCTGCAGTAGGTTGGTTGTTGCTGATGAGAACAAAGTGTGTCGCGCACCCGAGGAGGCAAGCAGCAGAGAATGTGCAGAGAATGATCCCGACTTGGTGAAGCCCCAATTGACAGTGCAAAGCAAACCTGAAGGGAAATCACGTAAGGAGAGCCTGAGGGATACCTTGACCAAAGCCCCAGCTTGAGGAAATTCCATGCAGCTTTATCGCAGACACAGTCATCTTGTGGCCAAAGAGGCAACTCATCATTTCAAACCGCAGTCAATCAGTCGCTGGACAAGACTTGGAAATGCTTATGTGCAGGGGCACATTTTTCGAAAGGTGGGAATGGCTCCCGAGCTTGTGTATGACACTCTCGTTTTTGGGTTTGACTCTTTTGGGAGAGTATAAGCATTGCAAGGTGTGGAAAGGGTATGGAAGTCCCTGCTTGACAGAAATACAGTGTTTGGCTCTATCTTCCTATGATGTAGAAAGAGAATACTTGTCGAGACACTTGAAAACTTGTCTTATTCGTGATGATCACAAAGCTGCTTAAACCATTTATTGATGTTCGGGTTAGTCAACCGCCAAAGCTGATATGAACAAATATTTCAATTAATCATGAGGAGAAAGCCCACTGATATCTAGAATCAAACTCCGAAGGATGGAAAGTGTATGGGAATGGTCCTTGAGGAGATCGGATTTTCCGAGATCTGTTTGTGATTTCGACCGGACCAGTTATGGTTGCCTACGTTCCCCTCCATGGGAGGAGCTCAGGTCGCCGTAGTTCGGGCTTATCCCGAATGAAGAGAATGAACGTTGGAATTCGAGGATCTGAGGACCTTTGAGGATTTGGAGAATTGAAAAAACATGTCCTCTTGGAGTGTCGATGGGAGATACGAATGTGAAGCCCCAGTGGGATGTCCACGGCAAGTGTTTGCGGAGGAGAAATGAAATATGATCACATGAAACGTCGAATGAACGGATGGAATTTGCACAATCTTCGCTTGATGGTTTGAAACTGTTATCCGATAGGAACTGCGACTGGGCTTCAGGGTTACGATCGGCCCTTGGGTGATTCGGGATATCATGACCTCTTAAGACGAGAGGTCGGCTAGGCTTTTTGCTGGCTGAACCTCTAAAGATGAGAGGTTGGCTTGCAGGGATGTGTTTGGGATTTCTATGGTGAGGGAATCCATGATTGCATCTCCAATGCCTCTAAGAATGAGAGGTCAATCTTGGCTTCGGCCAAAGGCAAGGGTAACGGTAATGGGAATATCCTCTAAAATCAAGAGGACGGCTTGGAATTGGTCAAGGTAGTGGGAAAATCCTCTAAAACCGAGAGGATGGCCGGAATTGGTTAGAGGTAATGTTGAGGGACATCCGTGTTGTCTCTTTATTCGCTCTGAGACTCCTCTTGAGTAACGACCTGATCCTTTGACTTTTGCTTTTGAGAGGATCTCTAGGGACTAGGCTCTCTTTCTTTTCTTTTTTTTATTCTTTTTTTTTTGTATTTTTGTCTCCCTCTCTCTTTTTTTCAATTTTGTTTTTGAGAGGAGAATTTCAGCTAGTCCCTAGGATGGATCATTGCTTTCCGTCGCTCTTGATCTTGAAGACGGTCGATCTTTCTTTGAATCACGGGAGCCCCAAGGATAGTCCCTCTTCTTCTGGATATGGCTAAATGGGTTTCAAAACATGCCGATCTTGAACCGAAGGGGTATCGTTTAGTGAGGGTGAGGTGATGGTTTTCCTAGGGGTGAAAGGTTTGAATCGCATTCCCTACCGGATGATCCGAACGAGATTGAGTCTTCATTTACTTGCTTAAGTTTACTCTGAGAGGGATTCATGCAAATTCATCGAGCAACGAGATGGTGAGGGCGAAGGAAGATATGTGAGCACAGAAGATGCGAGATAGGGAGTTGGTAAGCCCCGATTTGAGAAAGATATCAGTCGATTTTCTCACTCCGATCAATTTAAATATTAGTCATTTCAAAGCATTAGTCGGTGAGCAGCACAAGTGATCATTTGGAATAAGACCATTTCAATTAAATGTAATGCAGGTGTGTAAGTAATGCCTCGAGTCTAGCAAGAAGAGAAACAAAACTTTTATTACTGCAAAGCAAAAACTGGTCCGAAGTGGACTCGACAGACTCATGTCCAACAGCGGACATTCTAGACCCTACGAGGACTGTTTGACTGCATCAACTTCGGATGGAAGGAAGAGCATCGTTGACATTGATGGGGTGGGGACCCTTATCGATCTTTCTGTCATTCCTAAGTCGTCTTCCTTAGCTTGAGCAATCTGAGCAAGCAACCGGGCCTCCCGCTTACAAGGAAAAGCGGCTTCAAGGGTAGCTCGCAACTTTTCGATGGATAGACCTTTTGTACTCTACAGACCCATGGGATACGAACTTCCAGACTGGTGGGCCATAATCTTCTCTGCACCGAGCGTTTTGGATTCCAAATCATATGGACAATCACTCGGGCACTTGAACTGCTTCCGCCTTGGGGATATGGACCAATCGAACGCCGGGCACAGGAGCACACACCTAACTTGCCGTAACTGGAGAGGAGAGAGCGAGTATAAGGCGGAGGATAGAGAACTTTGAGATGGTATGGGAGAAGGAGGAGTACGGAAGAAGATGGACTCATGCAACATCTTATTAGTGTTCAAGTAAAAATCGGTGCCTTTTAAGTCCTAGGAACGGTTGGAAAAGGCAAATCCTTTATACGCAATCTAGACCTCGGGGGAACCTAGGACACATCATCCAAAAATACACCAAATGTATTGGTTCAAAATTAATAATAGGCAATGATACCTAATCAAAATCGAAGCATTTATGGAACGGACGAGCAGCCCCAATTTCTGGAGAAATTTGGGCAGCATAACGGGTATTCCTGAAGAATTTCAAGGAAAAATCCGGCATGACCTCTCGTCGGTGCACGTTGACAAGGTGACATGATCTCTCGTTAGAACATGCCGCAGAAACGACATGTCCTTTCGTGAAACCATGTTGCGATGTCAACATGCCCACACGTGCTAGGTTTTGGGAAAGGTACAAAAGCCTATTAAAAATTTTGAAACAATTCATTTTAGTGTATTTGAAAATGTTGTGTCAAAACCAACCGTTTGGGTAAGGTTTAAATGTGTGGTGCCACCTATAACGCGCTAGGGGGATGGGTTTGACATTAGGTGCTCAAGCGTAGGCGAATATCATCACCGTCCGCGATGCCGTCAATCGCACCCGAGGGTTCTAGATCTACGTGAAATAGTGTGCGGGATGACTATGTTCCTTTATTTGCGAAAATGATTTTTTTATTATTATTTTGAAAAGGGGGATAAAAGGAAAACTACACACACACAACCCCACAGGGAATAATAATCAAGGATCAATAATATTGATCATGGGGGACTGCCCCACAGTCACAATTTGCACCAAAGTCTAACACCTGCAAAATGGTCACTTCTGTCGCACTACACAGGACTGGTGAGACCAATCTTGTCGCGTGACATAAGGATTCATGCATCCAGAATCTGAGCAATGAACAGAAATAGCCCCAGTCTCCAAGCACAATGCAATAGCTCCAATCCTAAGCCTCAGCTTAACAAAGATGGAACACAAGGAGGGAAAGGAATAAAACAAAGCATATAGGATGCAAACGACACATATAATGTCACAAATAAAGCACACACAAGTGAATGAAGGGAATGTTGAACAATCACGAAAGTTTGACCCACTTTTTGAAAAACAAGTTTCAAAAGTCCCCAACGGAGTTGCCACTGAATGTGCTCGCCGAAAAAAATAAAATAGGAGTCGACACGCCATTTTAAAGGAAACATTGAAAACCTTTGAAAGAGAAAATGGGTTCGGGGTTCAGGTTACGTGTTGGGAAGAACCGAGAGTTCACCCAACACGCCTCGTCCGTAGATGAGTCTTTCTATGTTCAACATTCAAAACATCCAAATGTGTGTGCGAAATGTGTGTGACAAGATATGTAAATGAAATGCATGAAAGTGCTTTATTTTATTGCTCAACAAAGGGTAAATACTTCTTGTGAACCATTTGCCATGGGAGGCCACATCCCATTTACAACTAGGAAGAACAAAACTTACAACTGAAACTGAACCTGTTGCAGAGGGCTTGTTGTGTCGCGTGACACAGGACCTGATGGGTCAGTTGTGTCACGTGACACTACAAGACACTTTGCAGAGGTTTTACAAAACTCAAACTACAACAACATCAAATGATCATGAACACAGAGATCAACACAGTCACATCAAATGAGTGTGAACATTGAGGATTCACACTCAATTCTGAGCAACAAGTGACCTGGATAATCAACTTACAACTGAAAGGGGAATCTCTGCAAAAGGCTCGTTATGTCGCGCTACACCGGACGGATGAAACCTATAGTGTCGCGTGACATGACCTTACCATCTGCAGAGACTTTACAAATCGAGAAACAGATTCCACAGATATCAAACCAGATCAAATTATCATAACAACCAACTCAGAATAACACGAATCGATAACAGATCGACCAAAGGAGTGTGGATACGGAAGGATCCACCCTCCCTTGACAATCAAGCAATGAATAAAATTCGAATCAAATCATGAATATCAATTACACCAAAACAAGCTAATTAAACAGAGCGATTGCAGTTGGGACTTGATAATTGAAGGCGGATGGAGCCTAATTATCAAGTCCAAGGAACAGATTGTAACGAAACAAACACAATGACAAATATGAGAGAGATATAGAGGGAAGAGATTTGTTACCCTTGTAGTCCACACTCTCTATACCACGTCGGTATAGAGAGCCTTCAAATCAGCTTGGGAACGAGCTCGGATCTCAGACCAAGTAGCTTTTTAGTTTCAAATACACTTGCGAACTATATGAGAAACAGAGAGAGGATTGAGAGATGATTTGAACGCTGGTCCTTACTTCGCTGTGAACTGGGCAGAGTGACACTAGGGACTGGAACAGGGCCAGAGGTAATAGGTGAGTGTGGCCGGAAATTGGAGGTAGAGCGGTGGTGATGAACGGCTTAGGGCTCTTAGAAACAGGGGGACGGCTTCGACGGTTGGAGAGAGGAAGAGAGCCAGTGAGGAAATGATTGTTATTGGGTTTGGCATTGTTGGAGAGGGGCGCCGGTAAAGCAGGGGATTAGAGAGAATTGGGTGAGGTCTCCGTTCAATCGGGTTTGAGAGAGAGAGCGGTCGTTGTTTGGTTGAGAGGGAAATTGGGAGAAAGTAGATCGGTGCGGAATGTAATTGAGGTAGAGGGAGGCAATTTAGGGAGAGGAAATTGGTGAGGATCGATTGCTTTGGCCGGAGATAGATGGGTGAAGGTGAGGAGGATGATCGTTGTTGGAGGGGAAGCTAGTGTTTGCGTCTAGTGAGAGAGAGAGCTTTGCATTTTGAGAGAGAAAGTGAGAGACTGCGAGTAGAGAGAGAATTAGCGTGGTCAGTCCCTTTTGCAAATGAACGAATTCCTTTATTTAAATGCTGATTGGAATTGGATTATTATGTCGCACGACCCAATGCTTCGCTTTTCCATGCTTTGAGATGTCGCACGACTGGTCACGCCCGTAACTGTTTCTGGCGCCAAAACCTGCTTCTGGAACATTCCGAGTTAATTCTTTAAAAGCCCAAAGCAGTTAATTCCCTGTAGGTCCTTTTGTCCGGGAAAAATACTAAAAAATACTTCCTTCGCAAGAAACTCATAAAATGTTTCTGGAAGTCTCGGAATGGACCGGGAATTTACCAAAACGCCCCTTAGTGTGATTTTATCGCATTAAAATGCATCGGAAAGGGTAGCGAATTGGATTGGCGTACTTACAGAGCCCCTCGGCAACGTCACTTTTGGAAAAAGTGAGGTTATCGATAAAATAAGACACAATCCCAATGATCAGCAAGGGATAAGGCAGAAGGCTGGACAATGATCTGGGGAGATCGGATGGCTGGACCTTTAGAGAAAGGATTCCTATGTATCCCTGGAGGGAATCAAGTCGGTCGTAGTTCAGACTATTCGGAGGTGTCTGACCCAAAGAGACTATTAGGAGGTGCCTGAACTCGGTGAAAGACTATTGGGAGGCGTTTGAACCCGTTAAAAGACTGTTGGGAGGCGTCTGAACCCGATGGAAGACTGTTAGGAGGCGTCTGAACCCGTTGGAAGACTGTTAGGAGGTGTCTGAACCCGATTTAAGACTGTTAGGAGGTGTCTGAACCCGGTGGAAGACTGTTAGGAGGCGTCTGAACCCGGTGGAAGACTATTGGGAGGCATCTGAACCCATTGGAAGACTGCTGGGAGGCGTCTGAACCTGGTGGAAGACTGTTAGGAGGCGTCTGAACTTGGTGGAAGACTGTTAGGAGGCGTCTGAACCCGATGGAAGACTGTTAGGAGGCGTCTGAACCCGGTGGAAGACTGTTAGGAGGCATCTGAACCCGTTTGTGTGAGATGACCTGTAGCTGCCGGAGGGACTAATGCTACGGCTGATGGTTGTGGAAGGTTGTAGCTGCCGAAGGGACTGATGCTACTGTTGATGGTGAATGGTAGCTGCCAGGGGGCTCACGCTACGGCTTGATGGGAGGTTGTAGCTGTCGAAGGGTCTCATGCTACTGTTGATTGTGAATGGTAGCTGCCAGGGGACTCACGCTACTACTTGATGGGAGGTTGTAGATACCGGAGGGTCTCATGCTGCAACTGATGGTGAAGAGTAGCTGTCGGAGGGACTCATGCTACCGCTGCTGAGGGTTGTGGATGTCGGAGGGACTCATACCACTGGGTGTTGGTGAAGGGTAGCTGCCAGGGGACTCACGCTACTGTTGGTTCTGCTGGGGATAGGTGTAGCTACCGGAGGGTCTCGTGCTACTATTTCTGCTGGCGGTGGCGGCTGCCGGAGGGACTTAGACCACTTATCGTTGATGCATTTTTGCTTTGCTGTGCGAGGGACGATCTTTGTTGGTTGACTTTGGAGTCATGGGCTTTGCTTGGTAGGACAGGGACTTTGCTTGCTAGGGAGCGGATTTTTTGCTGGTGCTTTGGCGGCGGGGCCGATGATACTGATGAACGTTGCCTGTGGGGTAGGTGTAGCTGCCGGAGGGACTGATGCTACGACTTGATGATTGTAGAGGGGTTGTAGCGGCCGGAGGGTCTTAAGCTACACCTGCTGATGATTGTGGCTACCGGAGGGTCTTATACCATTGCTTGTTGCAGATTGGCTGGTTTGCCGTGCCAGGGATGGTCTTTGCTGAAGAGTCGTTGAAGTGTCAGTGCATACAGGCCTTGATGAAGGTGTGCTCATGGGAACGGGCATTGGATGATAACTCGCTGTGCGGAACATGCCTTAATGTCGCTGAGGCTGGTGAGCATCATTGCTTGGATACTGGGGCAGCTGGAGCTCCTTTTCTTTTTTGGCAAGCATTACTTGGAGATTGGGCAGCTGGAGCTCTTCTCGACGGTGTTGATGAGTTCTAAGGTGAAGGGCCTGGTGAAGATGATAAAGGCGGGATCCGCCACCTGCAGGGTTTGGAATCCTTGTCCAAACTGTGATTCGAGGGGCAGTCCTCACGATCAAATTATGATCACTTGATTATTGTACCCTGCGGGGGGGAAACACAACACTCAAGGCACTTTGTATTTTATTTTATTATGCGTTATTGATCTTTTGTTGCACAAGTCCATCTCAGCTGGGAATGGAAACGGAGTGGGGATTTTGCACGGCTTGACGAGCAGATATGTATGTAGCCATTATGCTATGAGGGATCGTGTATGGAACGGAAGTGTTTATAATGGGGTGGACCCTCTCCCATGAGGTGGGAAAATGTATGAGTGATGGGTGATACGCTGCAGCTTAGGCAAGTCGGGGACGCTCCCGGGAGTACTGGCTGCAGTAGGTTGGTTGTTGCTGATGAGAACAAAGTGTGTCGCGCACCCAAGGAGGCAAGCAACAGGGAATGTGCAGAGAATGATTCCGACTTGGTGAAGCCCCAATTGACAGTGCAAAGCAAACCTGAAGGGAAATCTGGTAAGGAGAGCCTGAGGGATCCCTTGACCAAAGCCCCAGCTTGAGGAAATTCCATGCAGCTTTATCGCAGACAGAGTCATCTTATGGCCAAAGAGGCAACTCATCATTTCAAACCGCAGTCAATCAGTCGCTGGACAAGACTCAGAAATGCTTACGTGCAGGGGCACATTTTTCGAAAGGTGGGAATGGCTCCCGAGCTTGTGTATGACACTCTCGTTTTTGGGTTTGACTCTTTTGGGAGAGTATAAGCATTGCAAGGTGTGGAAAGTGTATGGAAGCCCCTGCTTGACAGAAATACAGTGTTTGGCTCTATCTTCCTATGATGTAGAAAGAGAAGACTTGTCGAGACACTTGAAAACTTGTCTTATTCGTGATGATCACAAAGCTGCTTAAAACCATTTATTGATGTTCGGGTTAGTCAACCGCCAAAGCTGATATGAACAAATATTTCAATTAATCATGAGGAGAAAGCCCACTGATATCTAGAATCAAACTCCGAAGGATGGAAAGTGTATGGGAATGGTCCTTGAGGAGACCGGATTTTCCGAGATATGTTTGTGATTTCGACCGGACCAGTTATGGTTGCCTACGTTCCCCTCCATGGGAGGAGCTCAGGTCGCCATAGTTCGGGCTTATCCCGAATGAAGAGAATGAACGTTGGAATTCGAGGATCTGAGGACCTTTGAGGATTTGGAGAATTGAAAAAACATGTCCTCTTGGAGTGTCGATGGGAGATACGAATGTGAATCCCCAGTGAGATGTCCACGGCAAGTGTTTGTGGAGGAGAAATGAAATATGATCACATGAAATGTCCAATGAACGGATGGAATTTGCACAATCTTCGCTTGATGGTCTGAAACTGTTATTCGGTAGGAACTGCGACTTGGTTTCAGGGTTACGATCGGCCCTTGGGTGATTCGGGATATCATGACCTCTTAAGACGAGAGGTCGGCTAGGCTTTTTGCTGGCTGAACCTCTAAAGATGAGAGGTTGGCTTGCAGGGATGTGTTTGGGATTCCTATGGTGAGGGAATCCATGATTGCATCTTCAATGCCTCTAAGAATGAGAGGTCAATCTTGGCTTCGGCCAAAGGCAAGGGTAACGGTAATGGGAATATCCTCTAAAATCAAGAGGACGGCTTGGAATTGGTCAAGGTAGTGGGAAAATCCTCTAAAACCGAGAGGATGGCCGGAATTGGTTAGAGTTAATGTTGAGGGACATCCGTGCTGTCTCTTTATTCGCTTTGAGACTCCTCTTGAATAACAACCTAATCCTTTGACTTTTGCTTTTGAGAGGATCTCTAGGGACTAGGCTCTCTTTCTTTTCTTTTGATCATTGCTTTCCGTCGCTCTTGAGCTTGAAGACGGTCGATCTTTCTTTGAATCACGGGAGCCCCAAGGATAGTCCCTCTTCTTTTGGAGATGGCTAAATGGGTTTCAAAACATGCCGATCTTGAACCGAAGGGGTATCGTTTAGTGAGGGTGAGGTGATGGTTTTCCTAGGGGTGAAAGGTTTCAACCGCAGTCCCTACCGGATGATCCGAACGAGATTGAGTCTTCATTTGCTTGCTTAAGTTTACTCTGAGAGGGATTCATGCAAATTCATCGAGCAACGAGATGGTGAGGGTGAAGGAAGATATGTGAGCACAGGGGATGCGAGATGGGGAGTTGGTAAGCCCCGATTTGAGAAAGATATCCGTCGATTTTCTCACTCCGATCAATTTAAATATTAGTCATTTCAAAGCATTATTCGGTGAGCAGCACAAGTGATCATTTGGAATAAGGCCATTTCAATTAAATGTAACGCAGGTGTGCAAGTAATGCCTCGAGTCTAGCAAGAAGAGAAAAAAAACTTTTATTACTGCAAAGCAAAAACTGGTCCGAAGTGGGAAAGGTTGGGAAAGGCTAATCCTTTATTCACGCAATCTAGACCTCGGGGGAACCTAGGACACATCATCCAAAAATACACCAAATGTATTGGTTCAAAATTAATAATAGGCAATGATACCTAATCAAAACCGAAGCATTTTTGGAACGGACGAGCAGCCCCAATTTCTGGAGAAATTTGGGCTGCATAACGGGTATTCCTGAAGAATTTCAAGGAAAAATCCGGCATGACCTCTCGTCGGTGCACGTTGACAAGGTGACATGATCTCTCGTTAGAACATGCCACGGGAACGACATGTCCTTTCGTGAAACCATGTTGCGATGGCAACATGCCCACACGTGCTAGGTTTTGGGAAAGGTACGAAAGCCTATTAAAAATTTTGAAATAATTCATTTTAGTGTATTTGAAAATGTCGTGTCAAAACCAACCGTTTGGGTAAGGTTTAAATGTGTGGTGCCACCTATAACGCGCTAGGGGGATGGGTTTGACATTAGGCGCTCAAGCGTAGGCGAATATCATCACCGTCCGCGATGCCGTCAATCGCACCCGAGGGTTCTAGATCTACGTGAAGTAGTGTGCGGGATGGCTATGTTCCTTTATTTGCGAAAATGATTTTTTTTATTATTTTGAAAAGGGGGATAAAAGGAAAACTACACACACACAACCCCACAGGGAATAATAATCAAGGATCAATAATATTGATCATGGGGGACTGCCCCACAGTCACAATTTGCACCAAAGTCCAACACCTGCAAAATGGTCACTTCTGTCGCACTACATAGGACTGGTGAGACCAATCTTGTCGCGTGACATAAGGATTCATGCATCCAGAATCAGAGCAATGAATAGAAATAGCCCCAGTCTCCAAGCACAATGCAATAGCTCCAATCCTAAGCCTCAGCACAACAAAGATGGAACACAAGGAGGGAAAGGAATAAAACAAAGCATATAGGATGCAAACGACACATATAATGTCACAAACAAAGCACACACAAGTGAATGAAGGGAATGTTGAACAATCACGAAAGTTTGACCCACTTTTTGAAAAACAAGTTTCAAAAGTCCACAACGGAGTTGCCACTGAATGTGCGCTCGCCGAAAAAAATAAAATAGGAGTCGCCACACCGTTTTAAAGGAAACATTGAAAACCTTTGAAAGAGAAAATGGGTTCGGGGGTCAGGTTACATGTTGGGAAGAACCGAGAGTTCACCCAACACGCCTCGTCCGTAGACGAGTCTTTCTACGTTCAACATTCAAAACATCCAAATGTGTGTGCAAAATGTGTGTGACAAGATACGTAAATGAAATGCATGAAAGTGCTTTATTTTATTGCTCAACAAAGGGGAAATACATCTTGTGAACCATTTGCCTTGGGAGGCCACATCCCATTTACAACTAGGAAGAACGAAACTTACAACTGAAACTGAACCTGTTGCAGAGGGCTTGTTGTGTCGCGTGACACAGAACCTGATGGGTCAGTTGTGTCGCGTGACACTACAAGATACTTTGTAGAGGTTTTACAAAACTCAAACTACAACAACATCAAATGATCATGAACACAGAGATCAACACAGTCACATCAAATGAGTGTGAACATTGAGGATTCACACTCTATTTTGAGCAACAAGTGA
Organism: Adenophora triphylla var. japonica; assembly: GCA_022495995.1. NCBI lineage: Eukaryota > Viridiplantae > Streptophyta > Magnoliopsida > Asterales > Campanulaceae > Adenophora > Adenophora triphylla. Next base: position 424,948 of record JAFEMH010000151.1, on the reverse strand, counting down.
CCTGGATAATCAACTTACAACTGAAAGAGGAATCTCTGCACAAGGCTCGTTATGTCGCGCTACATCGGACGGATGAAACCTATAGTGTCGCGTGACATGACCTTACCATCTGCAGAGATTTTACAAATCAAGAAACAGATTCCACAGATATCAAACCAGATTAAATTATCATAACAACCAACTCAGAATAACACGAATCAATAACAGATCGACTAAAGGAGTGTGGATACGGAAGGATCCACCCTCCCTTGACAATCAAGCAATGAATAAAATTCGAATCATATCATGAATATCAATTACACCAAACGAAGCTAATTAAACAGAGAGATTGCAGTTGGGACTTGATAATTGAAGGCGGATGGAGCCTAATTATCAAGTCCAAGGAACAGATTGTAACGAAACAAACACAATGACAAATATGAGAGAGACATAGAGGGAAGAGATTCGTTACCCTTGTAGTCCACACTCTCTATACCACGTCAGTATAGAGAGCCTTCAAATCAGCTTCGGAACAAGCTCGGATCTCAGAGCAAGTAGCTTTGTAGTTTCAAATACGCTTGCGGACTATATGAGAAACAGAGAGAGGATTGAGAGATGATTTGAACGCTGGTCCTTACTTCGTTGTGAACTGGGCAAAGTGACACTAGGGACTGGAACAGGGCCGGAGGTAAGAGGTGAGTGTGGCTGGAAATTAGAGGTAGAGCGGTGGTGATGAAAAACGGCTTAGGGCTCTTAGAAACAGGGGGACGGCTTCGACGGTTGGAGAGAGGATGAGAGACGGTGAGGAAACGATTATTGTTGGGTTCGGCGTTGTTGGAGAGGGGCACCGGTGAAGCAGGGGATTAGAGAGAATTGGGTGAGGTCTCTGGTGAGGTCTCCATTCAATCGGGGTTGAGAGAGAGAGCGGTTGTTGTTTGGTTGAGAGGGAAATTGGGAGAAAGTAGATCGGTGCAGAATGTAATTGAGGTAGAGGGAGGCAATTTAGGGAGAAGAAATTGGTGAGGATCGATTGCTTTGGATGGAGATAGATGGGTGAAGGTGAGGAAGATGATCATTGTTGGAGGGGAAGTCGGTGTTTGCGTCTAGTGAGAGAGAGAGGAGAGAGAGAGAGCTTTGTGTTTTGAGAGATAAAGTGAGAGACTGCGAGTAGAGAGAGAATGAGCGTGGTCAGTCCCTTTTGCAAATGAACGAATTCCTTTATTTAAATGCTGATTGGAATTGGATTATTATGTCGCACGACCCAATGCTTCGCTTTTCCATGCTTCGAGATGTCGCACGACTGGTCACGCCCGTAACTGTTTCTGGCGCCAAAACCTGCTTCTGGAACATTCTGAGTTAATTCTTTAAAAGCCCAATGCATTTAATTCCCTGTAGGTCCTTTTGTCCGGGAAAAATACTAAAAAATGTTTCCTTAGCGAGAAACTAATAAAATGTTTCCAGAAGTCTCGAAACGGACCGAAAATTTACCAAAACTCCCCTTAGTGCGATTTTATCGCATTAAAATGCATCGAAAAGGGTAGCGAATTGGATTGGCGTACTTACACCTTCGCCCATTTCCATCTTGGTGGGATTGCGATCTTTCCGCTCTGATGGGCGACCTGCGCCCTTTTCTTTCACGTTGCGAACGCGACCTCTCCGTTCTGGCAGGTGACCTGCGCCTATTCCTTTCAGCTTCCCTCTGACGCCTTAACTCTGACTTTGCCTCTTGTTCCCTATTCTGGTTTAGGTGACTTCTCAGATCATCATTGGGAACAGATTTGTGAGTTCAGATAGATCGCTCAACTATCCGCCGCTCGTCGTTCGGCATAGCATTCTCATTCTGTATACCATTCTCGCTAGGCTGCCTGTGAGAGATCTGAGAAGGAACAGCTCTATGTGATCTCCTATCATCCTGATTGGGAGAGTCTGGCATCTCCAACAATTCTTCCAAAATTCTAGCCCACTCCCGTAGCATCTCCTTCCTACTGGGGTGATTGGTTGAGGACCCGCCCGGTCACCCGCAACGCTCGACTCGCCGCAGGCGTTTGGGAGGGGCTGTGTTTGTCTCGCCCACAGCCTCTTCCCCTTCTGTTATCGGGCAAACCTCTGCCATCAGCCACGTTGTTAGAGCGAGTAGACCTCCTAGGTGGATTGCCCTGAGGAGGAGGCAGAAGGTTGACCGTTCTATTTCCTGCACCAGCTTCTGCATTCCTTACTGTCAAACTGAACGTCAGATCGCTATAAGAGGATATAGTTTGTCCGTCTTGAGCCATATTACTCTCTGATTAATGTTCAAGGTCAAAAAGCTCACGATTCCCGACAATGGAACCAAACTGATGCTGCAAGAATCATGCTTATCAATCTCCGTCCAGCCGCAAGATTGATCACCTGGCTTCTTTGACCTGAAAACAGAACCCACGACTAGCCGGAATGGTCTCCGGCGAAGACCCTCGGGCGTGAGAGTAAGTATGGAGTATTTGAGAGCTTATAAAATATAATGAACAATGTATTGAGAATATTAAATAGCAATTATCTTGGAACGGTTGATGTTGTCAAGTATTTATAGTTGTTGTTACATTTGTAATAGGATTGTATGTAATCCCTTGAATCACGGACTAGATTTGTATAAGAGATCGTGTCCATGTATAACTCCTGATTTGTAGGGAGTCTATTATGGAAAGAATTGTATACATGCCTGGATTCTGTAGGTCGACATATTCTTCGATAGGTCGAGGTCGACTGTTGGATCTAGGTCGACCTGACTGAATGATAGGGGTCGGATGATACCCGAATAGAATCTGGATCGTATGTAGGACGATAGCTAGGTCGGGACCACATAGGTCGGACAATGAGCTAGGTCGACTGATCTTTGACGATGGGCTTTGGGCCTAGCCCACTGAGAATGTGGTGGCAAAAATATATAAACAATTGGGCACGCTCTCTGGGCCTAGCCCGTCACTTTTATTCCTTTCATTTTGTATAATAACTATAAATACTATTTCGTACTTTACTTTTATACTAACAACACCAATCAAATTACAATTACTTTCACTCATTCTCTTTGTTACTTTAATTTTTATACTCATAACACCTCTCTCCTACCTCACTTTTCCTTAATCACTGTACCTAAAATGTTAGTCCGATTTGAGGTGGGACAGAGTGAGTATATTATAATCAAATAAAACTAAAAACAAAGAGCGTTATGTGTGAGTCGTAGTACTTCAAAATGCCTCACTCAATTCTAGCTCTACCTAGTCAAGTAGGTTAAAAATTGTCCAAAACAATATTTATAAAGCAAGTGTATAAAAAGTAGGTTATGTAAGTAATGATTTTTTTTTTCTAATTATAAAGTTTTATAAGTATCAATTGGTTCAAAACTCTATTAATAGTTAACAATTATAGTTAATTTTCATAGTTAACAATTCTAATTATAAAATTTATATATATATATATATATATATATATATATATATATATATATATATATATATATATATATATATACACATAAATGATCAAGGATCAACAAGGATATTTTGGTATATATAAAAAATTAATAATTATGCTTCTGTCAACATTAAAATTTTGTTCGGTAATATGTGTCTACCGGAGCAAATAAGCTATTTTTTGTAGCCAAAATCTTTTTGGATGGTCTCAGAGGGGAAGTAGACGTCCAAATAAAGCTTGGTAAAAGGGGGAAATTTGTAAGATGTTGTTGCGCATGGCCGGAGTTGTTACAAAGGCGTTAGACAAATATTAGCAATTAGTTGCTGCAATCGGAGAAGGAAGGCCGAACGGAGCTAGATAACACGAATATGAAAAAAAATGGAGGGAAGAAGTGTGATGGTGGATCACTGGACATCGGCCAGGGCCAAATATGTTATTGTTTAGTGCAAATCTGAATGTGTCGCGTCGGTAGGGTGAGCAAGACGATTTAACGAAGGGGATATAGAGTGGAACGCCGAGAAAACGAGGGGTGGGGTACTTCGGTTGCGTAAGGAAGGGGAAAAGAGGGTTTGGAGAGAGAAAGAGAGAGAGAATGTGTGTGTATGCTTGGTAAATGAGTGAGGAAGGGGAGACTAGGGTTTCTTCGAGGGCGGGGGGACATTTTTGGGATTCGAAGTTTCATTAATTCATGGACAGGGGTTTATATGAAATTTTGGTTTAAGTTAACTCTATTGATTGATGGGATATATGAGTTGTTGGGTCCTTTTAAAAAAACTAGTACTAAGGGCCCGTGTCATTTGACATGGTGACAGTATGAAATCGGTCAGTTCTATAAAAGTGGAAGACATACTGTGCGATGGAGAATTGAAGAGAGGTTGATTGCCTTAATGTATGATTAAAGTTTTACACCACCACTATAAACACATACAAAAATATATACCCAACAATATTTTCGTTTGTATTTGGAAGGTGTAATATGCGATGGAGAGAAGTTGATTGTCTTTTAATATATGGCTAAAGTTTTACACCACCACAAACACACATATGGAAATATTTACCCAACAATCAATAATTACAAAAGAAAAAATGAATTAAATAATCAAGAAATAAAGAAGTTTTTATGAAGATATTTTTTGAAGAACCTTAAGACCTGAACACCAGGCTGGTACACATCTCCAACCAATAGACTAAAGTCCTGAGAAAACATGAGCAACCCTCATAAGCTTTCGGTAACTCTAGATCACCAGAGTTTCCTTTACCTACAACAACCGTGGAATTAGTTAATGTGATGATGGCATTCGAATAATTCAATGATTTAACAAACTTATGTTATAATGCCACTAAGGATTTCTACCTTAGTTTTACCCTCTCAGTTCAAAGAACTATTCCAACTTGTTTAGAAATAAGAAGTTAACTCAAAATAACATCATACGCTGTAATGAGAGGGGTATGGTGTAAATGAACTTTCATTTTGGAAAAAACTTTGCATAAATGGAAATTTATTTAGATATGGAGGAAGTACTATACTTACTCGATGATCCATGTACCATGCTCACTCCCCAAATCAGTCTAAGTAAAAGGCAAATTCCTTGCATCTTATTTGAGCATGCAATTTGGAAACCTGACACAACACATTACTCACTAATCTAGTGTGAAAGAAGAAAGTAGAAAACCTAATCATGAAAATAACTCGAAAAATCACTTGTGCGGCCGAAGGAATAACAATTAATTTTCCGGGTATACTTGTGGGTGGTACACTCCTTCAGCCACAAAATGATGCAAGTTTCCATTCAATGAAAGATCAAAATTGAAGAATCACGCACGTGCACAAAAAAAATACATCTTGTTCAACTCTCTCCGTCCCTGAATGAATATCCATTTTTAGTTAAGGGATATTCTGAAAATGCTTACTTTTCATAAATTTCAGAATAAAAATGAATAAACAGTCCTGATATATACGTTCTAAACCAAGTAAACTCTTGGTTTGCAATCACAAATAAAGTGGAAAAAAATGAAAAAAACATTTAGGGACAAAGTTATTTAAAAATGGATATTCATTTAGGAAGAAACATTTCAAGAAAACGGACATTCATTTAGGGACGGAGGGAGTATTATTTATTACGCTTGATAAAAGATTACTTTATAAGACTGAAGGCATACACAATTATGCAGGAGATTCTCTCATCATTATGGCTTATAGAAATAGGCTGTGATGAACTATTTGTGCTTCAAACCGAAAGTAGAAACCATCTGCAAAATGAATGATGAATTTCAGAAGTACAAAGAAGTCAATGTCAGTTTTATTGTAAAATTCGAGCACTTGGCACTTACTCACATAAGAACCAATTATGTTGAATCGCCATTTGATCCCCGTCAAAGTCTGCATTGAATCCATTACGAACTAATGGATGTAAACAAATAGTATGTTTTTTTAAACTAAAATGGGCTGGAATGTCGCTGGAGGTTTGCTGAATCCACACTGGAAGAAGTGGATGAAGTAGAAGAAGATTTCTTGTCGTCGTGGTGTAGAGGCTCTTGTCCCATTCCCATTCATCAGATACGACATTCTCGAAGTTTTGACCTAACGCCACCTTAGTCTGTCCATCAACAGACTCTGACTGGATTGCTTCGATCAACCGTCTCGACAACTATTTTCATTTTCACTGTCTGACATTTTCTCCTTCCCACTATTTAGAGACCCATCTCAATTGGTCTTCTCAACTGTAACAAATCTCTATTAGAATAGCACTCTCAAAATTTCAATGGTGTAGCGTGTGAAACCACCAATTTGTTGTTCGACCCTCAAAATTTCATAACTCAAGTTGAAGGTTGTAGGCCACCGCATCCACAACACCTTAGATACCATTTTTTCTATATCCATCCATCTCTCTCACAAACACAAAAGTAAAATTTACATAACTCACCACTCCCAAAATTCAACCTTTATCCCAAACAGGACCCAAAAGTCGATGTATGCTTAAAAAAATTATCTTCAAGCTACCTGCCAAGACATTGACATGAAAACAATCTCATCAAAAATACATATATAAAACAATTTTATGAATTTATAAATGAATTGCAGTCTCGTGGACCGTAGAAATGAAAGGAAACAAATTTTGTGAGCAAGGTTATATAGATTATTTTGTAGCACCTCACGGCCTGAACCAATATATAAGAGTATCAATCACTAACCTTCTTTTGCTCAATTCCTTGTAACAGCCCCTCATCGCGTAGAGTGGTAGTGGCTATGGCCAAAACCCGAATACATTAGCCATGGGATGTGGCGAACCAATGAAAAAGAAGCAAATAAACGATAGAATTGGGAACCTATGTTGAATTTAGGCTAAGGATGAGAGCCGACATGAAACAAAAAAAGGATGAAGGGAAATGAAAACTGTAGTATTTTTCTATTGTTCGCGAAACCCATGAACAATGGTGGGGTTTGGGTTGGCTGCTCAACCGCAGCGAATCAACTGTCGTGAACTGCATTCAGAATGGGGTTTTCTTTCGTTTTGCTGTGGCCAAATGCTCAGCGTTATCGGTTGGGGCAGAGAGGTTGTAACCACCTCGGTGAGTGGGTTTTTTTTTGTTGAGATTCAATCATGACCTTTCTCTGTCTTTTCTAAGATTGAATCCTAGCCACTCTTTGTATGACATTTATTTCCCACCCCTATTGTAATATAGACTAGTACTCAAATGCCCGTGCAAATGGCATGGAAAAAGTATACATGGTGGTAAAGCGAAAAAAATATAAAGATGAACATCATTAAAATTGTCCCAATATCTCAAAATTCATCAAAATAGAAAAGCAAACAATGAAAAACTATAACATAAACTATAACATAAGATCTTATTCACAACAATTTATATTACATTCATCTAAACTTGTCCTTCATTACCCGAAGGTTTTTCTAATTACACCTTGATGGCCTCCATTAACCGATATCGACATTAGTTTGTCTTTCATCATTCAAGAAAGGCGCAACCGAGAAATAAAAGATATACTATGCTACAATAAATTCAGAAGCTCTTGGTTCCAATTAGATTGTAATATCGCTGCAGGGCTTTATGGCACCAAAATAGATTCAATTTACCAGCCAACCGCGAGAGATGTAAACCTGAAATGCAAGCACCAACATGCTATGAAAAATGAAAAGAAACGTTAAAAACAAAAGAAAAAGAAGTGAAATATTAGATTTATGCTTGTACTCTCGGTAAACAAAAACCACTAACCTGAGTCAAAATCAAACCTAAGCTACAAAATACACAAAATCAAACCCAATACCCAAAATCCATCTAATTATGAATTTTTTCAAATCCAATAAATTTACAAATAGAGAATGTGAAAGGAAAAAAAAAGTTAATGATTGAAACATCAACCGAATAATTGATTCATTACAACATCATCTGAAAACAAAAAAAACATAAATTTATAAAGTTTTCGATAAATAAGTACAACAAAGTAAATAAAATGAAACAAAGAAAACATGATAAAGTTAATTAAAATGGAGATTAAATTCATGACAGTCCAAGTCATTGCTTGGATCAGGGTTTTGCATCTAGTGGGATTTACTTATACCATATGATAGATACATGAGAGACAATAGTTTGGTTTGTTGTTTAGCACAATTTATCCATGTAATGTAGGGATCAACTATTTTTTATTGTTCCTTTTCAAATAGAAGCAGTGGTAGAATTGATTTAAAAAAAAAGCAAAAAATGTGAACATTAAATGCGAACCGAGGAACAAACAACTTGAAAATGGGGAGGAGAGAGAGAGAGTACCAAAGTTGCAAAGATAACCTTTGTTTCCATGCTTCCACTGCAAACATGGAATTAAACTTTAGCAAATACTCATCCACCCTATATTAAGTTTTAACCGAGCATGATCGAACAACTCACTTTCTCCCTTATACGAAGATTAGGCATGTTATGGCTTTACCCATCTGAACATCCATAGATTCCATTTTTATGTGGAGTAAAGCTACAATCTATTTATTAGGAACTGAAATTGTTTAATGCTATCAATAATCATGAAACATTTTTTATATATATATTTTTACCCCAAATGTGCCATCGTAGTTGAATCTCAAAACTTGAAATAAATCAAAAGTGAAAATGATTTGTTAATATTGAAATAAGAACTAAATACAATGATAGAAAGAGAAAAATTCATAGAAAATGATGGTTAAATATAGCATCACCATGATTAGGCAAAAAAATAAAGCCCTATCCTATATGATTATTATAAATTAAGAACAAAGATAGAAAGAAGAAAATTCTCATAAATTAAATGATATATATGACTTCTGCAAATCAAGCAAATAAAACAGCTATCATTAAGTTGAAAAAAATAAAACTAAAGGGGGGGAGAGAGTACCTGTGTAGCCTTAGCAACATGCACAAATATGTCACCAGTCTGCTCAACAAATGCCAATCTTCATCATCTGTAGCTTCTAGCTGGCTTTAGAAGGCACCACACGTTACTTTTCAAAAATTTGGTTGCATTGGAGGAACTCTGCCTTCATTTGCCATTGAAGGTAGCCTAAGGACATGATGTTGGTCCAGTTTGTGCTCACATGTTGTGTGAAGTGCCTCACACAACTTTGGAGAATGGAATTCATTTGCATTAACAAAATTCTTGTACACTTGCAAATAATAACCAATAAGAAAAATATTCAACAATTTCAAGGAGACTACGACAATGCTCGTTTGGTTTGTACCTGCTCAACATATTTAGTCATCTTTTCAACTGATGTCTTTGCATGTTGACGACCTAGATGTTGTTCGCCAAAGCTTTCATAGATTCTCCATTTGAAGCTTCATAGAGCATTTGTATGGACAGCTCAAACTTAAGATAATTAGCTATTGCTGCAACCAAGCTTGATTTGTCAGTACCTGTGAATGTGGGTCCCGGGATTGAACCGTTTTATAGGGTCACCATTTTACCTCAGTTTGAAGACATCAGTTTTATTGAAAAAACGGAGTCGACATGCCATTTTGATTTCCTCAAAACTTTGAAAAAAAGGATAAGGGTCCGGAGGTTAAGTTACTCCTTGGGAAGAACGTATTGCGTTCACCCAAGGAGCCTCGCAAAAGCAAGTCTTCCTAGATCCGAAGTTTGTGCTTGTTTGTGTGCTCGTGTGTGTGTGTGTGTGTGTTTTGAAAAAGGAAGGGAATGTGCCAAGTTTATCTGCCGAACATATAAACCATATAAGTAGGTTATAGCTCGGGATTCCTTGGATTTGATGTTTTCGGGATTTTGATCCCGTACTCATTTTGGACTTGTGATCATCATTATGGGACCTTTTTACCCTCCCGTTAGATAAATCAACCATGGTAGGCGTAAGAGCCTTGGTATGTCTTAAACCAACGTTCTTTGGGGACTTGGTCACATGTGATCGAAAGATGGACACCTTTTAAGTCCAAGAATGAGACTCTTTAGAAAAGGAGGAGTCTTTGCCCATCAATCCTACATCTTGAGACGATAGAGATTTGAAGGGACATTTATGTTCATCTCCAGTGATTATCGGAGATGTCGGGACTAAGATCCGTCCGCTTCTAAAGGGACTACGATTATGGCATTTTAATGGCAGAAACGATGTAAAGATGAAGTCTTTACACCGATCCACACCACGAAATGCTTCAAGAACCAAGGGACTAGGGGAAGGGGTATAAAGGTTGGATCTTTATACTCACCCTATGTCTTTCGTGCCTTAAAAGGCTACTAGACAATCCTCGGAGAGTGATCCATCCTTAAGGGACATGGGGGAAATGACATTGAAAGTAAAGATTGCATTTTAAGGTAAATAACGTAATGAACATTATTAAACTAAAGACATGAAGTAAAAGGGGAGATCTTTATGACTCCTCCTATGTCCTTTAAGACCTCATAAGGTGGACAATCCTTGGAAGGCTAGATCAATGTAGGGGGATGACATAATGGAAATAAAGATTGCATTTTTATGTGAAATAAAGGGACATCACATCATCATGTAGTGGATCCTCCCTAGAACAAGCCACTTGTGGACCCTTGTTCATCCTTGGGAGTGGATCCCCAATGAATCATTTGTGTAGGGGAAAGGAGGATATGATGATTTACATGGCAATGATAGGAACTTTATAGCAAATAATCAATATGAATGGCAAATAATGGAAGTGTAAATGACAAGCAATAAATAAAGCAATATAATGAGAGTATTTCAAGGGGAAAGGAAGGAGAGATTACCAATGGTGGTTCTCTCTATCTCCCAAGGGGATTTTCCTATTTAGGAATAGTTTAGGAAGGAATTTATGGAGGAGGGAGGTGGTTTTTGGAGTGTTTTAATCTCCGGAAATTCGTGGTATTAATTTGGCAGAGTAACAGTGCTTCCAAGTCCTTCTTAAAATGGGTAGAGGAGGCCTCTATTTATAGGCTGCAGTGTGCTTCCTAAAGAAGCCGCCCGGCATTAACCTGCAGCAAATGAAGCCGCCCGGCGTTATCCTCTGTCGTGTCAGTATGTTTCTTGATTCATGCAAAGTGGCAGCTAGAGGCTTCTTTCCAGTGAGGTCCAGCTTGGAATTTTAATTCCTAGCAGGTCTTTCCTCCCTTGGAAAGTTTGGAAAAGTTCCTGAATCGCCCCTAAACTTTATGAAAGTTCGAGGAATTGTCGGGAAACTTAACCGAAAGGCATGATCTAGATTTGGGTACTTACAGAAGCCCCTCGGCAACGGTACTTTCAAAGCAAGTGGGGTTGTCGATAAAAAAATCCAATCTGGCGAACTGTCGAGATGGATTGGAATTAGGTGACCAAGGAGGTCGTGTGGCTGAACCTTTGGAAGGCTATCTACATATCCCGGGGGAATCAAGCCATGATCGTAGTTCTAGGTCCACTGGGAAAAGGGTGTCATATGTGATGGATTGGCTGAACCTAAAGTAGGCTACCTACGTATCCCGGGGGAATCAAGCCATGATCGTAGTTCAGGATTCACTAGACAGTTAGGAACATGTCTAGGATTCCTGGCCTTTTGACAATTCAGAGGCTGTCACCTTAAGAAGCTAGAGCTTACGTCGCTATCGCGGAGATAGAGGTAGCTAAAGCTATGGGTAATCATGCAACATTTGTGAATGTATACATATTTCTGAGATATGTTGAGGGACTAGCGTACCTTTGTTGTGCTTACCTGTAGGAGAGAAAGTCGCGGGGGTTGTGTGGTAGTTGATAGTGTTAAGAGTCTTGATGCATCTGACCGAGATGTTGAAACATTTGGGGGCATGAGGTGCCTCTGACCGATTGTCATTTGAGAACTTGGCGTCCCTGACCTACTTGCCTTTGAGAACTTGGCATCCCTGACCGATTTGCATTTGAGAACTTGGCGTCCCCGACCGATTTGCATTTGAGAACTTGGCATCCCTGACCGATTTTCATTTGAGAACTTGGCGTCTCTGATCGAATTGTAGACACCGGAGGCGATCTTCACATGTTTTGCCCGGAATCATTTCTTGCCGAAAAGGGGGATTTGATTTCTTGCAATTTTGTTGAAACGATTGATTTTGGGCTTTGGTGAATATCTTCCTTGTTAAGGATAGGTCTCAATAGCAATGGAAAATGGTCTTTCACATTTGAATTCCTGCATTCGTTAGTGAAGAGACAAACAGAGATATGTATGACATTTATGACGACGCATGGAGGCATGAGATGGTATGACCATGAATATGTTAGCAAGGCTAATGGCGACAAACAATGCATGCAATCACTTAGAATGATGATGATTTTTTTTCTTTTATTATTTTTATTTTGCTTTTGGGGCATGTGCGAGCCTAATTTTGGGCAAAAGTATTTCCTATTTTGATTTGCAATCAATTAAGGTTATTTCTCTTTGTGCATGTCACATGAGCCACGGGCTGACTCTTTTGTGGGAAGGCAAGGGGAGAAGGGTTTTATGAAATAATGTGTTGGGGGAATGTGTTTGGATGTATGTGTTTAGGAATTGTTTGAGACATGTTTCGAGCAGGTGGGTTCGTATTCTTTGGGTGCGGACTGAACTGCTGTCATTGCTGAGATGTTGTCAATGCTGCTAAAAGGTATCATGTGAACCAGAACTCCCTCTTGGGCTGAGATCGGGTTTAAACCTCGGGTCTTGATTAAAGTTCCTTTCTCAAATTCTGGCACTTGAAACTGATGCTGACAGGATTTTAGAACCAAAGACTAAAGCAAATGTCAAAGTGACCAAACCTCTCTTCTGAGGATGGATGTGACTTATCGAAGCCCCAATCTGAGGGAAAAATTCTACAAAGCCACGGGTTCTATTAAGGCGAGGAAAGATCCTTTCATTAACAAAGCCCCGGCTTGAAGAGATGACTTGGTAGAGCTCCGACTGATGGTCTGATCCAAGATAACGGCAAAAAACACCAAGCTGACTGGTCATCCAAAGAGAGAGAGTCGTGTTTGAAACAACTTTACGGAACCTATGAGCGAAACTTTCTCCAAAATATCTTGTGGAGCCCCCGACTTGACAAAGTGTCGTGGGGAAGGCCTGAATGAATTAATTATAAAATCAAACTGGTTGGTCAACCATGACAGATCCTAAAATGCACTTAATGCAGCCCCAATCCGTTGAAGCATTACGTTATGGAGTGTGAAACTCATCATGGATTCCAAAAAGATTCTCAATCTGGTCGGTGCGAAGGGGTCTTGTAGACTCGACTTCCAATGTTGGACTTAAAGTCATGATTAAGCCCCGATCCTGACACCAAAGAATTTGCTCGTGGCAGGCTTTCAACAAACAAACCTTCCCTTTGCTTGGCAAAGCCCCGGTTGGATGAACTGAGTAGGTGAAGTTTTAGATTTTGAAGAGGTGACTTGGTGAAGCCCCAATCTTATGACCTAGCAAAAGTTCCCAATCTGATTGGTACTGCAAAAGTGATCCTGAGGTTGATTTGACCAAGACTGAATCCATTTTGTGACATAGTGAGGAACCCGATGCGGACCCAAAAATGACTAAAGAAGCCCTAGTATAAAGAAATGGCTTGGCAAAGCCCCAACTTTGAAGAGTTTCAAGGCAACCCTAATGCGAATTGTAGCAGAAGAGGGAAAACCTATCCTTTCATACTTACTTTCTTATTTTCTTTAGTCAATCAGTCAATCGCAAGAAGATGTGAAAGAAAAGAATTTTAGGAATTTATACATTCAGGGGCATATTTTTCGAAAGGTGGGAATAGATCCCGATTTTGTGTTATTTTGATGGCCTCATTCGACGTAGGCACAAGAACTCGCTTTGGGTTTGACTCTTTTGAGAGAGTATAAGCGTAGAAAGGTTGGTAAAAGTGTATAGAAGCCCCTGCTGACAGAAAATCAGTGTTTAGCACTATTTTCCTAAGATGTGGAAAAATAAGACTTATCAAGACATCTGAAAACTTGTTTTATTTACAATGATCACAAGATTGCTTAAAACCCTTTATTAATGTTCGGGTTATTCAACCACTAATCTCGATATGAACAAACATTTTTATTAATCATGAGGAGAAAGTCAACCAATGCCGCGGATCAAAGTTGGCCTGGTGTGAAAGAAAAGTTTGTGTATCGGGAGGTCATTAATGAGACCGGGTTTTCTGGGATTTGAATGTGTTTATGACTGAACCATTTATGGTTGCCCACATTCCCCTCACTGTGAGGAGCTCAGGTCGTCGTAGTTCGGCTAAACTGTGCTTGGCTTTGGGAAAGGGGATGAATATTTGTGGTTCCTTTGGTGAGAAGGCTCGGATGAGAAGGTTGGATGATGAGGCATAGGCCTTGAGATGATTCCTTGACCAGTCATTTTGGACGGCTGCTTCAATAATCCCGTTGCTTCTTGATAGTCATCTTTTATTGGGAGAGAAAGAATTTGAATCTAGCCTAAGGACTTACGATATGCTTCTGCCTTTGCTTTAACCGCTCCATTTTTATCGACAACATCTGTTCTTCGAACTTTGATTTTGCCTATCCGTCAAGCTTTTGATTGGCGAGGCGGGGTCCTTGGCCTCTCTTTTTTTTTTTGAAGCACATGAGGGTGAAGGCGAGCCCCTGCTTGAAGTTTCTTGATGCACATGAGGGCGATGGCAAGCTCCTAAGTTGTTATCGACATGGGGTCAATTTTTCGATGCTGAGTGACCTTCTGTTGTTCCTTGATGTTGCCGTCGTCATTGACTTGGTCAAGGTGATGGTGGAGACATGATTTGGGAAGTGTATGGCTTGATGGAGGCCTTTGTGGGGTAAGGAAAGTGTATAGGGAGAGCATTGGTTGACTTTTTCACACCGATTAATCAGAACGTTGATTATTTCGAGAGGTTATTTGTTGAGCAATGCAAGTGATCATATAAAATAAAACCATTTCATTAAATGTAATGTAGGTGTGAAAATAATGTCTTAAGTCTAGCAAGAAAAGAAAAAGACTCTTTTATAGAAGATTTAAGATTAACTACAATGTCCGAGGAGGACTTGATTGAAAGAGAAAAGTACTAGAACCTACGAAGGTTGACTGAGAGACTGTTTTATCTTTTAATTTTGTTTAAGGATAGATAGCCCCTAGCCTAGCTACTCTTTGCTGGTTGGACTGTCAGGGAACTTGAGCTTTCCTTCGTCGATCAACCCTTGGACTTCTTTCTTCAAAGTCAGACACTTGTCTGTCGTGTGACCAGGATGATTGTGGTATTCACATAACTTGGTCCTATCAAGGTTACCTGGGTTCCTTGGCTGATAATTCTCGAGAGGTTTTAGAAGACCTTGTCTCACCAAATCGTCAAAAACTTTGCTCATGGGCATCCCGAAATCATCAAAATGATGTTTCTGACCTAGTACTTCTTGATTCGATCCCTTACCATTATGAACATGGCTTGTTGTTTCTGACCTTGTGCCGCCATTTATCGAAGGAGGAGATTTGGTCTGGGAGGGCTTGTTCGAGTACAGGACGTAGTAATCGAATTTTCCCGAGGGTTCCCCGAATGTCCCAACGCTGTTATCTCCGGCCTCATATCTTTCTTTCAACTTCTGCCGGGAGGAGGATTTTCCTTTCTTCGGGGGAGAGTCTTCACTTATCCAGTCTTGAAACTCATCTTCTAGATAATCCGCACAGTCACGAGCGTCGTAACAGATGTGCGCCTTTGGCAAAGAAGTTTGGTCGGAGTCAGCTGGCCCTGCTTCCCACTCCATGACATTCATGTTGACATTTCTTGGGGAGAGATTGTTAGATACACACAGGCATTCAAGCGTCCCATCTTCTGTCAGCTTCTGGATCTCATGCCTCAAATAGTGGCAATCATCAGTGTCGTGCCTGTGGTATTGGTGGAAAAGACAATGCTTAGACTCATCCAACCGAATTTTAGGGTTCTTGGGCTTCCAATTCTCCAGTGGCTTTATCAGCTTTTCTTTCACTAGTTCTTCCAGCATCTTGCTTAAAGGCGTCTCCACATCATCATAATGAAGGGAGCAGAGTTTTCGGGAGGCACTGTTGTTCCCAAGACTCGGATTTCCATTGTTCAGTTGGTTCCATTGTTGGATCTGTCTAAAAGAGGTTGTGGCATTCTTTCCATTGTGAGGAATCGATGCTGAGTTGGGTGCAGTTGATGCTTGGTACTGGTAGCATTGGGTTATGTTTGAGGCTGGTTGTGTCTTCGGGCCTTTCTCGAGCTTAGAACTAGTATTGACCAAGCGAGTTTCGGGGCAAGTTATCCTATCAGATTCTCTCACTTCGGGCATTTGGATTTTGCACGGCAGAGTCACTTCTTTGCCTGGTTCGACATCTTGGGTCGAGGGAGTACTGGTACTCATCATAAGATCAAGATTTTATTGCATTCGTTTCACTTCTTCCATCAATATTGCCACATGGGGGTCAACGGGAACACTCGAGTTACTGGAACTCGCAACAAGACTTTTATCAGTAGAGGGAACCACAGTAGTAGACTGGTGAAACTGACGGGTGAATTCACTAAATCTGGCAGGCGACAACGGAAAACTTGAGGCATCCGAATTTTCTTTTAGCAACTCATGATTGTATTCGGGTGGGTATAGGGGCTTCAGAACATAGCCACATGGCTCAAACTGATTATGTGTAGCTGAAGCATAAATTGGCAGGTACTGCTGAAATTGAGAAAGAGGTGTGATGAAGCCCAATCCGTTCTGAGGAGCTGAGGGGGATGGAGCCCTGATGGCCTGAGATACTGGGAGGAACTGGAGGGCAGTAGTCTTTGGTGGGGGATCATATGTCAAAGGAGGAGGGTATTGGTTGTAGGATGGAGGGACTGAAATCACTGTTTCTAGAGTTTCATCTTTGACCATGACTGGAGGACCATTTGCCTCAACTGTTACCTGAACCCCATGATGGTGGAGAGCATCGATGAGCATGGCTTGCTGCTCCTCGTGAACCTTATGGGTATTTTCCAAAGCTAGGACTAACTCTTCCTTTCTAGTCATCGGATTACCCGTAACATCACTGTTTTCTGTCATATCTGCCATTCTAAACCCCTGAGTAGACAAAACTGATGATTCTGCTGAACTGTTTGAACCTGAGGTTTCCGCACCGAAAAGCCGCTGACCCGTTATTCTCACCTACTTCTTTCTCGCTGCGAAAAAGAGATAGAAAAGGTTTAGACTTGGGGGTAGACAAGGTTTAGACTCGGGGGTAAGTAAGGTTTAGACTCGAAGGTAAGTAAGGTTTAGACTTGGAGGTAGGTGAGGTTTAGACTTGGAGGTAGGTGAGGTTTAGACTCGGAGGTAGGTGTTTAAACTGAAGGCTCAAGTAACATTCATGTACTGCTTAAGTTTTGCTTAAAACACATTTTCTCCTAATCCTAATTGATCGGAAAAGATTAGACTTTGAAAGGTCAAGATTGAAAATTGGACCATGAGGGTCTTGATTGGAGATTTGATCGTAAAAGGTCGAGATTAAATATTTGACCATGAAAGATCGGGATTGCCTATTTGACCATGAAAGGTCGATATCGGAGGTTGGACCGTGAAGGTCGCGATTGGAGACTTGACCGTGAGAGGTCGAGATTAAAGCTCAGAGATCGGATCATGAAGGTCGTGATTGGAGATTTGACCGCGAGAGGTCGAGATCGAAGATCGGAGATCGAACCGTGAAAGGTCGAGATCGAAGATCGTAGATCGGACCGTGAGGGGTCGAGATCGGAGATCGGACCATGAAGGTCACGATTAGAGATTTGACCGTGAAAGGTCAAGATCGAAGATCGGAGATCGAACCGTGAAGGTCGCGATTAGATATTTGACCGTGAAAGGTCGAGATCGGAGATCGGAGATCGGACCGTGAAGGTCGCGATTAGAGATTTGACCATGAAAGGTCGAGATCGAAGATCAGAGATAGGACTGTGAAGGTCGCGATTAGATATTTGACCGTGAAAGGTCGAGATTGAAGATCGGAGATCGGACCGTGAAGGTCGCGATTAGAGATTTGACCGTGAGAGGTCGAGATTAAAGATTGGAGATTGGACCGCGAAGGTCTCGATTGGAGATCGGAGATCGGATCGGGAGGGTCTCGATTGGGGATCGGAGATCGGACCGTGAGGGTCGCCATTAGAGATTGGAGATCGGACTGTGAGGGTCTCGATAGGAGATTTGACCGTGAAACGTCAGGATTACAGATTGGAGATCGGAACGTGAAGGTCGCGATTAGAGATTTGACCGTGAGAGGTCGAGACTAAAGATTGGAGATCGGACCGTGAAAGGTCACAATTAGAGATTCCAGAAATAGGACCATGCAATTGTGATTCCATTACTTGTTCAAGTTTACTTAAAACAGTGTCTTTTAATTATTTCTATTTTGTTGGAAAAGGTTGCCCTTCTTTTTCGCAACTACTCTAGATCCTGGATCAGTGGGTTCCGTCACTACGTCTATAAGCCCCTCATTTTCCACCTGCATTTCGACCTCCCAGGGGGGACAGCCCCGGGCGAGGGTCCTATAGGGCACGCGGATCCCACCGACCTAGAGAGAAGAACGGTCCTAGGGTCTAGTGGATCATAGGAATTTTTGATGCACGAGCGATGCGGATTATAGTCAATGTCAATGCCGTGAAAGTCAAGTCTTTTAGCCTCAACGAAATTTCGGCAGAGTTTCGCTTACGCGATAGACCTTTTTGACTTCGGCATTGTCCAAGGAAAATAATAAGCATGGTTCGGACGTTAAAAGTCGAATGACACGGCATCACATTGAGCGTTGTTGCATACTTTGTGCAAGTCAAAGTCAATGCCGGGGTTAAGATTTTGCCAATTTTTGCCTAATGAAATTTCGGCATGGCTTCGCTTGCGCGAGGAATCTTGACTTTTGGCATGGGCTCAGGTTTGACTTTTACGGGGGTATACAACGAGGCTGTATGACACGGTCTAGACCAAAAATAACCAAAAAAGTCACGGTTTTAAAAGTGTGACACGGACTAGTGCATTGGTCGACACTGGCTGCCATGGGGAGTTTGGGATGATTCCGTGCGCGCCAGAGAGCGTCGTAACACTGTCCGTGACTGCAGCTGAACAACCATCCTGGGTTGAAGGACATGCGTGCAAAAGTGTACAGGATATATAGTGCGCGTAGTGTGCGGTCTCCTAAAAAATTCTTTTTTGAGTTAAAATAGAGATTTTCATCATGTGTTTTAAAAGAATGTTTTTCGGGACGGGAAAAATGCAACACATAGGCACGTAAATTTTTTGGAACCTGGCCAGACTTAGGACTAAATAGCCCCAAGCTGCCATGGCTTCCAGATTAACCTCAGAAAAGTGTCCTGGTGGAACTGCGAATGAAGTCGCCCGGCTATGATCCAGGCAGATCAAGCCGCCCGGCTAGATCCAGCAGTTTTCCAGGTTCCAATTTGCTTCATTTCCAGATTGTTTCTCCAAGCATTTTTGGCAACTTTCAGCTTCAGAATGGTCACTGTTCATTATTCAGAGTATGCACAAACCAAAAAAGAATACAAAGATGCATGAAAAAAGGAAAAAAGCACAAGCACAAAAATCGGATCCGGGACGGAAGGCTAACCCTCGTAAATGTTTCCAACGCTTCTTATGAGAAAAAGAATTTTGGAAACATTTACTTGTGCCCAGCAGAGTCGCCAAACTGTGAATGTGGGCCCTGGGATTGAACCGTTTTATAGGGTCACCGTTTCACCTCAGTTTGAAGATACCGGTTTTATTGAAAAAACGGAGTCGCCACGCCATTTTGATTTCCTCAAAACTTTGAAAAAATGGATAAGGGTCCGGAGGTTAATTTACTCCTTGGGAAGAACGTATTGCGTTCACCCAAGGAGCCTTGCAAAAGCAAGTCTTCCTAGATTCGAAGTTTGTGCTTGTTTGTGCGCTCGTGTATGTGTGTGTGTGTGTTTTGAAAAGGGAAGGTAATGTGCCAAGTTTATCTGCCGGACATATAAACCATATAAGTAGGTTATAGCTCGGGATTCCTTAGATTTTATGTTTTCGGGATTTTGATCCCATGCTCATTTTGGACTTGTGATCATCATTACGGGACCTTTTTACCCTCCCGTTGGATTAATCAACCATGGTAGGCGTAAGAGCCTTGGTATGTCTTAAACCAACGTTCTTTGGGGACTTGGTCACATGTGATCGATAGAGGGACACCTTTTAAGTCCAAGAATGAGACTCTTTAGAAAAGGAGGAGTCTTTGCCCATCAATCCTACATCTTGAGACGATAGAGATTCGAAGGGACATTTATGTTCGTCTCAAGTGATTATCGGAGATGTCGGGACTAAGATCCGTCCGCTTCTAAAGGGATTACGATTATGGCATTTTAATGGCGGAAACGATGTAAAGATGAAGTCTTTACACCGATCCACACCAAGGAATGCTTCAAGAACCAAAGGACTAGAGGAAGTAGTATAAAGGTTGGATCTTTATACTCACCCTATGTCTTTCGTGCCTTAAAAGGCTACTAGACAATCCTCGGAGAGTGATCCATCCTTAAGGGGCATGGGGGAAATAACATTGAAAGTAAAGATTGCATTTTTAAGGTAAATAACGTAATGAACATTATTAAACTAAAGACATGAAGTAAAAGGGGAGATCTTTATGACTCTTCCTATGTCCTTTAAGACCTCATAAGGTGGACAATCCTTGGAAGGCTAGATCAAGGGAGGGGGATGACATAATGGAAATAAAGATTACATTTTTATGTGAAATAAAGGGACATCACATCATCATGTGGTGGATCCTCCCTAGAACGAGCCACATATGGACCCTTGTTCATCCTTGGGAGTGGATCCCCAATGAATCATTTGTGTAGGGGAAAGGGGGATATGATGATTTACATGGCAAAGATAGGAACTTTATAGCAAATAATCAATATAAATGGCAAATAATGGAAGTGTAAATGACAAGCAATAAATAAAGCAATATAATGAGAGTATTTCAAGGGGAAAGGAAGGAGAGATTACCAATGGTGGTTCTCTCTATCTCCCAAGGGAATTTTCCTATTTAGGAATAGTTTAGAAAGAAATTTATGGAGGAAGAAGGTGGTTTTTGGAGTGTTTTAATCTCTGGAAATTCGTGGTATTAATTTGGCATAGTAACAGTGCTTCCAAGTCCTTCTTAAAATGGGTAGAGGAGGCCTCTATTTATAGGATGCAGTGTGCTTTCTAAAGAAGCCGCCCAGCGTTAACCTGCAGCAAATGAAGCCGCCCGGTGTTATCCTCTGTCGTGCCAGCATGTTTCTAGATTCATGCAAGGTGGCAGCTAGAGGCTTCTTTCCAGCGAGGTCCTGCTTGAAATTTTAATTCCTAGCAAGTCCTTCCTCCCTTGGAAAGTTTGGAAAAGTTCCCGAATCGCCCCTAAACTTTATGAAAGTTCGGGGAATTGCCAGGAAACTTAACCGGAAGGCATGAGCCAGATTTGGGTACTTACAGTACCAGATGGACCATATAGCAAATAGCCTCTTTTCCAAGCTTTTCCCACCTTCTTATAATAATCTCTCCTTTTTACAAACCTCTCCAGATCTTCAATAATTGCCGACTTCATCTTTATATCCATCACCAAAGTCTCAAATGATGTTGGATGGACCAGATTAACCGACCCCCCAAACTCCACCACCAATGTCATCATCGTAAGGAACTCGATCTGTTGTGTAGAGCTTCACTACTTTTTCAGCATTCTTAATTTTCTTGGCTGTAGAAATAACATGTGGCAAGTATTCTTCTAGAACATTCTCTTTGATTTTTTGATCAAAACTATGCTCGAAACTTAACTATGCAAGTTTCCTGAGAAATATGCGCATTCTTACGTTGGCGTATAATATGCAAAGTTTACTCACTGTCCTGAAACCTTAAAGCACCCCACAATTTATTTATTTATTTTTATATGGAGATCATTTTTCACGAACCAAATGGAACCTAAGTTATAATCACGAACCAAATGGAGCCTAAGTTATAATCAATCAGTGAATATAAGCTTAATTTTTGTTTGGCTCGTGGAAATTAGAGAGTTCTGTGCCAGCTTGATCTTTTCCTAAAGTTATTGTTCATGCACTTCAAAGAGAATTTTCTTCTCATTTTTAAGCTAATCAACCGGATAAAATCCAAATAACCCCTCCACACACACACACACACACACACACATATATCCATTTTAATGAGATTAAAACTCTCCAGGAACTCACACATACACACATAGGCAATCCTCATCACTTTCAATTGAGCACATATAAGCCAAAATACAACACACAATCAAACATCTTACATCACACAACACACAATCAAACATCATCTTTATAAGAAATTAAGAAGCCACATTGCAGATTTAAACATAAAAAATAAACCTAAATTAGGTGATGAAAAATACCTATCTTGTGAGTATGCCTTTGATGAAACAGGCAATCTTGATGGAGTTGGGGCAAAATTGGAGAAACTTTTTCTGCAAAATGGAATTGATCGAAAGTGGGTATCGGTAATAAAATTGGGAAACAGCCGGAGATTGAGAAGGGATGTAGGTGGTTGGTGTTCTGGTTTCAGAGCGGAGGGATAACGTGTGACTGTTGTGGGAAGAGGGGAAAAATAGGCAGCGCAATTGAAATTAAAGGTGGGTTTAACTTGACGGAGGAGGGAGAGAAGAGATCATAGGAGCTGATAAAGAAGGAACGGAGGACATGTAATGGTGGTTGACGGAGGAGGGAGAGAAGAGATCGTGGGAAGGAGAAGAGATCGTGGGAGGGAAAAGGAATATCACCCGTCGAATCCATTTTCTAACTTTCAATCCTGACCACCACTTATACCCTAGATAAGAGGCGGTTAAAAGCCCTCTATGTTGTATTATAGATGGTCTGGATGAGGGCAACATTAATGGGCCAAATGTGAGCTCTATTCCTAATGCTCTATCTGTTAACAGAGTATATGTAGAAGACAGAAAATAAATAAATCACACAACACAACGATATACGTGGTTCACCAACTTGGCTACATCCACGGGCAGAGGGCAAGAATATTATTATCAACTGGCAATTAACGAATACAATCTCTAATCTAGCACACGAACTTCTTGATCACAACTGTGCAAACCTTAGATATAGAGAAACAGAGAAACAAGGAAACCCTTGGAACACCTAGAATTATAGATCTCTATCACACTAGAAATTATATCAATTGAACTGCTAGGGAATAGGGCTTACTTATACTGCCTATTCCTAACCCTACAAGTTTTTAGAGTCCTACATCAAATCTGCTGATGATCAGGTCCAGAACGGGGTAGGGCGCGAACGCCCCGTCCTCCCAAACAGGCACCGCGCGATCGATCTGTCCTAGGGCGCGATCGCCCCAAAATTCCAGAGATTTGGTGAGGTCGCTTCCTCAGCACCTCGCGGTCGACCCCTTGTTGCTGTCACCGAAATTACCGATATGCCCCTTGTTCAATCCTCTAAGTTTTTTCCCAAATTAGATGGCATTAAACCCAACAAATCTCCACCTTGACATCTAACCTCCCGACCACAAAATCAGAACTCCCCTCTGCCTCATATGTGTTATGCCAAACACCCAACTTGTCCTGCAGACAACCAAATCTATATCTCCCCAGACACCCAAATGTGTTACACCGAACACTAAAAGACTTGCTGCAACAGTTGATCAGACCCGTTCAACAAGTAAACAAACGTGTCTACTAGACACCCAAATGTATTCCCCTGGACACACAAACTGTATTGCGCCAAGCACACCAATGTGTCTACAAGACACCCAAATGTGCCACTGCAGTAGGCACTCAAAATTGCCTCAATCGGCAATTAGGCAAATCCAGTCGACATTGGATTTTGCCAACCCAAACAAATGAAGTGGCCATATCCGTGGAATCCCCAATAGTACGTATCTTTTCCTTGATTTCTTCCTCGCTTCCCAAATCTGTACGTTGACTTACTAATTGTGGCTTGCTCAGTTCAACATCACCTTTAGTAACTTTCTACTCCACCTGTTTGTTAACCACTTCACATGATGCCACGCAACATGCTTCCTTCAGATGCGTCTCTACCATACCCTTTGATGTACGATGCTTGACACCTAAACCCAAAAACGTAGAACCTTGGAGGACGTACAAGGTACCTTATTTTACCCCTTTCAGAATTACATTCGAACCCTTGCAGACATTTACTGCTCCACCTTCACCTTTGAAACTTTATCCTATCTTGTCTAGCCGACTAAACGATATCAAATTCTTCGTTACTTTAGGAACATGCCTAACCTTGTTAAATGTACATAACTTACCACCTAAAGTTCGCACCCTGATGGAACCCATGCCAACTACCTTGCAGACAGATCTGTTAGCAATATAAATATCACCCCCTTCCGTCTCTTCGTACGTTGCAAACCATTTCCTGCGCGAACACATGTGATAAGAAGCCCCAAAATCAAGAATCCATCTATCATTCATACCTTTGTCTTCTTCGGTTACTAGGGCATAATCCTCCTCATCGTCTTCTGCCATAGCTGTAGTAGATCCAGATTACTCGCTGTTATTCAACCTGGGACATTCATGTTTCCAATGGGGCCCCTTTTCCTTACAGTAAGTACAGGCATCTCAAGGTCTTGGACCCCTTTTAGAAAAACCCTTATTTCTCCTACCTTGGCCCCTATTGCCTTCTGCAACCAACCCTGCTGGCTGAGATTCTGTAGATATACCGCTCGCCTTGCGGCGCAGATATCTGGTCTTGAGATTATTATTAACCTCTTCCAAAGTAACCATATTTTTACCATTAATGCAGGAATTCACAAATCCCTCATATGACAGTGGTAAGGAGACACACAACATAAGAGCAGCATCCTCATCTTCAACCTTAACATCAATATTACGCAACTCAAGTAATGAAGATCTAAAGCAATCTAGATGATTCCTAATGGGCGTACCTTCCATCATTCGGAGAGAATATAGCTTCTGCTTCAGATACAACTTATTGGTCAATGATCGTGTCAGATACATATCTTCCAATGCAAGCCATAAATCACATTCGGAATAAGTATCTGCAATATCCGTCAGAACATCATCATCAAGGCACCTAATGATTTTAGAGTGGGCCCTCTCATCTAGCGCGATCAGATCTTCTGCTTCCTTCTCAGCTGCTTTCCCCGAACCCTCTGCTATTGCAGCAACTATAGCACCTATGGAACCTGCTATTGCTTTGCCCTTTGAATCCTGATGATTCCTGATTGCAACAGCTACCGGATCCCATAAACCCTTGTCTTTCAACAGTGACTTCATCTTGATCTGCCAAAGAAAAAATTATTCTTCCCATTGAACTTATCAACTGGTGATTTGATTCCTGATCCCATTTTCTTCTGCAGCGGAAAACGCCTAGACTTTTATCAACCTGACCGGCTCTGATACCAGTTTGTTATAATAGAGTCTATGTTGAAGACAAAAAATAAATCAATCACACAATCACACAACACAAGGATATACGTGGTTCACCAACTTGGCTACGTCCACAGGCAGAGGGCAAGAATATTATTATCAACTGGCAATCAACGAATACAATCTCTAATCTAGTACACGAACTTCATGATCACAAGAATTCACAATTGTGCAAACCTTAGATATAGAGAAACAGAGAAACAAGAAAACCCTTGCAACATCTATAATTATTGATCTCTATCACACTAGGAATTACATCAATTGAACTGCTAGGGAATATGACTTATTTATACTGCCTATTCCTAACCCTACAAGGTTTTAGAGTCCTACATCAAATATGCTGATTATCAGGTCCAAAACGGGGTAGGGTGCGATTGCCCCGTCCTCCCAAACACGCACCGCGCGATCGCTTCGTCCTAGGGCACGATCGCCCCAAAATTCCAGAGATTTGGTGTGGTCGCTCTCTTAGCACCGCGCGATCGCCCCTTGTTGCTGTCATCGGAATTACCGATTTATCCCTTGTTCAATCCTCTAAGTTTTTTTCCCAAATTAGATGGAGTTAAACCCAATACTATCCTATGTGGATTGCCAACTAGGTGGAGAGATGAGAGAGAAATCGTTAACCGGTTGATATATATCAACCGGTTTATACACTAACGCGCACTGACGCATTTGTACTTCTTTTTTTGGGCAAATTTAATATTTAAAAAAAAACAGTAATTTATTGGCCCAAAATAAATGTTTTTTTTGTTTTTTTACCAAAATAAAAGTAGTTTTTTTTTTAGAAAAGGTATCCCTAATTAACTTTTGAAGAGGTTTATGATAGACTTGCCCAACCGGTCCTGAACCGTCGGTTCGGATCGGAATCGGACCGGTCAAGAATCGGCGGGAAACCGCAATCGGTGAACCGTGAACCGCCTTTGAACCGAACCGTCTGTTATCCGGTCCGGTTACGATTTTTATTTTTCAAAACCGGTGAACCGCCGGTTTATGAACCGTGAACCAAAATTGGCGGTTAACCGGCGATTCAGACGAGGATAACGCCTATAATAAATGCTAGTTGATCTGGGCCGTTGATTAGGTTGATCCGATGATTCCTGTTAGTTTCCCGTTAGATAATGGCTTTCTAGCCATTTTAGGGGCTAAAATGTAAAAAAAAAGTTTTTTTTTTTTAACTTTTTCTCTCCATTTTCCAACCTACAAATACCCTCCCCCTCCCTTCATTTTTTTTCACACCATTCTTAACTCATTCTCTCAATCTCTCTCTCAATTTCTATAATATCTCAAAGTCTCCATAATTTCATTTTTTTCACATAATTCATTTTTTTCACAAAATTCCATTTTTTTTCACAAAATTCATTTTTTTCACATAATTTCATTTTTTTTTCACAAAAAAAAATGTCTTCATCTCGTGGCATCGGTGGCGATAGGGGAAAGAAGAAGGCAACCACTAGCAATCCAACTTCACATCCAATTTTTCCCTTCGATGATTCCATTTGGGATAATATTAATATTGGTCCAAATGAAACGCTCGAATTGAGTGATGACGAAATTGATACAACATTTCCAATGGGTGGTCATACCCAAGGGAGTAACACTCAAACCACTCAAACCCAAAGTGAAGCGCGAGGTGGTGGTCAAATCCGAGGTCGAGGTCGAGGAGGTCGAACCACGGGGAGGTCCGACATCATGACCGTGCACTTTACAAAAGTGCCAATTGAAGGTACCAACAAATATACTGTTTATTGCAACTATTGCACTTCCACATTTTCCTTTACCCATGGAGGTGGTTATGGGTCATTTAAAAGACACTTGGAGTCAAAGCACCCCGACCAAGCTGAAGATGCCCAAAATCAAACACAACTACAAGGATTTACGGGATCCTCACAAGGTACGTCTTCTCAATTATTTAAATTTGATAATGCAACTTATAGAATAGAAATGACAAAATATACTGCTGCTAAAGGATTACCCTTTAATTTTGCTAATGATACATTATAGTCTAATATGGCACAACTTTGTTTAAATCCCGTAGCTAAAGAAATTAATAAAAATACAAGTACTCGTGATACTAAAGCCCAATATCTACAAGGAAAATTATCTATAATTAATACATTTAAAGATTTCCCACAAAAATTATCAATATGTGCCGATATATGGAGTGATCATTGGCAAACTCATAACTATATAGGAATTACATGTCATTGGATTGATAGTAGTTGGAAAATACAAAAACGATTAATTGCATATAAATCTTTCGATACTGTTCATAATGCCCAAAATATTTGTAACAAAATTGCTAGAGTTTTACAAGAATATGAATTAGTTCACAAAATTTTTTCAATTGGATTTGATAATGCTGCTAATAAT
The DNA here is from genome assembly GCA_022495995.1 of Adenophora triphylla var. japonica. Classification (NCBI taxonomy): domain Eukaryota; kingdom Viridiplantae; phylum Streptophyta; class Magnoliopsida; order Asterales; family Campanulaceae; genus Adenophora; species Adenophora triphylla. Next base: position 397,297 of record JAFEMH010000151.1, on the reverse strand, counting down.
ACTGCTAGTTTACCATCACTCATTGAAATTTGTCAACCATCCATTGGTGATAAATTTTTTCATGTTAGGCGCATATGCCATATTTTAAATTTATGTGTGCAAGATTGTTTATGAACTTTAAAGGAATATGTAGCCCCAATTAAGGAAGTTCTTGCTCATCTAATGATAAATCACAATGTAACAAAATTGTGGATTAGATTTTGTAAAACAATTAATATCCCACCTAAAAGATTTTTCCTAGATGTTCAAAATCGATAGAATTTCACTTATAAAATGTTATCCGACTCTTATGATTTCCGTGAACTATTGTGTCAGTTTTTTCAACAAATAGAGTATCATACTATAATATTGTCTCATCAATGAGATGTTTGTCATAATTTAAAGAAAATTTTGAAAGTTTTTAAAGAGGCTACCATACAATTATTCAGTTCTTACTATCCCACTTCACTGATAGTTTTAGAATACGCATCTAAAATTAGTTATATATTTATGCATTTTAAAGATTGTCCAATATTAGGTGAATGTATTAGTATGATGAGAATAAAATGGCTTAATTATTTTTTGAACATTCCCCCATTGTTTTTAGTAACTAAACTATTAGATCCTAGAATAAGAGAAGATGGTTTAGAACAAATACTTGCTTATTATAAAAGAATCTATTTTCCATCGGCTTTGATTTTAACTTAGATAGACCTATTCCAAAGGCAAAAGACGTTATAACTGAGACTAAAAATATTGTATATGCACTTTATAGAGAATATTATGATCTTTTTGGTAATATCGTTTATCCTAGTAGTGAAAATGTAGGTGGTAGTAGTTCTCACGATGATAGCGATCCCTTTAACTTTATAGATAATTTAATTAGTTCTAGAAGTAAAAAACGTCAACGAGGTGGCTCCACTTATGTTGAACTTGAAAATTATTTAACCATTTCTTTTGAGCCTATAGAATAATTTGTTATTGTAAAGTGGTGGGAACGAAGGGCAAACAACTATCCTATTCTATCATTGATAGCAAAGGAGATCCTAGCCGCTCCCGCCTCAACTGTAGCCATAGAAGGAGTATTTAGTGTAGGAGGGTGTGTCTTGTCTGATCGAAGGTCAAGGTTGTCTCCATGTAATTTAGAATATCAAATGGTGCTCAGCGATTGGCATAAAGCCGAACTACGACTTCAAGATAAAAGAAGTAGTTTCGAGGAGGAGGAGGCCTTTGATAAAGATACATCGGGAAGCAAAGCCGAATAAACTATGCCGCTCTTTAGACTTTAGATTAGGTTAATTGTAATTTTATAGATTAGACTTTAGATTAAGTTTATTTTTATTTAATTGTAATAGTTAGGTTGAGGTAAAGGCTCCTAATTGTCCCCCCTTATTTATAAGAGGGTAAGGTTGATTGTCCCCCTCTTTGTAATTTTATTTTAATTAACAAAATTTAAGGGTACCGTCCCTTTTTTCTTTTATATACTTTCGTTTCTTTTAAAAAAGCACAAAATCTAGGGAGAAAATAGTTTCTCCATAAGTTATGGAGAAACGGGTCCCGACATGTCGCGCGACAATGAGCTAGATAGCCAGAAACCTATGAAAGTGATATCCAGAAACCTTCAAATGAATATCCAGAAACCTTCAAAATGTTTCTGGATATACATTTGAAGGTTCTGAATATCCAAAACCTTCAATAGCAATTTCGGATATGCCCTAACACATTTACGGATATGCACCTAGGTTTTACGGATATGCACCTAACGGTTTACGGATATACATTTCACATCCTTACGGCTATCAAATACAAAGCTTACGGATATCAACTGCAAAGCTTCTATCAATGCAAAGCTACGGATATCCGAAGCTTTTGGTCTTGGCCTTGGATTTTTTACGGTTATCAAATGTAAAGCTTACATTTATGAAAAACACGTTTCTCCATAGTTATGGAGAAACGCGTTTCTCAGCAGACGCACTCTTAAAAAAGTTAAGTTTTATTTCTTTCAAAATTCATAACTTTTTGCAAAAAATGTATATAGTAAACAAAAGTCTAAAATAGTCTTCTTTATCCAAAAAAAAATGTTAATTTTTTTATAAAACTTAACAGAAACTGTTAAAAAGTTAACAGTTTTTTGAAAAAACTGTTAAAAATTTAATAGTTTAACAGTTAGGCTGTTAGAGGGCGACCGCACCAACAAGTTAGGGCGATCGCACAAAGTTTCTGCCTTTTCTCATTTTTAATTTTTTTTTTTTTAAAAAATGGTGGTTCAAACCGTGAACCGGAACCTTACGGACGGTTCATAACTATGAACCGGAACCGTCTAAATTTGGTTCGATTACGATTCATGCTTCCTCGATTTGTTGAACCGCCGATTCAGAATCGAAACCGCCGGTCTGAACCGGCTGGACATGTTTAGTTTATGAGAATAGGGAAAAATGTTATTAAAAATTTATATAAATAAAGTGGTGATGTAGCGAATTAATAAAAATGGCTTCAAGTTGAAGTGGTTTATGACTAAGAATGGCCCTAAGGAGCATTGTGGAATTAAGCTAGATTTTATTCATGTTTTTCTTAAACTAAAAAAGTGACTTTATTGCCCGAGTCATGAAGGGTCCACCTAGCCAAACTTGGAAAGTGCTGATTGGAAGGATGACCGAAGACGCAACGAGCCTAGACTGCGTCGCCCGTCGCCCTGGTCACACCTCACGGGTTAACCTGGTCAGGACCAGCTAGTAAATTTAAATTTATTTCCATTGTCATACCGGACAACCTTTTTCTCCGTATTTACGTATTTGTTCATTTTTATTCATTCCCCTTTTCCCCATTTCTGTGGTAAAATTCGTATTATCGGAGGGCCTTCTTCTTCTCCGTCGAAACCCTAACATTCATTCATTCAAAGCCCGCGAACGCTTATCGTTTGATTCGATCTCTCAGAATGCAGCATCAGAGGCTGAAGCAACAACAACAGCAAGCTTTGATGCAGCAAGCAGCTCTTCTTCAACAGCAATCTCTTTACCATCCTGGCCTCTTGGCTCCCCCTCAGGTTCCCAACATTTTCATTTTTATTATATTTTTGTTTTGACATGTAATCTGTTTAAGATTGCTGTTTATTTTGATTATTATTTATTCTGCTTTGTTGATTGTTGTGATTTCGTGTTTTAGGGCTTCTGTTATCGCTCGATTAGAGCCTACGATAATTTTGTGTTTTTTTAGTTTGAGATATCGTTTTGGTTTTCGTCTCGTTTGATCAAGTTGTGAAAGTTCTCCTGATCTTGTTGCCCTGATTTTTTTTTTCACTTTTGCATGTGCTTGGATTTAGTTTTTTTCACATTTCATTTTTAATATGATTTGAGGTATTTTAATCCTTTATCAGCTTCAGGCTTTAGTGTTTTGAATTTCGTTTAAGCTGAATAAATGAAATAGGTATTCAGAATTGGTGCTACACAACAAGTCTTGGTTTGAATTTATTCTTTCGTTTTTTGTTTGATATCTTCATTTGCATATACGAAAAGGGTTTAGCTTAAATCTTCATCTTTGGCTATAAATGCCTTTGTTTGTTCGTTTTCTTTCCCTTTTGGAATACTATTTTTTCTCTAGTTAACATTTCCATGTTGTTGTAGTTGTTGTTGTATGCTTACTGGATATTTAGTTGTTAATGTTATGAGCTGTATATGTTGTTAAATTCTCTTTTAGAATTTAAGAAGTTGCTCTAGTTTCAATTATAATTTTTGTTTTTGTTGCGTTATGGGAAGATTCTAGGATGTTGAGTTCATAGTGTCTTGCATGCACACACTTTTCGCGTCTAGTTGAGTTAGTGAGCTTACAAGATTTGAGAATAACGCTGAAAGAATGTCTTGCACTCCATTATTTGAATCTTACATGGAGATGAGGTTTATAGGAAGTTACTTTTTCTGGTTCTGTTACGGGTATTCTGCCCTTTGTTGCCTTTTAATTCTGTATACCACCTTATTTTATGTGTTTGTTTTGCATTTTCTAGAATGGTGTAGCTTTGGATACAATTTGAAATGTTCATTTTTTCTCTTCTTATTTGAGTCTGAACTGCTCCAATGGGCTAGGGTTCTTTTCCCTTGCTATTTTAAGTTAGGTGTTCTTTTTTTTTTTCTTTGTCCTTTTTTCCCTTTTCACTTTTTTATTTTGCAGATTGAGCCTATCCCAAGTGGAAATTTGCCTCCTGGGTTTGATCCAAATACCTGCCGCAGTGTGTGAGTGTTGTTTAGACAATTTTCCCTTCTTTTTAGTCCTTTTTGCTTGCATATTTATGCATCACACGGGTCATATAGATTTTAGTGTTTCAACGCTTTGCAGTCTCATTTATCCTATCTTCATTTAGTTTTTTCTTCTATCATCCTTCTACTTTTCTCCGTTATTAACATGAAAATCAATCTGCATATGGAGAAATACGGGGTGCTTGTTTGTCACATGATTTTTGTTAACTTGGAAGGTGTATAGCTAAAATTGTTCTTCTTTGTTTTATTTCTCAAAATTTCTAGTTTCTTTATTTTTGAGGAAACACAGGTATGTTGGAAACATTCATACGCAAGTGACTGAACCACTTCTTCAAGAAGTTTTTGCTAGTACGGGAGCTGTTGAAGGTTGTAAGCTCATAAGAAAGGAGAAGGTACAACTATCTTTTAATTCCTAGATTTCTCATGTAGATCATTGGTAAGTTCTTTTGACCTGGTGAACGGGGAAGTTGTGGTCCTTTTTTTATTTTTTTTTTTTTTTTTTTTTTGGTGCAGTCATCTTATGGATTTATCCACTACTTTGACCGTAGATCTGCTGCTCTTGCAATATTCTCTTTAAATGGGCGACATTTGTAAGTTGAAATCAGGAACATTTGTGCTTAACTTTTATTTTGCATTTCATAAGCATTTATTTGTGAGTGTACCTTCCTAAATGGATGAATTTGATAAAATTGCAGGTTTGGGCAGCCTATTAAAGTAAACTGGGCATATGCTAGTGGACAGAGGGAAGACACCTCAAGTAAGTCATACGCATTAAGCATATTCCTTTTTCACTAGCCGGAAACATGTTCGATTCATCTATGATAAATAAATGACCGAAATATATGTTGTTCTTGTGGTCTTTATTTTTGTGGTCTTTCTTATATATTGTTATTTTTTTGGTTTGCAGGTCACTTCAACATATTTGTTGGTGATCTCAGTGCAGAAGTTACTGATGCAATGCTTTTTGCATGCTTTTCTGTTTATCCCAGTTGTTCGTAAGTCTCTCTGTGTGTATGTGTGGCAACAAGTTTATTTTTTTCTTTTGCTGTCTCTGCTTTATAATTTTCCAAATAGAAAAAGATTGATATAATCGTTCATGGCTAGACTTACTTCAAATGGTGCTAGAATCTACATAAATGAAAAAAATATAACAATATGATTGCTATTGTTATTTCGATTAAAAAATCTATGTTAAAGTTCTTTCTTACTGGAAATCCTATGACTCATTTAGTGTGATGGCTATCTAGAATTTTTCTCCGATGAAAAATATGATCTTTTACACAAAATTTACTTTCTAACCAATTTATTTGTAGATTTTGTTCTCTAGTGCTTTGCCGTTCTCTTTCAGTCAATACAATTATTTGTTAACCACAAAAGGCCCCAGCAGTTTATTTTATTTCCGTTATTCTCACTTGTAAAGTGTTGTCGAAATAAACTAGGTAAATGTTGTACTCCCTTTGCCCCAAGAAATGTATCGTGTGTGACGAGTTGAAGTTTTTATTATTGTACAAATATAATTTTTTGCTCTCTCCTAATAATCAAGTACTTTCCATAATGGCCCGTTCCAAATTAAGTGTCGCATTTCTTAGTTAAATTTTACCGTGGTACAAACAATTTACAAACCAGTAGAGCACATTTGTTAAATGTTTGACAAGTTAACTGAGGCACTTATTACAGGACAAAGGGAGTAGTTCTCTGAATATGTGCATTTCTCTCTGCGCTCGTTAGATAATTAGCATTTACTCCCTCCGTCCCACCTCAACTTGCAAAGCTTACCCCAGTATGTGTCCCACTAAAATTTGCAAAATCCAAAAACGAAAAGTTTTTATTACTTAATAAATAGTGGGTCCCACTTGTCATACTCACAACAACTAGCTACTTACTATTTCCTACCTCACTTTCTCTGTCCTACCCTATTATCCACGCTCACAACACCTTAATATTATATACTCCCTCTTAATTCCTTTGCCTTACTAGGGATGGTAACATGTCAGGTTCGGGTCGGAATTTCACTCACAAGCACAAATAAAGATATAAAATATAGGAAAATATTAAATATATTTCACCTATATTTTGTATTAAACTTTTATTTAGTGGTCGGGTCTGGTTTTTGTCGGGTTAACATCATGATCCGAACCCGATCCGAGTCCGCCCGGGTTTTAAAAATTGCAAACCAACCCTGATTTTTTCGGATCGGATCACCTCGCCTCACCTTTGGTTCGGACAAATTGCCACCCCTAGCTATGACGGGTTTTTTGCAAGTTGAGGTAGGGCGAAGGGAGTATTTAAAATTTAACAAAGGTTGATAAAAGTTGAAGATTTGAAGCTTCAACTTTCTAAATGCGCCTCTCTTCGCTTTCCCTTTTTCTTTTCTGGGTACAAACAGAATCAACAAACGTGACTCTTTTGAGGGAAGGAATTAGTAATTTAGTACTACAAAATATGCTAGTTTATGCTTTATCTTTCATTATGCAATATGGCAGTATGTTAATGACAATTTATTTGCATAGTGATGCAAGAGTTATGTGGGATCAGAAGACTGGACGCTCCCGTGGGTTCGGATTTGTCTCTTTCCGAAATCAACAGGTGACATTTACGGGCCAGTGTAATGCTCTTCTGAGTTAAGTTTTTCTAGGTTTGAAGTGATAAATGACACTGTTTAATGTTTTTTCAGGATGCTCAAAGTGCAATAAATGATCTAACCGGTATGAATGATGTGAAAAATACTTATTTTTCTTGATGTTTAGAACCATCCTTGCACACACAAGCGCTTACAAGAAAATGCACTCTAAACAATCTAGTTGAACTGAACAGATCCTGCTTCATTTGCTTTTGGTCCATTTATCATGAACATGAATTTTATATATTCAGGAAAGTGGCTGGGTAGCCGACAAATACGTTGTAATTGGGCTACAAAAGGTGCTGGTACTAGTGATGACAAGGGATCGGATGCTAAAAGTGTGGTAGAACTAACGACTGGCTCAGGTCTGTCATCTTGACAATCTTGTGCAAGCTTTAAAGTTAAATTATTATGTACTATAATTATTATTTGTCACAATGTGGATTTGGTATGTTGTATAGTTTGTTGGTATTGAGAACATAGCAATCTAGTGTTTAAAGATTAAGTTTCTGGGTCCCCTTGTGGTTTATGTTTTTGCTGATGCTTTAAGTATATATGATGGCCATTTTACCTACATTTTTTTGTCTCACTTTGCAGAAGATGGGAAAGAGCCTGCAAATAGTGATGCTCCAGAAAATAACCCGCAGTACACCACTGTTTACGTGGGAAACCTTGCTCCAGAGGTAACAACTATCTTTGTCCAATAAATTGGATAAGCAATCCCACAATAACCCATTGTTCATGTACCTTGTGCTGTGGCCAATAGGTTAAAAATGACATTGCAGGGGAGCTCCTAAAACATTCTTTAAGTAATGAGGTTTAGTAACTGCTTGACAGCTATGATCTCATAATTTTATATTGCATTTGCAGGTAACCCAACTGGAGCTTCATCGTCACTTCCATGCTCTTGGGGCTGGAGTAATTGAGGAGGTTCGTGTGCAGCGTGACAAAGGATTTGGTTTTGTGAGATACAGTAACCATGCTGAGGCAGCTCTTGCCATTCAGATGGGAAATACTCAGTCTATTCTGTATGGTAAACAGATTAAGGTGCGAGATCGTTGTGCATATAGTTTCAACATTTTTGTGTTGGTTTAAGCAACTTTTACATCCAATGTAACTAGTGTTGCGAGTCAGTTTCCTAGGATACTGACATCCATAAAAGTTCTTTTAGGTGACTTTGAATTTGATAAAATTAAGTGGAAAAACTCCATTTTTGTCCATCGTACATTTGGGCGTGTTTCATTTTTACCATTAAGCTTCATTTTTTTTTTCATTTTTACCATCGTAATACAAACAATAGTGTCATTTTATAACAAATTTGAGTATGAAATGTCACCCTTGTTTGTGATATGGTGGTTAAAATGAAATAATTTGGGCTAAACTATCATATTTGGGTGTAAAATAAAATGACACCATTTTTGTGGTACGATGGTAAAAAATGAAAAAATAATGTTCAATGGTAAAAGTGAAACACATTCCAAAGTGTAGGATGGACAAAAACGGAGTTTTCTCAAATTAAGTGAATTTAAGTTTTCTTTTTAGATATGCTGCATTTATAAGCTTGTGTCGTCCTGGTGTAGAACTTCGTTGCTGAGGTCTTGTCTAGTCATCAGAGAATTGCTTTTTCATGTTCCAGTTTGTTTCTTTTTCACATATATTTCTTGAAACTCTTTCTTGATGGTGGTGAGATTAATAGTTATGGGTTGATTGTTTTGGTTGTTTTCAGTGCTCATGGGGAAGCAAGCCGACACCAGCAGGAACAAGCTCAAACCCGCTCCCGCCACCTGCACCGGCTCCATTGCTTTCAGCCATTGACCTTTTGGCTTATGAGCGACAACTAGCTATGAGCAAGATGGGAGGTATGCATGCCCTTATGCACCCACAAGGCCAGCATCCAATGAAGCAAGCAACCATGGGAATGGGGGCCGCCGGAGCAAGCCAGGCCATTTACGATGGTGGCTTCCAGAATGTTGCTGCTGCCCAGCAACTCATGTATTACCAGTGAGAGAGTTACGTAGTTTGTCGATGGTTTCTTTTCTCGTCTGCCTTTGCATGCCTTGTTTGAGTTCCTAAAAATCTTTAGGAGGCTTTTCTCATTTTTATTTATGTTTTCTTTCCATTTTTTTCCAACGCAGGCTGTTGTCCTATCTCTTTCTGTATGGCCTGTCATCTGTATGTAACACATAATGTATGCTTTTATATTCTCTGTTAAGTAGTGATGAGTGAGTGCCTACTAGACTAGTATTGAAGTTGGCTTACCAGTAATGCTTATTGAGTAGTTTAGGTATTCCTCTTGCAATGTTTAAGCTCATTACCGAAAGTTTGCTCGAGGTGGTTACTAGATTTTCAATGAATTTGTTGTCTGGAAGTGAGGTCATTGCTTTTAATATTCTTTGTTTAAGCTCCTCGGACAGATTGATCCTTTTTGGATAACTCATACGTCTTTCCAAGATGAATGTTCAATATTATTTTTCAACTTTGTACATTTAGGGCTCGTTTGGTAGGCCAATAGGATTAACATGTATTAATAGGGAGGAGGTTATTAATTCAGGGATTAATAATATCACCATTTTTTTATGCTTATCTGGGTTGTACTTTGGATAATTACTACGATTGCATTTAATCTACCAAACATACTTTTATTGGACTAATAATTCTATCTGATCATTTATCGACCTACCAAACGGCCCCTTATTGTATATTTTTGTTCATAATTGATTAAGAACAAAAATATGGACATTGATTTTGGAAGGGAGGGAGAACTTGTCTTTCATTTGAGCTCATCCACAGCATATAATTTGGTCTTTCAAGTTGGTTAATAGTTTGAAATTCATCATGTTATGGGCCATAATAAGGCCTTCCATTGACAATACACAGGTTCATAATGCAAAAAGAAAAATCTGCAGCTACATACAAAAAAAAAGAAAAAAAAGGATTACCCCACAAGGAGATTGAAGTACAACAACAAGCCCTCCATGGAAACTCTACAAAATATTCTGAATCTGAAAATTTTGCAGCTCAGTGTTGCTCCAACCTTGCAGTATATTGATCATAGAAGGTACCATACCAGCTCGCTCCAAATCTCCAAGCTCAGTATAACAATCAGCTATTGCACCATAAGCTTCCGTTCCGTGTTACCAGAATCCTCACCTACTTTTTTCGAGGTTGCAAGAACCATGGAGTGATATTTGCCCTGCCTTTGCAGCGAGGCTCCTGAAATACAAAGATTCAAACTCAGATGCAGTTTGTCTTAGAATTTTTCCTTCAGTAACTGTGTCCAATTTTTATTTTATTTTTATAAAATTGGGTTGACAAACGTAGTTATGTAGAACTATATGCACGATAAACCCAACTATTGATGTGATCTATTTTGTGAGCTTGTGCCTTTAGCCCAAAGGAAGCCCCTTATTTTTTTTAATTTTTTTTTTTTGGTGAGAAAAATAAGCTTTAGGGAAGGTCATCTTGGGGTCCTTACATACTCCCTACGTCACATTCGAAATAGGATTGTGTGGAAGGACATGAGGATTAAAGAAAAGTGTTAGTGTAGTAGGTGTTGTGATTATGAAAAGTAAGGCAGAAGAGAGAAGGTGGGGTAGAGAATAATAAATAGATAGTTATTGTGACTATGACAAGTGGGCCCCATTAATAAAACATTTCAATTTTGGGGTTGACCTATTTCGAATGGAACACCCAAATTGGCAAAACGTCCTAATTATTAGGTGTTAGGTCCTTCTCCATGCTAACCTTGACTAAATGAGTCCCATCCCTAGAAAATAGTATCAACTTTATCCCAGATGTCTAATACAACTATACTATCATTATATTGTAATCTAAATTTCTAATTTTTTTGTCCCAAAATGAATGAATGTCCAATTTTTGGAGAAGTTACTACATCATCCCTCATCATACAACAAGTTCTAATTCTCACTCATACTCATGATGCAATATGGTGAGATCATTAAGGGTTTATATGTACTTATGTTGCTAAACATGCTCAAGTTTAAGTGTTTAACCATTTTGCAAACGTCCCTCGAAGTGAAATTTGGACATTCTGGGTGAGATCCTAATTTTCCCCAAAGTTTGAACCGAGTGGAATTCTATTGGAGGAATTTGAACCGAAAGAAAAAAAAATGGACTTTGGAACTTGTACCAAAAAGAAATCAAAATAGGAATATTCCATGAGGCCCCCACCCCAAATCATTCTCCATAAAAGACGAGGCGATATCCAAAAGTCCACACTCAAACTCAAACATAGGCCATGATCAAAATTACATAAAAACCCAAAACCTAGGTATAAGAGTAATTTTAGTCAAATACCTTTGGGTACAGTATTGTATTGCTTAATAAAATATGAGACTTTTTTTATTATTTTTAAGAAAAGGTGAAAAAAATTGAAAAAAAAAATACTCTTATACCTTCGGGCACAAGAGCGACGGGCAGGGGTCATGTGTAAGCGTGAGTTTCTGTGAAATTTTGCATTTCGCCGGGGCTTTTATGGGTTTGTTATGTTGCCCAGGGGTCCTAGAGTCTATGGGCATCAAAATAAGGAAATATGAGAAACCTAAGCCCCTTGCAGCCTTCTCCTTTGTTGGATCATTAATTTTTTGAGCAATCTCAAGGGCTGTCTTGAACTCGTGAAATGCCTTCTCTGGATCTTGGTTTCCCAAAAATTTCTTCCCATTTTTCAGCCGTGATATTAAATCCTGCTTCTTTGGATCAACAATCACTTCATTCTCTGTAATTCTATTAGCTCCAACAGTAGCATAACTTAAAGCTGGCGCATAAGACTCGATCTTAGCTTGCCTCTTTAGAGCCGCATTGATCTGTCGCAGCTGTTCATTTAGACGCTGCAGTTCTCCTTTTCGCTGTTGAGCAAGCAGTCCTGAACACAAAGCATGGATTGATCATCATCAAACTTCAAATTAAAAAAAAATAAAAAAAATTGAGAATTAACATGAGATTTGAGGTACCTTACCTCCAACAGTGCCCCCCACGAGTGCTACAAATAGCAGCAGGGGCATATTCATTAGACGTGACCAAAAAATGAACCGGATCGGCTAACCGGCCGGTTTTTAACCAGTCAAAACCTCCATCAAATCGGTTAACGCGATTAACCGGTTAAACCGTAACCGAATTTTTTAAGGTTCGGTTAAGTTTGGAATTTTTTGAAAACCGGTCAACCGTCGGTTAAAACCGACGGTTAACTGCCGGTTAAACCGTCAATTTGAAAAAAAATGAATTTAACTGATGGAATGTTCAATAACCGGTGGAAGAGTTGACATTATAATTGAATCGGATAGAGTAATTGAGACGGCTGAGGGAGCAGGTGATGCAGGAGCTTGATCGGTTGAAGGGAGCAGACCAGCTGAGGGGACTTGATCGGTTGAGGCCTTGAGGGAAGAGGACCGATTGGATAGGTTTGATAGGTTAGGGGAGAGGGACCAGTCACAACAGCTTGACCGGTTATAGGAGGAATATCAGCAATCCTTAGTCTCCTCCTCAGAACTTGAAAAAGAAAAAAAATTTAAAAAAACGGTTAACCGGTAAACCGTAAAACCGAAACCGGCTAAGACGGTTAACCAGTTCGGTTGGGATTTTTAGAGGTTGGAACCGCCGGTTCGGTAACCGAAAACCGCCGGTTAACCGAACCGGCCACGTCTAATATTCATGTCAAAAATGGATTGAATGGCTTCACAAGTCTCTGCCAGGGTATCTAAAGGAGTAGCTAAGAACAATGCACCTGTGAGAACTAGTCTCATTGGGATGGATCTTATAAGCCCCATTGTCTGTCAAAGTGATGAGACCCAATTAAGTATTAATGAGAACACGTCTTAGCAACGGCAAAAGTTACATTTACTTTGTGAAGGTATACTTCTGTAAGGGGTTATCATATAGAAAAAAATCCAAATATTGTGTACAACGCCACATCAGCATAAGAAATATAGGGAAATTATTGTTAAGGAAATAGATATCTCCTAATTCTTTGTATATCTAGTTTCCTTATTCTCTTGTATTTAGTTTCCTAATTGTACAAAGTACAATATGAATAGGATTAGGATTCTTGTGCTCTTGTATATATATACTCTATTATCAATACAAAAAATCAAGACTTTCAAGCACCAAATTATTGATCTTCTATTCTCTAATATGGTATCAAAGCAGAGATCCTAAACCCTAAAACTGCCTACCAGAGGACCGCAGCCACATCAATGGCCTCCTCCTCCGATTTCTCTCCTATACCCAACTCTGTTGACCCAACAAACCCCTTATTATGGTATCCCTCAACCAAACCCGCAACACCCACCAAGGCAAGTGTCAATGGTGTCGAAAAGTTGGTCGTACCCTCTCCTACTGCCACGCCTTCCGCAGAAAATATCCCAACGCCAATGTACCGTCCCCACCACAAAACAACAACCCTCGTCCCAACTCTTCAAATCGCCAACCATCCACCCACTCTCTCTATGCCTCCACTACCTCCTCTCCTGCTCCTCATCTCAATTGGCTCCTGTTGGAAATGGATAACGGAAAGTTAAGTTTAACTTAACGTTGATCTAGTTTCTAACGGAAGTTCGTTATGTGTTAACGGAACTAGTTACAAATGATAATCTACATTTGTTGTAGATTATATATATAACTCATTTAATGTCTCAAAAACATTTCCGTGTGAATGAGAAATTAATGACAAATGATTTGTAACTTAAATATTGGGTCAAAGTGTGTTTTGGGTTGGTCCCAAAATTGGTGTGGACTTGTTGTGGCTAAAGGGCTGACGAGCAGGCTGAAGAAGCTTCTGCACGGCCGTGCAAGTGTCTAGGACACGGCCGTGCACCGTGCCTTGCCTTGCCACTCGACCGTGCAGAGCCATGAACTCGACCGTGCATATTGCCTTGCACGGCCGTGCAGTTCATTGGACACGGCCGTGCAAGTGCTGTTATACCCGAAAAGTTGTGACTTTTCAAGGGAAAAGCCACCAAACCCTTTGATTCTCTTTATATATTTCCCCTCCGAATTTCAATTTACACATATACAGTCATTTGAGCCTTCCAACCCTCTAGAGAGATAGATTAACATAGCCAAATCATATCATCTTGTTGCATCAAATCTTTTCAAGTCCAAAGTTCAAAACATTGAGTTGTTCGTTAGATTAGTTATATTGGAGTGCTCCTTATAACTAATAGTTAAGTCGTTTTATCTTACGAGAGTTTTGTTATTCAACCGTAAGCACCTGTGCGGGACAAATAACTCTTACGGAGATTGTATATAATACAAGACTCGACTTGTTTCCAGTTTTCCCAATCTCCGTTATTTTCTCCGTCAGATTTTCTGTTAAGTTCTTGAGAAGCCATACATAAAGTCCAACAATCGTAAGAGTTATTTTCCGCTTCTTCAAGATTATCAAGAGATGGCAAACGAGAAAGACACCACTTCATCTAGTCAAGGGAATGTGACGCCTCCTCCACAAGGTGATACTACATTCAACAATGTTGCTCCCGTTCCTACAACTCATCACATCAGTCATGGTGAGAAACCCGCGAAATTCACCGGTGTGGATTTCAAGAGATGGCAACAGAAGATGCTCTTCTACTTGACCACCCTAAGCTTGCACCGCTTCTTAAAGGAAGATCCTCCGGCGGTAGAAAAAGGTGATCCGGACCCCCAAAGGCAAATGGCAAAGGAGGCTTGGTCTCACGGTAATTTTCTTTGTAAGAATTATATCTTAAATGGACTTGACGATGCACTATACAATGTGTATAGTACAGTCGAGTTAGCCAAGGCGTTGTGGGACACCTTGGAAAGGAAGTACAAGATCGAGGATGCCGGGTCAAAGAAATTTGTCGTCGGTAAGTATCTTGACTTTATGATGGTCGATTCCAAATCGGTAACAACTCAAGTAGATGAATTCCAAATCATTCTACATGGGCTTGATGCCGAAGGGATGATCATGAATGATCCATTTAAGGTGGCTTCTATTATTGAAAAGTTGCCTCCTTCGTGGAAGGACTTCAAGAACTATCTCAAGCATAAACGCAAGGAGATGTCCTTGGAAGACATTGTTGTTCGTCTTCAAATAGAAGAGAACAATAGAATGAATGAGGCCAAAGTTGCTAAAGGCAAGATGGAGGCTAAGGTCAATCTCGCCGAGGCTAGCACGAGTGGCACAAAGAGAAAGCATTCCGAAACCGCCGGAATGCTAAGAAAGGGAAGAAGAAGACCTCTAAAAGGTTCAAGGGGTCGTGCTATAATTGTGGCAAACCGGGCCACTTGTCAAGGGATTGTCGTCTCCCGAAGAAAGAGGCGAACAATGTTGACCATATGGATCTAGACTTTGCAGCGGTTGTCTTTGAAGCCAACGTTGCAAATTTGGTGGAGAACCCTAAAGCATGGTGGATAGATACCGGTGCTACCCGCCATATTTGTGGTAACAAGGAAAGTTTCTCCTCCTATACTCCCATCTCCGGAAGAAAGCTTTACATGGGAAATTCTGCGACCTCCGATGTTCAAGGCATTGGAAACGTGATTTTGAAGATGACTTAGGAAAAGAAGTAACCTTGTTGGATGTGCTGCATGTTCCAGACATCCGTAAAAATTTAGTGTCCGGCGCTTTGCTTAGTAAGGCCGGTTTTAGACTAGTATTCGAATCCGACAAATTTGTACTAACCAAGAATGGTTTGTTTCTTGGAAAAGGTTACCTCGAGGAGGGCCTTTTTAAAATGAATGTAATGACCGTAATCCGCCAAGAGTGCGATGAATAAAAGTTGTGTTCCTTATGTTTACTTGTCGGAAAGTTCTAATTTATGGCATGATAGATTAGGACATGTAAACCTCGACACCATTAAGAAATTAGCGAGACAAGATTTAATCCAAATGACTAAATCCGACTCGACTAATAGGTGCGAAGTTTGTGTTGAGGCAAAAATGACTAAGTCACCATTTAATGCCATACAAAGAAACACGACTCCTCTCGAGTTAATTCACACCGACATATGTGATTTAAAACTAGTGCAAACTCGAGGAGGTAAAAGGTACTTCATTACATTTATAGATGATTGCACTAAGTACTGCTATGTTTATCTCTTAAGAAGTAAGGATGAAGCCTTAGGGGCTTTTGAGACTTATAAGAAAGAAGTTGAGAATCAACTTAACTTGAAAATTAAGAAAATTAGAAGCGATAGAGGTGGAGAATATGAAGCACCGTTTGAAGGATTATGTTGGGAATCCGGCATAATTCATCAAACAACGGCTCCATATACCCCTCAATCTAATGGAGTTGCTGAACGCAAAAACCGTACTCTCAAGGAGATGATGAACGCGCTTTTGATAAGTTCAGGTTTACCCGACAACTTGTGGGGGGAAGCAATACTCACTTCTAATTATGTTCTTAATAAAATACCCAAGGAAGGTATTGACAAAACACCCTATGAAATGTGGCATAATCATAGGCCATGTTTTAAATACCTTAAAGTGTGGGGGTGTTTGGCCAAGGTTGAAGTACTTAAGCCTAAACAAGTCAAGATTGGCCCAAAGACCATTGACTGTGTTTTTATTGGATATGCCAATAATAGTAGTGCCTATCGGTTTATAGTGCATAAATCGGACATTCCGGATATGCACGTAGGAACTACTATAGAATCAAGGAATGCGGTATTCTTTGAAAACATTTTTCCGGTTAAGGACAGGAAAGATGTAGGTTCTAATAAGAGAACACATGAGTCTACATCCAGTCCTTCTCAAATAGAAGATGAAGAACCGAGACGTAGCAAAAGGGCAAGAGTGGAAAAGACTTTTGGTCCTGATTTTCTATCTTACATGTTAGAAAACGAACCATCAACCGTTAAAGAAGCTTTGTCCGGTCAGGATAGTTCATTACGGAAGGAAGCTATTAACGGTGAAATAGAATCCATAATGCTCAACAATACTTGGGAATTAGTTGATCTCCTCCAGTTGCAAACCATTAGGTTGCAAATGGATCCTTAAACGGAAGTATAAGGCGGATGGATCTATCGAAAAGTATAAAGCTAGGCTAGTTGCCAAAGGCTTTAGACGAGAAGAGGGATATGATTTCTTCGATACATACTCCCTGTCACAAGGATCACATCTATTCGTGTTCTCATAGCTATTGCGGCGGTGCATAATCTTGAGATACACCAAATGGATGTGAAGACCGCTTTCCTAAATGGAGAACTTGATGAAGAAATTTACATGGAACAACCCGAAGGGTTCGTGGTTCCCGGTAAAGAACGAAAGGTGTGTAAACTTGTAAAGTCCTTGTATGGACTAAAACAAGCACCTAAACAATGGCATGAGAAGTTCGACATAACTATGTTATCGAATGGATTCAAGATTAATGAATGTGACAAATGTGTCTACATTAAAGGAACATCTCGAATCATTCGTTATCGTTTGTCTTTATGTAGACGACATGCTCATAATGGGAAGTAATCATGATTTAATCATGAATACCAAAGGCATGTTAAAGAAGAACTTTGACATGAAAGACATGGGATTAGGCGATGTAATATTAGGGATAAAGATCTCTAGAACATCCGAAGGATTAGTTCTTTCACAATCCCATTACCTAGAGAATGTTCTTCGGAAATTCAATGTCTTTGATGACCCTCCGCTTAAGACACTGTAGACTTGGCTCTACATTTAGCCAAGAACAAAGGGGAGCCAAGCTTCTCAACTAGAATATGCAAGAATAATTGGCTCGATGTACTTAACAAATTGTACTCGTCCGTACATTGCATATTCGGTGAAAGCAAACTAAGTAGGTTCACAAGCAATCCTAGTACCGATCATTGGAAAGCTCTAATGAGAGTACTAAGATATTTAAAGTATACATTAAACCATGGGATACTTTACAATAAATATCCAGCAAGTATTAGAAGGATACGTGATGCCAGTGGATATCGGACACGAAAGACTCTAAATCCACAAGTGGATATGTATTCACTATAGGTGGAGGAGCAGTGTCATGGAAATCCTCCAAACAAACGTGTATAGCCGTATCCACAATGGAATCCGAGTTTATCGCGTTGGATAAAGCCGGGGAAGAAGCGTAATGGCTTAAGAACTTCTGGAGGATGTTCCTTGTTGGAGCGAGCACATTACTTTCTTTGTACTAATCCATTGTGATAGTCAATCGGAATTGGAAGGGCACGAGAATAGTATGTACAATGGTAAGTCTAGACATATTCGTCGTAGACACAATACCATTAGACAGTTGATCAAGAATGGCGTTATCACCATTGATTATGTAAAATCATGTGATAACTTAGCGGATCCATTTACCAAAGGAATAAATCGAGATCAACTGTATAAACCGTTAAGGGAATGGGTTTAAAACCCACAACAAAAGGCTTATAGCGGACACTCAACCTTGAGAAATGGAGATCCCGTGCCCTTGGTTCAATGAGACAACCAAGTTATAAGTTCTAGTAGAGTTACTTGGAAACAACAACTCGGTTTATTAACCCGAAAATGTTGAATACTCATTCCCGTAACATCCAAGTACAAGCACACGCACAGTTGGTAAGGTTAAGTTGAGAAAACTTTTAATGATTTCTATACCTACGGGTGGAGTAGTGCATGATACTCCTTATAGTGAGAATCACCTATATAAGTGAGAGGTAATAAGGCCGCCTCTAAATGAACGCTTATGAATGAGATACGGTCCAGGGCCAAAATGGACAAAACGTGAGAACAACAATTGTTAGAGCTGTTATTATGTGAGTATTATTGTCTTGGTATACACCCGACAATCATCGGTTCAAAGCGACTCGCTACCAAATGGCTAGTATATCCGATAATATTTCACTAGGGAAGATTCAAGGCCACAAGCTATCTATCCCGATGTAATAATAGTTCGCAGGAACTTTGGACGAATTTGCATACATGCATTAATTGTCATTCATGTGGGGGATTGTTGGAAATGGATAACGGAAAGTTAAGTTTAACTTAACGTTGATCTAGTTTCTAACGGAAGTTCGTTATGTGTTAACGGAACTAGTTACAAATGATAATCTACATTTGTTGTAGATTATATATATAACTCATTTAATGTCTCAAAAACATTTCCGTGTGAATGAGAAATTAATGACAAATGATTTGTAACTTAAATATTGGGTCAAAGTGTGTTTTGGGTTGGTCCCAAAATTGGTGTGGACTTGTTGTGGCTAAAGGGCTGACGAGCAGCCGAAGAAGCTTCGCACGGCCGTGCGAAGTGTCTAGGACACGGCCGTGCACCGTGCCTTGCCTTGCCACTCGACCGTGCGAGCCATGAACTCGACCGTGCATATTGCCTTGCACGGCCGTGCAGCTTCATCGGACACGGCCGTGCAAGTGCTGTTATACCCGAAAAGTTGTGACTTTTCAAGGGAAAAGCCACCAAACCCTTTGATTCTCTTTATATATTTCCCCTCCGAATTTCAATTTACACATATACAGTCATTTGAGCCTTCCAACCCTCTAGAGAGATAGATTAACATAGCCAAATCATATCATCTTGTTGCATCAAATCTTTTCAAGTCCAAAGTTCAAAACATTGAGTTGTTCGTTAGATTAGTTATATTGGAGTGCTCCTTATAACTAATAGTTAAGTCGTTTTATCTTACGAGAGTTTTGTTATTCAACCGTAAGCACTCGCAAGGGACAAATAACTCTTACGGAGATTGTATATAATACAAGACTCGACTTGTTTCCAGTTTTCCCAATCTCCGTTATTTTCTCCGTCAGATTTTCTGTTAAGTTCTTGAGAAGCCATACATAAAGTCCAACAGCTCCTTGACAGCGGTGATACACATCATGCCACCAATGACCTCAACAATCTCTCTCTCCATTGTCCCTTTGATGGCACTGATGAACTCGTCATTGGCGATGGATCCGGCCTACCCATCTCAAACATTGGTTCTACTTCTCTCCTCACTCCTTGCTCTTCCTTTAAATTTAATCATGTTCTTCATGTTCCTAATTTGTCTCGCAATATTATCTCTATCTCTAAATTGTGTCAAGATAACAACGCCTCTATCACTTTCTCCTCTGATTCCTTTGTTGTTAATGACAATCACATCGGGGCAATCCTCTTACAAGGTCTTCCTAAATTCGGCGTCTATGAGTGGCATCCCGTTCACTCCGCTTCCGTCTCTTACCTTCACTAAATTGTCCCTTTTCCATTTTACCCTTAAAAAAAAAAAATTATTAAAAAAAAAAAAAAAAAAAAAAACGTGTTCTTGAACTTGAACACTGGCTTTTACATGTAGATTCATATACATACTGACCAAGCCGCCAAATCTCGAACCAGCAAAACATAGCAAGTTCCATCCTCGCCCCGAGCCTGGACTGGCTGAGCTTAGCAATCACGGTCGCAAATTATAAGCTTTAGCTTACAACCGCGTTCCTTCTTCCCGGAACTCAATTCATTCATACCCTCTCTCCTAAATCTCCCCAAAGCAACTTCAATTTCTAGGTCTTCTTCTCTCTCTATATATACACCAATTCATGCTCTGATGTATATAATGCTGTAAAATACAGAACGACAGTGATGGATCTTTTGATTTTTTTGTTCCAATTTAGGTTAATTTGACCTTCTTCGATTCACTCCTTCCCCAATTCAATTGTTGAACAATGGGGGTTTCTTTTAAGATTTCTAAGAAAGGTACTAGGTTTTGCCCTAAACCGGTTGACAATCCTGTTAATGTTGCCCCCGACGACGAAGACGACGGCCAACCGGTGTCCTCCAAGATTCAATCTTCTTCTTCTGCTTTCACATCTGCTCGAAAGCTTTCGGTATTTGTTCTTTTC
The DNA here is from genome assembly GCA_022495995.1 of Adenophora triphylla var. japonica. NCBI lineage: Eukaryota > Viridiplantae > Streptophyta > Magnoliopsida > Asterales > Campanulaceae > Adenophora > Adenophora triphylla. The sequence goes on along the minus strand of JAFEMH010000151.1, from coordinate 376,651 downwards.
TGTCATTTTCATTAGTTGAATTATCATATTTTGTTGGATATGTAATCAATGGCTTTAAGTCCAAATCTAGTTAAATTGTAGCTGGTCACCGATGATTCTGATTGTTTTTTTTTTTCTGGGTTTGCTTGTGTTATAGACCTACCACGAAAAGCTTTGATCGATAGAGCTGCTAGATTTCCAATTTTAAATAGGCTTAGCTTCGATAACTGCAAGGATCTTTTTATTCTTTTAAGATATTATTATAATTATTCATTATTATTATTATTGTGATTATTATTATTTATCTTTCTTTTTTTTTGTGTGTGAAAGCAGCTCTTGTAAGTTGTGAACCTTTCATTTTTCAAAATATGTTATCCCTAAATGCCAAGTCTTTTGCTTGTTTTAGAGGTTTCTTGATGGGTCGGGGAAATTCTGGTGATGAATGAATGTGTAATGATTTTGATTCCTAGTGCTGTATGTATTTAGGCTAACGGGAACGAGAAATCAAAACAAAAAATAATGTATCCCCATAACCCTATTCTTTTTGAGTATCTGGTGGATTGTTCTTCCTCTCCATAATGGAAGTTGTTTACTGTTTTATATATGTTCTTCGTTTGGTCTTAGGTTAGGCTTTTTGCCAGACAAGAATTTGGTGTGTCAAGTGATAGTAATGCTTCAACCGCTTGATTCAATATGTTCACTGTCCCTTATTCCATAATGTATGTTATTTTATGATATAGGCTGATGTCACTGATGCTAGTGAGGACGATGATGGAATTTCAGGTATTTAATCTCTTATGAGCAAATATTGCTTTTTGATAAGCAACGCCATTTGATTTCTGACAAGTTGCTTTCCATGCTTTACATGAATATTCATTTTACTTTCTATGTTTGCCAGATTCGGAGGTTTCCTTCACATTAAACATTTTCCCAGATGGATATTCGATGGGAAACCCCTCAGAGGTCTGTTGTAATTGATTTGAACTTTTGCATCAACCGAATAAAACGAATGAAAAGAGCATACATTTACGAGCATTTGGCACTCATAACAACTAATTATGTATATTTATGCATTTTTAGAATGAAGTTACGCTCCAGAATATGGCGCAAGGCATCCCTAAGTTTTTGCATCCATATGATAGGGCATCTGACAGTCTATTCTCTGTAAGTTCTCATTTAGTATCGTTCTTTTCTAAGCTTGGGGTGCTGGTCAGGCATCTTAAATTTTGTTTCTTGCGCTGCAGTTTCAATATTTAAAATATAGCAAATCTTGTAGCTTGTGTTGATTCACCTGTTTAATATTTTGTGTTGTCAACTTTTTTGAAATTATTAAATTTTGGTTGTTTGTTACCTCTTGTCTCTGGAATAGTTCTGGTTTCAACCTCCAATATTCTTACAGTTAGCATTGACTTGTCTTAAAGGAACTTTTTCCTTATATTAATTACTCTATTTATCATGCACTCAGGCAATCGAATGTGGCCAAATTCCCGGAGATATCCTTGATGATATACCCTGCAAGTACATTAATGGGACAATTGTTTGCGAGGTGAGTTATCAGATATCGGTTTAAAACTTTCTGATGAATTTACTGCAAGACGATGGCATGGGCTGTCAAACATGGATAGGAAGCAATATTATGTTGCGAAATCTGTAGTTGCATCTAATATGTTAAACAAAGAGCGTGTTTGTGAAGCCATTCCACGTCGGATTTCATATATTTCCCTGAAAGCTTGGTTACTATTACTAAGTTAAAGTAATAATCTCCAGATGCGTCCTCATTATGTTATTTGGTGTATCTCTTACGATATCTTTGACTAGTTATTCCAGGAGGGCCTTTCTATTCAAGTTTCATCACGTTCTTTGATTTGCCACCATTGCCCTCTCAAAGTCTCCAACTACATTGAAAAATATGCATAAATTACCATCACTCGGCAAATGTGAGATAGAGAATGAAAACAACATAAATGCGAGGGTAAATTTTTCTTCTCAAGTTTCATCATGTTCTTTGATTTGCCAACATTGCCCTCTCAAAGTCTCCAACTACATTGAAAAATATGCATAAATTACCATCACTACTACAATCAGTTAAAAATAATTTCGACAAATGTGAGATAGAGAATTAAAACAACATAAATGCGAGGGTTATTTTTTATTTATTTATCTGTGTCTATATGCAGCAAGAATCGAATGAGGTAATATGGGTTAGATTTTCAGAAAGAGGGAGGCATGCTTACTTTACAACTTAAATTGGACTGGACTGGAGAATCTGTTAATAAAAGACTAACCTGCACCAACAACATACTCCTCTTCAGCCCATAAAAATGACGCGTTTTGAGTCATTCTTGAAGATAATCAATCCACCTTTTTCGTTACGTCATGAGATATATTATTACAAACCTGAAGTTAATGTGTATTGGAACACAATATTAGTTGATTCAACATGCTGCTGCAATAGAAAGGATGAAAGTGAAACAATGTGAAAGGAGATAAACCATTTGGCAGCCTTCCGGATAATTTCATTACCAAAGACCAAATTTGAACCTATCACCCATGCAGGAAGTAGTTGCTCTATAGGGTAATTGAGCATTCAAATGACCTACTTTCTTAGCTGAAGCTCAAGACAGGACTCCTAACCAGACAAAAATATACTGGTCGAGGGAACTATATAGTCCCTACTATACCCTGCGATGCAATACGGAACCCGTCTTAAACAGACTAAATACTTGAAGAAATCTGTATTTTTTTTCATTGGAAAACAATTTGAAAAGATGTCCTACAATGTGATGGTGGCTTGTTCTTTTTTGTAAAAGGGGGGGGGGGGTTAGGAGCTGCAGACGATATTTAGAAAAAATAATAATTACGGTTAAATGACAGTGGATTAAGACAAGTGATCATTGGTCATATAAAAGAGTTGGCTTAAATGCTTGTGGTGATGGATTGAAGTTATCTGACAGTCTGGTGGCAATGTCTCATGTAAGCTATATTCCTGTAAATGGCTGTGATTCTGATGAGATATGTGTCATGCACGTTGAGAGCTACTCCAAATTCATCTAATACTTCTATGTCATATTCCTTGCACAAGCTACCGATGCCATAGATATCCAAAAAGATCTAGGCTGTTCGGTTCTTCTATAGGCTTTGATTCTGGCACGAGAGGCATGGAGATAGAGTTTGAAAAAGGCAGATTCTTGATGGATGAACAGAAATAGATGGAAGCTAAGCATGAAAAGAAATATATCAATTCAATCATTACATTTTCAGGATACTGTTGGTATTTTTTGTACATAATAGCCTCCTTGCAGTATTACCGGGTAAGAGATAATCTCCCTCCCCTGGAATTTTGTAGAAGTAACAGATGGAATTAGGTAACAAGACTGCCATGTGGTATGTGAATAGAGCCCACAATCTTTTCCATCCGCCTTTGATCATGTATGCTTTATTGTTTATTTTATAACAAATTTCGACATGCATCCTTTCTGATTCTTATTTCCTTTATATATAAATAAAGTCCAGAACCTTTAATATTTTCCTCAAATAATTATCTTTAATACCAAACATTCAGGAAAATTGTACCCAAAACTGCTTGTTTGGCACATTTGTGTTTGCTTGCGATAGTTTATGCGCATGAATGGTCATGTCTGTGCTAGGCTGTATATCAAAAATAATAAGCTGTATGGCTTTGAAAAGCTATAGTTTTGCAGTATAGTGATATTGTGGTCTTACAATGATCAGAGTAGACTCACGTTGCCTACTCCACTTCTTTCGTTTTATGTGACATTTTGATGGATAAGAACATAAGATAACTGTTATTTGACAATCTCCGTTTATGGATTTCCCTAAGCTGTGATGCGGATATTTGCAGGTGCGAGATTACCGGAATTGTGTTTCTGAACCTGGTAATGTTCCTTCTGAAGAGGGTTCTCCTATTGTTAATAAAGTGCGTCTTAAGATGTCGTTGGAGAACGTGGTGAAGGATATCCCACTGATATCTGACAGTACTTGGACATATGGTGATCTAATGGTAAGTATGATATAAGCTTATTATCTTTTAAAGAAAAGAGATGGCATGGCATCTTGACTGGATGTATCTAACTGCAGGAAGTTGAGTCGAGGATAGTAAAAGCCCTACAACCACACCTTTGTCTAGACCCCACTCCTAACTTGGACAGGCTTTGCACCAAGCCTATTTACTCCAAGGTAATGAAAATTTACGTCTTAATAATTTTATTTGGCTTTGTAGCCAGCTGAACTGTCTCTGTAAATGAATTCCATTGAACTTTTATGGTGCAGCTAAATTTGTCTAGTCTACGGCGGAAAAGGTTACGACAAATATCTGAAATTACCGTTCCATCTAATACTAGGATCCAAGGGAAGAAGGCTTGTATAGATAGGGTGCCAGAGAGCTCAAATTTCCGGTTGGCAGATTCGGGATCTGTAGAGCAGCAACTTATGCATGAGAATCTGACGACCCATGGTGTTAGTCCAAGCAATATGCTATCTCCAACTGTATTTAATCAATCTAAATATCAAACTGGTGTTGGCAACCCAAGAGTTATGCATGATCATGTGCCAGGTTCTGTCTTTAATGTTCCTGCAGCTTCTCTTTCTGGGCAGGGCTTAATGAACTCCTATACTGACAGTCTGAACTCCAACGTTCCTAACATTCATGGTAAGAGGGAAAATCAAGATGAGCCATTGTCCCCCTTATCCAATATAAATAAGAGGGTTAGGGCCACATTAATGGGTCCCAATAGTAACCAACAGCAACATATAGCACCACAAATGGATGGATTCACAGGACAAGATTCCCGGTGGAAAAATACAACCTTGCCGCAGCAATCTATGTCCAGGGGGATGCAGTATGGTAATGCAGGCATGCAGAAGTATCCCCAACAAATGTTTGAAGGGGGTTTTAATCAGGAGGGTGGGGCAATGTCATTTTCAATGGCCCAGCAAGGGATGAGATATAATATGAAACAAGAGCCACTGGAGACAGATAGACTGGATAAGCCAGAACTCATTCGAAATAAAAATGAAATGCACATGCTGGAATCAGACATTAGCCACATGGACTCCCAGCAGTCACGACTACAAAGGCCGCCACAGCAATTTTCACGATCTGGTTTTCCTCAGACTCCCTGGAATAGTATACAGCCTCTTGACAATAATCCTAGAAAAGAGGAGCAATTTCAAAAAAGAAAATCAGCCCAAAGTCCACGTGTTTCTGCTGGGGCTTTACCTCAATCTCCACTGTCATCGAAATCCGGAGAATTTTCTAGTGGTTCTATGGGAGCACAATTTGGATCAGGTGCAATGACAGCTGCTGCTCATGGATCATCCCAAAAGGAGAAATCAGCTGTAAATTCATTTCCTACAGTTGGTGCCACAACATCATTGACTTCCAGTGGCAATGATGCAATGCAGCGGCAACATCAAGCACAAATGGCAAAACGGAGGTCGAATTCTCTCCCTAAGACACCTGGAATAAATGGAGTTGGATCTCCTGCCAGTGTCAGTAATATGGGTGTTCCATTGAATGCTAGCAGTCCTGTTGGGACGCCTCCCATGGCTGATCAAGGCATGCTTGACAGGTTCTTAAAGATTGATATGTTGACTTCGAGGTATTAAATCAATAAAGCCCTTCTGTTTTTTGTTTTTTTAACATTTCATACATTTCTTCTTGAGTCCAATTTAACCAGTAATATAAGCACTTTTTTATGTTTGACAATGTATCTGCACAGTGTGTAGCTGTGATTGATGGATGTTTCTAATGGAGGATTTTTTTTATTTTTATTTTTTGTTTCAGGTTTCAACTCAATAACAAGAAGAAAAAGGTAGACGAGTTGAGAAAACCTAAAGGATTCCCTGCTCAACAGCTGCTGATGGTTCATCTCTCCAATGATTCCAATAATGAGAATCTCAAAGATGAAGCATGTAATATGCCACTGTCCAAGTCACTTGTGGGTGGCAGCATGAACATTCACAAAACTAGGGTTTTGAATTTTGTGCAGACTGAACGCGTGCTCCAAGGTTTGTTGGACATGAAATATTTGTATATTTAATTATTGAAAATATCTAAGCAGTTCCTTGCCTTCCTTACCTTTCTACACATCCTCCAGGAAATGGGTATACACTTATTCCCAAGTCTCGGACTAGATTGATTATGTCGGAGAAGGCAAATGATGGCACAGTAGCAATGCTTTATGGAGAAATAGAAGATGGTGATTACCTGTCTGTAGAGGACTCTCTTCCAACACTGCCAAATACTGTAAGCTCCCCCCCTCCCTCCCTGTGTTGTTTCTAAAGTATCACAATACATTTAAATGTTGATTCCAATGTCTGTTCTTCCTAGCTTCCTTGTGCTATTAATGCGCTAGAACAATTCTTTCTACGATCTTTGTAACTTGAATGGATACTTTTAACATGGGATGATAATTTATCTTTAGAGTAAGACTTATGTCTCTACAGTTCTAGTCCACTGAAAGAGTACATGTTAATTGTACATGTATGCATAGAAAAGTCCATTTGCCAATAAGTTGTATAACTTGGAATTGTTTATGGCACATTTACCCATGTGAAATGTAATACTCCCTCCGTCCCGGAAAGTTTGTCCCAGTTTGACTTTTATGGTCAACTCAATGAATCTTTGACTACAATTTTATGAAAACCTAGCTATCCCTATGCGATTCTAAAAATTGTTGTTGATTCACCATTAGGATAACTATCAATAACAATTTTTCAAATTACATAGGGATAATTAAGTTTTCATAAAATTATGGTCAAAATTCAATTGAGTTAACCATAAAAGTTAAAGTGGGACAAACTTTTCGGGACGGAGGAAGTAGTTTCTTTGAGCAAGTTCTAACTTATGACTGCAACAGCATAGTGCGGACTTACTTGCAGCACAGTTCTGCTCACTGGTACGCCCCTCTAAATTTATTCAAAACTGATATTGGCACTTTATTTCCATCAGATATGAAGAAATATAATCTGTATGTACAGATATTACGCGAAGGATATCATCTGGAAGGTGATCATGTCCAACCAAAGCCAGTCCAGATGGCTCGTGCTTCAAGTGGTCAACCTAATACTCCCGGAATAGCTCCCAATGCACCAGGTGAAATGCAGCCAGCACTTCAAGGTCAGCCATCAAATGAAGCTGCAAAACCATCGAACAGCGGACCTAATAATAATAAAAATAATACATTGATTAGTGCACCCCAAAATATGGCAAACACAAGGATGTTACCTCCTGGTAACTCACAGGCCTTACAGATCTCTCAAGGCGGGCAATTGCCTGGGGTCTCAATGCCGTCTTCTAGGCCTCAACAACAACAACTAGAGCCACAACAAACATCTCTCCAGCAGCAGCAGCAGCAGCAACAACAACATTCCTTGATGCAACAGCAGTACCAAAGATCATCAGCTTTAATGCTTGCATCAAATCCACATTTGAATTCAATGGGACAAAATACAAACACACATCAGCAGCAGCAGCAGCAGCAGCAGCAGCTGGGTAATCATATGCTAAACAAGCATTCGCCTCTTCAACTTCAGATTGTACAGCAACAACAGCAGCAGCCACAAATGCAGAGGAAAATGATGATGGGAAATCTTGGAAATAGCATGGGAAATCTTGGAAATAATAGCATGGTTGGTCTTCAAGGTTTAGGCAATGCGATGGGAATGGGGAGTGGTCGGGGAGGAACTGGAATTTCGGCACCAATTGGGGGGCCCATGTCAGGCATGGGTAACAATATGGTGGGCCAGAACCCACTGAATCTGAGCCAAGCATCGAATATTAACAATGTTATAAGTCAGCAACTTTGTTCTGGGCAACTAACACCAGAACAAGCTGCTGCTATTATGGCTACAAAGCTTAGGATGGCACAGAGTAGAACAAACATGTTGGGTCCATTACAATCAAGTGGTCTTGGTGGCATGGCAGGAGCTAATAGACAGATGCAGCCTGGCTCAAGTGGTCTTTCTATGCTTGGCCCCACTCTCAGTCGAGCTAGTAATATCAATCCTATGCAAAGAACAGCAATGGCCCCCATGGGTCCCCCAAAATTGATGTCGAACATGAATCTCTACATGAATCAACAACAACAGCAGCAACAACAACACCAAATGCATTTGCAACAACAACAGATCCAGATGCAACAGCAACAGCAGCAACAATTGCAACAGTTGCAACAGCAGCAGCAAGAAACTACTTCTCCATTACAGGCTGTGCTTTCGCCACCTCAGCAGGTGGGTTCGCCTTCTGTGGGGATCTCGCAGCAACAGCAAGCTAGTCCCCAACAATTGAGCCAGCGGACCCCAATGAGCCCACAGTTAAGTTCAGGGGGAATCCATCCTCCTATTAGTGCTGGTAATCAAGATGCTAACTGTCCAGCAAGCCCTCAGTTGAGCTCACAGACAATGGGCTCTGTTGGTAGCATCACCAACTCCCCTATGGAGCTGCAGGGTGTGAATAAGAGTGGTTAGCTGTATTGGTTTTCTAGTAGGAATTTAAAAGCTTTGGTCATGTTTCGTTTTTGTTGCCTGTTGGTTTGGTTCAGATCCCTATCTTTTACTCAACAGCTGCTTGAAGAAAGAGCTAAAGCGAAGACGTTTTTTAGGCCTGCATATGATATTGGAGATTTGTCAACGTGTAAGTAACTTTAATGAGGCGGTGCTTCTCAAAACAAGTCATCTTCAATGTGAAGTAGGATACGTGCGAAGATATACGTATGAAAGTTTCGGAAATAAGCATATATACATTGCAACTAGGCTGGATGTACATATTGACACATTTTTTTATTTTTTGTTATTCTTATGTTTATGGTGAATACATTTTTGTTATGCTTAAGATGGTTACCAACATAAATAAGAAATGGTGCATTACACAAATGAATTTGGTCCTCTCTCCCTCCCTCTCCGTCTCCACGCATACACATGGCTCATTTATTTGAGGATATGTAGTTGTTTTATGTTAATTTCACTGATGTATGTTGAGACTGAAAGAAATCTGGGATGAGTAAGGTGAAATAAAGCAGCAAACTTTTAATTCCAAATAAATTTTTTAGTGGCAAAACTTTTATACATTGCAATGTGACAACTGCCCCAGTGGAACAATACGCATCATCAATCTACAACAGCAAAACCTTTTATTCCTTCCTGTTAACTGTTTGGATTAAAGCTTACACAGCAGACTATCATACTCTGTTCTGACATGGTTTCTACAGCAACCAGAGAGTGCCATGGTGAGCTCAAGCTCATTCTTCAACATTTCAATCACCTTTCGTACTCTCCCTTTGCTGCCAACCCAAAAACTACCAATCTGTAGTTTTATCAAGATTAAAAGAATCAATCTCTCTGTCCCAAAAATGAATGTCCAATTTTTTGAGAAAGTAACTAAAATGAATGTCTGTAGGATTTCGGCTAGCATCAAGTTTTATTTTGAGATGACTTCACCATTTCACGAGCCGAGCAAGGTGTTTTGCCTTGTCTCATTTAAGTATTTTAGGACTCAGGGCAACAATATCTACGGGAAATGAAGAATCACCCCTTCAAGAGAAGAGCTGTAACGGATGCAGAAATTGAAGAAAGGGGGCAAGAAAAAAATTAGAGTAAAAGAATGATGTTGGAATTTTCTTTTGGTTGCTTTTTCAAATATAATAGTACAGCTTTAGCTTTAGACATAAATATAGTTAACTATCTTTGCTTTAATAATGACAATAATACATCAGTTAATTTCAACACATTTATAACATAATTATACATATCAATATCAAAAGATTCAACATATATATATATAGTTGTTTAACATCTAAAATCACACCCACAAATAAAAAATCATAAATATAAAACATTTTACTTCCTCATTTCCTACTAAAAAGTTATACTCTTTTCAGGGTCTCATTAAAATTTATATTTTCCTAAAATTAAAATATTTTAATATTTTTTTTATTCAACGGGCGCATTTATAAAATAATTATTCACTTACACTTAATGCTCATATGCTCATGTCCAAAACAAAAGTTTAATTTTCGTATCTAAACCAAAGTGTATTTTTTAGTAGGACAAAACAAGTATAGTTGTATATATAGAGTGAAGCTTAGTAGTTGGGTAAATAAAAAAAACAAGCATGGGATCCCTTGATCAAATTCAGGAAAAGGAAAAGGTTCGACAATATCAAGCCTCTTCTTCAGCTCCTAACCTTCGTCCCTCTTCTGCTCGTATGCCAAATCCTAAATATTTTAATCCTGAATTTATAAACCCAAAAAACCTAAAAGAAGCTCTTATCATTCGGGAAAAATGTGATTCGGAACCGAAAGGCGGTCTTTCTGCTACTTCTCCTTCGGCATATCATGATGCTCGCACTTATGGAGGTATTATTGGTGGAGTTCATGTTGACCCGTGGGCTCCAATGGCTGATTGCGATAATTTTGAAGATTATTACGATGAAGATGATGGCTTTCAAAAGGTTAAAGGAAAACGAGAAAAATCTGGATCGAAAGCTAAATCAAAACATCTTAAGCCTAAAAGGCCTTGGTTTCCTAAAAGGCAATTTTGATTGACCTTTTTATTTTTATTTTATGGTTGTCTTTTATTTATTGTAATTTTTATTATTAAATAAAATTTAGGGGCATTGCCCTTTTCGCCAAAAAAAAAAAAAAACAAGCAGGGGCATTTCCCCCCGCCCCTTGCTAGGTCCGCCCATGGTTGTAATGGTGGCCGGACTGTAATTTAGCTGGCGAGCTCCATGATTTGAGAAGATGATCCACGCAACTCCTACTTCTATAGCTTTAGTAGCTGCAAAGTGCGACAAACAGATAATCACTACACTTGTTCATCATCCGTCCCCAAACTATTCCCTCTTTGATTTGTTCCCAAAAATTGTTTTATTTCTAAAAAGGCTATAATTTCATTGCAGTTTCATGAAGGTACATTCTCCAAAGGTTTTAAGTTGTCAAATGGAAATACTTATTGGGACGGAGGGAGTATATTGTTAGTTGGGAAAATTTCGTTGTTATTGTCAATTGTATTTTGGAAGCATGCTTCACTTTTACTTTTACGATCAAATTTTATATTTTATTCATTTTTATTATCGTATTACAAATAAATGATGGTATCATTTTACACCTAAATTTGTTATTTATACCCAAATTTGTTTCATTTTTATCATCATACAACAATAACAAATAATAGTGTCATTATATTCCCAAATGTGCCATAAAGTGACACAATTGTTTGTAGGACATGGTAAAAAAAAAAAAAAAAAAAAAAAAAAAGTGAAATGTGACCCAAAGTATAATTATAATGGACAAAAACAAAATTTTCCCTAGTTAGTAATTAAAAATCAAACACTTAAAGAACTGATACATTCATTATCCATAAACAGTCCTATGAAGGAATAAGAGCTCAATGCAACTTCCCCTCCAAAAAAGGTGAAATGTGAAGATGGAAATTCTTTACGAAGAATAGCAAATAGATGATATGTGGCCATTCCACATATCCTCCTCCTTCAAGATTCAACATTTTAGAGAAAACTAAATGGCACAGATGAGTACAAAGATACATTAATTGGGGAAATGTGTATAAGAAGCCAAACTTACACAAAATCAGTCCACTTTTATTTTTAATCAATAATAAAAATTGATACTCATTTTGGGACGGAGTAGTACCAAACAGTTAACCTTAGACTTAGAATGAAGACTAGCTGGACAGGTTGTACCAAAACCACCAGCATATCAGTAAATCATCTACTAGCTGCAAGTTCACTTCTAAACAGCTTAATAGAATCCCAACAGACAGATGATTTAGCATAACACCTGCATCGGGGAAATGCGGATAAGAAGCCAAACTTGCACAATCCTTGCATACAAAAACCTTAAAAACGCAATACCTTGACATCAGACCTTACTTGGATAAATCGGCAGAAACTGCCTTAGATTGTATCAATAACGATAAAATAGAATAATATTATATAGACAGGGACATATCAAATATCCTGTATAAGTCCCCACACACAAGGAAATGGACATGCTCAAGATTGTAAATACTTTTTGGGTTCAGTAAACTTGTCTAAATGTAAAGGTTTTTTCATTCAAAAATTCCCACAGCTTGATTTGCAAGACTTATATAGCCCATCATTGTGTCGAAACACTGCCATTGATCAAATCATCACGTGGATGAGATGCACCCACCCAATGAAAGTTTTTTGGTGGCTGAAAAATAAACCCTACACCCCTCGACTACTCTATGGGCTCCAAAAGGAAGACACCATCACCAAATCTTGTTTTTGACCCAGAAGAGTAGGAAGACAACTCCAATTACAATTGCAACGGGGGCCCACTTCCGAATCAGAGCCTGCACAAATAAGAAATGGGAAAATAAGTTATGAGGGATTCCGGATAAAACTTGACATAATGCAGGCACACATCAATCTCTTCATGATAAGAAGAATACCAAAATGAATAATACACACACCACACACATACTTCCCCTGCCCCTAAATGAGTGTCCATTTTTTGAATTTGAGAGAAAATTAAGAAAGGTAACTTTGAAGAATTTTTAGTGGCATATGTACTTATTTTTTCTTAATGATCTCACCACATGCCATCATGATTGCAAGTGTAAATTAGAGCATGATGATTGACAAGGGAAGATTTATAGTCACTTGAGATATTCAGTATCAGCAAGGCAAAGTTAAAAATAAAAGATGTATCCTGCCTTATCAATGACTTAAATCCTCCTATGAGATTCCCTGCACTTGGGTTCAAGTGCAAAAAATAGTTGAAATCTTACAGGCTGAGATGGGTTTGAGAAATTATTAGTTGTCATGCTATACTAAATGTTAAACCACCAAAGCCATTATCTGGACGGTTGCTAATAAGCAAGATAAGACGAGTGCATGAAACATTTCTCTAAACTCCATGTACCAAGTTAATTTCTGAATAATTTACCTGCCGATTCAAATCTTTTGCCTTATCAGCATATATGCGAGACTCTGATGTTAAGCGGCTTGACATCTGACTGACCTCTGCAGAAGTTTATAATCCAACAAACTCAGCTGAGAATCATAAATGAATAATGATGCATTTAAGATTTGCTTGGATGGAAAAAGAAATGGTATAGGGTGGATATTATGAATATTGATGCATATAAGATTTGCTTGGAAGGAAAAAAAATGGTATATGGTGGATGTTAGTATTAGCTACTACTAGAGTCTAGAATATCAAACAAATAGCAGGTGAAAACAGGTTACATAATCATGCAGAATACAAATTCAGAAACTCTGACGCATGCACATAAAAATGACAATATCAAATCACTACATAAGGCTGTGTTTGCAAGATATAGTCACAACAACGCATGCAGAAGTTGAATCTAACCAATGCTGCATGCTCTATGTTGCAAGTTAAGAATCATTCTTTCACCTATGTTTCATAGCACGTGTCAAGTTAGCTCTCAAAGTTAATCAAAGATCATGATGAAATATTTCTGAAAAGGCCATGCTTTAAAAACAAGGTTAAGCCAAGTTAGGTAACTTTATAATAGGCTAGGTAAAAGGTTTCTCCCTCACCAAGTAGCCTACTTAGGTAACTTCTATTAAGGTTGATAGCAGCATCCTATGAAATCACTCTGACTATTTTGTAAAGCCAAACTCATTTGAATTTATCTACAGAAATTCATTTAAATAGCTTAGATTACTAGGAGAATCTAAACGGATAGGATAATAGCATCTGAGTTCAGTCTACAAGAAACAAAATAACTTACGATCCAACTTTTCACCAACCCCGAGAACTTCTTGTACATTGCGAGTCATTATTTGGTGAACTTCGTAAAGTTCATCATTCAGCTTTGCAATATTCCGCTGTGTTCTTGTGTCCTGGTACAGCTTCTTCGTTTTCTGTATAAATGTATCTATTAAGCATAAAACAGAAGAAAGTTATTAAATGAAAAAAAAATGTCCGTCAAAAAGAGTACTCATAAACAAAATAAAAGGAGGTTTACCAAACTTTATGAAAGCATAAGGTCTTGCAGCAGTTTCAATTTGACTCCCATTCACACGCTCAAATTCATTCTTAAGATCCTCCAGGTACTGAAAGGCAAGTTTCTTTGGATATGCACGATCGCACATTGTCAAGTAACATACTCGCCCTTCAATAATATAGCTGAGAATGTAGGTTAAGGAAACATAAATCTGCAAAATTAACTTCTCGGACACAGAGTAAAAAAAGTAGTTGCCATAGACTGCATATTGGCAATAGGTACACATAGCACTTCATCAACACTGGAATAATACAGCTTTCAAAAAAAAAGTACACATCAGGTCACACCATGGATAAAAGTCATGAATGAAGATGCTCTTATCACAAACAACTACAGTTAAAAATAACAGCTTACTGGGAGAGACAATTTGCATAGACTTTTATTATATTAAATCATTTATAGAGTGTCAATAGTTAAGATATTTTACAGCAGCTTCTCTTCAATTTGTTACAAAAGAATGCATGAGAAATACAGTGCTCTGTGTGAATGCTGTAAAAGAATACATGAGATACAGTGCTCTGTATAAATGCTGTAAAAAACAACTAAAATTCAAGTTAAGGCTAACTTACCGGTTTAAGCATAAAATAAAGAACTTTGGAGTAAGGAGGTAGCATTTCGGTATTCTATGGAAGGATACTGAAAAATATAAGGACCAGTTTCTACAGACATCCTTGAGGCCTCATTATGGCCTCTTGATAAGTTCTTGAACAAAGCCTTGACCTGCTGTTTGTAGAACTCTGAATCCTGTATATCACGGCCATCATCCAGGCCCTCGGCTAAAGGAAGGCCATCAGTAACACGAGCAATCATTGTCAACTTCACCATCTTTACTTCCAGGAGCTATCAGCTACAAAATATTGAAATACATGTGTCATTGACGGGACCTATTCAAGAAGAGAGCCAAACTATACACAACTAAATGAGATGCTGCCACTAGTCCATTCAAACAACTGAATCATATTTTAGCTTCAATAATTTACACAATACCTTTAAAACGAAATACTCCCTCTGTCCCAAAATGATAGTCCCATTTACCATTTTTGTTCGCCCCCAAAAGATAGTCTCATTTACAAAATTGATAGGTTCCAAAAGTATCTACCAATAAAGAAAAGGACCAAGGGGAGGATGAGAGTCAACCAAAGAAGAAGAGGCAGGGGAGGATGAGAGGGGAGTAAGGGAGTAATAATTAAACCTCATTAAGGCCTTAAGGGTAGTGATGTGAAATAGATTGTTAAATTTTTTGAACAGTCAAACGGGACGATAAATAGAGGGAGTGCAGTTTTACAAAGAGGTTAAGGAACGGGAGAGCACACGAGAGAGAGAGAGAGAGAGAGAGAGAGAGAGAGAGAGAGAGAGAGAGGGGGGGGAGAGGGTTGAAAGACATGGGTATAACATGTACTCCCTCCGTCCCACGATAATCTGCAAAAAGACCCCTTTTGGGCGTCCCATAATAATCTGCACTTTCCTAAAATGGAAATGGGACCCACTTCTCTCTAATCACAACCATTACCCACTTAATCCACTTTCTCTCTCCTACCCAACCATCTACACTCACAACACATCACCTTTTTCACCTTTAACCTTAATTCCCGCGCCAAGCCAAAAAGTGCGCATTATCCCGGGACAGAGGGAGTATTCTATTTCTTGCAACACCTACCGGCAAGACTTTGCAACACTTACAGAAGAAATCCGGAAAAGATGATAACTCGAGACTGATAACATCAAACTTGCAAGACAACAATAAGGCAGGTCATAGTTGATTGACTATGAAAAAATTGGAATCTTAGTCTGGTCCAGATATGGAAAAGGAATCCCAAAAGCGTGCTTCTCTTAAGAAAATCGAAAAAAAATGCTCACATAAAATTTTCCAGAAGATTAATTAAAACTTCTTAAGCAAATTACAGATACTAAAAGCAATGGAATCAATCTCCGGCTCAATAAACTCAGCACTACTTTGGTCTCTGATGCTCGGACTCTTTGGTTTACCTCGCCGTACCCGTGTCGGACACTCCTATTTTAGTGTTGTTGACAAGGGTCCGGCGGAATAAACCAAAGAGTCTGAGCATCATAGACTTTGGTAGACATCAATTGCTATTCATTTCCATGATATTCAGCGATCAGCCGATCACTGAATAACATTGTACAAATGGCATGACATGGAATGACTATCACTACTAAACAAGTAAATAAGGTAATGGAACTCAAGCTTTCTCTACTAAATGGCATAAGCAGTTATCAGTGCATGAAACAGAGCAGACGATTCAGCAGATAAGATCCGGCATGTGCTGTCACATGGATGGATTATTATGGTACGAGATATACCCTTAATCAAACTTCTATTTTTCTGCAAGACATTTCCAGCCATCAAAGTTTTAGAAAGTGCCTTGTTTTGACTTTGTCCAAACTAGAATTTGATGCAAGAAGATTCTCCAAGTTTTCACATATGACGCTTAATCTAATTTTATGAATAATATTGAAGAATACCAAACGTATTTTCACCAAGAATCGCTAAAGCACAAAAAAAGTGATCCAACGCGCAAGATGAAATTCTCAAAGCAAATTAATGAGATTATCCGCGATAACGATATCATCAATTGAAGGCGAATTCAAAATTACCAGCTCGCAAGGATAAAATTATAAATAAATCTAGAACAGGATACAAAATACGAAAGAAGATTTGCCGAGAAATCTCGTAGTACTACCTCAAATGCGTACCCCCTCCGTGTGATATTGACGAACCGTACTTGGGATCTCTTCGACTTTTGAATGATAATAAGCCTGTGATTATTCTTCGAAATAGCGATCGATCTGAGCTAGGGTTTGTAGAATGTTAGGAATTTAGGCAAGGAAAATCTAAATGGGGTTTTGAAAACGGGGAGAAATGAAGAATTGGGTAAACGGAGATGGTAAATGTCTTTCCTTCCTATATTTGTCCTTTTGCTAAAGGAACAAAGTTCCTCATTGTATTAAAATTAAAATGATCAAAAAATTCTTTTTACAAGTGAACTTTCAATTTTGTTCTCACAACATTCTGAAAATATAATACAACATTCTGATTTAAAAAAAAAAAAAAATTAATTTTTTTTTAAAATATAATACAACACTCTGAAAATATAATATAACATTCTGAAAATATAATACAACATTCTGATTTTAAAAAAAAAAAATTTTTTTTTGAAAATATAATACAACATTCTGAAAATATAATACAACATTCTGAATATAATACAATATTCTGAATATAATACAACATTCTGGAAATATAATACAACATTCTGATTTTTTTTATTTAATTTTTTTTTTTGTATTTTTTTTTATTATTATTAATTTTTATTTTTTTTTGAAAATATAATACAACATTCTTTGAAGGTATTTTCGTCCAAAATGACAAAATTGATACACTCATTTAAAAGAAACTTATTGAACATAGTTTTAAAAAAAAGAACTCATGGGACAATGGCCTTTGCTAAAACCAACTCATCAGGAAGATGCAAAAGATCGATGTCATATTACAGTTTACTCCCCTAAGTTATAAACCTGTTGTCAAGTTTGATCCTAGAAAATGTATTTTCATTTTCCATTTGGTTTAAATATAAAAAATGTAACAAAAATCTTGTTAAAAAATGCATTATCCTAAATGATACGGAGTATAAGAAAATTTTGGTTTTTAGGCTTTATCTTCATATTTTCATTTTACATACATATGGTTTGCTTCTGTTGTTGAAATCTGTAAATTGAATTGGTTCTAATTTTTGAATAAGTTTAAATGGTTTAGTACTTTGATTAAGAGAAAATTGCACATTGGTGTCCTTAAATTTCACAGTTGCAATGTGGATACTAATGTTTCATTTTTGGCAATTTAGTCCAGTGTTCACATTTTGTGACATTATGAGTAAAAATTAAATGGACGTTAACGAAAATGGACGAAAACTAACAAAGTAAACTAAAAACTTAACAATTTTTTTTTTTGAAGATCGCATTATCCATCCTTGAAATCCTATTTGTTACACAATAACTCTCTTTGGAGCCAAATGTCAATTGTATATAACTAGTACTTAAATGCCCGTGCCAAAGGCACGGGACGTCATGCATGATGGGCAAGCGACAAAAATATAAAGATGTGTATCACTAAAACTCTACAATATCTTGAAATTTATTAAAATAAAAAAGTAAACAGTGAAAAACTATATCATAAGATCATATTCACAACAATTTGTAATATATTTATTCGGGATGATTTTGCTACAACTAAAAATTGAGAGATATTTACAACCAGAAAAGTAAAAGAAATAAAATAGTTATTAATAGTAGTTTATCTGCCTTTATTAAATTGAGTAATGAAATTGACAAACTATCTTATAAAAAAGAAACTTTAAAACTGATAAATAAATGTGAAGCGTTCTACACCTCAATTATTTAAAAGAAACATTAAAAAATATTATTAAGATAATAGAACATAAAAAAAATTAACATCAATCTCTTGGTTCTTGTGTGACAACACTGGCCGCTACTAAAGCTTCTCTTTCAACTCTTTCAGCATAATTCACCTGCTCATAGAGAAAAAAGTAAGCAATCACACATCTTTAATTATACTTGATGCATTATTTCCATTATATATATATAAAAAAAAACATACCACTTCAGTAATGAAATTTGGATCATTCCATATATCATTATACACTAAGGGGGGAGAAGTCGCTTGGAAAGTATCAGTTGGAGGTTGAGCCGCTTGCAACTCTTCGGTTGAATTTGTAGGCACCTATATACGAAATATATAGCAGATCAATAATATATAAGGGTAAACTTTTTATAAGCACAATATGCAAATAGAACTACATAAATATTAACAATTAATTAGTAAAAAAATTCGCTTGATGTTATTAAATAGAACATACCTATTGTGCCCTACAGAAGAACTTCAGGATAAACTATATTCGTAGTGGACGTGTCATCTTTTGATGGCAAGAGAACCATTATCATATTGAATGTAGTACATCGGAATAACGCAACGTATAGTTGGCCATGAGTAAACACTGGCGTTCGAAGATCAATTCCCACAAATTTAAATGACTGACCTTATGATTTATTTATAGTCATTGCAAAGGACAATCTAATTGGAAATTGTCGTCTTGTAATAGGTAGAGTAAGTTCAGTAGCCGAGGGTGTAAGAGAAATTCTTGGTAAAAATACCAAATTTCACGCTAAAATTTCAGCTTCGATAATATGTTGTGCACATCGAACCACCCTTAATCTTGTTCCATTGCAAAGACCATCCCTTGGGGCAAAATTCCTCATCAAAATTACTGGGCAACCAACTTTAAACTGTAAGTTTGAAGGGGGAAGACCGGGAGGATTCAATGAGTTTAAATATTCTACAGGGTATCTATTTGCCATGATCGGATCAATTGTATCATCATCCGCATATTTGTCAGCCGATAGAAAACTAACGATATCACCAGGAAATATCTCTAATGCTTTGAGATTTATAAAATTAACATCATCGTTACGTGGGGATAGAATTGTTCGGTCAGTTAAGAACCTAGCGGTGGAAATCCCCGGTGTATGCAATTCTGGATAAACTTCTCTTATTAGTTCTTGGACGTCCATACACTTTCGAATAGTATAAGTTAGCTCGATTGTCTCATTTGGATTGGTTCCCACCTGTCATTGAAAGTTATTTAACATAAATTATGAAGGTCTATTAAAAAGAAAGATTTATTTTGAATGCATAAATATTACCTGATTCAAATATGTCGCAAACTCAACATTTGTGAAATCATTTCGATCTAGCCGCATGTTCACTGATAAAGTCAAGATGTGTATGTTTTTTCAAAGTGATGATTTTTGAAGAGTTGACCCCACAATTTGCTCACAATATCCTTTAGGTATAACAGGCAAAGTTTGACGGAAATCACCACCCAGAACAACAGTAATTCCACCAACATTTAAAAAACTCCATTTTTTAACATTTAAAAAACTCCATTCTTTACTTTCACACTCAATACTTTGAACAATGATTGATCTGGATTAAGAATAAATCTAGAAAAAAAGTAATGATCATTTATTTTGCGAAATACGTAGTATATAATTACTCCGCTGTTATAGAATAAATGTCATGCTTTTTCTTATGTTATGATGGAACTTTGATCAATTATTTTATTTATAAAAAATAATGATTTTAGTTTAATTTAATTATCTTAATAAAATCATAATTTTTTATTGATACATCAATATAAAAATTACCAAGAATAATTTTTTGATTTTATTAAAATAATTAGATTATTATTTATAATTTCTTCGTACAAACATAAAAATAACGTAATATTTATTATAAGACTGGAGAAATGGGTGTTATTCAACTCTCATCTATAATGTCTGCAACAGTGGAATTCAAGCCGTCCCATCTTACATATGTTCTAAAAATGCTCCCTCACCAAACAACCTTAACTATCCATCTTTAATATTCACATATTCAAGCGAGCCGCCATATCCTGGTAAAGCCTCCTAAACCGGGCTCCGGCTCCAGTGGATAGTCACCTTAGGCAAATAAAGTGACTCCTCAGCAAACTCGAGTTGCACGGCCTCCAGCTGACGCCCGGGGTCGCAATCAGTTGCTTCCTCGGTACTGGCCAAAGATCACAGACCAAGAACTGGAGCAGATATCTGGAGAGTATCCATGATTGCTTTTTCTTCTCATTTTTTCTTTGAATTTGTTCTCTCAAGATATAGTATTTAATTCACATTGAAGCATATTGTTTCCCTTAATTATAATTCCAAGTTTGAAATCAAATATTGTTCCGCTGTTTGAGAAGATTCTGAGTGACAGTGATGCAGGTCAAATAGGCCGTTTGGTCCTCCCTAAAGGGTGTGACCCCTTGCATACAAACTATGCAACTGCAAGCTGGACATTTCAGTTCAGGTTTTGGCCAAACAACAACAGTCGGATGTATGTGTTAAAGGGTGTGACCCCTTGCATACAAACTATGCAACTGCAAGCTGGAGACACAGGTATTCCTTGTACTATTTTCTGTTGATGATTTCCGTCATGTTTCTCTTAGTCACTTTTCATAATATTTATTTGATGTGAGTTATTTAACTGATGCATGTCCATCTTGCAATTGGCACTGCATGTTTTCATTCTGTGTTTTTTCATGTACTTTCTGGCTCTAATAGCCTAAGTTGTTCGTCCTCTTTTATTATTTTCCTATGATCAACAAATACTTACTAAAAACAGGAAGTAACCAAAAAGTATGTTGTGAATGAAAGGGGCAATTAATTAATTAGATCTAAGTAGGGAAAACAGGGGAAATTTAATTTTGGGTGTATAGTTGGAAGGGAATGAATGATGACAGCAAACTACCCATGTGATGATTCTGGTGCTTCTTTGAAGAATCAAAGGAACACAAAAGTTGAATGTCAGAGAAAAGGAAACTAACCTGATAACTGATAATGGCGGACGTTGATTGAAAAATTTAGAAAAGCTTGAAACAAATATGAGGTGATTTTGAGAGGTTGGGAGGTGATTTTGAGAGGTTGGGTGATAGGGTTCAAGAGCTTGGGTGATTTATATAGAAAAAAAAATTTGTATCCGTTTCGATTTGGGAGAGTAGAAATCGGGGTGTAGAAGGAGAAAAGTTCTAATCCTATAATAAGTATCATTAATCCATAACAAATAAAAGTAAAAGATAACAAACCCAAAGGAATATAAGGAAAGTTACAAACCTAGATTAAATATGATTCAAATAGGCTGAGTAGTAGAAATATATTTGGGAAGGGAAGGTTCCACAACAACTGCAAGCAAAGACTTTTTCAGCAACACAAACTCTTCGACTTATCATTATTCCATCTTTGTACACCAAAAACCAAATTAAACTCAAATCCCAAACTAAAACTGAAAAAAAAAACAAAAAAAACCTCTGCCACAGCAGCTCCACAACCTACTGCAACAACCAAATCCCTTTGCAACCTCACAACCCATCTTCTCAAGCACCACTGTCGCAAGCAAAGCATACAGGCCTCCTTCAAGGGTGAAATCCACAAACTTGGGGCGCTCAATTTGCTAATAATGGTAGAACATGAAATTGAAATTCCAAGAAATGGGTGCTGCTTACACAATTGAGTGAATATGGAATATCTAGAGAGGGGGGGAGAAGAAGCTGTGTCAAGGGAGAAGAAATGGGTGCTGCAGGGTTATCAAAACCTTGAGGTCGTAAGCTTGGCATGAAGGAAGTATTATGTTGCAGCCTTTACTGAATACCAAATGCAGCTTGAGGGAAGTTATCATTAGTGGAGGGAAGTTATCAGTAGTGGGTTAATTAGGTTACTTTTAGGCCGTTCGATCTATTTTCTGAAAATCAATCCCATCCGCTCTTTGTCTCGGCGGTTACTACCATTCCCTATTGTGATACTCCCTCCGTCCCGGCCGAAGTGTCTCAAGTTTCTATTTTGGGCGTCCCATTTAAAATGTCTCATACCCAAAAAAGGAAAGTTTTTTCACTATTCCACCCACTCATTCTCTCTCCTATTTTACTTTTACACTCACAACATTCTCTCTCCTAACTATTCCTCCCACTCATTCTCTCTCCTATTTAATTTTTCATACTCACAACATTTAAACTTTTCTCTTTCTTACATCACTTTCCTTAATTCTCATGCAATTGTCCTTTTCGGACACTTCGGCCGGGACGGAGGGAGTATAGATTAGAGGTCAAAATAATTAATTATTAATTAAACATACACTCATATAAATTAAATTAATTAAATAAAAAAATTGAAAAAAAAAAACAAATTTGAACGATAAAGGATAACAAGAAGAGAAAGAGAAAAAAAAAGTGAAAAGGGTTTTCTACAGAAGAAAAAAAAACACAAATTATCTAATACTACAAAAAAACTCCTTGTATTAAAATGAATACTATTACAAATAACTCTTACACACACGCACTTCATCTCTCTACATTCTCTCTTTACCCAACCCACCTCCGGCGACCACCTTCTCCACCTTCGGCGACTCTCTCGGCCTCCTTCGTATCCGGTAAGCTTCCTACCAGGCCCGGCTATTACACGGCAAACTCGGTTCTACGACACAAGACCCCCAAATCTGAGAGGCCCCCATTTTAGATTGGCCCATTAGTATATATCTTCCATGAAAAAATAAAAAAAATAAGCAACGCAATTGACCGAGGAGATGACGGCGAAATCAAGCGACAATCACTCCGACTCCTCGCTTCCTCCGCCAATTGACTAAATTGCAACGGTAAAAAGAAAAATTCTTTTATAAATTCAATTGAAAGAGAAAAAGGGAAGAAATACCTATAAATTTTCCATCGCCTGACGTCATATGTTCCGACGCCGCTTTGATTTCACTGTTTCAGCAAACGCCAGTGTCTACTTCATCTTCGATTCTTCATCCAACCAAGGTATTTTCAGTTTTGGGGTCTCGCCTCTTCTTGGTGTTTGACTGTAGATTTGTAATTTGGGATTGGGTATAATTGTAGAGAGAGAAAGAGAAACTGAGAAAGAAAGAAAAGAGTGAGAGAGAAATAGAGAAGTGAGATTTGAGAAAGATAGAGTGGGGGTCCGTCCTGGTCAATGGTTGTTTGTTTGTTAATTGAAATATTGAATAAGTTATACTTTGACTGTTTGTTTATTTAATTAGATTTCAGCTTTTTTTTTTTAGATAAAAAAAATGGAACTTTCATCTTGATTTAATTATTAATATCAATTTTTGTTTGTTGAATTGTTGTTGTTTCTTCTGCAGGAAGATTTTTATTGGGTTAAATTGCACTTCCAGGTTTCTTCAATCCATTGCATTTTTAATTTTTTTTTATTAGTAAAAGTGTTATAAGTTTTCGGTGATACTTTTAATAATGCCTCCAAAAAATAGAAAATATCTTCCTGGTCATGAAAAGCGTAAGAAACAGAAAAGAATTCAAAAATTGAATGAATCTCAAAAATGAGCACTTAATAGGTTTATCATAAAAGAACCACATATTTTGCTTGAAAATCAAAATGTTGATAATGTGGTTATTGATGCGAATATGCCTAATGAAGCTAATGTGCCCATAGAACATGATACTAGTGATAATGTGCCTATTGAGAATGATAATTTAGGTGATGTGCCCATTGAGAATGATAATAATGATGATGCGCCTATTGAGAACAATATAGATGTTGAAGTTATTGATGATATTCTTGTTGAAAATGATAATGTGGAACAAACAATTCTGTCCCAAACTTGCCATTTTCATGATATATATGATCCAAGAATTTGGAACGGTCTTGATTCTAAAATGACTGATATATTGGTGAAAAATGGTCCTAAGAGGGATTATTCTATTGTGAAAGGCCCTAAAGAAATTTTTTTAGGAGATTTACTAGTAAATTGTATACTAGAGTTTTATCAAATGGAGAGAAGTGTGATAGAGATTGGCTTGTTTACTCAAAAGAGCTTAATAGGATATTTTGCTTTTGTTGTAAAAATTTTAACAAAGGATTTGGTAGAAGTCAATTAACAAATGAAGGTTTTTCAGATTGGGGACATGTTGCATTAAGACTTAAAGAACATGAGACAAGCATGAATCATGTACACAATATGACCACTTGGTATGATTTGCGTCTAAGATTTCCAAAGAATCAAACTATTGATAAGGCGGCACAAAGATTAATTGAGAAAGAAAAAGATCATTGGAAAAACGTGTTGCAAAGAATTTTGTCAATCGTTAAATTTCTTGCTAAGCATAATTTATCATTCCGTGGTTCTAAAGAAAGATTGTATGAAAAAAGTAATGGTAATTTTTTGGATTTAGTTGAAATGTTGGTAGAATTTGACCCAATTGTCCAAGATCATGTTAGACGTATCACTAATAATGATGTTCATATTCATTATCTAGGTCACAATATTCAAAATGAGTTAATTATTTTGCTTGGTTCTACAATTAAAACTGAAATTATTAGAAGAATTAAACAAGCAAAATATTTTTCAGTGATACTTGATTGTACTCCCGATGTTAGTCACAAAGAGCAAATGTCTTTGATATTAAGATATGTGAATGTCTCATCAAATCATGTTAGTATTGAAGAATCTTTTTTAGGATTTTTGAATGTGAATGATACAACTGGTCAAGGACTTTTTGATGTTTTACAAAATGAATTAAAAATGCTTGATCTTGATATACTTGATGTGAGAGGACAAGGTTATGATAATGGCTCAAATATGAAAGGAAAACATCAAGGAGTACAAAAAAAATTACTAGAGGAAAATTCTAGAGCTTTTTATACTCCTTGTGGTTGTCATAGTCTAAACTTGACATTATGTGATATGGCTAATACATGTGGTAAAGCTACAGACTTTTTTGGAATTATACAACGCATATACACAATTTTTTCTTGTTCTACGAAAAGATGGCAAATTTTAAAAGATAATGTGAAAGGATTAACTCTAAAATCATTATCATCTACTCGTTGGGAAAGTCGTGTTGATAGTGTCAAAGCTATACGATTTCAAATGTTAGAAATACGAGAAGCTTTGCTTCAAGTAGCGGATAGTGATAATGATTACAAAGTAAAGAGTGAAGCTAAATCTTTAACAACCAATGAGCTTGGTGATTTTGAATTTTTGATTGCAATAATTATTTGGTATGAAATATTATGTGCTATTAATCTTGTGAGAAAAATTTTTGCAATCAAAGGACATGCTTATTGATGTGGCTATTGAAAAAATAAAGGGCTTGATTTCTTTCTTTGAGACCTATAGGAAAACTGGTTTCAATAATGGCTTAGATAGTGCAAAAAAAAATTGCAATTGAAATGAAAATTGATCTTATCTTTCCTCATAGACGTGAAATTCGAAGAAATAAACAATTTGATGAAAATTCAAGTACACCATCAATTGCTCCATTATCAGCCGAGGAGTCATTTAGAGTTAATTATTTTCTTTACATAATTGATCAAGCAATTAGTTCTCTTAATAGAAGATTTGAGCAATTTAAAAATTATGAAAGTATTTTTGGTTTCTTGTTTACTTCTAACAAGTTTAAGTCATTAGATGATATGAGTTTGAAAAATTCTTGCATTCAATTTGAAAATGCACTTAAACATAATGAGTTATCTGATATTGATGGAAATGAATTATGTGTGGAACTGAAGTTGCTTAGGGAGGTTTTGCCCGAAAATATAGTTGGAGCTATTGATATTTTGAAGTTTTTGAAATGCATGGATTGTTTTCCTAATGTATCTATTGCTTATAGAATCTAGTTGACTATTCTTGTAACTGTTGCATCTGTAGAAAGAAGCTTTTCAAAATTGAAGTTGTTGAAGTTTTATATGCGTTCTACAATCTTACAAGAGAGACTTAATGGATTAACGATGATAGCGATTGAGAATGAGCTCTTAGAAAGTGTAGAGTATGAAGATTTGATTGATGAGTTTGCTTCAAAGAGCGCTCAAAGAATGTCACTTTTTAAATAAAATATTTAAGTTATGATCAATGTAATAAATTATTTTTGAATTTTAGTGCTTGATTTTATAAAACTTTTATCTTTATATGAAAGTACTTATATATATTTTATAGTTATTGCGTTTTTTTTTTAAATATTAGGGCCCAATTTTCATATTTCGCACAGGGCCCCTAT